>CM076597.1:4280000-4880000 GCA_038430175.1 Ficus hirta
ACATGTTTCAGTTGTGATCTTGACCGTCCGTGATCGTGAAGGGTCAAGATTATAAGACCTTTCGTAAAATCGCAAAGGCTTATAAAATTCCCAGAACTGTTAGGGACCTTGCAAACCCTAGCTTTGTCTGGAGGCTGCGCGCATTTGGTACGTACACTATGGGCCCACATGTTAAGACAAGATAAAAAAACACAAAATGCTTTTCAAATATGAAAAAGCTATGTGATATGATATGTTTTTAAAGTATGGAAAAGTTATATATATGCTTTTCAAACATGGCAAGTTATATGATATACTTGCTCAGTTTTTCATGTAAATAGTTCTTGTGATGCAATATGAAAGGAAAGAATGATGGTATGAAATGAAAGCATGAGAATATGAGGAATGAATTATGATGATGTAGAAAGAAGATTATGGTTCTATATAAAAGACATGATCTCATTAGGGTATTAAAATGGGAACATGAACAAGTTATTCAATCCATAGTAATTTGTTATGGATTGATGGTGGATTTGAAGAAAAGCCACTCAGGATTATTCGAATTTTCGAGGACGAAAATCTTTTAAGGAGGGTAGGATGTAATAACCCGAATTTTTATGACTCTAGATTTCCTTTAAATGAGAAAAACTTAAGTCTAGCTCATGTTTGGAATAGAATA
This sequence comes from Ficus hirta, assembly GCA_038430175.1. Lineage (NCBI taxonomy): Eukaryota > Viridiplantae > Streptophyta > Magnoliopsida > Rosales > Moraceae > Ficus > Ficus hirta. The sequence continues at coordinate 4,280,659 of CM076597.1, forward strand.
TCGGTATAAGTTTGAATTCTCGGTTAATTAGCTACGAGACTCAACGATAGATTACTGAGCCTAGTCTAAGGCATTTTAAGGAAAATGGCGTGATAAAATTTCATGATTTTATATTGGTCACAGTTTGACCAAGAAAGTCAAAGTTGACCAAAAAGTCAAAGGTATGACTATACAGTAATGGGATAAGCAGTATGAGAAATATACTGTGAAAATTATCTTTTTGGACAAAATAGTTGGAATAAGCTAAGAGACCACCATAGAAAAATCAAGCACACTAAGTTGGATATTAAAGTCCTAATGACTTTCAGAAATAAGAAGAAAATTTTTTACGGTCCATTTTTACGCAGATAAATTTTGGACTGCAGTCAAGTATAACAGTACTGAATTATACTGTGTATTAGTGAACACAGTATTGGAAATATCTGTGTTAGCAAGAAAATAGACTGTATTTTAAGGAAAAAGCCAAACAAGGCCTTATAATGACATCACCCAAGTTTGGAATTATGACATCATCCCATTTTTGAATTATGACATCATAAATGGTGGAAACATATCACACCTAGCCACCTAAGCACCATGGATGGCCGGCCACATGTAGGGGTGAAATTGTAAATATTTTGTCTTTTGGGGGTAAAAGTGTAATTTTGGAAAATATAATGATGTAAGCATGAGGTAAGCACATGATGTCATCAAGATGATGTCATCATGATGAGGTAAGCAAGACTTGGGCTCCAAGGCATGAAATGGCCGGCCAACACTTGTAGGGGTCAAAGTGCAAATATTTTTGCTTCAAGGACTAAAGTGCAATTTTAGAAAAGTAATTAAATCCAAATTCAAGGACTTTTTAGCAATTTTGAAAGTTCAAAATCAGCTATAAATAGGGGTGAAGGGGGGGCGGATTTTGAGGGGAAAAATTGGGAAAACAAGCCAAACTATGGCAAAATTCTTCCATACCCATTTTTTCTCTAAAACCGACCCTAGGAAGAAAAAAAAAATTAGTTGGCCGGATTTCTTGGTGGCCGGACTTTGGTGAGGCAGCCATCAAGTGGCTGAAAAATTTTGGAACCACTAGGCCAAGGGGAGGCCGGTTGTGGGTAGTGGCAAGGAAAAGGAAAAAAAAATGGTTGGAACCAAGCTAGCAAACCTTGAATAGGTTAAGGTAAACCACTAAACCTCTAAGTTTTTATTAAGTTTGGAGCAAGAAATTTATGTGTATGTTTCATGTGGTATGGCTGAAATTTTGGAACCCATTTGGAGGGCAAAGGCCGGCTGTGATGGCAGCCAAAGGAGAGTGAGGAAAAGTTGGAATCCAAGCTTGAGAACCAACTTCCAAACCCTAGTGGTAAACCCTAAAACCCTAAGCTTTTTAATTGAGCTTTAATTTGGAAATTTAAGTGTATTTCCATGTTGATTATGTAAGAGCATAAGCTCACAATTTTAATTTCTTGCCCTTAGTTTAATTATTGTGCTTGATTAGGTGTTCTAAGGGTGGTTTGGTTCATTTATGTGCTTATGATGATTGAATATTAGGTTGCATGCTAGATTATGGTTATATGTCCCTAATCATGTGTTTGAGAATGTGTATGCATGTTAGGGTATGAATTGAAATGGTATGGCATGAATGGTTTGGTATGTGCTAAGTTTAGACCATGCAACCCTAGGTTTAGGAGATTCGGTTTAGGGCTGCATGGACACGTTGGGTTAGCATGATTGAATATGTGGGACGTTAGAAATGCTGCATGTTTGCTGTGTAAGCTCCCGAAGTGGTCGGTCGAGTTAGAATCCGCGAAATAGGACGTAAACCGGACTTAACAACCGAAACTGCCAATTCGGATTCCAAACTGGCTAGTTTCGGGAAAGTGGAAATTTAAGGCTTTTAGAGGCCGAACTGGGTGAAACGTAAAACATGAAAGTTGTTCAGAAGGGTTTTTCCTAGGGAGAAGCGCGGACAGTTCCCCAAATTGAGGCTCCAATGGCCTCTGTTTTTACAGAAAACCGAGACTAGTCTGCCCAGACCTAGTTTACACGACCAGTCAGATTCAAATTAAAACTGACAAGAATACAAGCAGAACTGGATTTTTCTCAAAACACGAAAGTTTTAGGATTTTTTGAGAGCTACAACTTTCATGAAGAAAACTTTTTCAAACTCGGAATGGATCTTTAAACTGACACGGTTTTATAAAGACTGTGCAGGGAACAGGAAATTCCTGCACAGGATTTTCTAAAAACAGTTCGGAAAAATTGTATCTTTCCCCAAAACCACTGTTTTGACTAGGGAAACTGTTCCAAAGGCAGTTTCCAGCCCTAAATGATTTTACAAAAACCTATTTCAAAAATATGAATTTTATGGGTTAAGTAAAAGATTTTTTTAGGTTAATTTACCCAAGTTTCCAAAGAAATGGAAAATTGATTTTTTAACCAAATTGGGTAAGCAAGATGATTACGGGTAATAACCAGAAGTGATACCCGAGTTACTGGACGGGGTCCAAAGCCCAAGGTTGACTTAGGATAATTGAACTAAGTTTGGTTACCTCAAGGGTTACTCAAGGTAACCCAACAAGGTGTTAAGATTGTGTTTGGATCTAAACCCAAAAGATTACGGATAGATAACCAGGCATAGGCCAAGGTTAGGATGATAACCTAACCCTATTCATGTATGATTGGGATTAATACCCAAGGTTACCTTATGTAACCAAGTAAGCTATCATGAGTATAGGGGGGACATATAACTAAGATTATGAATGGGTGTTGGTTAGGTTAGGTCACCAGCATCTTAAGGTTATAATTATGAAGCCTTATATTATGTCCTTTGACATAACAGGAGATAGCCTGTTGTTGTGCCTCAGCTTGGAGTCGCACGAAATAGGACACAGCTAACCAAGTAAGTACAACTCCGCCTACAGCATAGGACCTTTGTTGTGCTACCTGCTTAATGTGTTATATATGCTAAGGTATGATGTGGTATGTTATGGTATGCTAAGGTATGATGTGGTATGCTATGTTATGAGGAAGTATGTTATGTTATGTGTTTTAATAGTGTAACATCATGAAGCATGTTCACTAATATTGAATCACATGGTAATAACAAGACAAATAAGATGCTGTGTCGTACCGACTTGCCACAAAGGCGGGTTTAAATGGTATGGTTCATGGTTTAAGTTGGATTGGATGGCTACCTAAACTACTCCATGTTAAACTTTGTGTTTCATGGTTTGAGTTAAAACGGACTGCCGCCTTCAACCATTCCTTGGCTATGTACCACGGTACGAGCACACATGATAAGTAAAGGAATAGAACTAAGTTAAGTAATGAATCCATATTTGATTCATAAGAGGTCATAATTGGTTCATGCATAATGATATGTATTTTGCGTCGCGGATGTAACAGTTGTACTTGCTGAGCGAAAGCTCACGTCTTACGTCTATGCTGTAGGTAAGCAACCTGCCAGCAATCTCTGATGCAATACTGTGGAAGGCTGGTGCTGCGGATTGTGAAATGTGGGATGGACACTACCACGGATTTTGAAAAAAATATACTCTATAAAATATGTTGTAATGAAAAAGGGTTTTCATATTTTCATGATGTTTTAAGTATGAATGACAAAGTTTATGTATGTATGGCAAGCAAGTTGCCTCTTGTGGTACCAATCCGCATTAAGTCGGGTTTGGTCTACAATTTGATTTCGATGGCCTTCAAAGAGGGTTTGAAAGTTCGGTACTCGAGTAAGTACCTATCAGTAAGTATGAGTTTGAGGATGAAGTTCAAGTTGAAAGTTTAAAATAAAGTTTAAAAGAAAAAAAAAAAATTTCTCCCAAATTTTCCGCAAGTTTAAGTTCAGTATGTAAGTAAGGTGACGACCCGGCGTGAGAAGTCGGGGCGTTACAGCACCCTAGCTTGGGTTATTTGGCATGAGAAGCACAAGAATGGCCGGCCACCTTTCAAGAAGACAAAACCAAATTGGTTTCTTCTATGGACTAAAGAGCAAATTGTTATACCTTAGGGATTAGTAAGTAAATTTAAGATTTTGTGCTTCATCTATAAATAGGTGAAGGTGCTGTTGTATTATTTGGTTAGCCAACACACACACACAAACTTGAGCAGCACAAACTCTCCCAATCCTGCCATAGAAGCCGAGCAAAGAAAAGAGAGAAAAGAAAGAAAAAGAAAAATAGAGAAAGGGTTTTCGGTTTAGTGTGAGGGAAATTTTAATTACCCTAATTTAAGAATTTTATCAGTGAAACTTGAGGTAAATATTGTCATCCTCTAGTTCTTTATTTGAAATTTAAGAGAATGATTAGTATGGTTAAACAGGAGTTTAATTTTGTAAGATACATGCACTAGGGTTTTTATGCTTGATTAAAGTCTCTATCTGGACAGTTTTTCTGAAACTAGATTTTGAGGTCTTTAGAGGCCGAATCTTAAAAAAGTTAAAACTCCAAAGTTGTAGAGGAGGAAAATCCTAGGGGCGACGCGACCAGTTTTTGAAAATAAGGCTTTTAAGACCTTCATTTCCATAAAAACCCGAGACCAAATTATGAGTAGTAAGTTTGGTCGAACAATTTTCTAAGGCAAAAATAAGTATGTTAAAGGCAGATTTGAAGTTTGAGGTTAAAACAAAAGTTGTAGGAGACTTCAAGATCTACAACTTTAATGAAGAAAACTTTTCCAAATTCGAAACAGATTTGTGAGAAAAGAACTAAACTTTATGAATTGGTTTTGAACCCGGTTTTCAAAATATTAGAATTCTTACTAAATTTCAAAAAGGAGTTGAAATTTAGGATTTGTAGATAGCAATTAGAATCATTATGATATTATGATAGGATGATACTCATCCTATGATTTTTCTTGAAAACAGGAAAACGACCTGTTTGAGTGAAGAATTTTGATTCAAGGCGCAGTAACGGTAAGTACGACTCCGCCTACAGCATAAACGAAAACTGTTTGTTGTATGTTTTCAAGCTATGATGATATAAGTATGATAAAACATTATGGCCTGTATGATATCAAGTTCATGATGTTATGTGAATAAGAAGTATTTATGACATGTATGTATGTACGTTTTTAAGATATGATGAATATTTAAAGTATGAATGGCATGTATGTATTTAAGAAATAATGTATGTATGTGTGGCATGTATGCTCTCAAGTTCATGTTAAGAGGTATATGATGTATGTTTATAGTATGTATGTTCATATGATGAATAATCGGACAGTATGGCATCACGAAGTATGCTCACTAAAGATAAGCTATTTGGTAAAGTATGAAATCCCAGTTACAGTCAAGAAACTGGTTATGAATATGAAACAATATTTTAAGTATGAAATAAGATAAGAACAAGATTTTAATATAAGCAGAATGCTATATGTCGTATCGACCCGCGTCAGGTCGGGTTTGGTTCATGGTTTGAGTTGGACAGGACTGGCCGCCCCAACCACTCCATGGCAGCGCGCCACGGTACGTACATTCATGTTAAGTTATGTAAGGGCCCAAAAACTATGCTAACTTATGAAAACAGGAATAAAGCATAAATGGTTCATGCATTATGATATCATGATATGTTGCGGATAAATAGTTGTGCTTGCTGAGCGAAAGCTCATGTTTTAAGTTTATGCTGTAGGTAAGCAACCCTGCGGTACTTCATGATACAAGGCAGTGGAGCATGGCAAGACAAAGCTGTGAAACTGTGGGACGGGAATCATTACGTTTCTTTTTGTTAAATTATGCTACGCTAAATATGTTGTATTTAAGTACAAAAACACATTTCCGCCATAAGTAGTTATGTATAAGTACATGTATGTATGTAAGTGTTTATTATGAAATTTCCAAGTTAAGTTATGTTTATCAGTTGTATAAAAAAAAAAAAAAGTAAATTTTTGCCCAAATTTTCATATATTATAAGTAAGTATGTATGGTCACGGCCGGCGCTAGGCGGGTCGTGACAAGAGTTGGTATCAGAGCAGAAGGTTCTACCTTTCGGTTTCACAGTTTGCGTGCCTGCGCCACAGCCATTGTAAGTTAAAAATATTTCGTATTTATATTATGTATTTATAGCAATTTGTATAATCTAGATTAGAGGACAATGGATGAAGATAGAGGTGCAGCTTATGCGTTCTCCATGATGTCTCCGCTCGTATTCGATGGGACTAGACGAACCGTGACATTGGCAGCATGGCTTCATGATATGGAGGCTATTTTTTGAATATGTCATATTCCGCCCCATTTACAAGTATCATTGGCATGTCGTTGCCTAGCAGTAGATGCTAGACTATGGTGGAGAACAATGGGAGAACAGGAAGCTCAGGGAGGATCATGGGAAAACTTCCGTAATATTATCACTGCTCGTTTTGGACCTCCACTGGCAGAAAACGCCGACGTACACTATCGAGATCCAGATATTTATCGTGACATGAACCTTGTCCGATATCTTAACTACGTTTACGATTTGCATGCTTATCCAGGAGAGTCGATGGGCCATTACTGTCGAAGATTTCAGGAGGCTATGTTGCCTCATATTCCAGATTTTGGTGATCCAGAGTTTCGAGTACTACAACTACTCCGGGAAGGACTACCACCTGATGTTAGGGAACATGTCCAAGAACCGGCAATAGGAATGACTATGGAGCACATGATAAATGATATCATGGAAGCGGAGTTGATAGCTCATATGGTTCAAGCGGATGCTTTAGTGCAAAACAACATCCAAGTGCCAGTCAATAATAATGATGGGGAAGAGCCACCCTTCCAATGGGGTCCAGTATTGCCAGAAGACCCTATTCCAGCGATACCACTTTAGGAGATTCCTCCACAAGAGGATGTTGATGGCATGAATCTTGAAGATATTCCTGACGAGCCCGAACTTCAAGAGGATCCTCATGAAATCCTCCTAGATAACGAAGAAGAGGAAGAAGTTAATATGGAGGATGATCCGGAGGAAGTCTTGTTCGATGAGGAAGACTGGGATGTATTCTCCGACGTAACATCAGAGTAGATAGTTAGATATAAAATAGTGTATATGTATGATAGACAAGTGATAATCACCCCTATTTTGTATTTGATTATGTATATATGTATATGATAGTATGGATAAGAATGTATGAATTATGGGTTACAATGTATGTAAGATATGTAAACTATAAAGTTGATGAGATCATGATAAATCTCTAATGTTATATTTTATGATACGATATGATATGATATGATGTTATGATATGATATGATGATATGATGTGATAATACGATCTATGATATGATCTATGATATGATCAGATATCGTATTATGATATGATGAATAAGTAATGTTCATCTTATGATGAGGTATGAATGAACGAAAAGATATTTGAAGTATAACAATATCTTTATCATGATTAGATAAGAAATAGAAGATGTCACGCCCACGTACCCGAGCGAACCCTATTCCGCAAGAACCCGATCTTGCGAACGTGGTAGCTACTTTGCAACGGCAATTGCGGGAACAACAGCAAGAGATGAACCAGCTTCAGGAACAAGTAGCTCAACTGAATCAAGTACCTCGAGCGAACGGAAGTTCCACCGCAAAATAACCCTGTACCCCCAGCAGCGCCTCAAGCACAAGAGGTTCATCAAGAAATTCCGTTAGCACCCGAAGGATTGCAAAGGAATCCACCTTTGGTTAGGGAGGATCTGCTATATGAACTATTTAGGCGAATGAAGGCCCCTGAATTTGAAGGAACCACAGATCCAATAGTAGCGGATAATTGGCTGATCGATATCCAAGTAATTTTGGATTTTATGGGACTTACAGAACAGGAGAAAGTTCTTTGTTCCTCTTTTGCACTAAAGAAAGATGCGCGTCACTGGTGGATGACGGTTCAGATGCGCAGAAACGTGGCGTTCATGAGATGGCAAGATTTCGTAGACGAATTCAGAATAATGTATTACAATCAGGAGATTCTTGCAACTCAACAAGATGAGTTTACCAGTTTTAAGCAAGGGTCTATGTCCGTGATGGAAGCAGTCAAGAAGTTTGAACAACTTGCCCGTTTATGTCCAGAACTGGTACCGAACGAAAGGGAGAAAGTAAGGAGGATGATGAAAATGTTTCGGACAGACATTGTTAAACAAGTTAGTGCTGGAAGTAGCCCTCCAACTCTTGTAGCTGATTGTATAGGTCGAGCTATGAGGGCAGAATACTGGATTAATCAGGATAAGGAAGCGAGGGTTCAAATATTCAAAGCTAAGAAAGAAGAAAAAGTAGTAGAGAAAATGATACAGTCTAGGCAAAATCAGCAACCAAATTTAAAAGGCCAGACTAGTAATTCCAGCCAAAGTTCCAAGCAGTTTGGAAGGAATAAGAGAAGAGGGAATGCTCTGGGCCAGGGCCAACAGAAGAATTACCCTCAGAAGAGGAATAACCGTGGGAATGAGGGTAATAATAACAGTTATCCTGTGTGTACTCAATGTGGAAAGAAACATCCAGGCGTGTGTAGGATGGGAACAAACGCTTGCTACCTATGTGGCAAGGAAGGCCATTATGCGAGAAATTGTACCACCAATAGTCAGAACCAGAACCCTCAGTACCAGAATAGGAATTCGAACCGACAGCTTCACGCGGTGCAAGCAAAGATTGAAGGCCCTTCGATGGTACAAGAAAGACTTGAAGCTCACGAACCACAGGCTAGGATCTATGCTTACACAAAGGGAGATGCTGAGGCTGGAACTTCTAATGTGGTAACAGGTCAGATCTCTATAGCCGCTTATGATGCATTTGCCCTAATTGATTCTGTTGCCACCCATTCGTTTATATCGATGGAGTATGCCCGGAAGTTAGATAGAAATGTAGAAAATATAGGGCAACCTTTTAGAACCTCTCTTCCATCGGGAGATATTTTGTTATCTGATTCCTGGATGCGAAATGTTTCGATAGTTATGTGTGATAGAGAATTATATGTAGACCTGATTGCAATTAAGCTTCAGGATTTTGATGTAATCCTGGGAATGGATTTCTTAGATAAGTATAACGCTAAGATTGATTGTCGAAAGCGTTGTGTTACGTTTAGTCTTTTCGGCGAAGAGGAGTTCAACTTTCACGGCTAGTCTAAGAGCTCATCAACCCGGCTTGTTTCGGTAATGAAAGCTTGGAAAATGCTAGCTAATGGATGTCAAGGATACTTAGCTAACATGGTGGACAAAGAACAAGAAAAAGAGCTGCAGCCCGAAGATGTTCCTATTATTAGAGAATATGTAGATGTCTTTCCAAAAGATTTAACTAGACTTCCGCCCGAGTGTGAAATCTCTTTCGAAATAGAATTGTTACCAGGAACAGCTCCAATATCGAAAGCACCTTATCGCATGGCCCCAGCTGAGCTTAGGGAACTTCAAGTACAGTTGCAAGGACTGTTGGATAAGGGATTTATTCGTCAAAGCCATTCCCCGTGGGGAGCACCTGTGCTGTTTGTCAAAAAGAAGGATGGAACGTTACGAATGTGCATCGACTATCGCGAGTTGAATAAGATCACGATTAAGAACAAGTACCCTCTCCCGAGAATCGACGATCTTTTTGATCAACTTAGAGGAGCTTTGGTATTCTCGAAGATTGACTTGCGTTCAGGCTACCATCAACTCAGAATCAAGGAAGGAGATACTCCCAAGACGGCATTTCGAACACGTTATGGACATTACGAGTATTTAGTCATGCCTTTTGGATTGACTAATGCTCCAGCTGCTTTTATGGACCTTATGAATAGGGTGTTTAAAGATTATTTAGATAAGTTTGTTATCATCTTCATTGATGATATTTTGATATATTCAAGATCTACAAAGGAACATGAGCAGCATCTCAAGATAGTTTTGGAAACCTTAAGACGGAATCAGCTTTATGCCAAATTCACAAAATGTGAATTTTGGTTGGAAAAAGTACATTTCTTGGGCCACGTAGTTTCAAAGGAAGGAATTTCCGTTGATCCTGCTAAGATAGAAGCAGTTAGTGCATGGTCAGCACCCAAAAACGTTACGGAAATACGAAGTTTTCTTGGTTTGGCCGGATACTACTGATGATTCGTCGAAGGATTCTTGAAGATAGCAGCGCCACTAACAGCTCTTACTAAGAAGGGGAAAAAGTTTGATTGGACACAGAAGTGTGAAGAAAACTTCCAAGAACTCAAGAGGAAGCTTACAAGTGCACCAGTGTTGATAATTCCTGACGTAGATGCAGGAAATTTCGCCATTTATAGTGATGCATCGAAAACTGGACTAGGAGCTGTCCTTATGCAAGGAAGAAATGTAGTTGCCTATGCTTCACGTCAACTGAAGGACCATGAACGGAACTACCCGACGCACGATTTGGAGCTTGCTGCGGTGGTTTTCGCCTTGAAGATTTGGAGACATTACCTGTATGGTAATAGGTGTGAGATTTTTACCGACCATCAAAGTCTTAAATACATCTTTACTCAAAAGGAGCTTAATATGAGGCAACGAAGATGGCTTGAACTCGTAAAGGATTATGATTGTGAAATCCTTTACCATCCTGGAAAAGCAAACAAGGTAGCAGATGCGCTGAGCATGAAATCATCTGGTATGCTCATGTCTCTTGAAATGATGTCCAAACCCCTCCAGAAGGAAATTTCTGATTTCAGATTGGAAATGTTAATCGGGAAATTAGCTGCTTTGACTCTTCAGTCTAATCTCCTAGAAACCATTAAGTACTATCAAGGAAAAGATTCCTTTCTCTTAAAGATTCAACTACTTGGTGATGAAGATAAGGAATTTAAGACGTCTACGAATGGGCTAATTCTCTTCAAAGGAAGGATTTGTGTTCCTAACGTTGAATTTCTAAGGAAACAAATCATGTCGAATGCGCATGAAACGCCGTACTCAGTTCACCCTGGAGCTACTAAGATGTATAAGGACCTTAAAGAGAACTTTTGGTGGCCGAACATGAAGAGAGAAATTGCTAATTTTGTGTCAAAGTGCCTAACTTGTCAGAAAGTTAAGGCTGAACACCGTCAACCAGGAGGAGATCTTCAAAAGATAGAACTCCCAGAATGGAAATGGAAACAAATCACCATGGATTTCGTAGTTGGATTACCCAGGACCGCAAGTGGAAATGATATGATTTGGGTAATTGTGGATAGATTAACCAAATCAGCCCATTTCATTGCTATTAAAACCACCTTTTCAGTTGAGAAATTAGCTGAAATTTACGTATCTCAGATTGTTAGGTTGCATGGAATTCCAAAATCCATTATTTCAGATCGAGATGGGCGATTTACTTCGTGATTTTGGAAAAGTGTTCACACAGCTATGGGATCAAGGTTGAAATTCAGTACTGCTTTCCACCCTCAGACAGATGGACAATCGGAACGCACTATCTAAACCTTATAAGATATGTTGAGATCTTGTGTTCTGGATTTCAAGGGAAATTGGGATCAAAAGTTACCCTTGATCGAATTTTCGTATAATAATAGCTATCACGCTTCTATTGGTATGGCTCCATTTGAAGCGTTATATGGAAGAAAATGTCGATCTCCCATCCATTGGCAAGAAGTTGGACAAAAGCAACTTCAAACTACGGACTTCATCAGAAAAACCTCAGAAGATATCAAGATGATCAAGCAACGGCTCGATGTAGCTTTCAGTCGACAGAAGAGTTATGCTGATAAACGTCGAAGACCTTTAGAATTCCAAATTGGAGATTCTGTTTTTCTTAAGATTGCTCCAATGAAGGGAATTATGAGATTTGGTAAGAAAGGAAAGCTCAGTCCAAGATACACAGGTCCGTTTGAAATCCTTGAAAGAATTGGAAAAGTTGCCTACAAGCTTGCTTTGCCGCCAGCTTTAGCTTCTATACATAATTTTTTTCACGTTTCAATGTTGAAGAAATACGTACCTGATCCTTGTCATGTGCTAAGTCAAGAACCGATCGAAGTACAAACGGATTTGACATATGAGGAAAGGCCAATACGGATTCTAGATCGGGAAGAAAAGGTTTTAAGAAACAAAACCATTCCAATGGTTAAAGTATTATGGCAGAATCATAACATTGAAGAAGCAACGTGGGAAGTAGAAGAAGAAATGAGAAAGAACTATCCTAACTTGTAGTGATTTTCGGGGACGAAAATTTTTTAAGGAGGGTAGATTGTTGTAATAACCCGAAATTCTGATGAACTTTTGATTTCCATAGATATAAGGAAAATCTAAGTATGAAGCTTATATGTTGATATGAAACTCAAGATTTGAGTTAAATATCAGTTTATGTTTGAGTTCTCGTTTAAATTAACTACGAGACTCAATAGTAGTTTACTTAGTTAAGCATGAGACCTTTTGAGAAAAAGGATAATAGGAATTTATGATTTTATGCCAGTCAATATTTGACTAGGTTGACCTAAGGTTTGACTGAGATAGTACTTCAGTGTAATTAATAATGTGGAAATTATACTGTGATAAACTGTCATTACGAATAAATAAGCAAAAATAAGTTTCAAGACCACTTTAGAAAAATCAAGCACATTATTTAGGATAATTGTGCAAGAATTGGAAGCCAAGTGGCTCCACCATAGCCGGCCACCTTTAGGGGCCAAAGTGCAAATATTTGTCCTTCAGGGACTAAAGTGTAAATATTTTATCCTTCAGGGACTAAAATGCAATTTTAAGAAAAGTTCATAATTTTAGAGCTAAAAAGTCTTCTAAGGAAGGATTTAGTAAGAATTTGATGTTTGAAGGCTTAACCACGACTGGCCAATTTATAGGGACTAAAGTACAAATATTTTGCCTTTAGGGGCCAATGTGCAATTTTGGAGAAAATTGTAGACTTATCAGCAATTATGTAAATTTTTGAATCGGGGACTTTTTAAGTAAAGTTTCTTAGTTCAATTAAGTCAATGATCCAATTCTAGTTTAGTTAGTTTGGTTGGAAACCAAGGAAGACAAGTTAAGATTGAATTTGATAACTCTAGCTAGAACCAATCACATTGTTCCATGTGTCATCATGAGAACCGACCACATCATGGCTTCTTGAGCAAGGGATCTTGTTTTGAGAAGTATTATGCAAATTAAAAGATTTTAAGTATCATTAGAAGTTTACAAATCATGTCCTAAGTTTAGTAACTAAGCATACTAGCTTGTGTGACTAAGTGTGATTTTCCACATGGTACTAGGTACTAGGGCCGGCCACCTTAGTGGTTCAATGAGCAAAAAGTTTGCTCTTAAGAACCAATATGCAATTGTGAAAATTAAAGTTTCACTAGAACTTGACATCTCATGATTTTAGGTTGATGACTAAGCAATACTAGCCTTGCTTACTTGGCTAGTTAGACCAACCAAAATTCACCACCTATGACCAGCCAATACAAGAAAGAGACATGTGTGTATGTAGCTTTGATGAGTCAACCAACTAGCCTTGATGAATACACCTTCCTAGCCTTGCTTATTTGGCTAGCAATGGCTAAAACACCTCACCACCTAGGGCCGGCCATCACATGAAAAAAAAACACCTCATGGACTAGCTTTGGTGAGCAACCCTCCTAGCCTTGCTCACTTGGCTAGCTAAGGTTTGTCAAGTCATCACCCTAAGAACCGGCCATCATAAGGGCAAGACACATCATGTTCATAGTCTTGGTGAGTAAGCTCTTAGCCATGCTTACTTAGTTAGCTAAGACATTGCCAACACATCATTTAGGGCCGGCCACCATAAGGAAGAAACACCTCATTCCCTAGCTTTGATGAGTAAGTCTTCTAGCTTGGCTTACTTGGTGAACAAGGACAAGCCACATGTCCTAAAACATGGCTGGCCTCACAAAGAAAAGACACCTCATGCTTCTAGCTTAGGTGAATCAACCATCTAGACTTCCTAGCCTAGCTCCCTTGGCAAGCCAAGGCTTGCACACCTCACCCTATGACCGGCCACCACAAGAAATTGCCACCTCTTGGCCTAGCCTTGGTGAACAAGCATTCTAGCTAAGCTTGCTTGGAAATTTTGGGGATGTATGGCCGGCCAACACATAGGGACTAAGGGGGAAATAGTTTGGCCTTAAGGACCAAGGCATTGACACATCAACCCATCTAAGGCCAGCCACCTTGAGAGCTTGACACCTCATGCTTCATAGGCTTGCTTAGTATGCATGTTAGCCTTGCTTATGGTTAACAAAAGCAAGCTCAAGACTACACCTAAGGCCGGCCAACTTAGGAGAAGGACACCTCAAGGGTCCTAGCCTTGCTTAGCAAGCTTCCCTAGCTTTGCTACTTGGCCAAATGTTGCAAGCATGGCCGGCCACCACATAGGGTGCAAGAAGAAATTATTTTTCTGGTGAGGACTAGTAAACAATTTCAAAACTTATGCTTCATCTATAAATAGGTGAAGGTTCTCTCATTGTGTTTTGTTAGCCAACACACACACAACTGCACATACTCTCTAGTTTCTGCCCTTAGGTGCCGAGCAAAGAGAGGAGAGAAAAGAAAGAAAAGAAAACTAGAGAAAAGTTTTCGGTTTAGTGTAAGAAATGTGAGGGAAAATTTTAATACCCTAATTTAAGAATTCCATCAGTAGAACTTGAGGTAAATCTTTTTATCCTCTAGTTCTTTATTCAAGTTTTAGTTAAGATTTAGGTGTATGTTCAATATTTATGAGCATGAGTTCATTTTGTGAAGTTTCATGCATAAGGGTTTTGTTACGTTTGATTAGGGTTTGTAATTGGACGGTTTTTCGGAAAACAAGATTTTGAGGCCTTTAGAGGCCGAATCTTGAAAAAGTCAAAACTACAAAGTTGTAGAAAAGGGAATATTCTAGGGACTAGCGTGGACAGTTTTTGGAAATAAAGCCTTTAAGACCTTTATTTTTATAAATATCCGAGACTAAGAATTCCTGGGCAGGCCAGACCCAGTATGCACGGCCAGCAGGTTTCAACCTCAAAAATGATTAAGTTAAAGACAGAACTGGGTTTTCAGTAAAGAACCAAAGTTATAGTATTTTTCGAGATCTACAACTTTTATGAAGAAAGTTTTCTCAGATTCTAAACAGAATTTAAGATAAAGATTTATCATAAAAACAGTGCAGGAAGTGAGAAAATCCCTGCACTAGATTTGTGGGAAAAGAACTAAACTTTATGAATTGGTTTTAAACCCGGTTTTCAAAATATTAGAATTCTTACTAAATTTCAAAAAGGAGTTGAAATTTAGGATTTGTAGTTAGCAATTAGAATCGTTATGTTATTATGATAGGATGATACTCATCCTATGATTTTCTTGGAAACAGGAAAACGACCTGTTTGAGTGAGGAATTTTGATTCAAGACGCAGTAACAGTAAGTACAACTCCGCCTACAGCATGGACAAAACATTTTTGTCGCATGGCATGTTTTTAAGAAATCATGAATTGATTTACATGATTTATATATGTTTATATTATGATGCATATGCTATGATAAGTTTAAGTAATGCTATGAAGTTATGTATGATAAGCTTATGTTATAATAAGTAATGCTATGAAGTTATGTATGATAAGCTTATGTTATAATAAGTAATGCTATGAAGTTATGTTATGATAAGTTTAAGTAATGCTATGAAGTTATGTATGATAAGCTTATGTTATAATAAGTTATGCTATGAAGTTATGTTATGATAAGTTTATGCTATGATTTATGTTATGATGTTATGATATTTTATGTTCTGATATTTTATGTTATGATATTATGATGATTTATGTTATGAGGTTATGATGAATTATGTAATGATGTTATGATAGTTTATGTTATGATATTACAATGATTCATGTTATAATGTTATGGTGAATTATGTTTTATTATCGTGACATCACGAAGCATGTACACGAATATTAAATCACAAGGTAAAAATAAGATAAGACAAGCTAATGTTACCGACTTGCCACAAGGGCGGGTTTAAATGGTTTAGTTTATGATTTGAGTTGGATTGGACTGGTCGCCTCCAGCCACTCCATAGCAATGTACCACGGTAAGTACACGTATGACATATAATGGAACGGAATCAAGTTATTATAAGAAAGCTATATTGATTCATAAGAAAGCATAATCGGTTCATGCATTCTTTTATTAAAATGTTTTGCGGATTGAATATTGTGCTTACTGGGCATAAGCTCACTATTTACGTTCATGCTGTAGGTAAGTAACCTACCAGTAATACTTGATGCAAGACTGTGGAGGGCTGGTGCTACAGACTGTGAAATGTGGGATAGACACCGCCACGAGTTTTGTAAAATTATGTTATGTAAAATATGTTTTGAAATATATATTTGTATAATGTGTTATGTTATATTATGATTTAATAAAGTGATAGTATGGGCAATAAATTGTTTTTAAGAAGAAAACTATTTTTAAGAAATTATTTTCAAGAACAAGTTAAAGAAAAATTTTCAAGTATTATGGCAAGCAAGTTGCCTCGTGTCGTACCGATCCGCACTAGGTCGGGTTTGGTCCACGATTTGCATATGATAGCTTTCAAATAAGGTTTAAAAGCTCGGTACTCGAATATGTACGTATACAAGTATGAATATGAATTTAAAGTATGTGAATCAATAAGTAAGTAATGTAACGATCCCCATTCACGTGGTTGATCCTTTGAGTATGTATGAGGATAAGTTAAATTTCATGTATAAGTATAAGTATAAGATTAAGTCAAGTTTAAGTTTGAATTTAAAGTATAAGTTTAAAAGAGAAAGAAAAAAAAAAAAAAAACAAAAATTTACTCTGGAAATTTCAGTAAGTTTAAGGCTATAAGAATTAAGTTAAGTAAGTACGAGAAGACACGACCCGGCGTTGGGGAGGTCGGGGCGTGTCAATTGTAATAGCCGACTTGTTTGTAAATTTATAACTTCTTTTGTTAAGAATAAAGTTTGGTTATGCAATCTGTATGATATGTTTTCTAAGGAATTTGTTGAATCTTTTGCTAAAAGATTCAATGAATTATTTGTGTAGGTTTATGATCCTTTTGTTTAAAAAGGGAAAATTATGATTTATGACTCTATGTTAGTAATTTAAGAAAATCTGATACGTATTTCAGATAAGTTTATGACAATGGTCCAGTTTAACTATACTGTTATCAGTTGAAAACAGTATATGAATATTTATGTTATTATATTATTATGAACTGCATTTAGGAGATTAAGCCAAACAAGGCCTTTAAGGATGACACCTCTGATGACAAGTGTCATTGTTATGATTGGTCACCTCACAGGGACCAAAATACAAATATTTAATGTTTAGGGGTCAATTTGCAAATTAAGGAAAGTTCATGATTTTGAAGCTAAAAAGCCTTCTAAGAAAGGATTTAGTAAAAATTTGATGTTTGAAGGCTTAACTATAACCGGCCAAGTCATAGGGACTAAAGTGCAAATATTTTGCCTTTAGGGGCCAATGTGTAATTTTGAAGAAAATTGTAGACTTATCAGTAATTATGTAAATTTTTGAATCAGGGACTTTTTAAGTAAAGTTTCTTAGTTCAATTGAGTCAATGACCCATCTTTAGTTTAGTTAGTTTGGTTGAAAATTAAGAAAGACAAGTTAAGATTGTATTTGAAAATTCTAGCTAGAACCAATCACATTGTTCCATGTGTCACCATAGGAACCGGCCACATCATGGTTTATTGAGCAAGGGATCTTGTTTTTGAAAAAATATTATGCAAATTAGAAGATTTTAAGTGTTATTAAAAGTTTACAAATCATACCCTAAGTTTAGTGAATTAACACTTTAATTTAGTTGGTTGATTTTGTGTTATGAATCAATTAGCCAATTGTCTCACATGGTTTCTTCAAAACCGGCCACATAAGGATGAGACACCCTATGCTTCTAGCTTGGCTAAGTCACACCCCTAGCCTTGCACCCTTGGCAAGCCAAGGCTTGCACACCTAGGCACCAAAGGCCGGCCACCACAATGAAACAACACATCATGGTGTAGCCTTGGTGAGTAACATTCTTAGTCTTGCTCACTTGGCAAGCTCATGTTTTGCCTAAGCCACCACCCAAGGGCCGGCCACTATAAGGAAGTGACACTTCATAGCCTAGCTTTGGTGAGTAAGTAAACCTAGCTTTGCTCACTTGGCAAGCCAAGGCCTTGCTAAGCCAACACCAAGACCGGCCACCCTTAGAGAATGACACCTCATGGACTAGCTAGGGTGAGTAAGTCACTCTAGCTTTGCTCACATGGATAACCAAGGCATTGACACACCCCTTGGCCTAGCCTTGATGAACCAACACTCTAGGTTTCCTAGCCTAGCTCCCTTGGCAAGCCAAGGCTTGCACACCTCACCCTAGGGCCGGCCATCACAAGGCAATGCCACCTCAAGCTTGTAGCTTTGATGAGCAAGCACTCTAGCTAAGCTTGCTTGGCAAATTGGAGCAAGAGTGGCCGGCCAACACATAAGGACTAAAGGAAAAATATTTTGACTTAAGGACTATTGCATAAATTACAAAAGATGGATTTCTTGAACTCTTTTAGAGCTTGGCACCTCATACACCTAGGCAAGCTTAGTAAGCTTGCTAGCTTTGCTTGTTGGCAAGCAAAGGCATGCACAACCTCCACCTAAGGCCGGCCACACCAAGGAAGGGACACCTCATGGTTCCTAGGCCACATGAGTAAGCACCCTAGCTTGGGTTATTTGGCATGAGAAGCACAAGAATGGCCGGCCACCTTTCAAGAAGACAAAACCAAATTGGTTTCTTCTATGGACTAAAGAGCAAATTGTTATACCTTAGGGATTAGTAAGTAAATTTAAGATTTTGTGCTTCATCTATAAATAGGTGAAGGTGCTGTTGTATTATTTGGTTAGCCAACACACACACACAAACTTGAGCAGCACAAACTCTCCCAATCCTGCCATAGAAGCCGAGCAAAGAAAAGAGAGAAAAGAAAGAAAAAGAAAATTAGAGAAAGGGTTTTCGGTTTAGTGTGAGGGAAATTTTAATTACCCTAATTTAAGAATTTCATCAGTGAAACTTGAGGTAAATATTGTCATCCTCTAGTTCTTTATTTGAAATTTAAGAGAATGATTAGTATGGTTAAACAGGAGTTTAATTTTGTAAGATACATGCACTAGGGTTTTTATGCTTGATTAAAGTCTCTATCTGGACAGTTTTTCTGAAACTACATTTTGAGGTCTTTAAAGGCCGAATCTTAAAAAAGTTAAAACTGCAAAGTTGTAGAGGAGGGAAAATCCTAGGGGCAACGCGGCCAGTTTTTGAAAATAAGGCTTTTAAGGCCTTCATTTCCATAAAAACCCGAGACCAAATTATGAGTAGTAAGTTTGGTCGAACAATTTTCTAAGGCAAAAATAAGCATGTTAAAGGAAGATTTGAAGTTTGAGGTTAAAACAAAAGTTGTAGGAGACTTCAAGATCTACAACTTTAATGAAGAAAACTTTTCCAAATTCGAAACAGATTTGTGAGAAAAGAACTAAACTTTATGAATTGGTTTTGAACCCGGTTTTCAAAATATTAGAATTCTTACTAAATTTCAAAAAGGAGTTGAAATTTAGGATTTGTAGATAGCAATTAGAATCATTATGATATTATGATAGGATGATACTCATCCTATGATTTTTCTTGAAAACAGGAAAACGACCTGTTTGAGTGAAGAATTTTGATTCAAGGCGCAGTAACGGTAAGTACGACTCCGCCTACAGCATAAACGAAAACTGTTTGTTGTATGTTTTCAAGCTATGATGATATAAGTATGATAAAACATTATGGCCTGTATGATATCAAGTTCATGATGTTATGTGAATAAGAAGTATTTATGACATGTATGTATGTACGTTTTTAAGATATGATGAATATTTAAAGTATGAATGGCATGTATGTATTCAAGAAATAATGTATGTATGTGTGGCATGTATGCTCTCAAGTTCATGTTAAGAGGTATATGATGTATGTTTATAGTATGTATGTTCATATGATGAATAATCGGATAGTATGGCATCATGAAGTATGCTCACTAAAGATAAGCTATTTGGTAAAGTATGAAATCCCAGTTACAGTCAAGAAACTGGTTATGAATATGAAACAATATTTCAAGTATGAAATAAGATAAGAACAAGATTTTAATATAAGCAGAATGCTATATGTCGTATCGACCCGCGTCAGGTCGGGTTTGGTTCTTGGTTTGAGTTGGACAGGGCTGGCCGCCCCAACCACTCCATGGCAGCGCGCCACGGTACGTACATTCATGTTAAGTTATGTAAGGGCCCAAAAACTATGCTAACTTATGAAAACAGGAATAAAGCATAAATGGTTCATGCATTATGATATCATGATATGTTGCGGATAAATAGTTGTGCTTGCTGAGCGAAAGCTCATGTTTTAAGTTTATGCTGTAGGTAAGCAACCTTGCGGTACTTCATGATACAAGGCAGTGGAGCATGGCAAGGCAAAGCTGTGAAACTGTGGGACGGGAATCATTACGTTTCTTTTTGTTAAATTATGCTACGCTAAATATGTTGTATTTAAGTACAAAAACACATTTCCGCCATAAGTAGTTATGTATAAGTACATGTATGTATGTAAGTGTTTATTATGAAATTTCCAAGTTAAGTTATGTTTATCAGTTGTATAAATAAATAAAAAAAGAAAATTTTTGCCCAAATTTGCATATATTATAAGTAAGTATGTATGGTCACGGCCGGCGCTAGACGGGTCGTGACAGCTGGGATCGGATCTTTGGGCATAACCGGAACTTCCTCGAGTACTGGCTCTGGAATGCCAGCGTCATCGACCGGATCGACGTGGTAAACGTCCTCTGGGTTGGCTTCCTGTACCATGTAGGCTAGTATCTCGGCCTCTATAATAGCATCGATCATGTCCTCCAATGATACTCCTACTTCTGGAGCCGGGACAAAATACTTAACTTCCGAAGGTAGCCCGTCCCTGATAAGGTGCAACGCTCGCCACTCCAGATCATCGAGCTCCTGAGGGATATAGGGCAACATTGCCTCTCGGAATCTACGGCAATAGTGGCCCATGGACTCATTCGGGTAAGCGTACCATTCCGCGGCGAAGTTGAGATATCGTCTCTTATACATATCGCCGTAAATATCCGGATTACGGTATAGCGGGTTGGCTCCCTCACCAAGTAGAGGCCCATATCCTGCTATCATGTGGGCACGAAAATCTGCCCATGGTACCCCGTGAATAGCCGGGTCCCCCTGTGCCATCCACCATAACCTAACGTCTCCTTGTAAACACCTACTTGCTAATAGAACCTGGAGATGGGCTTCGATATGGCATATCCTAAAAATCGTCTCCATATCAAACAGCCATCCTGCTAATGATACTGTTCGTCGAGTCCCATCAAATACTAAGGGTTGTAGCTCGAAAAATGCCATAGCAGCATCTAGATCCTCGTCCATAACTCGAATCCCGATAAACGAATCTACCAAATTACGAGTACATAATAAATACATAACTAAGCACTAAAATAACTCTTACTTACAATAACGGTGGCGCTGGCAGGCAGACTGTGAAACTGGAAAGCAGGATTCCGCTCTGATACCAACTCTGTAACGACCCGCCCTTACGTAGGTCGTTACCATACTTATCTTGCATAAGAATTTAAACTTACTTATTTACTTAGGCGGAAATAGCGTACATTTTTTTTTAACTTAAAACAACTTAAAATAAAACTTTACTACTTACATATTTACAATAGACATACATACTTAATTAATATATACTTTTCAAACTTATCGTAACGTAGAATAACTTGTACTTAGTAAACAACATAAACTTTTATTTCAAAACGCGTAGCGGTTTCCATCCCACGTTTCACAGATCGCCTTGCCAATGCCTCACCGCCTTGCATCAAGTACTGCCAGTAGGAAGCTTACCTACAGCATAAACGTAAGTTGTGAGCTTTCGCTCAGTAAGTACAACTTTTAATCCGCAAAACAAACTTAATAAAGCAATGCAGAGCCAATTATGCTTCATTATGCTTTCATGAGTTAACATAGTTTTGGGCCCCTTACTTAACATAAGTGTACGTACCGTGGCGCGCAGCCATAGAGTGGTTGGGGCGGCCAGCCCAATCCAACTCAAACCATGGACCAAACCCGACCTACGAGCGGGTCGGTACGACACGAGAAAACTTACTTATCATCATACTTGAAAACATTTTCTTAAAACAGTTCTTACTTAAAAACGTAATCTTCTTCTTATCATCTGACTTATTATTGGTGAACATGCTTCATGATGTCACAATAATAAACATACATCATACTTATCACATAAATGCATGAACTTCAAAAACATGCAAAGTCATATAACCATTTGCCTATGTTGTAGGCGGAGTTGTACTTACAGGTTACGCTAGGTCCTGGGGTTTGTCGTTCCGACAGGTTACCTCAATAGGTTACCTTCCTGTTTCCAAAAAGGAAGTAAGATAAGAATCATCCTATCTTACCTTAAATTATTTCATTAATTGTTGGTACCCTAACCAACATTTATTAGTGACCCTAGATATATGTCCCCCTCATAAGCTTAATAATATCCTTGTTGGTTACTAAGTGTAAACTTAGGGCACATGCCCTAATGGTAATCAAACAGTATCTTGTTTGATTACCTAATGAACTTTGGGCTCAAGGCTCAATGACCTTGACATCCTATTAGGTTACTATGAGTAACCTTAGATATAGGCCCAACTTAGATTTGTATTTAAAAAGCCTGTTGGGCTACTTAGGCCCAATAATTAAAGTGGTATCCCTTTACGATTACCTTAAGTAATCTTGGACCTTAGGCCAATCATATAATATTTGTTCTTAATTAACTAGGCCCAATTAAAAAAATAGGTAACCTACATGATTATGTTAGGTTACCAATTTGCTTACTTTGCTTACTTTGATCAATTAATTCTTTTCTTACTAAACTGAGTTTGATTAACCATGTAAAACTACTTTTAAATAAAACTGTCTAAGTTTTAAAGGTATTTGTTGAAAACAGTCAAATTATTAGTGTATGTACAGGAATTTCCTGTGCATGCACTGCTTTGAAATTCCTGAATTGGAGCTTACTAATATGATTCAGTTTTGCATTGAAATATGATTAGATTTTGAAAAACTTTTCTTCACGAAAGTTGTAGATATTTAAAAACCCTACAACTTTCATGTTTTGCTAAAAACCCAGTTCTACCTTTAACTTATACTTTTTCCTTGTTGAATCTACCTGGCCGTGCACATAAGTCTGGGCGGTCCAGGCACGGGTTTTTGTAAACACAACGGCCTTTGGAGCCTTATTTTTGAAAACTGTCTGCATTGTCCCCTAGGATTTTCAATTTCCTACAACTTTATAGTTTTGAGTTTTCTCAAATTCGGCCTCTAAAGGTCTCAAAATACCGTTTCCAGATCACTGCCCAGTTTTCACCCGAACTGGCAGTTTTGATTTCGGTTAGTTCTTACGTAAAAATTACGCACACTCTACCTCAAACGGTCGCAACCGTGAGCCTACATCAAGCATGCAGCGTATAATCTAACGTTCTCATACTCATTCATTCATTCTCATTTATTCAATTAATTGATTGAATCCCGTTTGGTGAAGTTCACCAAACTTGGTTTTCTAGGGCTTTCTTGAACCCTAAATCATCATACAATCATTCAATACCACAATCAGCCATTCAACATTATTTATAAGCCTATGGGGACATATATCAAACACCTTATGGTCACACATATCATCTACATAATTTCTAGAGCATACATTCCAATACATACACCAAATCATAGCATAAACTTACTAAAACATAAATCAAGCACATTCTAAGCAAACCAAGCAAAGCAAGGACATAATTAAGGAGCTTAAGCTCTTACAACCAAAACTAAAAATACGCTTAAATGGCTCAAAACCGGAATAAAAAAGGCTTAGGAGATTAAGAGGATTACCTCTAAACCGGAGAGACCAACACTAGCTTGGGTTCCAAAAATTTTTGTCTAGTATTTCCTCACTAAAAATCTGACCACCACTCTTGGGTTTTTGCTGCTTTAGGGTTCGGCTAGGAGAGAGAAAGAAAGGAGAGAAAATGGCAAAAGTTTGGGGAGTTTTGAAATAAAATGAACTAAAAAAAAGTCCCCCATCACACCTATTTATAGGTGAATTTTGATTTTCTTTCTTGAATTATTTTTATTCCTTAAATTGCTCTCGAAGCCCTACAAAAATTTTATTTGCCCAAAAGTCCCCCAAAAGGTGGCCGGCCACTAGATGGTTCTTGAGCCAACAGTTATCTTTTTGTATTACTTTCCCATTTTTCCAAAAATCAAAATATTACATATTTATCATGTGATGAGGTGTCCTCCACCTAAGGCTTTGTTTGGCTTTCTTTCTTAAAAACAGTCTATTTTCATACTAATGTAAATATAACAAATACTGTTTTTAACTAAAACAGTACTGTCATACCAAACTGCAGTCCAGAATTTATCTGCATAAAACTGGACTGTGTTTAGGTTTTTCTTAGAACTTAAAGCTAATAAGTCCTTAATGTCCTAAACATTGTGCTTGATTTTTCTTTCATAATTCTGTACCTTAAACATGCTTATCTATCCGTAATGACAGTTTTTTCGCAGTATAATTTCTATACTGCCTGTTATACAACAGTATCATCATACTTTGATTTTTCTGGTCAAACTTTGACCAACATAAAATCATAAGTTCCTATCATTCCTTAAATCATTCTGGTCAAAATCTGACCGGAATACAATCATACATAAATCCTAATTCTGATAACTCCGATCAGGCAAATTCATAATACAAATTTTGATTCCTTATGATACAAGAAATCGTAATTTGTAACAAAGTTGGTTATTACATGTGTGCTCACCATGTGTTGGTGATTATGCTCTCACATATTATGTGTGCTCACTATGTGTTTGTGATTATGCTCTCACATGTTTAAGTATGAAGATTTTATGATGATGATGATGATGATGATGATGATGTGAATATTATGGGTATGATGGTTAAGATATTAACCTAAAGGCAGAAGTTGGTAAACAAGTAAGTTATCAATATTGTGTTTTTCAAGAACATGAGATAAGTGAATGGTTGAAGTTTAAGAACGAAACCAACGCGTTGTATGTTGACGTAGGCTCACGGCTTTGACTGTTTGAGGTAGTGTGTGCTGATTTTTAAGCTAAGAATCCACAAAATACAAACTGCTGGTTGTCGAAAATAATTGGGACAGTTTTCTGGAAACCCAATTTTGAGCCACTTAAAAACCGAATTTGGAAAAAGTTATAACTACAAAATTGTAGAACACAGAAAATGCTAGGGGAGCATGTGTATAGTTTTTGAAAAAAGGACTTCAAATATCTCTGTTTTTATGAGTTTTTAAAACTACCTGGTCCAGGTACTGTACACGGCCAGTAACTTTCAAAAGGAAAAATGGGTAAATTAAAGGCAGAATTAAGTTTTGGATAAGAAAATAAGTTGTAGGTTTTGATGAGATCTACAACTTCCGTGAAGAAAACTTTTCCAAATTCTAAACTGATTTAAAGATAAAATTGGATTTTCAAAACTATGCATGGTACAGGAAATTTCCTGCACAGATACATTCAAGCAAATTAAAAGGGTGTTTTGAAATTAGTTTTTAAGGTTTTATGTAATGCCCCGAACCATCTACGTAGGGCCAACTACGCAAACGTGGGCTGTTACTTTACTTACTTATCTTACTTCTTATTTTTTAACACTTGAACTTTCAGAAAATTACAGAATAATTTTTTTTTTCTTCGTAACTTAATTATAATTATCCATATGGGTAAACTTCACCATGCCTACCCATTACTTGTTAAGCCGATTAAAAGGTCATACATAACCTTTTAACCCGAGGTTCTCAAACATCTTATACACATCACTTGATCATACATGTACTAGTTCATAATTTAAAGAGTTTGGGGAAAATCTTGCGTAGTGATATCCCACATCGCCCTTCACTTGCCTCATCGTCTCCATGGCTCACCAAGTAAAGCTGCAGGCATCTTACCTACAATATGGAATATACTGATGAGCTTTCGCCCAGCAAGTACAAACATAATATCACAAAACGTAACAAGTATGGTGCAACTTATGCATGAACCATTTATGTTCAATTATGAATCTTTTATAATCAATTATGAACTTGAACTTATTATCTTGCTTAACATGTGGGCCCCTTGTGTACGTACCGATTGCGTGCATTCCACAGAAAGTTAGTGTTTGTAAGGTCCTTAATAATTCTGGGAATCTTGAAACATAACCCTTCCGCATCAACAGAAGTTCTGAAAATTTTCTTGAACATACATGATCCTCCCGCATCAATAGGAGGTTGGTACGACACCTTACTTGTCTTGGTTTAGTCTTAGCCTTGTTATTTTTTTTTTTCAAGACTAAGAATCTTTACATGTGATCTTATTTGTCATGATGCACATGATGCATAAATATAGTATGACAAAAAGATCACTAACATCTAATGACTTGTGATATAAAGCATGGCTTTATCTTGAAACATGATGTTATTTTAAAACATGGCATGTATATAAACATGGCATCATCATAAAACATGGCATTATTCCAAAACATGGCACATCATGGTATACATGTAAATAGATCATGCTTGAAAATAGTTTACTATTTTCCATACTGTAGGTGAGGTTTGTACTTACCTCGTATACTATGTCCTTTGCTGTGTTGTTCCAAGTCTGGTTGCAATAACAGGCCTCTTTCTGCTATTACAAAGGACATAGGGTAAGGATTTAATAACCATAAAATGTTGGTAACCTTAACCAATATCCACATATAAACTTAGTTATATGTCCCCCCATTCATACTCATGATAACTTGTTTGGTTACTACAAGTAACCCTAGGGTTTATGGTCTATCATACTTAAATCATAACTTGTTAGGTTACTTAGAGTAACCTTGGGTACTAAGCCCAACATACATGAATAGTATTAGGTTACTCTTCTTAATCTTGGGTCTAACTTATTGGGTTGCTAAAGCCCAATTTCTTAAATTATATTCTACAGGGTTACTATAGGTAACCTTGGGCTCCGGGCCCAATCCAGTAACTTGGGTGTCCTACCCGGTTACTGTTGGTCTTCATACTGTTACCAAATTATTAAGACCATTTGTGGTCCAATACTTACTTTTCTTGTTTTGGAAAAACTTAGTATTCATTGTCCGTATTAAAATCCTTGTTCAACTATATCCAAAAATTGTAATTCTTTGAGTAGGGCTCGTAAAAATTGTTAAGTGTTGGAAACTACCTTTGGAACAGTTTTTCACTGCCAATTTATTAGTGTATGTGTAGGAATGTCCTTTCCTGCACTGTTTTAGAAAATCCTGTGCAGGAATTTCCTGTTTCCTGTATAGTTTTTGGAATCCAATTATATTTAAAAATCTGTGTTGAATACGAAAAATTTTACTTACGAAAGTTTTAGATCTTCTAAAACCCTACAACTTTCGTGTTTAACTCAAGACCCAGTTCGGTCTCTATCCTACTCATTTCCCCTATTGAACCTGCCTTGCCGTGCATGAAGTTTGGGCATGATCAGGTTCGGATTTTTGTAAAAACCAAGGCCATTGGAGCCTTATTTTTGAAAACTGTCCACGTTGCCCCCTAGGAATTTCTCTTCTCTACAACTTTCATGTTTTAAGTTTTTCCAAATTCGGCCTCTAAAGGCCTCAAAACTGGCTTTCTAGAAAACTGGCCAGTTTTACCCGAACTGGCGGTTTCTCACTTAAGTCCATTTTTACGTTCCAATAACGCACACCCTACCTCAACCGGTCTCACCGGGTGCCTACAACAGTCATGCAGTGCTTCTAACGTAAAATCCCATCATCATACATCCATACAATTCACATGCAAACCCTTGGATATCCTAGCATCAAGTTAGGGTTTGCAAAAATTTTGGATTTGCATATTCATTCATCACAAGCTATCAACCTAACATGCATAACCTACAACCTTCTTAGGCATATTGGGGACATACAACTACATCATAGAACATTCATGCAAAACCCTAACATCATACAACCATAAACACATAATCATGCATAGCTTATAAATCAAAACCACTTACTTACCTAATCAAGCACAAAACTTAAAAATCTAAACTAGGGCTTGAAAAATAAATGAGCTTATGCTCTTTACAATCCAATAATGAAAATACACTTAAATTTCCAAATCAAAGCTCAATTGAAAAGCTTAGGGACCAAAGGGAATTTACCTTGATCAACACAAAGTTGTGCTAGGTTTTGATTCCACTTTTCCTTTTCCTTTTGCTCTCAACCACAACCAGCCTCCCTTAGCCTTGTGGGTTCCAAAATTATGGGTTTGTTCAATGAATTCTACCAACTCATTGTTTAGCTTTCACTTTCCAACCTGTTTCCACACACTTCCTGTAACAACTGAAATTTTTACGGACTCGTGATTTCCTTAGAAATAACAAAAATCTAAGTCTGTACCATGTATGACAATATGAAGCTCATGACCTGATTTGATTATCAGAATATGTTTGAGTTCTTATAAGTATTATGAGACTCAATGATAGTTTATTAAGTCAAGGATAAGGCCTTATGATGAAAAAGGCAGAATCATGATTTATGATTTTGTCCTGGCCAATGAATAACCAGGATAATTTACGATATGATTAAGACGGTACTACTGTGTAATAATCTGTATTGAAATTATACTGTGGCCGACTGTCATTACGGATATAGAATTGAGAATAAGGATTGGGATCACTCTAGAATAATCAGGAATAATATTAAGAGCAAGGATGACTAAGTAATCTCAAGTCCTAAGAAAAACCTATATGCGATCCAGTTAAGGGCAGATAAATTTTGGACTGTAGTCCAGCAATACTATACTGTTGATATTTAAAACAGTATTGGTATTATCTGGATTATTAAGAAAATAGACTGCATATTAAGAGGAATGCCAAACATGACCCTACTTGGAGACCAAGTAATTGTAGATAAGTATGAAAAGACTTTTTATGGTTTAATGTTTAAGCCTCCACATGGCCGGCCATTTTGAGGGACTGGAAAGGCAAAAATTTTATCTTTAAGGACCAATATGCAATTCAAGGAGAATTTAAGAATAAAAAATAATTACGAAAAATTATGAATTTTCCACCTATAAATAGGGGTAGGTAGTAGAAACTTGCACTCTACAGTTGGCTTCTCAAACTTCTAGTTCTTTCTCAACTATTCCTCTCTTGCCCTTAGAAAAGAGAGAGAGAGAGAGAGAGAGAGAGAGAGAGAGAGACAAGTTGTGGCCGGTTGTCATGGTGGAGAAGTAGAGAGCAAAAATTTCTCTTATCCCAAGGACTAGAATCAACTCTTTCAAAGCTCTAGAGGTATTATCTTGATCCTCTAACTAAGATCTTCATTAAGCTTTGATTGAGGAATTTATATGTATTTCAAGTTATGGGTTGTAAGAGCATAAACTCATATTCTTATTTCGCTATATTATGTTTTTTATATGATTGGTTTATGCTAGATCTATGCTTAGGTTATCTTGTTTGCTAGCTCTAAGCATGGGTTTGATTTTATGCTCTAGGATGAGTGTTAAGGTTATGTGTTGTAACGACCCGCCCTTACGTAGGTCGTTACCATACTTATCTTACATAAGAATTTAAACTTACTTATTTACTTAGGCGGAAATAGCGTACATTTTTTTTTAAAACTTAAAACAACTTAAAATAAAACTTTGCTACTTACATATTTACAATACACATACATACTTAATTAATGTATACTTTTCAAACTTATTGTAACGTACAATAACTTGTACTTAGTAAACAACATAAACTTTTATTTCTGTAAGAATCCGAAATTACAATGAATCTATGATTTCCTTTGAGACAAGGAAAATTTAAGATTTAATTATATATGACGATATGAAACTCATGATCTGAGTTAAATATCAGTATATGTTTGAGTTTCCGGTAATTAGCTACGAGACTCAAAAATAGTTTGCTTAGGCAAATATAGGCCTTTTTGGGAAAAAGGGCAATATAGGAATTTTGACTTTTATTCCGGTCAAATTTGACCAAGGTTGACTTTAGGTTGACCAAGTTTGACCAAGATGATACTGCAGTGTAAATTATCGGTATAGAAACTATACTGCAGAAAACTGTCGTTACAGACAATTAAGCGAGAATAAAATATGAGACGACGCTAGAGAAAAATCAAGCACGATTTTTAGAACATGAAAGACTAAATGGTTTCAAGTCTTAAGAAAATTCTATACGAAGTTCAATTTTATTCAAAAGAATTCTGGACTGTAGTCCAGTATAATAGTACTGTTTTGGTGAAAAACAGTATTAGTATTGATTAAATTAGTAAGGAAATGGACTGCATCTCTATATTTAAGGATCTTTGGGAATTAAGTGGACCATTATGTATGGAATTGAGGCCAAGTGGCTCCACTTTAGTCGCCATCTCACAGGGACTAAAATATAAATATTTTGTCCTTATGGGCTAAAGTGCGATTTTTGGAAAATATGATATAAGCATGAGGTAAGCATGATGATGTCATCAAAGTGATGTAAGCAAGTGATATCATCAAGATGATGTAAGCATAGGTTGCTTGGTGAACAAGGCAGACAAAGCTTGTTGAACAAGCCAACTTTTGGTTCACAACCAATGGCTTGGCCGGCTATTCCATGAATAAGGTAGGGAAATTATGTAATGATGATGCAAGCAAGATGATGCCATCATGGTGATGTCATCAAGATGAGGTAAGCAAGAGTTACTTGGTGACTAAGTAAACTTGGTAAACAAGCAAGCTTGTTGGACAAGCTATCTTTGGTTCACACTATGCATGGCCGGTCATCCACCTTAAGAAGCAAAGAGCAAATATTTTTGGTTCATTAAGGAGCATTATGCAAATTCAAGAAGAATTATGGAATTAAAAATAATTGTGGAAATTAGGAAATTTCCACTATAAATAGGGGTTGTAAGTTAACTCCCAAAAAGTTTGGCTCAAATTCAAGTCTCTTTTTTCTCTTCTCCCTTCCATTAGAACCGAAACCTAAGTGTGTGAAGAACACAAGTGGTGGTCGGTTTTCTTGAGCAAAAAGAAAGAAAGAAAGAGAAAGGAAGGTATGGTGGCCGAAAATCTTGAGAGAAATTCCATAGAGGGAAACCGGATTTTCTTGAGAAGAAAGTTAGAAGAAAAAGTTTGGATCCAAAAGTTAGATCCAATCTCAAGGAGTTAAGGTTAATCCTCCTAAATGTAATAACCCGAATTTTTTATGACTCTAGATTTCCTTTGAATGAGGAAAACTTAAGTCTAGATCATGTTTGGAATAAAATATCGGTATAAGTTTGAGTTCTCGGTTAATTAGCTACGAGACTCAACGATGGATTACTGAGCCAAGTATAAGGCATTTTAAGGAAAATGGCGTGATGAAATTTCATGATTCCATGTTGGTCAAAATTTGACCAAGAAAGTCAAAGTTGACCAAAAACAGTCAGGGTATGACTGTACAGTAATAGGATAAGCGGTATGAGAAATCTACTGCGGAAATTGTCTTTTTGGACAAGATAGCTAGAATAAGCTATGAAACCACCCTAGAAAAATCAAGCACACTAAGTTGGATATCAAAGTCCTAATGACTTTCAGAAATAAGAAGAAAATTTTTACAGTCCATTTTTACTCAGATAAATTTTGGACTGCAGTCAAGCAAAACAGTACTGAATTGTACTATGTATTAGTGAACACAGTATTACAAATATCTGTGTTGGATTTAAATTGGACTGCTTTTTCAAAAAAGTAGCCAAACGAGGCCTTAGGATGACATCACCTACTTTTTGATTTATGACATCATAATTCCATGAACCAAGCCTTGAATGACAAGTGTCTTGTTCTAGAAGAAAAATTTTTCTTGTTCTCCAAGCATATGGCCGGCCACCTAGCATGCCTTTTTGGCAAATTTTCAAAAATTTAGGGGTCAAAATGCAATTCTTAAAAGTTTCCCTTTTGCCTATAAATAGGAGTGACCTTTATTCATTTTATTCAAAAATTTGGGGAGGTTCTTGCCAATTTTCTTCTTGAAAATCAGCAGCCAAGGAAGAGAGAAAGAGGTGAGAAAAATCAAAATTTTCCTAAGCCAAGCCTAGGTTAGTGTTCGGTTTGCAAGGGGAAGCTAAGGGGAGAGTTTCAGAAATTTTTCCAGCCCTTTTCTAGGCTTGCTGCCGAATTATTGAGGGCAGGGAAACCAAGAGAGAAACCGAAAATTTTAAGGGGAAAAGTTAGGGTCAATTCGGGTTTGATTCAATCAACCGAAAACAAGATCAAAAACAAGTTTTGAGACCATTTTTGGTCTAGGGCAGCCACTGTTTTGAGCAAGGGAAAGTAGTTGAAAAACTGCAATTTTTGGTGTTACAAGGGTGGTGTGGCCGAGCCTTAGGTGAAGGACAAATCTTGAGGCCAAACCAAAATTTTTGGGTCCCTAACTAGGTGGAAGCCGTAGGCAAGGGAGGAAGGGGAGTTGCAATTTTCAAACCCTAACTTTGATCTAAGGTAACTTCCTTGAGCCCTAATCCTTCCATTGAGTTCAATTTGGAATTTTATTTGTGTTTCAAGTTGGTTTTGTAAGGACATAAGTCCATTCTAATTTCTTGCCCTCGTTTAGTTAGTATGTGCTTGATTAGGTGATTAAGGGTGGATGGTTTGATTATGAGCTTGCATAGTTATATGCTTATGTTTGCATGTTAGGTGTTTGATTAATTGCTGGGGTTTTTGTGCTTAATATGTGATGATGATGAATGTCCCCAATCTGCCCTAGTATTGGTGAATGATAATTTTGTGCTAGGTTGCTAGAATTTAATTAGTATGCTTGTTAGGTTTTGTACAACCGAAATCATGCAACTTAGTTGATCCAATATCAATTAGATTTGCATGGTGATGTTAGAAATTGTGATTAAAGAAAATTTACGCTAGAAAACCGCTGCATGTGTGTATTAGAGCTCCCGCTAGTTCGGTTGAGGTAGTTTGCGCGAAATAGGACGTAAACCGGACTTAACAACCGAAACTGCCAATTCGGATTCCAAACTGGCCAGTTTCGGGAAAGTGGAAATTTAAGGCTTTTAGAGGCCGAACTGGGTGAAACGTAAAACATGAAAGTTGTTCAGAAGGGTTTTTCCTAGGGGACAGCGTGGACAGTTTTTCAAAATAAGGCTCCAATGGCCTCCGTTTTTACAGAAAACCGAGACTGGTCTGCCCAGACCTAGTCTACACGTCCAGCCAGTTTCAAATTAAAACTGACAAGAATACAAGCAGAACTGGATTTTTCTCAAAACACGAAAGTTTTAGGATTTTTCGAGAGCTACAACTTTCGTGAAGACAACTTTCCCAAAATCTGAATGGATTTTTAAACTGACACGGTTTTATAAAGACTGTGCAGGGAACAGGAAATTCCTGCATAGGATTTTCTAAAACAATACAGGAAAACTGTATTTTTGCACCAACACCAATGTTTTGACTGTGAGAACTGTCCCAAAGGGAGTTTTCAACAGTTAATAATTTTTACAAACCTTTCTCAAAGAATTACAATTTTTCAAAGTTAAACTAGGGTTTTTGTAAGAAATAAACAAAGAGAACCAAGTTTTTCCAAAGCAAAGAGAAAAACAAGTTTTTGAATTCAAAAGTTATCTTTCTTTCGGTAACAAGATAATGATGGACGGTAACCGGGGAGTGATACCCGAGTTACTGGACGGGGTCCAAAGCCCAAGGTTGACTTAGGATAATTGAACTAAGTTTGGTTACCTCAAGGGTTACTCAAGGTAACCCAACAAGGTGTTAAGATTGGGTTTGGATCTAAACCCAAAAGATTATGGATAGATAACCAGGCATAGGCCAAGGTTAGGATGATAACCTAACCCTATTCATGTATGATTGGGATTAATACCCAAGGTTACCTTATGTAACCAAGTAAGCTATCATGAGTATAGGGGGGGACATATAACTAAGATTATGAATGGGTGTTGGTTAGGTTAGGTCACCAGCATCTTAAGGTTATAATTATGAAGCCTTATACTATGTCCTTTGACATAACAGGAGATAGCCTGTTGTTGTGCCTCAGCTTGGAGTCGCACGAAATAAGACACAGCTAACCAAGTAAGTACAACTCCGCCTACAGCATAGGTCCTTTGTTGTTACTTGCCTAATGTGATAGTATGTTATGGCATGTGATGATATGTTATGGCGTGTAATGTTATGGTATGTTATGTCATGTGATATTATGGTATGATATGTTATGGTATGTTATGAGTGAGGTTATGTTATGTTATATGTTGTAATATTGTGACATCATGAAGCATGTTCACTAATGTTAAACCACCTGGTAAGAACAAGACAAGTAAGATGTTGTGTCGTACCGACTTGCCACAAAGGCGGGTTTAAATGGTATGGTTCATGGTTTGAGTTGGATTGGATGGCTACCTAAACTACTCCATGTTAAACTTTGTGTTTCATGGTTTGAGTTAAAACGGACTGCCGCCTTCAACCATTCCTTGGCTATGTACCACGGTACGAGCACACATGATAAGTAAAGGAATAGAACTAAGCTAAGTTATGAATCCATATTTGATTCATAAGAGGTCATAATTGGTTCATGCATAATGATATGTGTTTTGCGTCGCGGATGTAACAGTTGTACTTGCTGAGCGAAAGCTCACGTCTTACGTCTATGCTGTAGGTAAGCAACCTGCCAGCAATCTCTGATGCAATACTGTGGAAGGCTGGTGCTGCGGACTGTGAAATGTGGGATGGACACTGCCACGGACTTTGAAAAAAATATACTCTATAAAATATGTTGTAATGAAAAAGGGTTTTCATATTTTCATGATGTTTTAAATATGAATGACAATGTTTACGAATGTATGGCAAGCAAGTTGCCTCTTGTGGTACCAATCCGCATTAAGTCGGGTTTGGTCTACAATTTGATTTCGATGGCCTTCAAGGAGGGTTTGAAAGTTCGGTACTCGAGTAAGTACCTATCAGTAAGTATGAGTTTGAGGATGAAGTTCAAGTTGAAAGTGTTAAAATAAAGTTTAAAAGAAAAAAAAAAATTTCTCCCAAATTTTCCGCAAGTTTAAGTTTAGTATGTAAGTAAGGTGACGACCCGGCGTGGGAAGTCGGGGCGTTACAGTTTGGTATCAGAGCAGAGTTCCTGCCATCCAATTTCACAGTTCTGCTGCCAGCACCACAGTTTTGTAAGTTTGTTTTCTTACTTTGTTTTATAAGATTATTATAATGGCATGTACCTGGTGTTAAATTTGGCTCGGATTAAAGAGGACCACGAGGCTCCGTTGACATTCCGAGGAATGAAGGAGAAGCTTCGCATCTTCAATAAGACTCAAGGAGTGGATGCACGATATGGAGACCCTCCTCAGATTATGTCATGCAGGGACGTATCTTCAGGATATGCTTGTCAGTCGAGTCGATGTCTAGTCAAGGAAGCTCGTGCAAGGAGCCTTGGCCAAGAGGACCTTGAGAGGAGATTCCTAAATGGATTTCTTGACGACAGCAAGGATCGCCCATGTATTACCGCGATATCAAGATGTACTAGGATATGTACATGAGACGATACGTCAGCTATGTTGCAGCCTGACATGCTTATCCAAACGAGTTTATGGGCTTTTATTGCCAGTAAATCAGAGTCGCACAGTGGAAGCGTGATGGATAAACTAAGCTTACGATATGATGATCGCTAGAATAGCAATAAGAAATGAGTAGGCTCTAAGATTAGATAGCCTATCGCCTCATTTTGGGTATAGTGATCTTTCCATTTACGGAGTTGGATTGAGATTATGGAAGTTAAGTTTCCTGATTGTGAAACTTTTGCTCCATAAGAGAAATATTGGACATGGGGAAAATTTTGAGGATGCCTTAGTTTGGGGGTAGCAAATAAGCAATATGCTACCAACAACAATTTATTAGGCTATGATTTTTTATGATAAGAATGATGATTATGAGATTTGATGATATGAAGTTAACAAGGTTAAGGTCGATGGCACCAACCCTGAAGTCGACATATAATGGATGATTAAGGTCGACTGTAGACAACCATTTAAGTAATGGAAATTATGAGATGATGATTGGGAGTTTTAGATATCCCTTAGAACTATGATTATGCCTTTAAGCTTTAAAAGAAATGCTAAAGGCAAGAAGAATGTTTCTACTAGCTAACAAGCAGCTAGTTGATACAACGATACCTTTCATTGCATCACTTGAACAGTAATATGTTTTCAATAATACTATTTATTATTGATTTTCATGATTGAATTGGAAAAGATTCCAAAAAGTATCTTAAATATAAGAACATATTAAGATAC
The DNA here is from genome assembly GCA_038430175.1 of Ficus hirta. Classification (NCBI taxonomy): domain Eukaryota; kingdom Viridiplantae; phylum Streptophyta; class Magnoliopsida; order Rosales; family Moraceae; genus Ficus; species Ficus hirta. The sequence continues at coordinate 4,316,962 of CM076597.1, forward strand.
ATAAAAAGACAAGTAACAGTAAGGTGTCGTACCAACCTCCCGTGATCGTGGAGGCTACATGTTTCAGTTGTGATCTTGACCGTCCGTGATCATGAAGGGTCAAGACTATAAGACCTTTCGTAAAATCGCAAAGGCTTATAAAATTCCCAGAACTGTTAGGGACCTTGCAAACCCTAGCTTTGTCTGGAGGCTGCGCGCATTTGGTACGTACACTATGGGCCCACATGTTAAGACAAGATAATAAAACACAAAATGCTTTTCAAATATGAAAAAGCTATGTGATATGATATGTTTTTTTTTAAAGTATGGAAAAGTTATATATATGCTTTTCAAACATGGCAAGTTATATGATATACTTGCTCAGTTTTTCATGTAAATAGTTCTTGTGATGCAGTATGAAAGAAAAGTACGATGGTATGAAAGTTATGAAAGCATGATGTAAGTATGAAAGCATGAGAGTATGAGGAATGAATTATAATGATATAGAAAGAAGATTATGGTTCTATATAAAAGACATGATCCCATTAGGGTATTAAAATGGGAACATGAACAAGTTATTCAATCCATAGTAATTTGTTATGGATTGATGGTGGATTTGAAGAAAAGCCACTCAGGATTATTCGAATTTTCGAGGACGAAAATCTTTTAAGGAGGGTAGAATGTAATAACCCGAATTTTTTATGACTCTAGATTTCCTTTGAATGAGGAAAACTTAAGTCTAGATCATGTTTGGAATAAAATATCGGTATAAGTTTGAGTTCTCGGTTAATTAGCTACGAGACTCAACGATGGATTACTGAGCCAAGTATAAGGCATTTTAAGGAAAATGGCGTGATGAAATTTCATGATTCCATGTTGGTCAAAATTTGACCAAGAAAGTCAAAGTTGACCAAAAACAGTCAGGGTATGACTGTACAGTAATAGGATAAGCGGTATGAGAAATCTACTGCGGAAATTGTCTTTTTGGACAAGATAGCTAGAATAAGCTATGAAACCACCCTAGAAAAATCAAGCACACTAAGTTGGATATCAAAGTCCTAATGACTTTCAGAAATAAGAAGAAAATTTTTACAGTCCATTTTTACTCAGATAAATTTTGGACTGCAGTCAAGCAAAACAGTACTGAATTGTACTATGTATTAGTGAACACAGTATTACAAATATCTGTGTTGGATTTAAATTGGACTGCTTTTTCAAAAAAGTAGCCAAACGAGGCCTTAGGATGACATCACCTACTTTTTGATTTATGACATCATAATTCCATGAACCAAGCCTTGAATGACAAGTGTCTTGTTCTAGAAGAAAAATTTTTCTTGTTCTCCAAGCATATGGCCGGCCACCTAGCATGCCTTTTTGGCAAATTTTCAAAAATTTAGGGGTCAAAATGCAATTCTTAAAAGTTTCCCTTTTGCCTATAAATAGGAGTGACCTTTATTCATTTTATTCAAAAATTTGGGGAGGTTCTTGCCAATTTTCTTCTTGAAAATCAGCAGCCAAGGAAGAGAGAAAGAGGTGAGAAAAATCAAAATTTTCCTAAGCCAAGCCTAGGTTAGTGTTCGGTTTGCAAGGGGAAGCTAAGGGGAGAGTTTCAGAAATTTTTCCAGCCCTTTTCTAGGCTTGCTGCCGAATTATTGAGGGCAGGGAAACCAAGAGAGAAACCGAAAATTTTAAGGGGAAAAGTTAGGGTCAATTCGGGTTTGATTCAATCAACCGAAAACAAGATCAAAAACAAGTTTTGAGACCATTTTTGGTCTAGGGCAGCCACTGTTTTGAGCAAGGGAAAGTAGTTGAAAAACTGCAATTTTTGGTGTTACAAGGGTGGTGTGGCCGAGCCTTAGGTGAAGGACAAATCTTGAGGCCAAACCAAAATTTTTGGGTCCCTAACTAGGTGGAAGCCGTAGGCAAGGGAGGAAGGGGAGTTGCAATTTTCAAACCCTAACTTTGATCTAAGGTAACTTCCTTGAGCCCTAATCCTTCCATTGAGTTCAATTTGGAATTTTATTTGTGTTTCAAGTTGGTTTTGTAAGGACATAAGTCCATTCTAATTTCTTGCCCTCGTTTAGTTAGTATGTGCTTGATTAGGTGATTAAGGGTGGATGGTTTGATTATGAGCTTGCATAGTTATATGCTTATGTTTGCATGTTAGGTGTTTGATTAATTGCTGGGGTTTTTGTGCTTAATATGTGATGATGATGAATGTCCCCAATCTGCCCTAGTATTGGTGAATGATAATTTTGTGCTAGGTTGCTAGAATTTAATTAGTATGCTTGTTAGGTTTTGTACAACCGAAATCATGCAACTTAGTTGATCCAATATCAATTAGATTTGCATGGTGATGTTAGAAATTGTGATTAAAGAAAATTTACGCTAGAAAACCGCTGCATGTGTGTATTAGAGCTCCCGCTAGTTCGGTTGAGGTAGTTTGCGCGAAATAGGACGTAAACCGGACTTAACAACCGAAACTGCCAATTCGGATTCCAAACTGGCCAGTTTCGGGAAAGTGGAAATTTAAGGCTTTTAGAGGCCGAACTGGGTGAAACGTAAAACATGAAAGTTGTTCAGAAGGGTTTTTCCTAGGGGACAGCGTGGACAGTTTTTCAAAATAAGGCTCCAATGGCCTCCGTTTTTACAGAAAACCGAGACTGGTCTGCCCAGACCTAGTCTACACGTCCAGCCAGTTTCAAATTAAAACTGACAAGAATACAAGCAGAACTGGATTTTTCTCAAAACACGAAAGTTTTAGGATTTTTCGAGAGCTACAACTTTCGTGAAGACAACTTTCCCAAAATCTGAATGGATTTTTAAACTGACACGGTTTTATAAAGACTGTGCAGGGAACAGGAAATTCCTGCATAGGATTTTCTAAAACAATACAGGAAAACTGTATTTTTGCACCAACACCAATGTTTTGACTGTGAGAACTGTCCCAAAGGGAGTTTTCAACAGTTAATAATTTTTACAAACCTTTCTCAAAGAATTACAATTTTTCAAAGTTAAACTAGGGTTTTTGTAAGAAATAAACAAAGAGAACCAAGTTTTTCCAAAGCAAAGAGAAAAACAAGTTTTTGAATTCAAAAGTTATCTTTCTTTCGGTAACAAGATAATGATGGACGGTAACCGGGGAGTGATACCCGAGTTACTGGACGGGGTCCAAAGCCCAAGGTTGACTTAGGATAATTGAACTAAGTTTGGTTACCTCAAGGGTTACTCAAGGTAACCCAACAAGGTGTTAAGATTGGGTTTGGATCTAAACCCAAAAGATTATGGATAGATAACCAGGCATAGGCCAAGGTTAGGATGATAACCTAACCCTATTCATGTATGATTGGGATTAATACCCAAGGTTACCTTATGTAACCAAGTAAGCTATCATGAGTATAGGGGGGGACATATAACTAAGATTATGAATGGGTGTTGGTTAGGTTAGGTCACCAGCATCTTAAGGTTATAATTATGAAGCCTTATACTATGTCCTTTGACATAACAGGAGATAGCCTGTTGTTGTGCCTCAGCTTGGAGTCGCACGAAATAAGACACAGCTAACCAAGTAAGTACAACTCCGCCTACAGCATAGGTCCTTTGTTGTTACTTGCCTAATGTGATAGTATGTTATGGCATGTGATGATATGTTATGGCGTGTAATGTTATGGTATGTTATGTCATGTGATATTATGGTATGATATGTTATGGTATGTTATGAGTGAGGTTATGTTATGTTATATGTTGTAATATTGTGACATCATGAAGCATGTTCACTAATGTTAAACCACCTGGTAAGAACAAGACAAGTAAGATGTTGTGTCGTACCGACTTGCCACAAAGGCGGGTTTAAATGGTATGGTTCATGGTTTGAGTTGGATTGGATGGCTACCTAAACTACTCCATGTTAAACTTTGTGTTTCATGGTTTGAGTTAAAACGGACTGCCGCCTTCAACCATTCCTTGGCTATGTACCACGGTACGAGCACACATGATAAGTAAAGGAATAGAACTAAGCTAAGTTATGAATCCATATTTGATTCATAAGAGGTCATAATTGGTTCATGCATAATGATATGTGTTTTGCGTCGCGGATGTAACAGTTGTACTTGCTGAGCGAAAGCTCACGTCTTACGTCTATGCTGTAGGTAAGCAACCTGCCAGCAATCTCTGATGCAATACTGTGGAAGGCTGGTGCTGCGGACTGTGAAATGTGGGATGGACACTGCCACGGACTTTGAAAAAAATATACTCTATAAAATATGTTGTAATGAAAAAGGGTTTTCATATTTTCATGATGTTTTAAATATGAATGACAATGTTTACGAATGTATGGCAAGCAAGTTGCCTCTTGTGGTACCAATCCGCATTAAGTCGGGTTTGGTCTACAATTTGATTTCGATGGCCTTCAAGGAGGGTTTGAAAGTTCGGTACTCGAGTAAGTACCTATCAGTAAGTATGAGTTTGAGGATGAAGTTCAAGTTGAAAGTGTTAAAATAAAGTTTAAAAGAAAAAAAAAAATTTCTCCCAAATTTTCCGCAAGTTTAAGTTTAGTATGTAAGTAAGGTGACGACCCGGCGTGGGAAGTCGGGGCGTTACACTAAACCCCTCTAGTTCTTCAATTAAGTTTTGATTGAAAATTATGTGTATTTTCATGTGGGAGAGGCCGAAAATTTGAAATCCACCTAGCCAAGGAAGGCCGGTTTTGGTGGAGAGCAAAGGGACAAAAGTGATGGCTGATTCTTGGGTGCAGCTCCAAGAAGTGGCTGAAAATTCAGAAACCCACCAATCAAGGGGCTGCCGGTTTTAGTGGGTGGCAAGGAAAGGAAAAGGGTGATCCAATCTAGTTCAATCTTGGTGGTTGATTGAGGTAAAATTTCTTTGGTACCCTAAGCCTTTGTTTTTAAGTTTCAATTGGAAATTTAAGTGTATTAAAGCTTGGATTGTAAGAGCATAAGTTCACTTTATTTCCAATGCATTAGTTTAGAATTTTCAGTTGATCATGTGGTTATGATTAATAGGCTTTGCATGATGTGTGATTAGAATTGCATGAGTTAGGATTGCTGTATGCTTTATGATTAGGGTGTTTGTCCCCAATATGTTCTAGTATGTTGTATGTTATGTATGTTAAGTTTTGGTTGGATGATTGAATGATTATGCAACCGAAATTGTTACAAACCCAAGTTGGTGCAAAAGCACCCAAGGGTTGCATGGAAAATTATGGCTGAATGTATGGTTATGCATGATGAGAAATTTTACTTTAGAAAGCGCTGCATATTTGATCTTAGGCTCTCGCGGTGGCTGGTTGAGTTAGATTGCGCGAAATAGGACGTAAAATGAATTTAAGTAAGAAAACTGCCGGTTCGGGTAAAACTGGCCAGTTTTCTGGTAAGTCGGATTTGAGGCCCTTAGAGGCCGAATTTGAAAAAAGTTAAAACTGCAAAGTTGTAGAGAAATATTTTTCCTAGTGGACAGCAGGGACAGTTTTCTAAAATAAGGCCCCAATGGCCTCTGTTTTCATGAAAAACCGAGCCTGGTCTGCCCAGACCCAGTGTGGTAGCAGGGTGCACGGCCAGCAGGATTCAACCTCAAATATGACTAAGTTAGTGACAGAACTGGGTTTTGTGTAAAGAACCAAAGTTGTTGTATGTTTCAAGATCTAAACCTTTCATGAAGGAAGTTTTCCAAGATTCTAAGCAGATTTTTAAGTAAAACCTGATTTTCCGGGACTGTGCAGGAAATAGGAAGTTCATGCCCAAGTTCTTCAAAGGACAGTGTAAAAGCAAGAAATCCTTGCACATACACTGACACTTAAGTTAAGAAACTGTTTTTAAGGATGTGTTTTATAAGTTTGATAGTTTTAACTGTCTTTACTTATAAGTTATGGTTGTGTTTAAATACGGTATGTATAAGAATTAATGCAAAGTATAACCTATAGTAACCGGTCAGGATACCGAGTTATTGGGTTGGGTCTTACCCTATGGTTACCGATAGTAATCTAGTAGGGTGTCACTCTATACGTAATAAGGCCTTAGTAAGATTAGTAACCTAACGAGTTACTGTTTATGTCTGGTTGGGCCATGAGCCCTAAGGTTACGGCTAGTAACCGACCAAGTTCTTTTCAGTAGTTGTGGGGGGACATATACCTCGGATTACTCATGATTGTTGGTTGGGATACCAACATTTAATAATTATGATTTATGATAAGATAGAATGTAAATGATTCTTATCTTACACCCTGTTTGAAAACAGGAGTAGAAACTGTTGTTGTGCCATGTTGGGACGATAAATCAAGAGCGTAGGAAGGCAAGTAAGTACAACTCCGCCTACAGCATAGGCCCTTTGTTGTGTTACTTGCTTAATATGTTATACGTTAGGGTATTATGTTATGATGCTATGTTATGAATAAGATTATGTTATGATATATGTTTTGAAATTGTGACATCATGAAGCATGTTCATTAGTATTAAATCACATGGTAAGAGTAAGATAAGATATGGAATAAGACAAGTTAAAATGTTGTATCGTACTGACTTGCCACGAGGGCGGGTTTAAATAGTATGATTCATGGTTTGAGTTGGATTGAATCGGCTGCCTCGACTACTCTATGTTAAACGGTTTGTTTCATGGTTTGAGTTAGAACAGACTGGCCGCCTTCAACCATTCCATGGCTATGTACCACGGTACGTGTACGCATGATAAGTAAAAGAATAGAACTAAGTTAAGTTATGAAACCATAATTGATTCATAAGAGATCATAATTAGTTCATGCATGATGATATGTTCTGTGTCGCGGATGTAACAGTTGTACTTGCTGAGCGAAAGCTCACGTCTTACGTCTATGCTGTAGGTAAGCAACCTACCAGCAATCTCTGATGCAATACTGTGGAAGGCTGGTGCTGCGGACTGTGAAATGTGGGATGGACACAGCCACGAATTTTGTAAAATTATGTTATGTTTTGTAAAATATATTTGCAAAATGTGTTATGTTATGTTATGATATAATAAAGTGATAGTATGGGCAATGAATTGTTTTCAAGAAGAAAACTATTTTTAAGAAATTGTTTTCGAGAACAAGTTAAGGAAAAGTTTTCAAGTATGATGCCAAGTAAGTTGCCTCATATTGTATCGACCCGCATTAGGTCGGGTTTGGTCCACGATTTAAATATGATTGCTTTCGATAAAGTATGAAAGCTCGGTACTCGAGTTAGTACATATAAGTATGTACGAGAATAAGTACAAGTCAAGTTTAAGTATGAGTTTAAAATCAAGTTTAAGTTTAAAGAAAAATTTTTTTTTCTGAAATTTGCTGTAAGGTTAGGTATTTAAGACTGAGTTTTAAGTTAAGTATGTACGGTGACGACCCGGTGTGGGAAGTCGGGGCGTTACAATTTCAAAACGCGTAGCGGTTTCCATCCCACGTTTCAAAGATCGCCTTGCCAATGCCTCACCGCCTTGCATCAAGTACTGCCAGTAGGAAGCTTACCTACAGCATAAACGTAAATTGTGAGCTTTCGCTCAGCAAGTACAACTTGTAATCCGCAAAACAAACTTAATAAAGCAATGCATGAGCCAATTATGCTTCATTATGCTTTCATGAGTTAACATAGTTTTGGGCCCCTTACTTAACATAAGTGTACGTACCGTGACGCGCAGCCATGGAGTGGTTGGGGCGGCCAGCCCAATCCAACTCAAACCATGGACCAAACCCGACCTACGAGCGGGTCGGTACGACACGAGAAAACTTACTTATCATCATACTTGAAAACTTTTTTTTTAAAACAGTTCTTACTTAAAAACGTAATCTTCTTCTTATCATCTGACTTATTATTGGTGAACATGCTTCATGATGTTACAATAATAAACATACATCATACTTATCACATAAATGCATGAACTTCAAAAACATGCAAAGTCATAAAACCATTTGCCTATGCTGTAGGCGGAGTTGTACTTAAAGGTTACGCTAGGTCTTGGGGTTTGTCGTTCCGACAGGTTACCTCAATAGGTTACCTTCCTGTTTCCAAAAAGGAAGTAAGATAAGAATCATCCTATTTTACCTTAAATTATTTCATTAATTGTTGGTACCCTAACCAACATTTATTAGTGACCCTAGATATATGTCTCCCTCATAAGCTTAATAATATCCTTGTTGGTTACTAAGTGTAAACTTAGGGCACATGCCCTAATGGTAATCAAACAGTATCTTGTTTGATTACCAAATGAACTTTGGGCTCAAGGCCCAATGACCTTGACATCCTATTAGGTTACTATGAGTAACCTTAGGTATAGGCCCAACTTAGATTTGTATTTAAAAAGCCTGTTGGGCTACTTAGGCCCAATAATTAAAGTGGTATCCCTTTATGATTACCTTAAGTAATCTTGGACCTTAGGCCAATCATATAATATTTGTTCTTAATTAACTAGGCCCAATTAAAAAAATAGGTAACCTACATGATTATGTTAGGTTACCAATTTGCTTACTTTGCTTACTTTGATCAATTAATTCTTTTCTTACTAAACTGGGTTTGATTAACCATGTAAAACTGCTTTTAAATAAAACTGTCTAAATTTTAAATGTATTTGTTGAAAACAGTCAAATTATTAGTGTATGTACAGGAATTTCCTGTGCATGCACTGTTTTGAAATTCCTGAATTGGAGCTTACTAATATGATTCAGTTGTACTTTGAAATCTGATTAGATTTTAAAAAACTTTTCTTCACAAAAGTTTTAGATATTGAAAAACCCTACAACTTTTGTGTTTTGCTAAAAACCCAGTTCTTCCTTTAACTTATACTTTTTCCTTGTTGAAACTGCCTGGCCGTGCACATAAGTCTGGGCGGTCCAGGCACGGGTTTTTGTAAAACCAAAGGCTTTTGGAGCCTTATTTTTGAAAACTGTCCATGTTGCCCCCTAGGATTTTCAATTTCCTACAACTTTTCAGTTGAAGTTTTCTCAAATTCGGCCTCTAAAGGCCTCAAAATACCGTTTCCAAATCACTGCCCAGTTTTCACCCGAACTGGCAGTTTTGGTTTCGGTTAGTTCTTACGTAAAAATTACGCACACTCTACCTCAAACGGTCGCAACCGTGAGCCTACATCAAGCATGCAGCATATAATCTAACGTTCTCATACTCATTCATTCATTCTCATTTATTCAATTAATTGATTGAAACCCGTTTGGTGAAGTTCACCAAACTTGGTTTTCTAGGGTTTTCTTGAACCCTAAATCATCATACAATCATTCAATACCACAATCGGCCATTCAACATTATTTATAAGCCTATGGAGACATATATCAAACACCTTATGGTCACACATATCATCTACATAATTTCTAGAGCATACATTCCAATACATACACCAAATCATAGCATAAACTTACTAAAACATAAATCAAGCACATTCTAAGCAAACCAAGCAAAGCAAGGACATAATTAAGGAGCTTAAGCTCTCACAACCAAAACTAAAAATACACTTAAATGGCTCAAAACCGGAATCAAAATGGCTTAGGAGATTAAGAGGATTACCTCTAAACTGGAGAGACCAACACTAGCTTGGGTTCTGAAAATTTTTGTCTAGTTTTTCCTCACTAAAAATCCGACCACCACTCTTGGGTTTTTGCTGCTTTAGGGTTCGGCTAGGAGAGAGAAAGAAAGGAGAGAAAATGGAAAAAGTTTGGGGGAGTTTTGAAATAAAATGAACTAAAAAAAAGTCCCCCCATCACACCTATTTATAGGTGAATTTTGATTTTCTTTCTTGAATTATTTTTATTCCTTAAATTGCTCTCCAAGCCCTACAAAAATTTTATTTGTCCAAAAGTCCCCCAATAGGTGGCCGGCCACTAGATGGTTCTTGAGCCAATAGTTATCTTTTTGTATTACTTTCCCATTTTTCCAAAAATCAAAATATTACATATTTATCATGTGATGAGGTGTCCTCCACCTAAGGCTTTGTTTGGCTTTCTTTCTTAAAAACAGTCTATTTTCATACTAATGTAAATATAACAAATACTGTTTTTAACTCAAACAGTACTGTCATACCAAACTGCAGTCCAGAATTTATCTGCATAAAACTGGACTGTGTTTAGGTTTTTCTTAGAACTTAAAGCTAATAAGTTCTTAATGTCCTAAATATTGTGCTTGATTTTTCTATCATAATTCCGTACCTTAAACATGCTTATCTATCCGTAATTACAGTTTTTTCGCAGTATAATTTCTATACTGCCTGTTATACAACAGTACCATCATACTTTGACTTTTCTGGTCAAACTTTGACCAATATAAAATCATAAGTTCCTATCATTCCTTAAATCATTCTGGTCAAAATCTGACAGGAATACAATCATACATAAATCCTAATTCTGATAACTCCGATCAGGCAAATTCATAAAACAAATTTTGATTCCTTGTGATACAAGAAATCGTAATTTGTAACAAAGTTGGTTATTACAATCTTCCCCCCTTAAAAATTTTCGTCCTCGAAAATTAGAACAAGTGGGGATAATCCTTTCTCATATCCTCTTCTAGTTGCCAGGTTGCTTCTTCAACATTGTGGTTTCGCCACAACACTTTAACCATGGGAATTGTCCTATTTCGTAAGACATTTTCTTCTTGATCTAGAATCTGAACTGGTTTCTCTTCGTATGTCAAATCGGATTGAACCTCGATCGGTTCTCGACTTAACACATGGGAAGAGTCAGGTACATACATCTTTAACATCGAAACATGGAAAACGTTATGCACAGAAGCTAATTCTAGTGGCAAGGCAAGCTTGTAAGCTACTTTGCCAATCCTTTCCAGGATTTCGAATGGCCCTATGTACCTAGGACTAAGTTTTCCCTTTTTACCAAATCTTATAATTCCCTTCATAGGCGCAATCTTAAGGAAAACATAGTCTCCAACTTGGAATTCCAAGGGCCTTCGACGTTTATCAGCATAGCTTTTCTGACGACTAAAAGCTATGTCAAGTCTTTGCTTAATCTTCTTCATATCCTCTGAAGTCTTTCGGATGAAATCTGTGGTTTGAAGCTGCTTCTGTCCAACTTTTTGCCAATGAATGGGAGATCGACATTTCCTTCCGTATAACGCCTCGAACGGAGCCATACCAATTGAGGCATGATAACTGTTATTGTAAGAAAACTCGATCAAAGGTAGCTTCTGATCCCAGCTTCCTTTGGAATCCAAAATACATGACCTTAGCATATCCTCCAGTGTCTGGATAATTCGTTCCGATTGTCCATCCGTCTGGGGGTGAAATGTTGTACTGAATTTCAATTTTGATCCCATAGCCGTATGAACACTTTTCCAGAATCGAGAGGTAAAATGCCCATCCCGATCTGAAATGATGGATCTTGGCACTCCATGCAACCTAACGATCTGGAAGACAAAAATTTCAGCCAACTTCTAGACTGAAAAGGTAGCTTTGATAGCAATAAAGTGGGCTGATTTGGTCAATCTATCCACAAACACCCAAATCATATCGTTCCCACTTGTGGTTCTGGGTAAACCTACTATGAAATCCATAGTGATTTGTTCCCATTTCCACTCTGGGAGCTCGATCTTCTGGAGATCTCCACCTGGTTGCCGATGCTCAGCCTTAACTTTTTGACAAGTTAGGCATTTTGACACAAAATCAGCTATTTCATTCTTCATATTCGGCCACCAATAGTTCTCTCTGAGGTCCTTGTACATCTTGGAAGGTCCGGGATGTACCGAATATGGCGTCTCATGTGCTTCGGACATGATCTGTTTCTTAAGAAATTCAAAGTCAGGAACGCAAATCCTTTCATTGAAATAAACTACTCCATCCTCAGAGGTCTTAAATTCCCTATTCTTTCCGCCAAAAATTTGCGCCTTTAGCAGAAAAGAATCCTTTCCTTGATGTCCCTTAATGGACTCTAGGAGGTTAGACTGGAGAGTCAAAACCGATAACTTTCCAGTTATCAGCTCTACATTGAAATCCAAAATTTCCTTCTGAAGTGGCTTGGGCAACGTTCCTAAAGACATCAGTATACCGGATGACTTCCTACTTAGAGCATCAGCCACTTTGTTCGCTTTATCAGGATGGTAAAGAATTTCGCAATCGTAGTCCTTCACGAGTTCAAGCCATCTCCGTTGCCTCATATTGAGCTCCTTTTGGGTAAAGATGTATTTGAGACTTTGATGATCGGTGAAAATCTCACATCTATTCCCATACAAGTAATGTCTCCATATCTTTAGCGCGAAGACCACTGCAGCGAGCTCTAAATCGTGCGTAGGATAATTCTTTTCGTGATCTTTCAATTGTCGTGAGGCATAGGCGACAACCTTTCCTTGCTACATTAGGACCGCTCCTAGTCCAGTTTTAGAAGCATCGCTATAGATCACGAAGTTTCCCGCATCCACGTCATGAATTACTAACACCGGAGCGCTAGTAAGCTTTCTTTTCAGCTCCAGAAAGTTTTCCTCGCACTTTTGTGTCCACTCGAACTTCTTCCCTTTTCGAGTAAGGGCGGTAAGGGGTGCAGCAATCTTGGAGAATCCTTCCACGAACCGTCAGTAGTATCCGGCCAATCCAAGAAAGCTCCGTATTTCCGTAATGTTTTTGGGTCTAGGCCACGTACTAACCGCCTCTACTTTTGCAGGATCAATGGAAATCCCTTCATTTAACACCACATAGCCCAAGAAATGGACTTTCTCCAACCAAAATTCACATTTTGTGAACTTGGCATAAAGCTGGTTTCGTCTTAATGTTTCTAAAACCATCCTGAGGTGCTGCTCATGTTCCTTAATGGACCTTGAATATATCAGAATATCATCGATGAAAACGATGATGAACTTATCCAGGTACTCCTTGTACACCTGGTTCATAAGGTCCATAAAAGCAGCTGGAGTATTGGTCAAACCAAACGGCATAACAAGAAACTCGTAATGTCCGTAGCGCGTTCGAAAAGCCATCTTCGAAATGTCGCCCTCCTTAATTCTGAGTTGATGGTATCCCGACCGCAAGTCGACCTTCGAGAATACCAATGCTCCCCTAAGTTGATCAAAAAGATCATCTACTCTAGTGAGAGGATACTTATTCTTAATCGTAATCTTATTTAGCTCGCGATAGTCGATGCACATCCGTAACGACCCATCTTTCTTTTTGACGAACAACACTGGTGCTCCCCATGGGGTGTAACTTTGACGGATGAAACCCTTGTTCAGCAGTTCTTGCAACTGCACTTGGAGTTCCCTAAGCTCAGCTGGGGCCATACGGTAAGGTGCTTTGGATACTGGTGTAACTCCGGGTAATAATTCTATCTCAAAGGAAATTTCCCGCTCGGGAGGAAGTCCGGGCAATTCCTTTGGAAAGACATCCACATATTCCCCGACAATGGGAACATCTTCCGGCTTTAGCTCCACTTCCTTTTCTTTGTCCACCATGTTGGCTAAGTATCCTTGACATCCATTAGCCAACATTTTCCATGCCTTCATTGCCGATACTAACCTAGTTGAGGAGTTTCGAGACTGACCGTAAAAGTTGAATTCCTCCTCACCAGGAAAACTAAACATAACACAACGCTTTCGACAATCAATCTTAGCGTTGTACTTTCCTAGGAAGTCCATTCCCAAAATAACGTCATAATCCTGAAGCTTAATTGTGATGAGATCAACATAAAGTTCTCTACCACAAATAACTACAGGAACATTTGGCATCCAAAAGCTGGATAACAGAACTTCTCCTGATGGAAGGAACGTCCTAAATGGTTGCTTAAAACTATCGACACGCCTTCCTAGTTTCTGGGCAAACTCCATTGATATAAATGAATGGGTGGCACCAGAATCAAACAAAGCAATTGCGTCATAGGTGGCGATAGAAATCTGACCTGTCACCACATGAGAAGTTCCGGCCTCGGCATCCCCTTGGTGTAGGCGTAAATCCTAGCTTGGGGTCCAGGTGCCTCTAGCCTCCCTTGTGCGTTCGCAGTGTCCTCGATCTTGGCTTGCACCGCATGCAGCTGACTGCTGACGTTCCTATTCGGGTACTGGGGATTCTGGTTCTGGTTGTTGAAGGTGCAATTCCTCGCGTAATGACCTTCCTTGCCACAAAGGTAGCAAGCATTTGTCCCCAGTCTACATATTCCTAGGTGCTTTTTCCCGCATTGTGCGCACACTGGATAGTTATTATTATTACCCTCATTCCCTTGGCTACTTTTCTTCTGAGGGTAATTCCTTTGCTGCTTCTGGCCAGCAGCGTTTCCCTTCCGCTTATTCCTTCCGAACTGCTCAGAATGCTGGGCCGTATTACTTGTCTGACCCTTCGCATACGCGTCCTGATTTAGTCTAGGCTGCAGCTGTCTCTCCGCAGCGTTCTCCTCTTTCTTAGCCTTAAAAATCTGTGCCCTTGCGTCCTTATCTTGGTTAATCCAATACTCAGCCCTAATTGCCCGACTAATACAGTCAGACACTAGGGTTGGAGGGCTGCTTCCTGCACTCACTTGCTTAGCAATATCCGTCCGAAACATCTTCATCATTCGTCTTACTTTCTCTGTTTCGTTCAGTATGAGTTCGGGGCATAGGCGGCCTAGCTGTTCAAATTTCTTAACAGCTTCCATAACTGACATCGATCCTTGCTTTAAACTATTGAACTCGTCCTCCTGAGCGGCAAGGATTTCCCGGTTGTAGTACATCGCCTTAAACTCATCTACAAACTCCTGCCAACTCATGGCCGTAACATTTCTACGCATTTGCACTGTTATCCACCAGTGCCTCGCATCCTTTTTCAGTGCAAATGAAGCACAGAGCACCCTTTCCTGCTCTGTGAGCCCCATGAAATCCAAAATTACTTGGATATCCATTAGCCAATTATCGGCTTCTATCGGGTTCGTAAGACCCTCAAACTCAGGCGCCTTCATCCGCCTGAACCGCTCGTACAGTAAGTCTTCCCGAACTACGGGTGGGTTCACTTGCACTCCAACAGGTGCTAACGGAACTCCGAAATTCCTTGGAACCTCTTGACGAGCCTCCGGTACTTGGGGCACTACCGGGGGTGCAGGGTTACCCTGTGGTGGAATTTCGTTTGCATGGGGCATCGGGTGCATTCGGGCTATCTGCTTACGCAGCGGATTCGTTTCTTGTTGCTGTTATAGCAATTGCTGTTGCAAATTGGCTACAACATTCGCAAGATCTGGCTCTTGCGGATTCCGATTAGCTTGTGTACGAGTACGCACCATCTTAACACTCCTAATAAATTTCAAGAAAAGATTTCGTTATCCACCGAAAATCTTTCCTTCATTCATATCCTATCATACATATGATATCATATCGTACTTAATCATATCGTAAGACATCATACAGAAATCCTTCATGATTTTTTCATAGCATATCATATCATAAACTTATCATACACTTGTCATGAAAACCTTTTTATCATGATATCATAATCATCATGATATTCGTTTCATATGAAAATGTATCGTTTTATACCTTCTCAAAAATAAGTCATTTTTACTATATACATAGTCAAAATAAGATGGAAGTGTTTACCACTTTACCATCATCCCTATCCTATATATAATCTAACGTCAAAACAACAAAAAGTCGGAGTCAGATCTAAAACTATCTACTCGTTCGCCACATCGGAAAATACGTCCCGATCCTCGTCGTCGAAGGGAATCTCCTCGGGATCTTCCTCCTGCTCCTCGATATCCTCATAATCTTCCCATTCTTCCTATACTTCTTGTTCCTCATCATCACTTTCGATGAGAATTACTGGGGGATCTTCAACGTTGTCCCATGGGTTGTCTGGAGCCTCAGCAGGATCCATGTCATCATCCGGTCCTGCCTCTGCCTCCTGTGGAGGTATCTGCTGAAGTGGGACTGCTGGTGTAATAGCCGACTTGTTTGTAAATTTATAACTTCTTTTGTTAAGAATAAAGTTTGGTTATGCAATCTGTATGATATGTTTTCTAAGGAATTTGTTGAATCTTTTGCTAAAAGATTCAATGAATTATTTGTGTAGGTTTATGATCCTTTTGTTTAAAAAGGGAAAATTATGATTTATGACTCTATGTTAGTAATTTAAGAAAATCTGATACGTATTTCAGATAAGTTTATGACAATGGTCCAGTTTAACTATACTGTTATCAGTTGAAAACAGTATATGAATTTTTATGTTATTATATTATTATGAACTGCATTTAGGAGATTAAGCCAAACAAGGCCTTTAAGGATGACACCTCTGATGACAAGTGTCATTGTTATGATTGGTCACCTCACAGGGACCAAAATGCAAATATTTTATGTTTAGGGGTCAATTTGCAAATTAAGGAAAGTTCATGATTTTGAAGCTAAAAAGCCTTCTAAGAAAGGATTTAGTAAAAATTTGATGTTTGAAGGCTTAACTATAACCGGCCAAGTCATAGGGACTAAAGTGCAATTATTTTGCCTTTAGGGGCCAATGTGCAATTTTGAAGAAAATTGTAGACTTATCAGTAATTATGTAAATTTTTGAATCAGGGACTTTTTAAGTAAAGTTTCTTAGTTCAATTGAGTCAATGACCCATCTTTAGTTTAGTTAGTTTGGTTGAAAATTAAGAAAGACAAGTTAAGATTGTATTTGAAAATTCTAGCTAGAACCAATCACATTGTTCCATGTGTCACCATAGGAACCGGCCACATCATGGCTTATTGAGCAAGGGATCTTGTTTTTGAAAAAATATTATGCAAATTAGAAGATTTTAAGTGTTATTAAAAGTTTACAAATCATACCCTAAGTTTAGTGAATTAACACTTTAATTTAGTTGGTTGACTTTGTGTTATGAATCAATTAGCCAATTGTCTCACATGGTTTCTTCAAAACCGGCCACATAAGGATGAGACACCCTATGCTTCTAGCTTGGCTAAGTCACACCCCTAGCCTTGCACCCTTGGCAAGCCAAGGCTTGCACACCTAGGCACCAAAGGCCGGCCACCACAATGAAACAACACATCATGGTGTAGCCTTGGTGAGTAACATTCTTAGTCTTGCTCACTTGGCAAGCTCATGTTTTGCCTAAGCCACCACCCAAGGGCCGGCCACTATAAGGAAGTGACACTTCATAGCCTAGCTTTGGTGAGTAAGTAAACCTAGCTTTGCTCACTTGGCAAGCCAAGGCCTTGCTAAGCCAACACCAAGACCGGCCACCCTTAGAGAATGACACCTCATGGACTAGCTAGGGTGAGTAAGTCACTCTAGCTTTGCTCACATGGATAACCAAGGCATGGACACACCCCTTGGCCTAGCCTTGATGAACCAACACTCTAGGTTTCCTAGCCTAGCTCCCTTGGCAAGCCAAGGCTTGCACACCTCACCCTAGGGCCGGCCATCACAAGGCAATGCCACCTCAAGCTTGTAGCTTTGATGAGCAAGCACTCTAGCTAAGCTTGCTTGACAAATTGGAGCAAGAGTGGCCGGCCAACACATAAGGACTAAAGGAAAAATATTTTGACTTAAGGACTATTGCATAAATTACAAAAGATGGATTTCTTGAACTCTTTTAGAGCTTGGCACCTCATACACCTAGG
Organism: Ficus hirta; assembly: GCA_038430175.1. Classification (NCBI taxonomy): domain Eukaryota; kingdom Viridiplantae; phylum Streptophyta; class Magnoliopsida; order Rosales; family Moraceae; genus Ficus; species Ficus hirta. The sequence goes on from CM076597.1 coordinate 4,334,472, forward strand.
CAAGCTTAGTAAGCTTGCTAGCTTTGCTTGTTGGCAAGCAAAGGCATGCACAACCTCCACCTAAGGCCGGCCACACCAAGGAAGGGACACCTCATGGTTCCTAGGCCACATGAGTAAGCACCCTAGCTTGGGTTATTTGGCATGAGAAGCACAAGAATGGCCGGCCACCTTTCAAGAAGACAAAACCAAATTGGTTTCTTCTATGGACTAAAGAGCAAATTGTTATACCTTAGGGATTAGTAAGTAAATTTAAGATTTTGTGCTTCATCTATAAATAGGTGAAGGTGCTGTTGTATTATTTGGTTAGCCAACACACACACACAAACTTGAGCAGCACAAACTCTCCCAATCCTGCCATAGAAGCCGAGCAAATAAAAGAGAGAAAAGAAAGAAAAAGAAAAATAGAGAAAGGGTTTTCGGTTTAGTGTGAGGGAAATTTTAATTACCCTAATTTAAGAATTTCATCAGTGAAACTTGAGGTAAATATTGTCATCCTCTAGTTCTTTATTTGAAATTTAAGAGAATGATTAGTATGGTTAAACAGGAGTTTAATTTTGTAAGATACATGCACTAGGGTTTTTATGCTTGATTAAAGTCTCTATCTGGACAGTTTTTCTGAAACTAGATTTTGAGGTCTTTAGAGGCCGAATCTTAAAAAAGTTAAAACTGCAAAGTTGTAGAGGAGGGAAAATCCTAGGGGCAACGCGGCCAGTTTTTGAAAATAAGGCTTTTAAGACCTTCATTTCCATAAAAACCCGAGACCAAATTATGAGTAGTAAGTTTGGTCGAACAATTTTCTAAGGCAAAAATAAGCATGTTAAAGGCAGATTTGAAGTTTGAGGTTAAAACAAAAGTTGTAGGAGACTTCAAGATCTACAACTTTAATGAAGAAAACTTTTCCAAATTCGAAACAGATTTGTGAGAAAAGAACTAAACTTTATGAATTGGTTTTGAACCCGGTTTTCAAAATATTAGAATTCTTACTAAATTTCAAAAAGGAGTTGAAATTTAGGATTTGTAGATAGCAATTAGAATCATTATGATATTATGATAGGATGATACTCATCCTATGATTTTTCTTGAAAACAGGAAAACGACCTGTTTGAGTGAAGAATTTTGATTCAAGGCGCAGTAACGGTAAGTACGACTCCGCCTACAGCATAAACGAAAACTGTTTGTTGTATGTTTTCAAGCTATGATGATATAAGTATGATAAAACATTATGGCCTGTATGATATCAAGTTCATGATGTTATGTGAATAAGAAGTATTTATGACATGTATGTATGTACGTTTTTAAGATATGATGAATATTTAAAGTATGAATGGCATGTATGTATTCAAGAAATAATGAATGTATGTGTGGCATGTATGCTCTCAAGTTCATGTTAAGAGGTATATGATGTATGTTTATAGTATGTATGTTCATATGATGAATAATCGGATAGTATGGCATCACGAAGTATGCTCACTGAAGATAAGCTATTTGGTAAAGTATGAAATCCCAGTTACAGTCAAGAAACTGGTTATGAATATGAAACAATATTTCAAGTATGAAATAAGATAAGAACAAGATTTTAATATAAGCAGAATGCTATATGTCGTATCGACCCGCGTCAGGTCGGGTTTGGTTCATGGTTTGAGTTGGACAGGGCTGGCCGCCCCAACCACTCCATGGCAGCGCGCCACGGTACGTACATTCATGTTAAGTTATGTAAGGGCCCAAAAACTATGCTAACTTATGAAAACAGGAATAAAGCATAAATGGTTCATGCATTACGATATCATGATATGTTGCGGATAAATAGTTGTGCTTGCTGAGCGAAAGCTCATGTTTTAAGTTTATGCTGTAGGTAAGCAACCCTGCGGTACTTCATGATACAAGGCAGTGGAGCATGGCAAGGCAAAGCTGTGAAATTGTGGGACGGGAATCATTACGTTTCTTTTTGTTAAATTATGCTATGCTAAATATGTTGTATTTAAGTACAAAAACACATTTCGCTATAAGTAGTTATGTATAAGTACATGTATGTATGTAAGTGTTTATTATGAAATTTCCAAGTTAAGTTATGTTTATCAGTTGTAAAAAAAAAAAAAAAAAAAAAAAATTTTTGCCCAAATTTTCATATATTATAAGTAAGTATGTATGGTCACGGCCGGCGCTAGGCGGGTCGTGACAAGAGTTGGTATCAGAGCAGAAGGTTCTACCTTTCGGTTTCACAGTTTGCGTGCCTACGCCACAGCCATTGTAAGTTAAAAATATTTCGTATTTATATTATGTATTTATAGCAATTTGTATAATCTAGATTAGAGGACAATGGATGAAGATAGAGGTGCAGCTTATGCGTTCTTCATGATGTCTCCGCTCGTATTCGATGGGACTAGACGAACCGTGACATTGGCAGCATGGCTTCATGATATGGAGGCTAATTTTCGAATATGTCATATTCCGCCCCATTTACAAGTATCATTGGCATGTCGTTGCCTAGCAGTAGATGCTAGACTATGGTGGAGAACAATGGGAGAACAGGAAGCTCAGGGAGGATCATGGGAAAACTTCCGTAATATTATCACTGCTCGTTTTGGACCTCCACTGGCGGAAAACGCCGACGTACACTATCGAGATCCAGATATTTATCGTGACATGAACCTTGTCCGATATCTTAACTACGTTTATGATTGGCATGCTTATCCAGGAGAGTCGATGGGCCATTACTGTCGAAGATTTCAGGAGGCTATGTTGCCTCATATTCCAGATTTTGGTGATCCAGAGTTTCGAGTACTACAACTACTCCGGGAAGGACTACCACCTGATGTTAGGGAACATGTCCAAGAACCGGCAATAGGAATGACTATGGAGCACATGATAAATGATATCATGGAAGCGGAGTTGATAGCTCATATGGTTCAAGCGGATGCTTTAGTGGAAAACAACATCCAAGTGCCAGTCAATAATAATGATGGGGAAGAGCCACCCTTCCAATGGGGTCCAGTATTGCCAGAAGACCCTATTCCGGCGATACCACTTCAGGAGATTCCTCCACAAGAGGATGTTGATGGCATGAATCTTGAAGATATTCCTGACGAGCCCGAACTTCAAGAGGATCCTCATGAAATCCTCCTAGATAACGAAGAAGAGGAAGAAGTTAATATGGAGGATGATCCGGAGGAAGTCTTGTTCGATGAGGAAGACTGGGATGTATTCTCCGACGTAACATCAGAGTAGATAGTTAGATATAAAATAGTGTACATGTATGATAGACAAGTGATAATCACCCCTATTTTGTATTTGATTATGTATATATGTATATGATAGTATGGATAAGAATGTATGAATTATGGGTTACAATGTATGTAAGATATGTAAACTATAAAGTTGATGAGATCATGATAAATCTCTAATGTTATATTTTATGATACGATATGATATGATATGATGTTATGATATGATATGATGATATGATGTGATAATACGATCTATGATATGATCTATGATATGATCAGATATCGTATTATGATATGATGAATAAGTAATGTTCATCTTATGATGAGGTATGAATGAACGAAAAGATATTTGAAGTATAACAATATCTTTATCGTGATTAGATAAGAAATAGAAGATGTCACGCCCATGTACCCGAGCGAACCCTATTCCGCAAGAACCCGATCTTGCGAACGTGGTAGTTACTTTGCAACAGCAATTGCGGGAACAACAGCAAGAGACGAACCAGCTTCGGGAACAAGTAGCTCAACTGAATCAAGTACCTCGAGCGAACGGAAGTTCCACCGCAAAATAACCCTGTACCCCCAGCAGCGCCTCAAGCACCAGAGGTTCATCAAGAAATTCCGTTAGCACCCGAAGGATTGCAAAGGAATCCACCTTTGGTTAGGGAGGATCTGCTATATGAACGATTTAGGCGACTGAAGGCCCCTGAATTTGAAGGAACCACAGATCCAATAGTAGCGGATAATTGGCTGATCGATATCCAAGTAATTTTAGATTTTATGGGACTTACAGAACAGGAGAAAGTTCTTTGTGCCTCTTTTGCACTAAAGAAAGATGCGCGTCACTGGTGGATGACAGTTCAGATGCGCAGAAACGTGGCGTTCATGAGATGGCAAGATTTCGTAGACGAATTCAGAATAATGTATTACAATTAGGAGATTCTTGCAACTCAACAAGATGAGTTTACCAGTTTTAAGCAAGGGTCTATGTCCGTGATGGAAGCAGTCAAGAAGTTTGAACAACTTGCCCGTTTATGTCCAGAACTGGTACCGAACGAAAGGGAGAAAGTAAGGAGGATGATGAAAATGTTTCGTACAGACATTGTTTAACAAGTTAGTGCTGGAAGTAGCCCTCCAACTCTTGTAGCTGATTGTATAGGTCGAGCTATGAGGGCAGAATACTGGATTAATCAGGATAAGTAAGCGAGGGTTCAAATATTCAAAGCTAAGAAAGAAGAAAAAGTAGTAGAGAAAATGATACAGTGTAGGCAAAATCAGCAACCAAATTTAAAAGGCCAGACTAGTAATTCCAGCCAAAGTTCCAAGCAGTTTGGAAGGAATAAGAGAAGAGGGAATGCTCTGGGCCAGGGCCAACAGAAGAATTACCCTCAGAAGAGGAATAACCGTGGGAATGAGGGTAATAATAACAGTTATCCTGTGTGTACTCAATGTGGAAAGAAACATCCAGGCGTGTGTAGGATGGGAACAAACGCTTGCTACCTATGTGGCAAGGAAGGCCATTATGCGAGAAATTGTACCACCAATAGTCAGAACCAGAACCCTCAGTACCAGAATAGGAATTCGAACCGACAACTTCACGCGGTGCAAGCAAAGATTGAAGGCCCTTCGATGGTGCAAGAAAGACTTGAAGCTCACGAACCACAGGCTAGGATCTATGCTTACACAAAGGGAGACGCTGAGGCTGGAACTTCTAATGTGGTAACAGGTCAGATCTCTATAGCCGCTTATGATGCATTTGCCCTAATTGATTCTGTTGCCACCCATTCGTTTATATCGATGGAGTATGCCCGGAAGTTAGATAGAAATGTAGAAAATATAGGGCAACCTTTTAGAACCTCTCTTCCATCGGGAGATATTTTGTTATCTGATTCCTGGATGCGAAATGTTCCGATAGTTATGTGTGATAGAGAATTATATGTAGACCTGATTGCAATTAAGCTTCAGGATTTTGATGTAATCCTGGGAATGGATTTCTTAGATAAGTACAACGCTAAGATTGATTGTCGAAAGCGTTGTGTTACGTTTAGTCTTTTCGGCGAAGAGGAATTCAACTTTCACGGCCAGTCTAAGAGCTCATCAACCCGGCTTGTTTCGGTAATGAAAGCTTGGAAAATGCTAGCTAATGGATGTCAAGGATACTTAGCTAACATGGTGGACAAAGAACAAGAAAAAGAGCTGCAGCCCGAAGATGTTCCTATTATTAGAGAATATGTAGATGTCTTTCCAAAAGATTTAACTAGACTTCCGCCCGAGCGTGAAATCTCTTTCGAAATAGAATTGTTACCAGGAACAGCTCCAATATCGAAAGCACCTTATCGCATGGCCCCAGCTGAGCTTAGGGAACTTCAAGTACAGTTGCAAGGACTGTTGGATAAGGGATTTATTCGTCAAAGCCATTCCCCGTGGGGAGCACCTGTGCTGTTTGTCAAAAAGAAGGATGGAACGTTACGAATGTGCATCGACTATCGCGAGTTGAATAAGATCACGATTAAGAACAAGTACCCTCTCCCGAGAATCGACGATCTTTTTGATCAACTTAGAGGAGCTTTGGTATTCTCGAAGATTGACTTGCGTTCAGGCTACCATCAACTCAGAATCAAGGAAGGAGATATTCCCAAGACGGCATTTCGAACACGTTATGGACATTACGAGTATTTAGTCATGCCTTTTGGATTGACTAATGCTCCAGCTGCTTTTATGGACCTTATGAATAGGGTGTTTAAAGATTATTTAGATAAGTTTGTTATCATCTTCATTGATGATATTTTGATCTATTCAAGATCTACAAAGGAACATGAGCAGCATCTCAAGATAGTTTTGGAAACCTTAAGACGGAATCAGCTTTATGCCAAATTCACAAAATGTGAATTTTGGTTGGAAAAAGTACATTTCTTGGGCCACGTAGTTTCAAAGGAAGGAATTTCCGTTGATCCTGCTAAGATAGAAGCAGTTAGTGCATGGTCAGCACCCAAAAACGTTACGGAAATACGAAGTTTTCTTGGTTTGGCCGGATACTACCGACGATTCGTCGAAGGATTCTCGAAGATAGCAGCACCACTAACAGCTCTTACTAAGAAGGGGAAAAAGTTTGATTGGACACAGAAGTGTGAAGAAAACTTCCAAGAACTCAAGAGGAAGCTTACAAGTGCACCAGTGTTGATAATTCCTGACGTAGATGCAGGAAATTTCACCATTTATAGTGATGCATCGAAAACTGGACTAGGAGCTGTCCTTATGCAAGGAAGAAATGTAGTTGCCTATGCTTCACGTCAACTGAAGGACCATGAACGGAACTACCCGACGCACGATTTGGAGCTTGCTGCGGTGGTTTTCGCCTTGAAGATTTGGAGACATTACCTGTATGGTAATAGGTGTGAGATTTTTACCGACCATCAAAGTCTTAAATACATCTTTACTCAAAAGGAGCTTAATATGAGGCAACGAAGATGGCTTGAACTCGTAAAGGATTATGATTGTGAAATCCTTTACCATCCTGGAAAAGCAAACAAGGTAGCAGATGCGCTGAGCAGGAAATCATCTGGTATGCTCATGTCTCTTGAAATGATGTCCAAACCCCTCCAGAAGGAAATTTCTGATTTCAGATTGGAAATGTTAATCGGGAAATTAGCTGCTTTGACTCTTTAGTCTAATCTCCTAGAAACCATTAAGTACTATCAAGGAAAAGATTCCTTTCTCTTAAAGATTCAACTACTTGGTGATGAAGATAAGGAATTTAAGACGTCTACGAATGGGCTAATTCTCTTCAAAGGAAGGATTTGTGTTCCTAACGTTGAATTTCTAAGGAAACAAATCATGTCGAATGCGCATGAAACGCCGTACTCAGTTCACCCTGGAGCTACTAAGATGTATAAGGACCTTAAAGAGAACTTTTGGTGGCCGAACATGAAGAGAGAAATTGCTAATTTTGTGTCAAAGTGCCTAACTTGTCAGAAAGTTAAGGCTGAACACCGTCAACCAGGAGGAGATCTTCAAAAGATAGAACTCCCATAATGGAAATGGGAACAAATCACCATGGATTTCGTAGTTGGATTACCCAGGACCGCAAGTGGAAATGATATGATTTGGGTAATTGTGGATAGATTAACCAAATCAGCCCATTTCATTGCTATTAAAACCACCTTTTCAGTTGAGAAATTAGCTGAAATTTACGTATCTCAGATTGTTAGGTTGCATGGAATTCCAAAATCCATTATTTCAGATCGAGATGGGCGATTTACTTCGTGATTTTGGAAAAGTGTTCACACAGCTATGGGATCAAGGTTGAAATTCAGTACTGCTTTCCACCCTTAGACAGATGGACAATCGGAGCGCACTATCCAAACCTTATAAGATATGTTGAGATCTTGTGTTCTGGATTTCAAGGGAAATTGGGATCAAAAGTTACCCTTGATCGAATTTTCGTATAATAATAGCTATCACGCTTCTATTGGTATGGCTCCATTTGAAGCGTTATATGGAAGAAAATGTCGATCTCCCATCTATTGGCAAGAAGTTGGACAGAAGCAACTTCAAACTACGGACTTCATCAGAAAAACCTCAGAAGATATCAAGATGATCAAGCAACGGCTCGATGTAGCTTTCAGTCGACAGAAGAGTTATGCCGATAAACGTCGAAGACCTTTAGAATTCCAAATTGGAGATTCTGTTTTTCTTAAGATTGCTCCAATGAAGGGAATTATGAGATTTGGTAAGAAAGGAAAGCTCAGTCCAAGATACACAGGTCCGTTTGAAATCCTTGAAAGAATTGGAAAAGTTGCCTACAAGCTTGCTTTGCCGCCAGCTTTAGCTTCTATACATAATGTTTTTCACGTTTCAATGTTGAAGAAATACGTACCTGATCCTTCTCATGTGCTAAGTCAAGAACCGATCGAAGTACAAACGGATTTGACATATGAGGAAAGGCCAATACGGATTCTAGATCGGGAAGAAAAGGTTTTAAGAAACAAAACCATTCCAATGGTTAAAGTGTTATGGCAGAATCATAACATTGAAGAAGCAACGTGGGAAGTAGAAGAAGAAATGAGAAAGAACTATCCTAACTTGTAGTGATTTTCGGGGACAAAAATTTTTTAAGGAGGGTAGATTGTAATAGCCGACTTGTTTGTAAATTTATAACTTCTTTTGTTAAGAATAAAGTTTGGTTATGCAATCTGTATGATATGTTTTCTAAGGAATTTGTTGAATCTTTTGCTAAAAGATTCAATGAATTAATTGTGTAGGTTTATGATCCTTTTGTTTAAAAAGGGAAAATTATGATTTATGACTCTATGTTAGTAATTTAAGAAAATCTGATACGTATTTCAGATAAGTTTATGACAATGGTCCAGTTTAACTATACTGTTATCAGTTGAAAATAGTATATGAATATTTATGTTATTATGTTATTATGAACTGCATTTAGGAGATTAAGCCAAACAAGGCCTTTAAGGATGACACCTCTGATGACAAGTGTCATTGTTATGATTGGTCACCTCACAGGGACCAAAATGCAAATATTTTATGTTTAGGGGTCAATTTGCAAATTAAGGAAAGTTCATGATTTTGAAGCTAAAAAGCCTTCTAAGAAAGGATTTAGTAAAAATTTGATGTTTGAAGGCTTAACTATAACCGGCCAAGTCATAGGGACTAAAGTGCAAATATTTTACCTTTAGGGGCCAATGTGCAATTTTGAAGAAAATTGTAGACTTATCAGTAATTATGTAAATTTTTGAATCAGGGACTTTTTAAGTAAAGTTTCTTAGTTCAATTGAGTCAATGACCCATCTTTAGTTTAGTTAGTTTGGTTGAAAATTAAGAAAGACAAGTTAAGATTGTATTTGAAAATTCTAGCTAGAGCCAATCACATTGTTCCATGTGTCACCATAGGAACCGGCCACATCATGGCTTATTGAGCAAGGGATCTTGTTTTTGAAAAAATATTATGCAAATTAGAAGATTTTAAGTGTTATTAAAAGTTTACAAATCATACCCTAAGTTTAGTGAATTAACACTTTAATTTAGTTGGTTGATTTTGTGTTATGAATCAATTAGCCAATTGTCTCACATGGTTTCTTCAAAACCGGCCACATAAGGATGAGACACCCTATGCTTCTAGCTTGGCTAAGTCACACCCCTAGCCTTGCACCCTTGGCAAGCCAAGGCTTGCACACCTAGGCACCAAAGGCCGGTCACCACAATGAAACAACCCATCATGGTGTAGCCTTGGTGAGTAACATTCTTAGTCTTGCTCACTTGGCAAGCTCATGTTTTGCCTAAGCCACCAACCAAGGGCCGGCCACTATAAGGAAGTGACACTTCATAGCCTAGCTTTGGTGAGTAAGTAAACCTAGCTTTGCTCACTTGGCAAGCCAAGGCCTTGCTAAGCCAACACCAGGACCGGCCACCCTTAGAGAATGACACCTCATGGACTAGCTAGGGTGAGTAAGTCACTCTAGCTTTGCTCACATGGATAACCAAGGCATTGACACACCCCTTGGCCTAGCCTTGATGAACCAACACTCTAGGTTTCCTAGCCTAGCTCCCTTGGCAAGCCAAGGCTTGCACACCTCACCCTAGAGCCGGCCATCACAAGGCAATGCCACCTCAAGCTTGTAGCTTTGATGAGCAAGCACTCTAGCTAAGCTTGCTTGGCAAATTGGAGCAAGAGTGGCCGGCCAACACATAAGGACTAAAGGAAAAATATTTTGACTTAAGGACTATTGCATAAATTACAAAAGATGGATTTCTTGAACTCTTTTAGAGCTTGGCACCTCATACACCTAGGCAAGCTTAGTAAGCTTGCTAGCTTTGCTTGTTGGCAAGCAAAGGCATGCACAACCTCCACCTAAGGCCGGCCACACCAAGGAAGGGACACCTCATGGTTCCTAGGCCATATGAGTAAGCACCCTAGCTTGGGTTATTTGGCATGAGAAGCACAAGAATGGCCGGCCACCTTTCAAGAAGACAAAACCAAATTGGTTTCTTCTATGGACTAAAGAGCAAATTGTTATACCTTAGGGATTAGTAAGTAAATTTAAGATTTTGTGCTTCATCTATAAATAGGTGAAGGTGCTGTTGTATTATTTGGTTAGCCAACACACACACACAAACTTGAGCAGCACAAACTCTCCCAATCCTGCCATAGAAGCCGAGCAAATAAAAGAGAGAAAAGAAAGAAAAAGAAAAATAGAGAAAGGGTTTTCGGTTTAGTGTGAGGGAAATTTTAATTACCCTAATTTAAGAATTTCATCAGTGAAACTTGAGGTAAATATTGTCATCCTCTAGTTCTTTATTTGAAATTTAAGAGAATGATTAGTATGGTTAAACAGGAGTTTAATTTTGTAAGATACATGCACTAGGGTTTTTATGCTTGATTAAAGTCTCTATCTGGACAGTTTTTCTGAAACTAGATTTTGAGGTCTTTAGAGGCCGAATCTTAAAAAAGTTAAAACTGCAAAGTTGTAGAGGAGGGAAAATCCTAGGGGCAACGCGGCCAGTTTTTGAAAATAAGGCTTTTAAGACCTTCATTTCCATAAAAACCCGAGACCAAATTATGAGTAGTAAGTTTGGTCGAACAATTTTCTAAGGCAAAAATAAGCATGTTAAAGGCAGATTTGAAGTTTGAGGTTAAAACAAAAGTTGTAGGAGACTTCAAGATCTACAACTTTAATGAAGAAAACTTTTCCAAATTCGAAACAGATTTGTGAGAAAAGAACTAAACTTTATGAATTGGTTTTGAACCCGGTTTTCAAAATATTAGAATTCTTACTAAATTTCAAAAAGGAGTTGAAATTTAGGATTTGTAGATAGCAATTAGAATCATTATGATATTATGATAGGATGATACTCATCCTATGATTTTTCTTGAAAACAGGAAAACGACCTGTTTGAGTGAAGAATTTTGATTCAAGGCGCAGTAACGGTAAGTACGACTCCGCCTACAGCATAAACGAAAACTGTTTGTTGTATGTTTTCAAGCTATGATGATATAAGTATGATAAAACATTATGGCCTGTATGATATCAAGTTCATGATGTTATTTGAATAAGAAGTATTTATGACATGTATGTATGTACGTTTTTAAGATATGATGAATATTTAAAGTATGAATGGCATGTATGTATTCAAGAAATAATGAATGTATGTGTGGCATGTATGCTCTCAAGTTCATGTTAAGAGGTATATGATGTATGTTTATAGTATGTATGTTCATATGATGAATAATCGGATAGTATGGCATCACGAAGTATGCTCACTGAAGATAAGCTATTTGGTAAAGTATGAAATCCCAGTTACAGTCAAGAAACTGGTTATGAATATGAAACAATATTTCAAGTATGAAATAAGATAAGAACAAGATTTTAATATAAGCAGAATGCTATATGTCGTATCGACCCGCGTCAGGTCGGGTTTGGTTCATGGTTTGAGTTGGACAGGGCTGGCCGCCCCAACCACTCCATGGCAGCGCGCCACGGTACGTACATTCATGTTAAGTTATGTAAGGGCCCAAAAACTATGCTAACTTATGAAAACAGGAATAAAGCATAAATGGTTCATGCATTACGATATCATGATATGTTGCGGATAAATAGTTGTGCTTGCTGAGCGAAAGCTCATGTTTTAAGTTTATGCTGTAGGTAAGCAACCCTGCGGTACTTCATGATACAAGGCAGTGGAGCATGGCAAGGCAAAGCTGTGAAATTGTGGGACGGGAATCATTACGTTTCTTTTTGTTAAATTATGCTATGCTAAATATGTTGTATTTAAGTACAAAAACACATTTCGCTATAAGTAGTTATGTATAAGTACATGTATGTATGTAAGTGTTTATTATGAAATTTCCAAGTTAAGTTATGTTTATCAGTTGTAAAAAAAAAAAAAAAAAAAAAAATTTTTGCCCAAATTTTCATATATTATAAGTAAGTATGTATGGTCACGGCCGGCGCTAGGCGGGTCGTGACAAGAGTTGGTATCAGAGCAGAAGGTTCTACCTTTCGGTTTCACAGTTTGCGTGCCTACGCCACAGCCATTGTAAGTTAAAAATATTTCGTATTTATATTATGTATTTATAGCAATTTGTATAATCTAGATTAGAGGACAATGGATGAAGATAGAGGTGCAGCTTATGCGTTCTTCATGATGTCTCCGCTCGTATTCGATGGGACTAGACGAACCGTGACATTGGCAGCATGGCTTCATGATATGGAGGCTAATTTTCGAATATGTCATATTCCGCCCCATTTACAAGTATCATTGGCATGTCGTTGCCTAGCAGTAGATGCTAGACTATGGTGGAGAACAATGGGAGAACAGGAAGCTCAGGGAGGATCATGGGAAAACTTCCGTAATATTATCACTGCTCGTTTTGGACCTCCACTGGCGGAAAACGCCGACGTACACTATCGAGATCCAGATATTTATCGTGACATGAACCTTGTCCGATATCTTAACTACGTTTATGATTGGCATGCTTATCCAGGAGAGTCGATGGGCCATTACTGTCGAAGATTTCAGGAGGCTATGTTGCCTCATATTCCAGATTTTGGTGATCCAGAGTTTCGAGTACTACAACTACTCCGGGAAGGACTACCACCTGATGTTAGGGAACATGTCCAAGAACCGGCAATAGGAATGACTATGGAGCACATGATAAATGATATCATGGAAGCGGAGTTGATAGCTCATATGGTTCAAGCGGATGCTTTAGTGGAAAACAACATCCAAGTGCCAGTCAATAATAATGATGGGGAAGAGCCACCCTTCCAATGGGGTCCAGTATTGCCAGAAGACCCTATTCCGGCGATACCACTTCAGGAGATTCCTCCACAAGAGGATGTTGATGGCATGAATCTTGAAGATATTCCTGACGAGCCCGAACTTCAAGAGGATCCTCATGAAATCCTCCTAGATAACGAAGAAGAGGAAGAAGTTAATATGGAGGATGATCCGGAGGAAGTCTTGTTCGATGAGGAAGACTGGGATGTATTCTCCGACGTAACATCAGAGTAGATAGTTAGATATAAAATAGTGTACATGTATGATAGACAAGTGATAATCACCCCTATTTTGTATTTGATTATGTATATATGTATATGATAGTATGGATAAGAATGTATGAATTATGGGTTACAATGTATGTAAGATATGTAAACTATAAAGTTGATGAGATCATGATAAATCTCTAATGTTATATTTTATGATACGATATGATATGATATGATGTTATGATATGATATGATGATATGATGTGATAATACGATCTATGATATGATCTATGATATGATCAGATATCGTATTATGATATGATGAATAAGTAATGTTCATCTTATGATGAGGTATGAATGAACGAAAAGATATTTGAAGTATAACAATATCTTTATCGTGATTAGATAAGAAATAGAAGATGTCACGCCCATGTACCCGAGCGAACCCTATTCCGCAAGAACCCGATCTTGCGAACGTGGTAGTTACTTTGCAACAGCAATTGCGGGAACAACAGCAAGAGACGAACCAGCTTCGGGAACAAGTAGCTCAACTGAATCAAGTACCTCGAGCGAACGGAAGTTCCACCGCAAAATAACCCTGTACCCCCAGCAGCGCCTCAAGCACCAGAGGTTCATCAAGAAATTCCGTTAGCACCCGAAGGATTGCAAAGGAATCCACCTTTGGTTAGGGAGGATCTGCTATATGAACGATTTAGGCGACTGAAGGCCCCTGAATTTGAAGGAACCACAGATCCAATAGTAGCGGATAATTGGCTGATCGATATCCAAGTAATTTTAGATTTTATGGGACTTACAGAACAGGAGAAAGTTCTTTGTGCCTCTTTTGCACTAAAGAAAGATGCGCGTCACTGGTGGATGACAGTTCAGATGCGCAGAAACGTGGCGTTCATGAGATGGCAAGATTTCGTAGACGAATTCAGAATAATGTATTACAATTAGGAGATTCTTGCAACTCAACAAGATGAGTTTACCAGTTTTAAGCAAGGGTCTATGTCCGTGATGGAAGCAGTCAAGAAGTTTGAACAACTTGCCCGTTTATGTCCAGAACTAGTACCGAACGAAAGGGAGAAAGTAAGGAGGATGATGAAAATGTTTCGTACAGACATTGTTTAACAAGTTAGTGCTGGAAGTAGCCCTCCAACTCTTGTAGCTGATTGTATAGGTCGAGCTATGAGGGCAGAATACTGGATTAATCAGGATAAGTAAGCGAGGGTTCAAATATTCAAAGCTAAGAAAGAAGAAAAAGTAGTAGAGAAAATGATACAGTGTAGGCAAAATCAGCAACCAAATTTAAAAGGCCAGACTAGTAATTCCAGCCAAAGTTCCAAGCAGTTTGGAAGGAATAAGAGAAGAGGGAATGCTCTGGGCCAGGGCCAACAGAAGAATTACCCTCAGAAGAGGAATAACCGTGGGAATGAGGGTAATAATAACAGTTATCCTGTGTGTACTCAATGTGGAAAGAAACATCCAGGCGTGTGTAGGATGGGAACAAACGCTTGCTACCTATGTGGCAAGGAAGGCCATTATGCGAGAAATTGTACCACCAATAGTCAGAACCAGAACCCTCAGTACCAGAATAGGAATTCGAACCGACAACTTCACGCGGTGCAAGCAAAGATTGAAGGCCCTTCGATGGTGCAAGAAAGACTTGAAGCTCACGAACCACAGGCTAGGATCTATGCTTACACAAAGGGAGACGCTGAGGCTGGAACTTCTAATGTGGTAACAGGTCAGATCTCTATAGCCGCTTATGATGCATTTGCCCTAATTGATTCTGTTGCCACCCATTCGTTTATATCGATGGAGTATGCCCGGAAGTTAGATAGAAATGTAGAAAATATAGGGCAACCTTTTAGAACCTCTCTTCCATCGGGAGATATTTTGTTATCTGATTCCTGGATGCGAAATGTTCCGATAGTTATGTGTGATAGAGAATTATATGTAGACCTGATTGCAATTAAGCTTCAGGATTTTGATGTAATCCTGGGAATGGATTTCTTAGATAAGTACAACGCTAAGATTGATTGTCGAAAGCGTTGTGTTACGTTTAGTCTTTTCGGCGAAGAGGAATTCAACTTTCACGGCCAGTCTAAGAGCTCATCAACCCGGCTTGTTTCGGTAATGAAAGCTTGGAAAATGCTAGCTAATGGATGTCAATGATACTTAGCTAACATGGTGGACAAAGAACAAGAAAAAGAGCTGCAGCCCGAAGATGTTCCTATTATTAGAGAATATGTAGATGTCTTTCCAAAAGATTTAACTAGACTTCCGCCCGAGCGTGAAATCTCTTTCGAAATAGAATTGTTACCAGGAACAGCTCCAATATCGAAAGCACCTTATCGCATGGCCCCAGCTGAGCTTAGGGAACTTCAAGTACAGTTGCAAGGACTGTTGGATAAGGGATTTATTCGTCAAAGCCATTCCCCGTGGGGAGCACCTGTGCTGTTTGTCAAAAAGAAGGATGGAACGTTACGATGTGCATCGACTATCGCGAGTTGAATAAGATCACGATTAAGAACAAGTACCCTCTCCCGAGAATCGACGATCTTTTTGATCAACTTAGAGGAGCTTTGGTATTCTCGAAGATTGACTTGCGTTCAGGCTACCATCAACTCAGAATCAAGGAAGGAGATATTCCCAAGACGGCATTTCGAACACGTTATGGACATTACGAGTATTTAGTCATGCCTTTTGGATTGACTAATGCTCCAGCTGCTTTTATGGACCTTATGAATAGGGTGTTTAAAGATTATTTAGATAAGTTTGTTATCATCTTCATTGATGATATTTTGATCTATTCAAGATCTACAAAGGAACATGAGCAGCATATCAAGATAGTTTTGGAAACCTTAAGACGGAATCAGCTTTATGCCAAATTCACAAAATGTGAATTTTGGTTGGAAAAAGTACATTTCTTGGGCCACGTAGTTTCAAAGGAAGGAATTTCCGTTGATCCTGCTAAGATAGAAGCAGTTAGTGCATGGTCAGCACCCAAAAACGTTACGGAAATACGAAGTTTTCTTGGTTTGGCCGGATACTACCGACGATTCATCGAAGGATTCTCGAAGATAGCAGCACCACTAACAGCTCTTACTAAGAAGGGGAAAAAGTTTGATTGGACACAGAAGTGTGAAGAAAACTTCCAAGAACTCAAGAGGAAGCTTACAAGTGCACCAGTGTTGATAATTCCTGACGTAGATGCAGGAAATTTCGCCATTTATAGTGATGCATCGAAAACTGGACTAGGAGCTGTCCTTATGCAAGGAAGAAATGTAGTTGCCTATGCTTCACGTCAACTGAAGGACCATGAACGGAACTACCCGACGCACGATTTGGAGCTTGCTGCGGTGGTTTTCGCCTTGAAGATTTGGAGACATTACCTGTATGGTAATAGGTGTGAGATTTTTACCGACCATCAAAGTCTTAAATACATCTTTACTCAAAAGGAGCTTAATATGAGGCAACGAAGATGGCTTGAACTCGTAAAGGATTATGATTGTGAAATCCTTTACCATCCTGGAAAAGCAAACAAGGTAGCAGATGCGCTGAGCAGGAAATCATCTGGTATGCTCATGTCTCTTGAAATGATGTCCAAACCCCTCCAGAAGGAAATTTCTGATTTCAGATTGGAAATGTTAATCGGGAAATTAGCTGCTTTGACTCTTTAGTCTAATCTCCTAGAAACCATTAAGTACTATCAAGGAAAAGATTCCTTTCTCTTAAAGATTCAACTACTTGGTGATGAAGATAAGGAATTTAAGACGTCTACGAATGGGCTAATTCTCTTCAAAGGAAGGATTTGTGTTCCTAACGTTGAATTTCTAAGGAAACAAATCATGTCGAATGCGCATGAAACGCCGTACTCAGTTCACCCTGGAGCTACTAAGATGTATAAGGACCTTAAAGAGAACTTTTGGTGGCCGAACATGAAGAGAGAAATTGCTAATTTTGTGTCAAAGTGCCTAACTTGTCAGAAAGTTAAGGCTGAACACCGTCAACCAGGAGGAGATCTTCAAAAGATAGAACTCCCATAATGGAAATGGGAACAAATCACCATGGATTTCGTAGTTGGATTACCCAGGACCGCAAGTGGAAATGATATGATTTGGGTAATTGTGGATAGATTAACCAAATCAGCCCATTTCATTGCTATTAAAACCACCTTTTCAGTTGAGAAATTAGCTGAAATTTACGTATCTCAGATTGTTAGGTTGCATGGAATTCCAAAATCCATTATTTCAGATCGAGATGGGCGATTTACTTCGTGATTTTGGAAAAGTGTTCACACAGCTATGGGATCAAGGTTGAAATTCAGTACTGCTTTCCACCCTTAGACAGATGGACAATCGGAGCGCACTATCCAAACCTTATAAGATATGTTGAGATCTTGTGTTCTGGATTTCAAGGGAAATTGGGATCAAAAGTTACCCTTGATCGAATTTTCGTATAATAATAGCTATCACGCTTCTATTGGTATGGCTCCATTTGAAGCGTTATATGGAAGAAAATGTCGATCTCCCATCCATTGGCAAGAAGTTGGACAGAAGCAACTTCAAACTACGGACTTCATCAGAAAAACCTCAGAAGATATCAAGATGATCAAGCAACGGCTCGATGTAGCTTTCAGTCGACAGAAGAGTTATGCTGATAAACGTCGAAGACCTTTAGAATTCCAAATTGGAGATTCTGTTTTTCTTAAGATTGCTCCAATGAAGGGAATTATGAGATTTGGTAAGAAAGGAAAGCTCAGTCCAAGATACACAGGTCCGTTTGAAATCCTTGAAAGAATTGGAAAAGTTGCCTACAAGCTTGCTTTGCCGCCAGCTTTAGCTTCTATACATAATGTTTTTCACGTTTCAATGTTGAAGAAATACGTACCTGATCCTTCTCATGTGCTAAGTCAAGAACCGATCGAAGTACAAACGGATTTGACATATGAGGAAAGGCCAATACGGATTCTAGATCGGGAAGAAAAGGTTTTAAGAAACAAAACCATTCCAATGGTTAAAGTGTTATGGCAGAATCATAACATTGAAGAAGCAACGTGGGAAGTAGAAGAAGAAATGAGAAAGAACTATCCTAACTTGTAGTGATTTTCGGGGACGAAAATTTTTTAAGGAGGGTAGATTGTAATAGCCGACTTGTTTGTAAATTTATAACTTCTTTTGTTAAGAATAAAGTTTGGTTATGCAATCTGTATGATATGTTTTCTAAGGAATTTGTTGAATCTTTTGCTAAAAGATTCAATGAATTAATTGTGTAGGTTTATGATCCTTTTGTTTAAAAAGGGAAAATTATGATTTATGACTCTATGTTAGTAATTTAAGAAAATCTGATACGTATTTCAGATAAGTTTATGACAATGGTCCAGTTTAACTATACTGTTATCAGTTGAAAATAGTATATGAATATTTATGTTATTATGTTATTATGAACTGCATTTAGGAGATTAAGCCAAACAAGGCCTTTAAGGATGACACCTCTGATGACAAGTGTCATTGTTATGATTGGTCACCTCACAGGGACCAAAATGCAAATATTTTATGTTTAGGGGTCAATTTGCAAATTAAGGAAAGTTCATGATTTTGAAGCTAAAAAGCCTTCTAAGAAAGGATTTAGTAAAAATTTGATGTTTGAAGGCTTAACTATAACCGGCCAAGTCATAGGGACTAAAGTGCAAATATTTTACCTTTAGGGGCCAATGTGCAATTTTGAAGAAAATTGTAGACTTATCAGTAATTATGTAAATTTTTGAATCAGGGACTTTTTAAGTAAAGTTTCTTAGTTCAATTGAGTCAATGACCCATCTTTAGTTTAGTTAGTTTGGTTGAAAATTAAGAAAGACAAGTTAAGATTGTATTTGAAAATTCTAGCTAGAACCAATCACATTGTTCCATGTGTCACCATAGGAACCGGCCACATCATGGCTTATTGAGCAAGGGATCTTGTTTTTGAAAAAATATTATGCAAATTAGAAGATTTTAAGTGTTATTAAAAGTTTACAAATCATACCCTAAGTTTAGTGAATTAACACTTTAATTTAGTTGGTTGATTTTGTGTTATGAATCAATTAGCCAATTGTCTCACATGGTTTCTTCAAAACCGGCCACATAAGGATGAGACACCCTATGCTTCTAGCTTGGCTAAGTCACACCCCTAGCCTTGCACCCTTGGCAAGCCAAGGCTTGCACACCTAGGCACCAAAGGCCGGTCACCACAATGAAACAACCCATCATGGTGTAGCCTTGGTGAGTAACATTCTTAGTCTTGCTCACTTGGCAAGCTCATGTTTTGCCTAAGCCACCAACCAAGGGCCGGCCACTATAAGGAAGTGACACTTCATAGCCTAGCTTTGGTGAGTAAGTAAACCTAGCTTTGCTCACTTGGCAAGCCAAGGCCTTGCTAAGCCAACACCAGGACCGGCCACCCTTACAGAATGACACCTCATGGACTAGCTAGGGTGAGTAAGTCACTCTAGCTTTGCTCACATGGATAACCAAGGCATTGACACACCCCTTGGCCTAGCCTTGATGAACCAACACTCTAGGTTTCCTAGCCTAGCTCCCTTGGCAAGCCAAGGCTTGCACACCTCACCCTAGAGCCGGCCATCACAAGGCAATGCCACCTCAAGCTTGTAGCTTTGATGAGCAAGCACTCTAGCTAAGCTTGCTTGGCAAATTGGAGCAAGAGTGGCCGGCCAACACATAAGGACTAAAGGAAAAATATTTTGACTTAAGGACTATTGCATAAATTACAAAAGATGGATTTCTTGAACTCTTTTAGAGCTTGGCACCTCATACACCTAGGCAAGCTTAGTAAGCTTGCTAGCTTTGCTTGTTGGCAAGCAAAGGCATGCACAACCTCCACCTAAGGCCGGCCACACCAAGGAAGGGACACCTCATGGTTCCTAGGCCATATGAGTAAGCACCCTAGCTTGGGTTATTTGGCATGAGAAGCACAAGAATGGCCGGCCACCTTTCAAGAAGACAAAACCAAATTGGTTTCTTCTATGGACTAAAGAGCAAATTGTTATACCTTAGGGATTAGTAAGTAAATTTAAGATTTTGTGCTTCATCTATAAATAGGTGAAGGTGCTGTTGTATTATTTGGTTAGCCAACACACACACACAAACTTGAGCAGCACAAACTCTCCCAATCCTGCCATAGAAGCCGAGCAAATAAAAGAGAGAAAAGAAAGAAAAAGAAAAATAGAGAAAGGGTTTTCGGTTTAGTGTGAGGGAAATTTTAATTACCCTAATTTAAGAATTTCATCAGTGAAACTTGAGGTAAATATTGTCATCCTCTAGTTCTTTATTTGAAATTTAAGAGAATGATTAGTATGGTTAAACAGGAGTTTAATTTTGTAAGATACATGCACTAGGGTTTTTATGCTTGATTAAAGTCTCTATCTGGACAGTTTTTCTGAAACTAGATTTTGAGGTCTTTAGAGGCCGAATCTTAAAAAAGTTAAAACTGCAAAGTTGTAGAGGAGGGAAAATCCTAGGGGCACCGCGGCCAGTTTTTGAAAATAAGGCTTTTAAGACCTTCATTTCCATAAAAACCCGAGACCAAATTATGAGTAGTAAGTTTGGTCGAACAATTTTCTAAGGCAAAAATAAGCATGTTAAAGGCAGATTTGAAGTTTGAGGTTAAAACAAAAGTTGTAGGAGACTTCAAGATCTACAACTTTAATGAAGAAAACTTTTCCAAATTCGAAACAGATTTGTGAGAAAAGAACTAAACTTTATGAATTGGTTTTGAACCCGGTTTTCAAAATATTAGAATTCTTACTAAATTTCAAAAAGGAGTTGAAATTTAGGATTTGTAGATAGCAATTAGAATCATTATGATATTATGATAGGATGATACTCATCCTATGATTTTTCTTGAAAACAGGAAAACGACCTGTTTGAGTGAAGAATTTTGATTCAAGGCGCAGTAACGGTAAGTACGACTCCGCCTACAGCATAAACGAAAACTGTTTGTTGTATGTTTTCAAGCTATGATGATATAAGTATGATAAAACATTATGGCCTATATGATATCAAGTTCATGATGTTATGTGAATAAGAAGTATTTATGACATGTATGTATGTACGTTTTTAAGATATGATGAATATTTAAAGTATGAATGGCATGTATGTATTCAAGAAATAATGAATGTATGTGTGGCATGTATGCTCTCAAGTTCATGTTAAGAGGTATATGATGTATGTTTATAGTATGTATGTTCATATGATGAATAATCGGATAGTATGGCATCACGAAGTATGCTCACTGAAGATAAGCTATTTGGTAAAGTATGAAATCCCAGTTACAGTCAAGAAACTGGTTATGAATATGAAACAATATTTCAAGTATGAAATAAGATAAGAACAAGATTTTAATATAAGCAGAATGCTATATGTCGTATCGACCCGCGTCAGGTCGGGTTTGGTTCATGGTTTGAGTTGGACAGGGCTGGTGACACGCCCCGACCTCCCCCAACGCCGGGTCGTGTCTTCTCGTACTTACTTAACTTAATTCTTATAGCCTTAAACTTACTGAAATTTCCAGAGTAAATTTTTTTTTTTTTTTTTCTCTTTTAAACTTATACTTTAAATTCAAACTTAAACTTGACTTAATCTTATACTTATACTTATACATGAAATTTAACTTATCCTCATACATACTCAAAGGATCAACCACGTGAATGGGGATCGTTACATTACTTACTTAACTTACTTATTGATTCACATACTTTAAATTCATACTCATACTTGTATAGGTACATATTCGAGTACCGAGCTTTTAAACCTTATTTGAAAGCAAACCGTGGACCAAACCCGACCTAGTGCGGATCGGTACGACACGAGGCAACTTGCTTGCCATCATACTTGAAAATTTTTTTCTTAACTTGTTATTGAAAATAATTTCTTAAAAATAGTTTTCTTCTTAAAAACATTTCATTGCCCATACTATCACTTTATTATATCATAATATAAGATAACACATTATACAAATATATTTTACATAACATAATTTTACAAAACTCGTGGCGGTGTCCATCCCACATTTCACAGTCTGTAGCACCAGCCCTCCACAGTCTTGCATCAAGTATTACTGGTAGGTTACTTACCTACAGCATGAACGTAAGTAGTGAGCTTATGCCCAGTAAGCACAATATTCAATCCGCAAAACATTTTAATAAAAGAATGCATGAACCGATTATGTTTTCTTATGAATCAATATAGCTATAAGTAGTTATGTATAAGTACATGTATGTATGTAAGTGTTTATTATGAAATTTCCAAGTTAAGTTATGTTTATCAGTTGTATAAATAAATAAAAAAAAAGAAAATTTTTGCCCAAATTTTCATATATTATAAGTAAGTATGTATGGTCACGGCCGGCGCTAGGCGGGTCGTGACAGCTGGGATCGGATCTTCGGGCATAACCGGAACTTCCTCGAGTACTGGCTCTGGAATGCCAGCGTCATCGACCGGATCGACGTGGTAAACGTCCTCTGGGTTGGCTTCCTGTACCATGTAGGCTAGTATCTCGGCCTCTATAATAGCATCGATCATGTCCTCCAATGATACTCCTACTTCTGGAGCCGGGACAAAATACTTAACTTCCGAAGGTAGCCCGTCCCTGATAAGGTGCAACGCTCGCCACTCCAGATCACCGAGCTCCTGAGGGATATAGGGCAACATTGCCTCTCGGAATCTACGGCAATAGTGGCCCATGGACTCATTCGGGTAAGCGTACCATTCCGCGGCGAAGTTGAGATATCGTCTCTTATACATATCGCCGTAAATATCCGGATTGCGGTATAGCGTGTTGGCTCCCTCACCAAGTAGAGGCCCATATCCTGCTATCATGTGGGCACGAAAATCTGCCCATGGTACCCCGTGAATAGCCGGGTCCCCCTGTGCCATCCACCATAACCTAACGTCTCCTTGTAAACACCTACTTGCTAATAGAACCTGGAGATGGGCTTCGATATGGCATATCCTAAAAATCGTCTCCATATCAAACAGCCATCCTGCTAATGATACTGTTCGTCGAGTCCCATCAAATACTAAGGGTTGTAGCTCGAAAAATGCCATAGCAGCATCTAGATCCTCGTCCATAACTCGAATCCCGATAAACGAATCTACCAAAGTACGAGTACATAATAAATACATAACTAAGCACTAAAATTACTCTTACTTACAATAACGGTGGCGCTGGCAGGCAGACTGTGAAACTGGAAAGCAGGATTCCGCTCTGATACCAACTCTGTAACGACCCGCCCTTACGTAGGTCGTTACCATACTTATCTTGCATAAGAATTTAAACTTACTTATTTACTTAGGCGGAAATAGCGTACATTTTTTTTAACTTAAAACAACTTAAAATAAAACTTTACTACTTACATATTTACAATAGACATACATACTTAATTAATATATACTTTTCAAACTTATCGTAACGTAGAATAACTTGTACTTAGTAAACAACATAAACTTTTATTTCAAAACGCGTAGCGCTTTCCATCCCACGTTTCACAGATCGCCTTGCCAATGCCTCACCGCCTTGCATCAAGTACTGCCAGTAGGAAGCTTACCTACAGCATAAACGTAAGTTGTGAGCTTTCGCTCAGTAAGTACAACTTTTAATCCGCAAAACAAACTTAATAAAGCAATGCAGAGCCAATTATGCTTCATTATGCTTTCATGAGTTAACATAGTTTTGGGCCCCTTACTTAACATAAGTGTACGTACCGTGGCGCGCAGCCATAGAGTGGTTGGGGCGGCCAGCCCAATCCAACTCAAACCATTGACCAAACCCGACCTACGAGCGGGTCGGTACGACACGAGAAAACTTACTTATCATCATACTTGAAAACATTTTCTTAAAACAGTTCTTACTTAAAAACGTAATCTTCTTCTTATCATCTGACTTATTATTGGTGAACATGCTTCATGATGTCACAATAATAAACATACATCATACTTATCACATAAATGCATGAACTTCAAAAACATGCAAAGTCATATAACCATTTGCCTATGCTGTAGGCGGAGTTGTACTTACAGGTTACGCTAGGTCCTGGGGTTTGTCGTTCCGACAGGTTACCTCAATAGGTTACCTTCCTGTTTCCAAAAAGGAAGTAAGATAAGAATAATCCTATCTTACCTTAAATTATTTCATTAATTGTTGGTACCCTAACCAACATTTATTAGTGACCCTAGATATATGTCCCCCTCATAAGCTTAATAATATCCTTGTTGGTTACTAAGTGTAAACTTAGGGCACATGCTCTAATGGTAATCAAACAGTATCTTGTTTGATTACCTAATGAACTTTGGGCTCAAGGCTCAATGACCTTGACATCCTATTAGGTTACTATGAGTAACCTTAGGTATAGGCCCAACTTAGATTTGTATTTAAAAAGCCTGTTGGGCTATTTAGGCCCAATAATTAAAGTGGTATCCCTTTATGATTACCTTAAGTAATATTGGACCTTAGGCCAATCATATAATATTTGTTCTTAATTAACTAGGCCCAATTAAAAAAATAGGTAACCTACATGATTATGTTAGGTTACCAATTTGCTTACTTTGCTTACTTTGATCAATTAATTCTTTTCTTACTAAACTGAGTTTGATTAACCATGTAAAACTGCTTTTAAATAAAACTGTCTAAGTTTTAAAGGTATTTGTTGAAAACAGTCAAATTATTAGTGTATGTACAGGAATTTCCTGTGCATGCACTGCTTTGAAATTCCTGAATTGGAGCTTACTAATATGATTCAGTTTTGCATTGAAATATGATTAGATTTTGAAAAACTTTTCTTCATGAAAGTTGTAGATATTTAAAAACCCTACAACTTTCATGTTTTGCTAAAAACCCAGTTCTACATTTAACTTATACTTTTTCCTTGTTGAATCTACCTGGCCGTGCACATAAGTCTGGGCGGTCCAGGCACGGGTTTTTGTAAACACGACGGCCTTTGGAGCCTTATTTTTGAAAACTGTCTACATTGTCCCCTAGGATTTTCAATTTCCTACAACTTTACAGTTTTGAGTTTTCTCAAATTCGGCCTCTAAAGGTCTCAAAATACCGTTTCCAGATCACTGCCCAGTTTTCACCCGAACTGGCAGTTTTGATTTCGGTTAGTTCTTACGTAAAAATTACGCACACTCTACCTCAAACGGTCGCAACCGTGAGCCTACATCAAGCATGCAGCGTATAATCTAACGTTCTCATACTCATTCATTCATTCTCATTTATTCAATTAATTGATTGAATCCCGTTTGGTGAAGTTCACCAAACTTGGTTTTCTAGGGCTTTCTTGAACCCTAAATCATCATACAATCATTCAATACCACAATCAGCCATTCAACATTATTTATAAGCCTATGGGGACATATATCAAACACCTTATGGTCACACATATCATCTACATAATTTCTAGAGCATACATTCCAATACATACACCAAATCATAGCATAAACTTACTAAAACATAAATCAAGCACATTCTAAGCAAACCAAGCAAAGCAAGGACATAATTAAGGAGCTTAAGCTCTTACAACCAAAACTAAAAATACACTTAAATGGCTCAAAACCGGAATAAAAAAGGCTTAGGAGATTAAGAGGATTACCTCTAAACCGGAGAGACCAACACTAGCTTGGGTTCCAAAAATTTTTGTCTAGTATTTCCTCACTAAAAATCTGACCACCACTCTTGGGTTTTTTCTGCTTTAGGGTTCGGCTAGGAGAGAGAAAGAAAGGAGAGAAAATGACAAAAGTTTGGGGGAGTTTTGAAATAAAATGAACTAAAAAAAAGTCTCCCATCACACCTATTTATAGGTGAATTTTGATTTTCTTTCTTGAATTATTTTTATTCCTTAAATTGCTCTCCAAGCCCTACAAAAATTTTATTTGCCCAAAAGTCCCCCAATAGGTGGCCGGCCACTAGATGGTTCTTGAGCCAATAGTTATCTTTTTGTATTACTTTCCCATTTTTCCAAAAATCAAAATATTACATATTTATCATGTGATGAGGTGTCCTCCACCTAAGGCTTTGTTTGGCTTTCTTTCTTAAAAACAGTCTATTTTCATACTAATGTAAATATAACAAATACTGTTTTTAACTAAAACAGTACTGTCATACCAAACTGCAGTCCAGAATTTATCTGCATAAAACTGGACTGTGTTTAGGTTTTTCTTAGAACTTAAAGCTAATAAGTCCTTAATGCCCTAAATATTGTGCTTGATTTTTCTATCATAATTCCGTACCTTAAACATGCTTATCTATCCGTAATGACAGTTTTTTCGCAGTATAATTTCTATACTGCCTGTTATACAACAGTATCATCATACTTTGATTTTTCTGGTCAAACTTTGACCAACATAAAATCATAAGTTCCTATCATTCCTTAAATCATTCTGGTCAAAATCTGACCGGAATACAATCATACATAAATCCTAATTCTGATTACTCCGATCAGGCAAATTCATAATACAAATTTTGATTCCTTGTGATACAAGAAATCGTAATTTGTAACAAAGTTGGTTATTACATGTGTGCTCACCATGTGTTGGTGATTATGCTCTCACATATTATGTGTGCTCACTATGTGTTTGTGATTATGCTCTCACATGTTTAAGTATGAAGATTTTATGATGATGATGATGATGATGATGATGATGATGATGTGAATATTATGGGTATGATGGTTAAGAAATTAACCTAAAGACAGAAGTTGGTAAACAAGTAAGTTATCAATATTGTGTTTTTCAAGAACATGAGATAAGTGAATGGTTGAAGTTTAAGAACGAAACCAACGCGTTGTATGTTGACGTAGGCTCACGGCTTTGACTGTTTGAGGTAGTGTGTGCTGATTTTTAAGCTAAGAATCCACAAAATACAAACTGCTGGTTTTCGAAAATAATTGGGACAGTTTTCTGGAAACCCAATTTTGAGCCACTTAAAAACCGAATTTGGAAAAAGTTATAACTACAAAGTTGTAGAAGACAGAAAATGCTAGGGGAGCATGTGAATAGTTTTTGAAAAAAGGACTTCAAATATCTCTGTTTTTATGAGTTTTTAAAACTGCCTGGTCCAGGTACTGTACACGGCCAGTAACTTTCAAAAGGAAAAATGGGTAAATTAAAGGCAGAATTAAGTTTTGGATAAGAAAATAAGTTGTAGGTTTTGATGAGATCTACAACTTCCGTGAAGAAAACTTTTCCAAATTCTAAACTGATTTAAAGATAAAATTGGATTTTCAAAACTATGCATTGTACAGGAAATTTCCTGCACAGATACATTCAAGCAAATTAAAAGGGTGTTTTGAAATTAGTTTTTAAGGTTTTATGTAATGCCCCGAACCATCTACGTAGGGCCAACTACGCAAACGTGGGCTGTTACTTTACTTACTTATCTTACTTCTTATTTTTTAACACTTGAACTTTCAGAAAATTACAGAATAAATTTTTTTTTTCTTCGTAACTTAATTATACTTATCCATATGGGTAAACTTCACCATGCCTACCCATTACTTGTTAAGCCGATTAAAAGGTCATACATAACCTTTTAACCCGAGGTTCTCAAACATCTTATACACATCACTTGATCATACATGTACTAGTTCATAATTTAAAAAGTTTGGGGAAAATCTTGCGTAGTGATATCCCACATCGCCCTTCACTTGCCTCATCGTCTCCATGGCTCACCAAGTAAAGCTGCAGGCATCTTACCTACAATATGGAATATACTGATGAGCTTTCGCCCAGCAAGTACAAACATAATATCACAAAACGTAACAAGTATGGTGCAACTTATGCATGAACCATTTATGTTCAATTATGAATCTTTTATAATCAATTATGAACTTGAACTTATTATCTTGCTTAACATGTGGGCCCCTTGTGTACGTACCGATTGCGTGCATTCCACAGAAAGTTAGTGTTTGTAAGGTCCTTAATAATTCTGGGAATCTTGAAACATAACCCTTCCGCATCAACAGAAGTTCTGAAAATTTTCTTGAACATACATGATCCTCCCGCATCAATAGGAGGTTGGTACGACACCTTACTTGTCTTGGTTTAGTCTTAGCCTTGTTATTTTTTTTTTTCAAGACTAAGAATCTTTACATGTGATCTTATTTGTCATGATGCACATGATGCATAAATATAGTATGACAAAAAGATCACTAACATCTAATGACTTGTGGTATAAAGCATGGCTTTATCTTGAAACATGATGTTATTTTAAAACATGGCATGTATATAAACATGGCATCATCATAAAACATGGCATTATTCCAAAACATGGCACATCATGGTATACATGTAAATAGATCATGCTTGAAAATAGTTTACTATTTTCCATACTGTAGGTGAGGTTTGTACTTACCTCGTATACTATGTCCTTTGCGGTGTTGTTCCAAGTCTGGTTGCAATAACAGGCCTCTTTCTGCTATTACAAAGGACATAGGGTAAGGATTTAATAACCATAAAATGTTGGTAACCTTAACCAATATCCACATATAAACTTAGTTATATGTCCCCCATTCATACTCATGATAACTTGCTTGGTTACTACAAGTAACCCTAGGGTTTATGGTCTATCATACTTAAATCATAACTTGTTAGGTTACTTAGAGTAACCTTGGGTACTAAGCCCAACATACATGAATAGTATTAGGTTACTCTTCTTAATCTTGGGTCTAACTTATTGGGTTGCTAAAGCCCAATTTCTTAAATTATATTCTACTGGGTTACTATAGGTAACCTTGGGCTCCGGGCC
Organism: Ficus hirta; assembly: GCA_038430175.1. Taxonomy (NCBI): domain Eukaryota; kingdom Viridiplantae; phylum Streptophyta; class Magnoliopsida; order Rosales; family Moraceae; genus Ficus; species Ficus hirta. Next base: position 4,363,507 of record CM076597.1, read on the forward strand.
CAATCCAGTAACTTGGGTGTCCTACCCGGTTACTGTTGGTCTTCATGCTGTTACCAAATTATTAAGACCATTTGTGGTCCAATACTTACTTTTCTTGTTTTGGAAAAACTTAGTATTCATTGTCCGTATTAAAATCCTTGTTCAACTATATCCAAAAATTGTAATTCTTTGAGTAGGGCTTGTAAAAATTGTTAAGTGTTGGAAACTGCCTTTGGAACAGTTTTTCACTGCCAATTTATCAGTGTATGTGTAGGAATGTCCTTTTCCTGCACTGTTTTAGAAAATCCTGTGCAGGAATTTCCTGTTTCCTGTACAGTTTTTGGAATCCAATTATATTTAAAAATCTGTGTTGAATACGAAAAATTTTACTTATGAAAGTTTTAGATCTTCAAAAACCCTACAACTTTCGTGTTTAACTCAAGACCCAGTTCGGTCTCTATCCTACTCATTTCCCCTATTGAACCTGCCTTGCCGTGCATGAAGTTTGGGCATGATCAAGTTCGGATTTTTGTAAAAACCAAGGCCATTGGAGCCTTATTTTTGAAAACTGTTCACGTTGCCCCCTAGGAATTTCGCTTCTCTACAACTTTCATGTTTTAAGTTTTTCCAAATTCGGCCTCTAAAGGCCTCAAAACCGGCTTTCTAGAAAACTGGCCAGTTTTACCTGAACTGGTGGTTTCTCACTTAAGTCCATTTTTACGTTCCAATAACGCACACCCTACCTCAACCGGTCTCACCGGGTGCCTACAACAGTCATGCAGTGCTTCTAACGTAAAATCCCATCATCATACATCCATACAATTCACATGCAAACCCTTGGATATCCTAGCATCAAGTTAGGGTTTGCAAAAATTTTGGATTTGCATATTCATTCATCACAAGCTATCAACCTAACATGCATAACCTACAACCTTCTTAGGCATATTGGGGACATACAACTACATCATAGAACATTCATGCAAAACCCTAACATCATACAACCATAAACACATAATCATGCATAGCTTATAAATCAAAACCACTTACTTACCTAATCAAGCACAAAACTTAAAAATCTAAACTAGGGCTTGAAAAATAAATGAGCTTATGCTCTTTACAATCCAATATTGAAAATACACTTAAATTTCCAAATCAAAGCTCAATTGAAAAGCTTAGGGACCAAAGGGAATTTACCTTGATCAACACAAAGTTGTGCTAGGTTTTGATTCCACTTTTCCTTTTCCTTTTGCTCTCAACCACAACCGGCCTCCCTTAGCCTTGTGGGTTCCAAAATTTTCGGCCACTTGCTTGGTGCTTCACCAAAATCCGACCACTCCCTTGTTCTTTCTCTTTTCTCTTTTTTTTTTTTTTTTTTTTCTCTAAGGTTCGGTTTTTAGTGGAAAATGGTGAGAGGAAAATTTGGCATGGTTTTGGGGTGGTTTCTCATTTTTGTGAACAAAATGAGCCCCCCCCATCACCTATTTATGGGTGAAAAATAATTTAATTTTTGGATTTATTTTTAATCCAAAAATTACATAATAGCTCTTAAGAGAAAAATATTTGCCCATTAGTCCTTGGGAGCAAAAATATTTTCTCATTTACCCTCTTAGGTGGCCGGCCATTTACTTGAAGAGCAAGGAAATTCTCTTGCTTACATCATCATGCTTGCATCATCATGACATCATCATGCTTACATCATCAAACTTACATCATCATGACATCATCATGCTTACATCATCAAGCTTGCATCATTATGACATCATCATGCTTGCATCATCATGACATCATCATGCTTACTTTTCTGAAAATTACACTTTGGCCCCTATGGACAAAATATTTACACTTTAGTCCCTGTGGGTGACCGGCTAGGGTGGAACTACTTGACTTCCAATTCTTGCATAATTATCCACTTGATTCCAAAAATCCATTAATATAATTATGCAGTCCATTTTCTTACTAACTTTGATAATATCAATACTGTTTTTTACTAAAAACAGTATTCTCATACTGGACTACCGTCCAGAATTCATTTGCGTAAAATTGGACTGCGCATTGGATTTTCTTAGGACTTGAAACTATTTAGTCCATATTGCCCTAAATATTGTGCTTGAATTTTCTAAGGTGGTCTCATAGCTTATTCTTGCTCATTCATACGTAATGACAGTTTCCCGCAGTATAATTTCCATATTGTTTACTAAACTGCAGTACCTTCTTAGTCAAACCTAAGGTCAACCTGGTCAAACTTTGACTGGTATAAAATCATAAATTCTTATTCTGTCTTTTTCTCAAAAGGCCTCATGCTTGACTTAAGTAAACTATTATTGAGTCTCGTAGCTAATTAAATGAGAGCTCAAATATATACTGATAATAAAATTATGAATTTCACATCGATATTCATAATTTTCATGAAACATTATATAACACATAGTACGGACTTAAATTTCTTTACATATAAGGAAATCATGAGTCCGTAAAAATTCTGGGTATTACATTTTATGACCTCTTTAAAAAGATATTATGATTTTATGGAAATAGTTTCAAAAATGTTTAAATCCATTTGAATTTTACAAGTGAATTTTTAATACATATTATGTCTTACAAAAGGCAATTTCATGAAATTTCAAGTATTTATGTTAAGAAATACTTGATTTGTAAAGTTAAGATATTTTCAAGTAAACAATATGTAATAACCCGAAATTTTGATGAACTTGTGATTTCCTTTGATTCAAGGAAATTCTAAGTCTGAATCTTATATGTCAATATGAAACTCATGATCTGAGTTGAATATCAGTATATGTTTGAGTTCTCGTTTAATTTGTTTCGAGACTCAATAGTAGTTTGCTTAGTTAAGCATGAGGCTTTTGATGAAAAAGGCAGAATAGGAATTTATGATTTTATGCCGGTTAATGTTTGACTAGGTTGACCGAAGGTTTGATTGAGATGGTATTGTAGTGTAATTAACAGTATGGAAATTATACTGCGATAAACCGTCATTACGGACAAATAAGCAAGAATAAGGTTCAAGACCACCCTAGAAAAATCAAACACATTATTTAGGACAATAAGGACTAAGTAGCTTCAAGTCCTAAGAAAAAAATCCATATGCAGTCCGGTTAAGCGCAGATAAATTCTGGACTGTAGTCCAGTACAACTGTAGGCGGTGGTTGTACTTACCTCTCTCGCTATGTCCCACGTAATGCTGCTCCTCTTCCAAGTACAGCTGCAGGTTACTTCCTGTTTGATGAAGGACACAGTCTAGTTAAACTCGTGAAATGTTGGTGATCTAACCAATATGCTTACATGATCCTGATTGTATGTCCCTTTGTGCATAAAATCTTACTTGGTTACACTTAGTAACCCTATGGTTATGAATTTGTTTCTTTACAAGGTTACATTGGGTAACCTTATATGCTAAGCCACAACATACCATTAGGGTTAAATCATCTTCCAACCTTAGGCTTCTTCTTTTATCCACAACTAACGGGTTATGTCCATTAACCCTTTATCTTAATTCAATGGGTATCTTTTAGGGTTACATTAGATAACCCTTAAGGTTAACTAAGTCAATATTGTTAGTCAACCAAAGTCAACTATGGTCAACTAAGGTCAACTATGGTCAACCCCCCCCATGGGTCAACCTTTAGGCCTTGGGCTCGACCCAGTAACTCGGGTATCCTTCCCGGTTACCATGCGTAATCGCTTTACTTACTAAACTTTAGCTTGAAAATCTTATTTTTCCTTAACTTGGAAAATTTGGGGAAATTAATCCCAAAACTCTTTACTTGACTTGTAAAAAATCCATATTCTTAAAATGGGGTTTTGTAAAGTCATTTGAGGTTGAAAACTGTCATTGGAACAGTCTCCATCATCAAAACAGTGAAAATTAGAAAAATATAGTTTTTCTGAAACAGTTTTTAGAAAATCCTGTGCAGAAATTTCCTGTTTCCTGCACCGACTTCAGAAAACCATGTCAGTTTAAAAATCCATTTAGAATTTGAAAGATTTATCTTCACGAAAGTTGTAGCTCTCGAAAAATCCTAAAACTTTCATGTTTTGCGAAAAATCCAATTCCACTTGTATCCTTGTCAGTTTTCATTTGAATCTGGCTGGTCGTGTAAACTAGGTCTGGGCAGACTAGTCTCGGATTTTTATAGAAACAGAGGCCATTGGAGCCTCATTTTGAGAAACCGTCCATGATAGTCCCTAGAAAAAACTCTTCCGAACAACTTTCATGTTTTGCGTTTCACCCAAATCGGCCTTTAAAGGCCTTAAATTTCCACTTTCCCGAAACTGGCCAGTTTTGAATCCGAACTGGCAGTTTCGGTTGTTAAGTCCAGTTTACGTCCTATTCCGTGAAGTCTAACTCGACCGAACATGCGGGAGCCTAAATAGCATATAAGCAGCATATTCTAATGTCCCACATGAACCATCATGTATCTCTAACGTCTCCATGCAAACCAAAACAGATCTGCCCTAACCTAGGTTTGCATCACATTCCATTCATCCATCTCATGCCATTCTTGGCAAGCACTAGCAACCTAGCATAATTGCCACAACCGGCTTGCACAAACAGGGCACATACCAACCATCTAATCATGCAAAAATCCTAGCATGCAAGCATGCATAAACATATAGCAAGCAAAGCATAAATAAAGCCATAGCCAAACCACCCTTAAAATCCTAATCAAGCACCATACCTAGTTCTAGGGTAATTGAAATAAGAGCTTGAGCTTATGCTCTTACAAACTTTTGACTTGAAATACAAATAAATTTCCAAATGAAATCAAATGGAAAAAGGTTAGGGTTTATGGGAGATTTTACCTTGGCTAACCCTAGAAATGGGTTAGGGTGGGTGGATCCAAATTTCTCCCTCCCATGGCTCTTCCTTTCCCACGGTTTTGCCCTCCAATTGGGCACCAAAATTTTTCACCTCACTTGGTGATTGTTTAAGCCAAAACCGAGCACTCTCCCTCCTATTTCTCTCCAATTTTTCCTTCCCCATTTCTGGCTCACCCATGGCCGAACTCACCTTCACCTAGGAGCACCAAAATTTCTTTTGGTTGCTTGGTTGGTGATTTCTCATCACTCTTGGCCACTAACCAATTTTTCCACTAAAATTTTCTCTTCCTTTTTTTCTTTCCCACACTCGGCCACAACTAGAAAAATGGGTCTCCACTTTTTTTTCTCAACTTCCTCTTGGTTCCTAGCTTGAAAATCCGAACACCCCTTAGCCTAATCTCCCTTGGATTTTCAAATTTTTTTCTTCTCTCTTTCTCTCTTCCAAGGCTGCGGATTTTTCTGATGAAAAATGGCAAGAGTTTGGCTGTCTTTCTCAAATTTTCAGCCCCAAAAATCTGCCCATCTCATGGGTATTTATAGGCAATTGAAATTTTGCCAAAATCCCAAAACAACCCCTTGAAAATTAAAATTCACACTTTTGGCATGCAAGGTGGCCGGCTGTCAACTTGGAGAGCAAGGCAAGATGACCTCATGTTGGTGACATCATCTAGGTGACATCACATGCTTACATCACCAAATTTCCAAAATTTACACTTTGGCCCCAAAAGTTAAAATTCTTGCATTTATGCCCTCTAGGTGGCCGGCCATGTCATCATGTTCTAGAGAGTTCTTGGCTTTCTTTCCAAGCTTATTTAATCCAATTATGATGTCATAAATTGAGGATAGGATGATGTCATCCACATTAAGCCCTGTTTTGCTTTTCCTTAATATTCAGTCCATTTTTTTGCTACACAGATATTTCTAATACTGTGTTTGCTTAAATACAGTATTTTTATACTGTAATACAGTCTAAAATTCATCTGTGTAAAAACGGACAGTATAACTTTTTTCTAATTTTTCAAGTCCTTTTTGCCCTTGATCTATACTAGGTGTGCTTGATTTTCTAAGGTGATTTTAAAGCCTATTTGAGCTATCTTGCCCATTATATCGAGCTTAATAGTATCTTTTCCATACTGCATCACGTAATACTGCAAAGTCAACCCGTTGACCGCTCTCGGTCAAACTTTGACTTTCTTGGTCAAATTTGACTTTTTCGGTCAAACTTTGACTTTTTCGGAATTACGTACTTTTTCATCCTTTTCGACTTAAAAGGGCGTTTGCTAACCTTAACAACTTATTTTGAGTCTTATTAAGCCATAAGATCTCATAAAAAGTGTGAAAAACTCTTAATTGAGCTTTTCCGTAAATACCTCCATGGCATGCATATAATTCCTTTTGCAAAGGAAACAGTGACATAGAAATTCTAGGTATTACAGATCTTGCAGCCCAGATGAATGAACTAAGACAGATGATGTTAGCCCAACAACAAGAGATAGGTGGGCTTAGAGCTCAATTGGCTTAGTAGAATCAGGGACCTCCTGATGTCGAAATACCACCAGCACCCGTGAATCAGCCTACTGCACCGAAAATTCCTGATGCTGACCCGGTGATTCCAGAAAACCCTATGGCCCCTGAAGTGCCTGTTGCGCCTTTGACTGTTCGACCAGCACCCCTGGTTCGAACTCAGAATTTGAAGGTTCGAACCATAATTATATGACAGGTTTCGGCGCATGAAGGCTCCAGAATTTGAAGGTTCAACAAACCCGATTGAGGCCGACAACTGGTTGATTGACCTCCAGGTTATCCTGAACTTCCTCAGGTTCGATGATCAAGAGAAAGTTCTCTGCGCATCCTTTATGGTAAAGAAAAATGCTCGCCTCTGGTGGGAAACAGTCCAGATCCGGCGAGATGTTACCCAAATGACTTGGGAGGACTTTGTGGATGAATTCAAAGAGAAATACTTCAACACCGACGTTATGGAAGCTCAACAAGATGAATTCAATAATTTTTGCCAGGGTAATCTGTCGGTAGCTGAGGCTGTGAAAAAGTTTGAGTAACTAGCACGTCTTTGTCCTCACCTTATCAGTTCCGAAAGGGACAAAGTAAGAAGGATGATGAGGATGTTCCGCTCGGATTTGGCAGTAATAATTAGTAGTGGCCCCTATCCACCAATCACCGTTGCTGAATGTGTCAGTCGGGCGATTCGAGCTGAGTATTGGATAGGTCAGAACAGAGAATAACGGGCTAAGTTCTTTAAGGATAAAAAAGAAGAGAAGGCCCAAGCTAAGCAGAATCAGGCAAGACCAGGCCAAACTCCGCAGCAGAAAAACCAAGGAGGATCTTTCGGTCAACACAGTAACGACAAGCAGTACGGCAATAATCAACAGAAGAGGAAATGGAATGCAGGAGGACAGGGGAACCAACAAAATTTTCCTCATAAGAAGAATGCCCCTGATAACAACATTTATCCCACTTGTCAGAAATATGAGAGGAAGCACGCGGGAGATTGCCGTGCTGGAACTAATCGTTGCTTTCTGTGTGGCAAGGAAGGCCACTACACTAGAAACTGCAATGCTAATCTCCAGAATTCGCAGAACCATCAGAAGACTCAGGGGTATTAGCTTCATGCAGCACAGATGAAGCTCAAAGGACCTGAAATCTCCCAAGGCAGACTTGAAGCTCCGGAACCTCAAGGATGCATTTATGCCTACACTAAGGAAGATGTTCAAGCTGGACCATCCACTGTGGTGACAGGTCAGCTTCCTTTTGCCCAACAAGATGCTTATGTGTTAATTGATTCTGGAGCTACGCATTCATTCACATCACCTAAGTTAAGCGATAGGATCGGAAGAAGTCAATTTGATCATCATTGACCTATATGACTACGACGTCATTTTGGGCATGGATTTCCTGGGGAAATACAACGCAGTTATAGACTATCTACGTCGTATTGTCCCGTTCAAGTCAATCGGAGGCGAGGAGTTCATTTTTAGAGGATCGACTCCAAAACAGCCGAAAATGTTCATTCCAGCACTAAAGGCTCGAAAGTTGTTGGCAGAAGGATGTATTGGATTTTTAGCCAACATGGTGGATAAGATGCAAGAAACCAAGAGCAGGCCAGAAGAAGTATCGATAATCAAAGATTTTGTGGAAGTTTTTCCTGAAGACTTGCCAGGATTACCACCAGAGCGAGAGATCTCTTTTGAGATTGAATTGCTTCCTGGATCGGTACCAGTATCCAAGGCACCTTATAGGATGGCCCCCACCGAACTTAAGGAATTGCAAATTCAGTTACAAGAGCTCCTGGATCGAGGATTCATCCGTCAGAGCTATTCACCATGGGGAGCCCCAGTTTTGTTCGTTAAAAAGAAGGATGGCACTCTTAGGATGTGCATTGACTATCGGGAATTGAACAAGATTACTATCAAGAATAAGTATCCATTACCCAGGATCGACGATTTGTTCGATCAATTGAAAGGAGCTTCAATTTTTTCGAAAATTGACTTGCGATCAGGATATCATCAGCTTCGAATAAGGGAAAGAGATATTCCCAAGACGGCCTTTCATACGCGATATGGACACTACGAGTTCCTCATTATGCCATTTGGATTGACAAATGCTCCAGCTGCCTTTATGGACCTGATGAATCGAGTATTCAAGAATTACTTGGACAAGTTTGTTACTGTCTTTATAGATGATATCTTGATTTATTCAAGATCTAAGGAGGAGCATCTAAGGATTGCCTTACGGATTCTTAAGCAAAACCAGCTTTATGCTAAATTCCCCAAGTGTGAATTTTGGTTGAAGAAGGTCCATTTCTTAGGACATGTGGTCTCTAAAGAAGGCATATCTGTAGACCCGGCCAAGATTGAAGCAGTAAGTAAATGGCCAGCTCCGAAAAACGTCAGTAAGTAAATGGCCAGCTCCGAAAAACATCACCGAAGTACGTAGTTTCCTTGGCTTAGTAGGCTACTACCGACGTTTCGTCGAGGGATTTGCTAAGATCACAGCACCGCTCACCGCACTTACACGGAAAGGAAAGAAGTACGAATGGACTGCTAAGTGTGAAGAACACTTCCAAGAGCTAAAAAGTAAGCTGACTAGTGCTCCAATCCTTACAATTCCAGTTGTAGAGGAAGGGAACTTCGTGATATATAGCGATGCTTCCAAGATAGGATTGGGAGCCGTTCTCATGCAGAATGGAAAAGTAATCGCTTATGCTTCACGACAACTCAAGGATCATGAGAAGAACTATCCGACGCATGATTTGGAACTTGCGGCGGTAGTATTTGTGCTCAAAATCTGGAGACACTATCTTTACGGCACTAGGTGTGAAGTTTATACGGATCATCAGAGTTTGAAGTATATCTTCACACAGAAGGAGCTTAACATGAGACAAAGAAGATGGCTCGAATTAGTGAAAGATTACGACATAGACATCCGTTACCATCCCGGGAAGGCTAACAAAGTAGCCGATGCCCTTAGTCGGAAGTCGTCTTCCTCGTTGCTGTTAATTCAGTTATTGATCGAGCCCCTTCAAAAGGAGCTAGTGGAAGCTGGAATAGAGCTTATTACGGGAGGTTTAGCTGCCCTAACCTTCCAACCTACCATTTTGGATGGCATGAAGGAGCGTCAAGAAGGAGATGCCTCGCTGCTTAGGACGAGAAACGAAGTCCTGGAAGGAAAGGAGTCAGACTACAACATATCTGATGAGGGCATACTCTATCGGAAAAATAGACTATGCATTCCTAATGAGGACGAGTTGAAGGAGCAGATCATGAAAGAAGCTCATGAGACTCCGTATTCCGTTCATCCTGGAGCCACAAAGATGTACAAAGACTTGAAGGAAAGTTTTTGGTGGCCCAAAATGAAGAATGACGTTGCCACATTTGTCAGTAAATGCCTTACATGTCAAAAAGTGAAGGCTGAACATCAACGTCCCGGGGGAGAATTGCAGAAAATTTCCATCTCAGAATGGAAATGTGACCAAGTGACGATGGATTTTGTGGTCGGTCTACCCTGAACTCCCAGCAGCAACGATGCTATTTGGGTGATTGTCGATCGATTGACGAAATCTGCGCACTTTTTAGCCATCAAACTTAGTTTTTCAGTATAGCAGCTAGCGGAACTGTATGTGGCACAGATCATTCGCTACCATGGGATTCCAAAATCGATCATCTCAGATCGTGATGGTCGTTTCACTTCTAAATTTTGGAGGAATGTACATCAAGCAATGGGTACAAAGCTTACTTTTAGTACCGCTTTTCACCCTCAGACGGATGGACAGTCAGAGAGGACCATTCAGACTCTAGAGGATATGTTACGAGCATGCGTGATGGACTTCAAGGGAACTTGGGATAAGAAGCTTCCTTTGATTAAATTCTCGTACAACAACAGTTTCCAAGCTTCGATTGGAATGGCTCCTAATGAAGCTCTCTATGGGAGAAGGTGTAGATCTCCAATCCATTGGTACGAGACAAGAGAGAAAGAACTTGTGTCTACGGACTTTATTCGGAGAACCACCGAAGCCGTAAAACTTATACGTCGACGGATGGAAACTGCATTTACTCGACAAAAGAGTTATGCCGACAAACACAGAAGGCCTCTAGAATTCCAAGTAGGAGACTTGGTTTTCCTTAAGATTGCTCTATTCAAAGGAGTCATGAGATTCGGAAAGAAAGGGAAATTAAGTCTGAGATACATAGGGCCATTCGAAATACTTGAAAGAGTCGGTAATGTGGCCTATAGATTGGCTTTGCCCCAAGAATTAGCATATGTGCACACTGTATTTCATGTGTCGATGCTAAAGAAATACTGTAATAACCAACTTGTTTGTAAACTTATGATTTCTTTTGTTAAGAATCAAAGTCTATTTATGTTATATGTATGATATGTTTCTATGAAAAGTTGTTGAATCTTTAGTTAAAAGATTCAAATAAGTTAGTTATGCAAGTTTAAGACCTTTTTATTAAAAGAAAAAGGTGTAAGTTTATGCTTTATGATTTTATGAAAGGACTGCGTTTGGGAGATAAGCCAAACCAGACCTTTAAGGATGACACCTCTGACGACAAGTGTCATTACTATGATTGGTCACCTCACAGGGACCAAAATGCAAATATTTTATGTTTAGGGGTCAATTTGCAAATTAAGAAAAGTTTTATGATTTTGAAGCTAAAAAGTCTTTTAAGGAAGGATTTAGTAAAAACTTGATGTTTAAAGGCTTAACAAAAAATTGGCCAAGTCATAGGGACTAAAGTGCAAATATTTTGCCTTTAGGGGCCATTGTGTAATTTTGAAAAAGATTGTAAACTTATCAGCAATTATGTAAATTTTTGAACCAGGAACTCTTTAAGTAAAGTTTCTTAGTTCAATTAAGTCAATGACCCATTTTTAGTTCAGTTAGTTTGGTTTGAAATCAAGGATGTCAAGTTAAGATTGTTTTTGAAAACTCTAGCTAAAACCAATCCCATTATGCCATGTGTCACCATGGGAACCGGCCACGTCATGGCTTGATGAGCAAGTAACCTTGTTCTTGAAAAAGGTTATGCAAATTAGAAGATTTTAAGTGTTAATAGAAGTTTACAAATCAAACCCTAAGTTTAGTGTTTTAACACTTTAGTATGGTTGGTTGATTTTATGTTAAGACACATTTAGCAATGTTGTCTCACTTGGTTACACCAAAACCGGCCACATAGGGGAGAAACCCTAGGTGATAGCTTGGCTTAGTCACACCCCTAGCCTTGCACCCATGGCAAGCCAAGGCTTGCACACCTAGGCACCAAGGGCCGGCCACCCAAGGAACCAACACACCATGGTGTAGCTATGGTGAGTAACATCACTAGCCTTGCTCACTTGGCAAGCCAAGGCTTTGCCTAAACCACCACCCAAGGGCCGGCCATCTTAAGAGTGTGACACCTCAAAGTTTAGCCTTGGTGAGTAACCAAACCTAGGCTTGCACCTTTGGCAAGCCAAGGCTTTGCTAAGCCAACACCAAGACCGGCCATCCTTAGTGAATGACACATCATTTTGTAGCTAGGGTGAGTAAGCTACTCTAGCCTTGCTCACATGGATAGCCAAGACATTGACACACCTAGCCTAGCTTCCTTGGCAAGCCAAGGCTTGCACACATCACCCTAGGGCCGGCCACACCAAGGATGTGCCACCTCAAAGTGTAGCCTTGATGAGCAAGCAATTCTAGCTTGGCTTACTTGGCATATTGGATGAAGCATGGCCGGCCAACACATAGGGACCAAGGAGAAAAATAGCTTGACTTCAAGGACTATCTCCCAATTTACCAAAGATGGAATTCTTGAACTCCATTAGGGCTTGACACCTTTGCACCTAGGCAAGCTTAGTAAGCATACTAGCTTTGCTTGTTGGCAAACCAAGGCATGTATGACTTCCACCCAAGGCCGGCCACACCAAGGAGGGGACACCTCATGGTCCCTAGGCCACATGAGTAAGCAGCCCTAGCTTGGGTTACTTGGCATGAAAGACACAAGAGTGGCCGGCCACCATTCAAGAAGACAAGACCAAATTGGTCTCTTGTAGGGACCAAAGAACAAACTAGGGTATCTTTAGGGGTTAGTTAGCAATTTTGGAAAATTGTGTTTCATCTATAAATAGGTGAAGATGCTGTTGTGTCATTTGGTTAGCCAACACTCACACACACTCTTGAGCAGCACAAATTCCTCCCAACCCTGCCATAGAAACCGAACATAGAAAAGAAAGAAAAGAAAGAAAAGAAAACTAGAAAAGCTTTTCGATTTAGTTTGAGAGAATTTTTAATTACCTTATATTAAGAATTCCATCCGTGAAACTTGAGGTAAATATTGTTACCCTCTAGTTCTCCATTTATGAATTAAGAGAATGATTAGTATGATTAAGCAAGAGTTTAATTTTGTAAGATACATGCACTAGGGTTTTTGTATGCTTGATTAAGTCTCTATCCGAGCAGTTTTTCTGAAACAATATTTAGAGGCCTTTAGAGGCCGAATCTTTAAAAAGTTAAAACTGCAAAGTTGTAGAGGAAGGAAAATCCTAGGGGCCAACGCGGCCAGTTTTTGAAAATAAGGCTTTTAAGACCTTTATTTCTATAAAAACCCGAGACCAAATTATAAGCAGTAAGTTTGGTCGAAAAATTTTATAAGGCAAAAATAAGCATGTTAAAGGCTGATTTGAAGTTTGAGGTTAAAACAAAAGTTGTAGGAGACTTTAATATCTACAACTTTAATGAAGAAAACTTTTCCAGATTCGAAACAGATTTGTAAGAAAAGAACTAAACTTTATGAATTGGTTTTGGAACCCGATTTTCAAAATGATTAGAGTTTTTACTAAATTTCAAAAAGGAGTTGAAATTTAGGAATGATTGTTAGCAATTAGAATCATTGTGTTATTATGATAGGATGATACTCATCCTATGATTTTTCTTGAAAACAGGGAAACGACCTGTTTGAGTGAAAGATTGTGATTCAAGGCGCAGTAACGGTAAGTACGACTCCGCCTACAGCATAAACAAAAATTGTTTGTTGAATGCTTTCAAGTTTATAATGATATAAGCATGATAAAACGTTATGGCTTGTATGATATCAAGTTTATAATGTTATGTGTATAAGAAATATTTATGATATGTATGTATATACATTTTTAAGATATGATAATATTAAAGTACGAATGACATGTATGTATGCAAGAAATGATGAACGAATGACATGTATGTATGCAAGAAATGATGAATGTATGACATGTATGTATGCAAGAAATGATGAATGTATGGCATGTATGTATGCAAGAAATGATGAATGTATGGCATGTATGTTTTCAAGTTCATGAATGTATGTTTATAGTATGTATGTTGATATGATGAGAAATGTGATATTATGACATCACGAAGTATGCTCATTAAAGAATAACGAGTTGGTAAAATATGAAACCCCAGCTTCAGTTAAGAAACTGGTTATGAATATGAAACAACATTTCAAGTATGAAATAAGACAAGAACAAGATGTATAATATAAGCAGGAAGCTATATGTCGTATCGACCCGCGTCAGGTCGGGTTTGGTTCATGGTTTGAGTTGGACAGGGCTGGCCGCCCCAACCACTCCATGGCAGCGCGCCACGGTACGTACATTCATGTTAAGTTATGTAAGGGCCCAAAATCTATGCTAACTTATGAAAACAGAAATTGATCATAAATGGTTCATGCATTATGTTATCATGATATGTTTTGTGGATAAATAGTTGTGCTTGCTGAGCGAAAGCTCATGTTTTAAGTTTATGCTGTAGGTAAGCAACCATGCAGTATTTCTTGATACAAGGCGGTGGAGCATGGCAAGGCAAAGCTGTGAAACTGTGGGACGGAATCACTACGTTTCTTTTTGTTAAATAATGCTACGCTAAATATGATGTATTTAAGTACAAAAACACATTTCCGCTATAAGTAGTTATGTATAAGTATATGTATGGATATAAATGTTTATTATGGACTTTCCAAGTTAAACAATACTTATCAGTTGTTAAAAAAAAAAATTTTCTGTCTAAATTTTCATCTATTATTATGTAAGAATGTATGGTAACGGCCGGCGCTAGGCGGATACCAATCTCTGACACGCCCCGGCCTCCCCCAAAGCCGGGTCGTGTCTTCTTAATCGTACATACTTAACTTAAATCTTAAAGCCTTAAATTTTACTGAAATTTCCAGAGTAAATTTATTTATTTATTTTTTTTTTTTTCTTTCTCTTTTAAACTTATACTTTAAATTCAAACTTAAACTTGACTTAATCTTATACTTATACTTATACATGAAATTTAACTTATCCTCATACATACTCAAAGGATCAACCACGTGAATGGGGATCGTTACATTACTTACTTATTGATTCACATACTTTAAATTCATACTCATACTTGTATAGGTACATATTCGAGTACCGAGCTTTTAAACCTTATTTGAAAGCTATCATATGCAAATCGTGGACCAAACCCGACCTAGTGCGGATCGGTACGACACGAGGCAACTTGCTTGCCACCATACTTGAAAACTTTTCCTTAACTTGTTCTTGAAAATAATTTCTTAAAAATAGTTTTCTTCTTAAAAACAATTCATTGCCCATACTATCACTTTATTATATCATAATATAACATAACACATTATACAAATATATTTTACAAAACATATTTTACATAACATAATTTTACAAAACTCGTGGCAGTGTCCATCCCACATTTCACAGTCTGTAGCACCATCCCTCCACAGTCTTGCATCAAGTATTACTGGTAGGTTACTTACCTACAGCATGAACGTAAGTAGTGAGCTTATGCCCAGTAAGCACAATATTCAATCCGCAAAACATTTTAATAAAAGAATGCATGAACCGATTATGCTTTCTTATGAATCAATATAGCTTTCTTATAATATCTTGATTCCGTTCCATTATATGTCATACGTGTACTTACCGTGGTACATTGCTATGGAGTGGCTGGAGGCGATCAGTCCAATCCAACTCAAACCATAAACTAAACCATTTAAACCCGCCCTTGTGGCAAGTTGGTAACATTAGATTGTCTTATCTTATTTTTACCTTGTGATTTAATATTCGTGTACATGCTTCGTGATGTCACGATAATAAAACATAATTCACCATAACATTATAACATGAATCATTGTAATATCATAACATAAACTATCATAACATCATTACATAATTCATCATAACCTCATAACATAAATCATCATAATATCATAACATAAAATATTAGAACATAAAATATCATAACATCATAACATAAATCATAGCATAAACTTATCATAACATAACTTCATAGCATAACTTATTATAACATAAGCTTATCATACATAACTTCATAGCATTACTTAAACTTATCATAGCATATGCATCATAATATAAACATATATAAATCATGTAAATCAATTCATGATTTCTTAAAAACATGTCATGCGACAAAAACGTTTTGTCCATGCTGTAGGCGGAGTTGTACTTACAATGACTGTGGCGCAGGCAAGCAAACTGTGAAACCGGAAGGTAGGAACTAAAGCTCTGATACCAACTCTTGCGACGACCCGCCTAGCGCTGGCCGTTACCATACATTCTTACATAATAATAGATGAAAATTTAAACAGAATTTTTTTTTTTTTTTTTTTAACAACTGATAAGTATTGTTTAACTTGGAAAGTCCATAATAAACATTTATATCCATACATATACTTATACATAATTACTTATAGCGGAAATGTGTTTTTGTACTTAAATACATCATATTTAGCGTAGCATTATTTAACAAAAAGAAACGTAGTGATTCCGTCCCACAGTTTCACAGCTTTGCCTTGCCATGCTCCACCGCCTTGTATCAAGAAATACTGCATGGTTGCTTACCTACAGCATAAACTTAAAACATGAGCTTTCGCTCAGCAAGCACAACTATTTATCCACAAAACATATCATGATAACATAATGCATGAACCATTTATGATCAATTTCTGTTTTCATAAGTTAGCATAGATTTTGGGCCCTTACATAACTTAACATGAATGTACGTACCGTGGCGCGCTGCCATGGAGTGGTTGGGGCGGCCAGCCCTGTCCAACTCAAACCATGAACCAAACCCGACCTGACGCGGGTCGATACGACATATAGCTTCCTGCTTATATTATACATCTTGTTCTTGTCTTATTTCATACTTGAAATGTTGTTTCATATTCATAACCAGTTTCTTAACTGAAGCTGGGGTTTCATATTTTACCAACTCGTTATTCTTTAATGAGCATACTTCGTGATGTCATAATATCACATTTCTCATCATATCAACATACATACTATAAACATACATTCATGAACTTGAAAACATACATGCCATACATTCATCATTTCTTGCATACATACATGCCATACATTCATCATTTCTTGCATACATACATGTCATACATTCATCATTTCTTGCATACATACATGTCATTCGTTCATCATTTCTTGCATACATACATGTCATTCGTACTT
The DNA here is from genome assembly GCA_038430175.1 of Ficus hirta. NCBI lineage: Eukaryota > Viridiplantae > Streptophyta > Magnoliopsida > Rosales > Moraceae > Ficus > Ficus hirta. The sequence goes on from CM076597.1 coordinate 4,380,340, forward strand.
TAATATTATCATATCTTAAAAATGTATATACATACATATCATAAATATTTCTTATACACATAACATTATAAACTTGATATCATACAAGCCATAACGTTTTATCATGCTTATATCATTATAAACTTGAAAGCATTCAACAAACAATTTTTGTTTATGCTGTAGGCGGAGTCGTACTTACCGTTACTGCGCCTTGAATCACAATCTTTCACTCAAACAGGTCGTTTCCCTGTTTTCAAGAAAAATCATAGGATGAGTATCATCCTATCATAATAACACAATGATTCTAATTGCTAACAACCATTCCTAAATTTCAACTCCTTTTTGAAATTTAGTAAAAACTCTAATCATTTTGAAAATCGGGTTCCAAAACCAATTCATAAAGTTTAGTTCTTTTCTTACAAATCTGTTTCGAATCTGGAAAAGTTTTCTTCATTAAAGTTGTAGATATTAAAGTCTCCTACAACTTTTGTTTTAACCTCAAACTTCAAATCAGCCTTTAACATGCTTATTTTTGCCTTATAAAATTTTTCGACCAAACTTACTGCTTATAATTTGGTCTCGGGTTTTTATAGAAATAAAGGTCTTAAAAGCCTTATTTTCAAAAACTGGCCGCGTTGGCCCCTAGGATTTTCCTTCCTCTACAACTTTGCAGTTTTAACTTTTTAAAGATTCGGCCTCTAAAGGCCTCTAAATATTGTTTCAGAAAAACTGCTCGGATAGAGACTTAATCAAGCATACAAAAACCCTAGTGCATGTATCTTACAAAATTAAACTCTTGCTTAATCATACTAATCATTCTCTTAATTCATAAATGGAGAACTAGAGGGTAACAATATTTACCTCAAGTTTCACGGATGGAATTCTTAATCTAAGGTAATTGAAAATTCTCTCAAACTAAATCGAAAAGCTTTTCTAGTTTTCTTTTCTTTCTTTTCTTTCTTTTCTATGTTCGGTTTCTATGGCAGGGTTGGGAGGAATTTGTGCTGCTCAAGAGTGTGTGTGAGTGTTGGCTAACCAAATGACACAACAGCATCTTCACCTATTTATAGATGAAACACAATTTTCCAAAATTGCTAACTAACCCCTAAAGATACCCTAGTTTGTTCTTTGGTCCCTACAAGAGACCAATTTGGTCTTGTCTTCTTGAATGGTGGCCGGCCACTCTTGTGTCTTTCATGCCAAGTAACCCAAGCTAGGGCTGCTTACTCATGTGGCCTAGGGACCATGAGGTGTCCCCTCCTTGGTGTGGCCGGCCTTGGGTGGAAGTCATACATGCCTTGGTTTGCCAACAAGCAAAGCTAGTATGCTTACTAAGCTTGCCTAGGTGCAAAGGTGTCAAGCCCTAATGGAGTTCAAGAATTCCATCTTTGGTAAATTGGGAGATAGTCCTTGAAGTCAAGCTATTTTTCTCCTTGGTCCCTATGTGTTGGCCGGCCATGCTTCATCCAATATGCCAAGTAAGCCAAGCTAGAATTGCTTGCTCATCAAGGCTACACTTTGAGGTGGCACATCCTTGGTGTGTCCGGCCCTAGGGTGATGTGTGCAAGCCTTGGCTTGCCAAGGAAGCTATGCTAGGCAACCTAGGGTGTGTCAATGTCTTGGCTATCCATGTGAGCAAGGCTAGAGTAGCTTACTCACCCAAGCTACAAAATGATGTGTCATTCACTAGGGATGGCCGGTCTTGGTGTTGGCTTAGCAAAGCCTTGGCTTGCCAAGTAGGTGGAGCTAGGTTTGCTTACTCACCAAGGCTAGGCCATGAGATGTCATTTCCTCATGGTGGCCGGCCCTAGTACCTAGTACCATGTGGAAAATCACACTTAATCACACAAGCTAGTATGCTTAGTTACTAAACTTAGGACATGATTTGTAAACTTCTAATGATACTTAAAATCTTTTAATTTGCATAATACTTCTCAAAACAAGATCCCTTGCTCAAGAAGCCATGATGTGGCCGGTTCTCATGATGACACATGGAACAATGTGATTGGTTCTAGCTAGAGTTATCAAATACAATCTTAACTTGTCTTCCTTGATTTCTAACCAAACTAACTAAACTAGAAATGATTCATTGACTTAATTAAACTAAGAAACTTTACTTAAAAAGTCCTTGATTCAAAAATTTACATAATTGCTGATAAGTCTACAATTTTCTCCAAAATTGCACATTGGCCCCCAAAGGCAAAATATTTGCACTTTAGTCCCTATGACTTGGCCAATTTTTGTTAAGCCTTTAAACATCAAGTTTTTACTAAATCCTTCCTTAAAAGACTTTTTAGCTTCAAAATCATAAAACTTTTCTTAATTTGCAAATTGACCCCTAAACATAAAATATTTGCATTTTGGTCCCTGTGAAGTGACCAATCATAGTAATGACACTTGTCGTCAGAGGTGTCATCCTTAAAGGTCTGGTTTGGCTTATCTCCCAAATGCAGTCCTTTCATAAAATCATAAAGCATAAACTTACACCTTTTTCTTTTAACAAAAAGGTCTTAAACTTGCATAACTAACTTATTTGAATCTTTTAACTAAATATTCAACAACTTTTCATAGAAACATATCATACATATAACATAAACAGACTTTGATTCTTAACAAAAGAAATCATAAGTTTACAAACAAGTTGGTTATTACAATCTACCCTCCTTAAGGAAATTTTCGTCCCCGAAAATCAGTACAAGTAGGGATAGTTCTTCCTCATTTCTTCTTCTACTTCCCACGTTGCTTCTTGAATATTATGATTCTGCCATAACACCTTAACCATCGGAATGGTTTTGTTCCTTAAAACCTTTTCTTCCCGATCTAGAATTTGTATTGGCCTTTCCTCGTACGTCAAATCTGTTTGTATTTCGACCGGTTCTTGACTTAGCACATGAGAAGGATCAGGTACGTATTTCTTCAACATTGAAACGTGAAAAACATTGTGTATAGAAGCTAAAGCTGGCGGTAAAGCAAGCTTGTAGGCAACTTTACCAATTCTTTCGAGGATTTCAAACGGACCCGTGTATCTTGGACTGAGCTTTCCCTTCTTACCAAACCTCATAATCCCCTTGACTGGAGCAATCTTGAGAAAAACAGAATCTCCAACTTGGAATTCTAAATGTCTTCGACGTTTATCAGCATAACTCTTCTGTCGACTGAAAGCTACATCGAGCCGTTGCTTGATCATCTTGACGTCTTCTGAGGTTTTTCTGATGAAGTCCGTAGTTTGAAGTTGCTTCTGTCCGACTTCTTGCCAATTATCTGCTACTATTGGATCTGTGGTTCCTTCAAATTCAGGTGCCTTCATTCGCCTAAATCGTTCATACAACAGATCTTCCCTAACTATAGGTGGATTCCTTTGCAGACCTTCGGGTGCTATTGGAACTTCTTGATGAACCTCTGGTACTTGAGGCACTGCTGGAGGTACGGGGTTATTTTGAGGTGGGGCTTCGTTCGCTCGAGGCACTTGATTCAGCTGGGCTACTTGTTCCCGAAGCTGGTTCGTTTCTTGTTGTTGTTCCCGCAATTGTCGTTGCAAGGTAGCTACTATATTTGCAAGATCAGGTTAGCATAGATTTTGGGCCCTTACATAACTTAACATGAATGTACGTACCGTGGCGCGCTGCCATGGAGTGGTTGGGGCGGCCAGCCCTGTCCAACTCAAACCATGAACCAAACCCGACCTGACGCGGGTCGATACGACATATAGCTTCCTGCTTATATTATACATCTTGTTCTTGTCTTATTTCATACTTGAAATGTTGTTTCATATTCATAACCAGTTTCTTAACTGAAGCTGGGGTTTCATATTTTACCAACTCGTTATTCTTTAATGAGCATACTTCGTGATGTCATAATATCACATTTCTCATCATATCAACATACATACTATAAACATACATTCATGAACTTGAAAAACATACATGCCATACATTCATCATTTCTTGCATACATACATGCCATACATTCATCATTTCTTGCATACATACATGTCATACATTCATCATTTCTTGCATACATACATGTCATTCGTTCATCATTTCTTGCATACATACATGTCATTCGTACTTTAATATTATCATATCTTAAAAATGTATATACATACATATCATAAATATTTCTTATACACATAACATTATAAACTTGATATCATACAAGCCATAACGTTTTATCATGCTTATATCATTATAAACTTGAAAGCATTCAACAAACAATTTTTGTTTATGCTGTAGGCGGAGTCGTACTTACCGTTACTGCGCCTTGAATCACAATCTTTCACTCAAACAGGTCGTTTCCCTGTTTTCAAGAAAAATCATAGGATGAGTATCATCCTATCATAATAACACAATGATTCTAATTGCTAACAATCATTCCTAAATTTCAACTCCTTTTTGAAATTTAGTAAAAACTCTAATCATTTTGAAAATCGGGTTACAAAACCAATTCATAAAGTTTAGTTCTTTTCTTACAAATCTGTTTCGAATCTGGAAAAGTTTTCTTCATTAAAGTTGTAGATATTAAAGTCTACTATATTATGCTTTATGATTTTATGTTATTTTACGAAAGGACTGCATTTGGGAGATAAGCCAAACCAGACCTTTAAGGACGACACCACTGATGACAAGTGTCATTACTATGATTGGTCACCTCACAGGGACCAAAATGCAAATATTTTATGTTTAGGGGTCAATTTACAAATTAAGAAAAGTTTTATGATTTTGAAGCTAAAAAGTCTTTTAAGGAAGGATTTAGTAAAAACTTGATGTTTAAAGGCTTAACAAAAAATTGGCCAAGTCATAGGGACTAAAGTGCAAATATTTTGCCTTTAGGGGCCATTGTGCAATTTTGAAAAAGATTGTAAACTTATCAGCAATTATGTAAATTTTTGAACCAGGAACTCTTTAAGTAAAGTTTCTTAGTTCAATTAAGTCAATGACCCATTTTTAGTTCAGTTAGTTTGGTTTGAAATCAAGGATGTCAAGTTAAGATTGTTTTTGAAAACTCTAGCTAAAACCAATCCCATTATGCCATGTGTCACCATGGGAACCGGCCACGTCATGGCTTGATGAACAAGTAACCTTGTTCTTGAAAAAGGTTATGCAAATTAGAAGATTTTAAGTGTTAATAGAAGTTTACAAATCAAACCCTAAGTTTAGTGTTTTAACACTTTAGTATGGTTGGTTGATTTTATGTTAAGACACATTTAGCAATGTTGTCTCACTTGGTTACACCAAAACCGGCCACATAGGGGAGAAACCCTAGGTGATAGCTTGGCTTAGTCACCCCTAGCCTTGCACCCATGGCAAGCCAAGGCTTGCACACCTAGGCACCCAAGGCCGACCATCCAAGGAACCGACACATCGTGGTGTAGCCTTGGTGAGTAAGTCATCCTTAGACTTGCTCACTTGGCAAGCTCATGCTTGCCTAAGCCACCACACCAAGGCCGGCCACCATGAGGAAATGACATCTCATGGCCTAGCCTTGGTGAGTAAGCAAACCTAGCTCCACCTACTTGGCAAGCCAAGGCTTTGCTAAGCCAACACCAAGACCGGCCATCCCTAGTGAATGACACATCATTTTGTAGCTTGGGTGAGTAAGCTACTCTAGCCTTGCTCACATGGATAGCCAAGACATTGACACACCCTAGGTTGCCTAGCCTAGCTTCCTTGGCAAGCCAAGGCTTGCACACATCACCCTAGGGCCGGCCACACCAAGGATGTGCCACCTCAAAGTGTAGCCTTGATGAGCAAGCAATTCTAGCTTAGCTTGCTTGGCATATTGGATGAAGCATGGCCGGCCAACACATAGGGACCAAGGAGAAAAATAGCTTGACTTCAAGGACTATCTCCCAATTTACCAAAGATGGAATTCTTGAACTCCTTTAGGGCTTGACACCTTTGCACCTAGGCAAGCTTAGTAAGCATACTAGCTTTGCTTATTGGCAAACCAAGGCATGTATGACTTCCACCCAAGGCCGGCCACACCAAGGAGGGGACACCTCATGGTCCCTAGGCCACATGAGTAAGCAGCCCTAGCTTGGGTTACTTGGCAAGAAAGACACAAGAGTGGCCGGCCACCATTCAAGAAGACAAGACCAAATTGGTCTCTTGTAGGGACCAAAGAACAAACTAGGGTATCTTTAGGGGTTAGTTAGCAATTTTGGAAAATTGTGTTTCATCTATAAATAGGTGAAGATGCTGTTGTGTCATTTGGTTAGCCAACACTCACACACACTCTTGAGCAGCATAAACTCTTCCCCTCCTGCCATAGAAACCGAAGAAAGAAAAGAGAGAAAAGAAAAGAAAAGAAAACTAGAAAAGCTTTTCGGTTTAGTGTGAGAGAATTTTCAATTACCTTAGATTAAGAAATCCATCCGTGAAACTTGACGTAAATATTGTATCCTCTAGTTCTCCATTTATAAATTAAGAGAATGATTAGTATGATCAAGCAAGAGTTTAATTTTTGTAAGATACATGCACTAGGGTTTTTGTATGCTTGATTAAGTCTCTATCCGAGCAGTTTTTCTGAAACAATATTTAGAGGCCTTTAGAGGCCGAATCTTTAAAAAGTTAAAACTGCAAAGTTGTAGAGGAAGGAAAATCCTAGGGGCCAACGCGGCCAGTTTTTGAAAATAAGGCTTTTAAGACCTTTATTTCTATAAAAACCCGAGACCAAATTATAAGCAGTAAGTTTGGTCGAAAAATTTTATAAGGCAAAAATAAGCATGTTAAAGGCTGATTTGAAGTTTGAGGTTAAAACAAAGGTTGTAGGAGACTTTAATATCTACAACTTTAATGAAGAAAACTTTTCCAGATTCGAAACAGATTTGTAAGAAAAGAACTAAACTTTATGAATTGGTTTTGGAACCCGATTTTCAAAATGATTAGAGTTTTTACTAAATTTCAAAAAGGAGTTGAAATTTAGGAATGATTGTTAGCAATTAGAATCATTGTGTTATTATGATAGGATGATACTCATCCTATGATTTTTCTTGAAAACAGGGAAACGACCTGTTTGAGTGAAAGATTGTGATTCAAGGCGCAGTAACGGTAAGTACGACTCTGCCTACAGCATAAACAAAAATTGTTTGTTGAATGCTTTCAAGTTTATAATGATATAAGCATGATAAAACGTTATGGCTTGTATGATATCAAGTTTATAATGTTATGTGTATAAGAAATATTTATGATATGTATGTATATACATTTTTAAGATATGATAATATTAAAGTACGAATGACATGTATGTATGCAAGAAATGATGAACGAATGACATGTATGTATGCAAGAAATGATGAATGTATGGCATGTATGTATGCAAGAAATGATGAATGTATGGCATGTATGTATGCAAGAAATGATGAATGTATGGCATGTATGTTTTCAAGTTCATGAATGTATGTTATAGTATGTATGTTGATATGATGAGAAATGTGATATTATGACATCACGAAGTATGCTCATTAAAGAATAACGAGTTGGTAAAATATGAAACCCCAGCTTCAGTTAAGAAACTGGTTATGAATATGAAACAACATTTCAAGTATGAAATAAGACAAGAACAAGATGTATAATATAAGCAGGAAGCTATATGTCGTATCGACCCGCGTCAGGTCGGGTTTGGTTCATGGTTTGAGTTGGACAGGGCTGGCCGCCCCAACCACTCCATGGCAGCGCGCCACGGTACGTACATTCATGTTAAGTTATGTAAGGGCCCAAAATCTATGCTAACTTATGAAAACAGAAATTGATCATAAATGGTTCATGCATTATGTTATCATGATATGTTTTGTGGATAAATAGTTGTGCTTGCTGAGCGAAAGCTCATGTTTTAAGTTTATGCTATAGGTAAGCAACCATGCAGTATTTCTTGATACAAGGCGGTGGAGCATGGCAAGGCAAAGCTGTGAAACTGTGGGACGGAATCACTACGTTTCTTTTTGTTAAATTATGCTACGCTAAATATGATGTATTTAAGTACAAAAAAACTCATTTCCGCTATAAGTAATTATGTATAAGTATATGTATGGATATAAATGTTTATTATGGACTTTCCAAGTTAAACAATATTTATCAGTTGTAAAAAAAAAAATTTCTGTCTAAATTTTCATATACTATTATGTAAGAATGCATGGTAACGGCCGGCGCTAGGCGGGTCGTCGCAAGAGTTGCTATATATACATTTTTAAGATATGATAATATTAAAGTACGAATGACATGTATGTATGCAAGAAATGATGAACGAATGACATGTATGTATGCAAGAAATGATGAATGTATGACATGTATGTATGCAAGAAATGATGAATGTATGGCATGTATGTATGCAAGAAATGATGAATGTATGGCATGTATGTTTTCAAGTTCATGAATGTATGTTTATAGTATGTATGTTGATATGATGAGAAATGTGATATTATGACATCACGAAGTATGCTCATTAAAGAATAACGAGTTGGTAAAATATGAAACCCCAGCTTCAGTTAAGAAACTGGTTATGAATATGAAACAACATTTCAAGTATGAAATAAGACAAGAACAAGATGTATAATATAAGCAGGAAGCTATATGTCGTATCGACCCGCGTCAGGTCGGGTTTGGTTCATGGTTTGAGTTGGACAGGGCTGGCCGCCCCAACCACTCCATGGCAGCGCGCCACGGTACGTACATTCATGTTAAGTTATGTAAGGGCCCAAAATCTATGCTAACTTATGAAAACAGAAATTGATCATAAATGGTTCATGCATTATGTTATCATGATATGTTTTGTGGATAAATAGTTGTGCTTGCTGAGCGAAAGCTCATGTTTTAAGTTTATGCTGTAGGTAAGCAACCATGCAGTATTTCTTGATACAAGGCGGTGGAGCATGGCAAGGCAAAGCTGTGAAACTGTGGGACGGAATCACTACGTTTCTTTTTGTTAAATAATGCTACGCTAAATATGATGTATTTAAGTACAAAAACACATTTCCGCTATAAGTAGTTATGTATAAGTATATGTATGGATATAAATGTTTATTATGGACTTTCCAAGTTAAACAATACTTATCAGTTGTAAAAAAAAAAAATTTTCTGTCTAAATTTTCATCTATTATTATGTAAGAATGTATGGTAACGGCCGGCGCTAGGCGGGTCGTCACAAGAGTTGGTATCAGAGCTTTAGTTCCTACCTTCCGGTTTCACAGTTTGCTTGCCTGCGCCACAGTCATTGTAAGTTAAACAAATATTTCGTATTTATATTATGAATTTGTATAATCTAGATTTGAGGAAAATGGACGACGATCGAGGTGCAGCCTACGCATTTTTCACAATGTCGCCTCTAGTATTTGATGGAAGTAGACGAACTGTGACACTCGCATCATGGCTTCACGACATGGAGGCTATATTCCGAATAGGTCATATTCCACCCCATCTACAGGTATCTTTAGCAAGTCGTTGTCTAGCAGTAGATGCTAGATTGTGGTGGAGGATAACAGGAGAACAAGAAGTTCAGGAAGGATCATGGGAAAACTTTCGCCATGTTATCACTGCTCGTTTTGGACCTCCACTAGAGGAAGACGCCAACGGACATTATCGGGATCCAGAAATTTATCGTGACATGAATCTTGTCCGATATCTTAACTATGTGTATGATTGGCATGCTTATCCGGGAGAGTCGATGGGCCATTATTGTCGAAGATTTCAGGAGGCTATGTTGCCTCATATTCCTGATATGGGCGACCCAGAGTTTCGGGCATTGCAACTACTCCGAGAAGGACTGCCACCTAATGTCAGGGAACACGTTCAGCCACCGGCACTAGGAATGACTCTGGAACACATGATTAACGACATCATGGAAGCGGAGTTAATAGCTCACATGGTTCAAGCAGATGCCTTAGTGGAGAACAATATCCAAGTCCCAGTTAACAACAATGACGTGGAGGAGCCACCCTTCCAATGGGGACCAGCATTGCCAGAGGACCCTATTCCGGCAATACCACTTCAGGAGATTCCTCCACAAGAGGATATTGATGGCATGAATCTCGAAGAGGATCCCCACGAAATCATCCTGGATAACGGTGATGAGGAGGAAGAGGATATACATATGGAAAATGAACCGGAGGAAGTCTTGTTCGATGAGGAAGACTGGGACGTATTCTCTGAGTTATCATCGGAATAGATAGTTTAAGAATAAAATAGTTTGTATGTAAGATAGAAAGTGATAATCACTTCTATCTTGTACTTGATCATGTATTTATGTATATAGCAAGTAGAGAATATGTACATGATGGTATGGTTGAATGTATGAATTATGAGTTATGAATTATGAATGATGATGGAATGCAAGATTATGAACAACATATGATATGTCATGGAATGATGAGATCATGATGAATCTCAAATGTTATGTTTTATGTCATGATGTTATGATATGATATGATAAGTAAGTAGTATTCATAATAAGATTTTATGATTAGATATGAATGAACGAAAAGATATTTGTAGTATAACAATATCTTTATCGTAATTAGATAAGAAATAGAAGATGTCGCGTCCACGTACCCGAGCGAATCCCATTCCGCAAGAACCTGATCTTGCAAATATAGTAGCTACCTTGCAACGACAATTGCGGGAACAACAACAAGAAACGAACCAGCTTCGGGAACAAGTAGCCCAGCTGAATCAAGTGCCTCGAGTAAACGAAGTCCCACTGCGTAATGACCCTGTACCTCCAGCAGTGCCTCAAGCACCTGAGGTTCATCAAGAAATTCCGATAGCACCCGAAGGTCTGCAAAGGAATCCACCTATAGTTAGGGAAGATCTGTTGTATGAACGATTTAGGCGAATGAAGGCACCTGAATTTGAAGGAACCACGGAGCCAATAGTAGCAGATAATTGGCTGATCGATATCCAAGTAATTTTGGATTTTATGGGACTTACGGAACAGGAGAAAGTTCTTTGTGCCTCCTTTGCACTTAAGAAAGATGCACGTCATTGGTGGAGAACGGTTCAGATGCGCAGAAACGTGGCGTTCATGCGATGGCAAGATTTTGTAGACGAATTCAGAGCGATGTACTACAACCAAGAGATTCTTGCAGCTCAACAGGATGAGTTTACCAGCTTTAAGCAAGGATCTTTATCCGTGATGGAAGCAGTCAAGAAATTTGAACAGCTTGCTCGTTTATGTCCGGAACTGGTACCGAACGAGAGAGAGAAAGTAAGGAGGATGATGAAAATGTTTCGAACAGATATCGCCAAGCAAGTTAGTGCTGGAAGTAGCCCTCCAACTCTTGTAGCTGATTGTATAGGTCGAGCTATGAGAGCAGAATACTGGATTAATCAAGATAAGGAAGCGCGGGTTCAGATATTCAAAGCTAAGAAGGAAGAAAAAGCTGTAGAGAAACAGATACAGTCTAGACAGAACCAGCAACCGAACTTAAAAGGCCAGACTAGTAATTCCAACCAAAGTTTTAAGCAGTTTGGAAGGAATAAAAGAAGAGAAAATGCTACGGGCCAGGGCCAACAGAAGAATTACCCCCAGAAGAGGAACAACCGTGGGAATGAGGGTAATAATAACAGTTATCCTGTGTGTGCTCAATGTGGAAAGAAACATCCAGGCGTATGTAGGATGGGAACAAACGCTTGCTACCTTTGTGGCAAGGAAGGTCATTATGCGAAGAATTGTACCTCCCATAGTCAGAACCAGAACCCTCAGTACCAGAATAGGAATCCAAACCGACAGCTTCACGCGGTACAAGCAAAGGTCGAAAGTCCTTCGATGGTACAAGGAAGACTTGAAGCTCCTGAACCACAAGCCAGGATTTATGCATACACAAAGGGAGATGCTGAGGCTGGAACTTCTAATGTAGTAACAGGTCAGGTCTCTATAGCCGCTTATGATGCATTTGCCCTAATTGATTCTGGTGCCACCCATTCGTTTATATCAATGGGGTATGCCCGGAAGTTAGATAGAAATGTAGAAAGTATAGGACAACCTTTTAGAACCTCTCTTCCATCGGGAGATATTTTGTTATCTGATTCCTGGATGCGAAATATTCCGATAGTTATGTGTGGTAGAGAATTATATGTAGACCTGATTGCTATTAAGCTTCAGGATTTTGATGTAATCCTGGGAATGGATTTCTTAGATAAGTACAACGCTAAGATTGATTGTCGAAAGCGTTGTGTTACGTTTAGTCTTTTCGGCGAAGAGGAATTCAACTTTCACGGCCAGTCTAAGAGTTCATCAACCCGGCTTGTTTCTGCAATGAAAGCTTGGAAAATGTTAGCTAATGGATGTCAAGGGTACTTAGCTAACATGGTGGACAAAGAACAAGAAAATGAGCTACTGCCCGAAGATATTCCTATTATTAGGGAATATGTAGACGTCTTTCCAAAAGATTTAACTAAACTTCCGCCCGAGCGTGAAATCTCTTTCGAAATAGAATTGTTGCCAGGAACAGCTCCAATATCGAAAGCACCTTATCGCATGGCCCCAGCTGAGCTTAGGGAACTTCAAGTACAGTTGCAAGAACTGTTGGACAAGGGATTTATTCGTCAAAGCCATTCCCCGTGGGGAGCACCCGTGTTGTTTGTCAAGAAGAAGGACGGAACGTTACGAATGTGTATCGACTATCGCGAGTTGAATAAGATCACGATTAAGAACAAGTACCCTCTCCCGAGAATCGACGATCTCTTCGATCAACTTAGAGGAGCTTTGGTATTCTCGAAGATTGACTTGCGTTCAGGCTACCATCAACTCAGAATCAAGGAAGGAGATATTCCCAAGACGGCGTTCCGTACACGTTATGGACATTATGAGTATTTAGTCATGCCTTTTGGATTAACTAATGCTCCAGCTGCTTTTATGGACCTTATGAATCGAGTGTTTAAAGATTATTTAGATAAGTTTGTTATCATCTTCATTGATGATATTTTGATCTATTCAAAATCTACAAAGGAACATGTGCAGCACCTCAAGTTGGTTTTAGAAACCTTAAGACGGAATCAGCTTTACGCCAAATTCACTAAATGTGAATTTTGGTTAGAGAAAGTACATTTCTTAGGCCACGTAGTTTCAAGGGAAGGAATTTCTGTCGATCCTGCTAAGATAGAAGCAGTTAGTGCATGGTCAGCACCCAGAAACGTTACGGAGATACGAAGCTTTCTTGGCTTGGCCGGATACTACCGACGGTTCGTTGAAGGATTCTCCAAGACAGCAGCGCCACTAACAGCTCTTACTAAAAAGGGGAGAAAGTTTGAGTGGACACAGAAGTGTGAGGAAAACTTCCAAGAGCTCAAGAGGAAACTTACAAGTGCACCAGTGTTGATCATTCCGGACGTTGATGCAGGAAATTTCGTCATTTATAGTGATGCGTCGAAAACTGGACTAGGAGCCGTCCTTATGCAAGGAAGAAATGTGGTTGCTTATGCTTCACGTCAACTGAAGGACCATGAACGGAACTACCCGACTCACGATTTGGAGCTTGCTGCGGTGGTTTTCGCTTTGAAGATTTGGAGACATTACCTATATGGTAATAGATGTGAGATTTTTACCGATCATCAAAGTCTCAAATACATTTTTACTCAAAAGGAGCTTAATATGCGGCAACGAAGATGGCTCGAACTCGTAAAGGATTATGATTGTGAAATTCTTTATCATCCTGGAAAGGCAAACAAGGTTGCAGATGCGCTGAGCAGGAAGTCATCCGGTATGCTCATGTCTCTTGAAATGATGTCCGAACCCCTCAAAAAGGAAATTTCTGATTTCCGATTAGAAATGCTAACCGGAAAATTGTCTGTTTTGACTCTTCAGTCTAATCTCCTAGAAACCATTAAGGAATATCAAAGGAAAGATTCCTTTTTGTTGAAAATTCAGCTACTTGGCGAAGAAGATAAGGAATTTAAGACGTCTGTGAATGGACTAATTCTTTTCAAAGGAAGGATTTGTGTTCCTAACTTTGAGTTTCTAAGGAAACAAATCATGTCAGAAGCGCATGAAACGCCATACTCAGTTCACCCTGGAGCTACTAAGATGTATAAGGACCTTAAGGAGAACTTTTGGTGGCCGAACATGAAGAGAGAAATTGCTGAATTTGTATCAAAGTGTTTAACTTGTCAGAAAGTTAAAGCTGAACACCGACAACCTGGCGGAGATCTTCAAAAGATAGAACTCCCAGAATGGAAATGGGAACAAATCACCATGGATTTCGTAGTTGGACTACCCAGGACCGCTAGTGGAAATGATATGATTTGGGTAATTGTGGATAGATTAACCAAATCAGCCCATTTCATTGCTAGTAAAGCCACCTTTTCGGTTGAGAAATTAGCTGAAATTTATGTATCTCAGGTTGTTAAGTTGCATGGAGTTCCAAAATCCATTATTTCAGATCGAGATGGGCGATTTACTTCGCGATTTTGGAAAAGTGTTCACACAGCTATGGGATCAAGGCTGAAATTCAGTACGGCTTTCCACCCTCAGACAGATGGACAATCGGAGCGCACGATCCAGACCTTAGAAGATATGTTGAGATCTTGTGTTTTGGATTTCAAGGGAAATTGGGATCAAAAGTTACCCTTGATCGAATTTTCGTATAATAATAGTTATCATGCTTCTATTGGTATGGCTCCATTTGAAGCGCTATATGGAAGGAAATGCCGATCTCCCATCCATTGGCAAGAAGTCGGACAGAAGCAACTTCAAACTACGGACTTCATCAGAAAAACCTCAGAAGACGTCAAGATGATCAAACAACGGCTCGATGTAGCTTTCAGTCGACAGAAGAGTTATGCTGATAAACGTCGAAGACCTTTAGAATTCCAAGTTGGAGATTCTGTTTTTCTCAAGATTGCTCCAGTAAAGGGGATTATGAGGTTTGGTAAGAAGGGAAAGCTCAGTCCAAGATACACAGGTCCGTTTGAAATCCTCGAAAGAATTGGAAAAGTTGCCTACAAGCTTGCTTTACCGCCAGCCTTAGCTTCTATACACAATGTTTTTCACGTTTCAATGTTGAAGAAATACGTACCTGATCCTTCTCATGTGCTAAGTCAAGAACCGGTCGAAGTACAAACAGATTTGACGTACGAGGAAAGGCCAATACAAATTCTAGATCGGGAAGAAAAGGTTTTAAGGAACAAAACCATTCCGATGGTTAAGGTGTTATAGCAGAATCATAATATTCAAGAAGCAACGTGGGAAGTAGAAGAAGAAATGAGGAAGAACTATCCCTACTTGTACTGATTTTCGGGGACGAAAATTTCCTTAAGGAGGGTAGATTGTAATAACCAACTTGTTTGTAAACTTATGATTTCTTTTGTTAAGAATCAAAGTCTGTTTATGTTATATGTATGATATGTTTCTATGAAAAGTTGTTGAATCTTTAGTTAAAAGATTCAAATAAGTTAGTTATGCAAGTTTAAGACCTTTTTATTAAAAGAAAAAGGTGTAAGTTTATGCTTTATGATTTTATGAAAGGACTGCATTTGGGAGATAAGCCAAACCAGACCTTTAAGGATGACACCTCTGACGACAAGTGTCATTACTATGATTGGTCACCTCACAGGGACCAAAATGTAAATATTTTATGTTTAGGGGTCAATTTGCAAATTAAGAAAAGTTTTATGATTTTGAAGCTAAAAAGTCTTTTAAGGAAGGATTTAGTAAAAACTTGATGTTTAAAGGCTTAACAAAAATTGGCCAAGTCATAGGGACTAAAGTGCAAATATTTTGCCTTTAGGGGCCATTGTGCAATTTTGAAAAAGATTGTAAACTTATCAGCAATTATGTAAATTTTTGAACCAGGAACTCTTTAAGTAAAGTTTCTTAGTTCAATTAAGTCAATGACCCATTTTTAGTTCAGTTAGTTTGGTTTGAAATCAAGGATGTCAAGTTAAGATTGTTTTTGAAAACTCTAGCTAAAACCAATCCCATTATGCCATGTGTCACCATGGGAACCGGCCACGTCATGGCTTGATGAGCAAGTAACCTTGTTCTTGAAAAAGGTTATGCAAATTAGAAGATTTTAAGTGTTAATAGAAGTTTACAAATCAAACCCTAAGTTTAGTGTTTTAACACTTTAGTATGGTTGGTTGATTTTATGTTAAGACACATTTAGCAATGTTGTCTCACTTGGTTACACCAAAACCGGCCACATAGGGGAGAAACCCTAGGTGATAGCTTGGCTTAGTCACACCCCTAGCCTTGCACCCATGGCAAGCCAAGGCTTGCACACCTAGGCACCAAGGGCCGGCCACCCAAGGAACCAACACACCATGGTGTAGCTATGGTGAGTAACATCACTAGCCTTGCTCACTTGGCAAGCCAAGGCTTTGCCTAAACCACCACCCAAGGGCCGGCCATCTTAAGAGTGTGACACCTCAAAGTTTAGCCTTGGTGAGTAACCAAACCTAGGCTTGCACCTTTGGCAAGCCAAGGCTTTGCTAAGCCAACACCAAGACCGGCCATCCTTAGTGAATGACACATCATTTTGTAGCTAGGGTGAGTAAGCTACTCTAGCCTTGCTCACATGGATAGCCAAGACATTGACACACCTAGCCTAGCTTCCTTGGCAAGCCAAGGCTTGCACACATCACCCTAGGGCCGGCCACACCAAGGATGTGCCACCTCAAAGTGTAGCCTTGATGAGCAAGCAATTCTAGCTTGGCTTACTTGGCATATTGGATGAAGCATGGCCGGCCAACACATAGGGACCAAGGAGAAAAATAGCTTGACTTCAAGGACTATCTCCCAATTTACCAAAGATGGAATTCTTGAACTCCATTAGGGCTTGACACCTTTGCACCTAGGCAAGCTTAGTAAGCATACTAGCTTTGCTTGTTGGCAAACCAAGGCATGTATGACTTCCACCCAAGGCCGGCCACACCAAGGAGGGGACACCTCATGGTCCCTAGGCCACATGAGTAAGCAGCCCTAGCTTGGGTTACTTGGCATGAAAGACACAAGAGTGGCCGGCCACCATTCAAGAAGACAAGACCAAATTGGTCTCTTGTAGGGACCAAAGAACAAACTAGGGTATCTTTAGGGGTTAGTTAGCAATTTTGGAAAATTGTGTTTCATCTATAAATAGGTGAAGATGCTGTTGTGTCATTTGGTTAGCCAACACTCACACACACTCTTGAGCAGCACAAATTCCTCCCAACCCTGCCATAGAAACCGAACATAGAAAAGAAAGAAAAGAAAGAAAAGAAAACTAGAAAAGCTTTTCGATTTAGTTTGAGAGAATTTTCAATTACCTTAGATTAAGAATTCCATCCGTGAAACTTGAGGTAAATATTGTTACCCTCTAGTTCTCCATTTATGAATTAAGAGAATGATTAGTATGATTAAGCAAGAGTTTAATTTTGTAAGATACATGCACTAGGGTTTTTGTATGCTTGATTAAGTCTCTATCCGAGCAGTTTTTCTGAAACAATATTTAGAGGCCTTTAGAGGCCGAATCTTTAAAAAGTTAAAACTGCAAAGTTGTAGAGGAAGGAAAATCCTAGGGGTCAACGCGGCCAGTTTTTGAAAATAAGGCTTTTAAGACCTTTATTTCTATAAAAACCCGAGACCAAATTATAAGCAGTAAGTTTGGTCGAAAAATTTTATAAGGCAAAAATAAGCATGTTAAAGGCTGATTTGAAGTTTGAGGTTAAAACAAAAGTTGTAGGAGACTTTAATATCTACAACTTTAATGAAGAAAACTTTTCCAGATTCGAAACAGATTTATAAGAAAAGAACTAAACTTTATGAATTGGTTTTGGAACCCGATTTTCAAAATGATTAGAGTTTTTACTAAATTTCAAAAAGGAGTTGAAATTTAGGAATGATTGTTAGCAATTAGAATCATTGTGTTATTATGATAGGATGATACTCATCCTATGATTTTTCTTGAAAACAGGGAAACGACCTGTTTGAGTGAAAGATTGTGATTCAAGGCGCAGTAACAGTAAGTACGACTCCGCCTACAGCATAAACAAAAATTGTTTGTTGAATGCTTTCAAGTTTATAATGATATAAGCATGATAAAACGTTATGGCTTGTATGATATCAAGTTTATAATGTTATGTGTATAAGAAATATTTATGATATGTATGTATATACATTTTTAAGATATGATAATATTAAAGTACGAATGACATGTATGTATGCAAGAAATGATGAACGAATGACATGTATGTATGCAAGAAATGATGAATGTATGACATGTATGTATGCAAGAAATGATGAATGTATGGCATGTATGTATGCAAGAAATGATGAATGTATGGCATGTATGTTTTCAAGTTCATGAATGTATGTTTATAGTATGTATGTTGATATGATGAGAAATGTGATATTATGACATCACGAAGTATGCTCATTAAAGAATAACGAGTTGGTAAAATATGAAACCCCAGCTTCAGTTAAGAAACTGGTTATGAATATGAAACAACATTTCAAGTATGAAATAAGACAAGAACAAGATGTATAATATAAGCAGGAAGCTATATGTCGTATCGACCCGCGTCAGGTCGGGTTTGGTTCATGGTTTGAGTTGGACAGGGCTGGCCGCCCCAACCACTCCATGGCAGCGCGCCACGGTACGTACATTCATGTTAAGTTATGTAAGGGCCCAAAATCTATGCTAACTTATGAAAACAGAAATTGATCATAAATGGTTCATGCATTATGTTATCATGATATGTTTTGTGGATAAATAGTTGTGCTTGCTGAGCGAAAGCTCATGTTTTAAGTTTATGCTGTAGGTAAGCAACCATGCAGTATTTCTTGATACAAGGCGGTGGAGCATGGCAAGGCAAAGCTGTGAAACTGTGGGACGGAATCACTACGTTTCTTTTTGTTAAATAATGCTACGCTAAATATGATGTATTTAAGTACAAAAACACATTTCCGCTATAAGTAGTTATGTATAAGTATATGTATGGATATAAATGTTTATTATGGACTTTCCAAGTTAAACAATACTTATCAGTTGTTAAAAAAAAAAAATTTCTGTCTAAATTTTCATCTATTATTATGTAAGAATGTATGGTAACGGCCGGCGCTAGGCGGATACCAATCTCTGACACGCCCCGGCCTCCCCCAAAGCCGGGTCGTGTCTTCTTAATCGTACATACTTAACTTAAATCTTAAAGCCTTAAATTTTACTGAAATTTCCAGAGTAAATTTATTTATTTATTTTTTTTTTTCTTTCTCTTTTAAACTTATACTTTAAATTCAAACTTAAACTTGACTTAATCTTATACTTATACTTATACATGAAATTTAACTTATCCTCATACATACTCAAAGGATCAACCACGTGAATGGGGATCGTTACATTACTTACTTATTGATTCACATACTTTAAATTCATACTCATACTTGTATAGGTACATATTCGAGTACCGAGCTTTTAAACCTTATTTGAAAGCTATCATATGCAAATCGTGGACCAAACCCGACCTAGTGCGGATCGGTACGACACGAGGCAACTTGCTTGCCACCATACTTGAAAACTTTTCCTTAACTTGTTCTTGAAAATAATTTCTTAAAAATAGTTTTCTTCTTAAAAACAATTCATTGCCCATACTATCACTTTATTATATCATAATATAACATAACACATTATACAAATATATTTTACAAAACATATTTTACATAACATAATTTTACAAAACTCGTGGCAGTGTCCATCCCACATTTCACAGTCTGTAGCACCATCCCTCCACAGTCTTGCATCAAGTATTACTGGTAGGTTACTTACCTACAGCATGAACGTAAGTAGTGAGCTTATGCCCAGTAAGCACAATATTCAATCCGCAAAACATTTTAATAAAAGAATGCATGAACCGATTATGCTTTCTTATGAATCAATATAGCTTTCTTATAATATCTTGATTCCGTTCCATTATATGTCATACGTGTACTTACCGTGGTACATTGCTATGGAGTGGCTGGAGGCGATCAGTCCAATCCAACTCAAACCATAAACTAAACCATTTAAACCCGCCCTTGTGGCAAGTTGGTAACATTAGATTGTCTTATCTTATTTTTACCTTGTGATTTAATATTCGTGTACATGCTTCGTGATGTCACGATAATAAAACATAATTCACCATAACATTATAACATGAATCATTGTAATATCATAACATAAACTATCATAACATCATTACATAATTCATCATAACCTCATAACATAAATCATCATAATATCATAACATAAAATATTAGAACATAAAATATCATAACATCATAACATAAATCATAGCATAAACTTATCATAACATAACTTCATAGCATAACTTATTATAACA
Organism: Ficus hirta; assembly: GCA_038430175.1. Lineage (NCBI taxonomy): Eukaryota > Viridiplantae > Streptophyta > Magnoliopsida > Rosales > Moraceae > Ficus > Ficus hirta. The sequence continues at coordinate 4,400,598 of CM076597.1, forward strand.
TAAGCTTATCATACATAACTTCATAGCATTACTTAAACTTATCATAGCATATGCATCATAATATAAACATATATAAATCATGTAAATCAATTCATGATTTCTTAAAAACATGTCATGCGACAAAAACGTTTTGTCCATGCTGTAGGCGGAGTTGTACTTACAATGACTGTGGCGCAGGCAAGCAAACTGTGAAACCGGAAGGTAGGAACTAAAGCTCTGATACCAACTCTTGCGACGACCCGCCTAGCGCTGGCCGTTACCATACATTCTTACATAATAATAGATGAAAATTTAAACAGAATTTTTTTTTTTTTTTTTTTAACAACTGATAAGTATTGTTTAACTTGGAAAGTCCATAATAAACATTTATATCCATACATATACTTATACATAATTACTTATAGCGGAAATGTGTTTTTGTACTTAAATACATCATATTTAGCGTAGCATTATTTAACAAAAAGAAACGTAGTGATTCCGTCCCACAGTTTCACAGCTTTGCCTTGCCATGCTCCACCGCCTTGTATCAAGAAATACTGCATGGTTGCTTACCTACAGCATAAACTTAAAACATGAGCTTTCGCTCAGCAAGCACAACTATTTATCCACAAAACATATCATGATAACATAATGCATGAACCATTTATGATCAATTTCTGTTTTCATAAGTTAGCATAGATTTTGGGCCCTTACATAACTTAACATGAATGTACGTACCGTGGCGCGCTGCCATGGAGTGGTTGGGGCGGCCAGCCCTGTCCAACTCAAACCATGAACCAAACCCGACCTGACGCGGGTCGATACGACATATAGCTTCCTGCTTATATTATACATCTTGTTCTTGTCTTATTTCATACTTGAAATGTTGTTTCATATTCATAACCAGTTTCTTAACTGAAGCTGGGGTTTCATATTTTACCAACTCGTTATTCTTTAATGAGCATACTTCGTGATGTCATAATATCACATTTCTCATCATATCAACATACATACTATAAACATACATTCATGAACTTGAAAACATACATGCCATACATTCATCATTTCTTGCATACATACATGCCATACATTCATCATTTCTTGCATACATACATGTCATACATTCATCATTTCTTGCATACATACATGTCATTCGTTCATCATTTCTTGCATACATACATGTCATTCGTACTTTAATATTATCATATCTTAAAAATGTATATACATACATATCATAAATATTTCTTATACACATAACATTATAAACTTGATATCATACAAGCCATAACGTTTTATCATGCTTATATCATTATAAACTTGAAAGCATTCAACAAACAATTTTTGTTTATGCTGTAGGCGGAGTCGTACTTACCGTTACTGCGCCTTGAATCACAATCTTTCACTCAAACAGGTCGTTTCCCTGTTTTCAAGAAAAATCATAGGATGAGTATCATCCTATCATAATAACACAATGATTCTAATTGCTAACAACCATTCCTAAATTTCAACTCCTTTTTGAAATTTAGTAAAAACTCTAATCATTTTGAAAATCGGGTTCCAAAACCAATTCATAAAGTTTAGTTCTTTTCTTACAAATCTGTTTCGAATCTGGAAAAGTTTTCTTCATTAAAGTTGTAGATATTAAAGTCTCCTACAACTTTTGTTTTAACCTCAAACTTCAAATCAGCCTTTAACATGCTTATTTTTGCCTTATAAAATTTTTCGACCAAACTTACTGCTTATAATTTGGTCTCGGGTTTTTATAGAAATAAAGGTCTTAAAAGCCTTATTTTCAAAAACTGGCCGCGTTGGCCCCTAGGATTTTCCTTCCTCTACAACTTTGCAGTTTTAACTTTTTAAAGATTCGGCCTCTAAAGGCCTCTAAATATTGTTTCAGAAAAACTGCTCGGATAGAGACTTAATCAAGCATACAAAAACCCTAGTGCATGTATCTTACAAAATTAAACTCTTGCTTAATCATACTAATCATTCTCTTAATTCATAAATGGAGAACTAGAGGGTAACAATATTTACCTCAAGTTTCACGGATGGAATTCTTAATCTAAGGTAATTGAAAATTCTCTCAAACTAAATCGAAAAGCTTTTCTAGTTTTCTTTTCTTTCTTTTCTTTCTTTTCTATGTTCGGTTTCTATGGCAGGGTTGGGAGGAATTTGTGCTGCTCAAGAGTGTGTGTGAGTGTTGGCTAACCAAATGACACAACAGCATCTTCACCTATTTATAGATGAAACACAATTTTCCAAAATTGCTAACTAACCCCTAAAGATACCCTAGTTTGTTCTTTGGTCCCTACAAGAGACCAATTTGGTCTTGTCTTCTTGAATGGTGGCCGGCCACTCTTGTGTCTTTCATGCCAAGTAACCCAAGCTAGGGCTGCTTACTCATGTGGCCTAGGGACCATGAGGTGTCCCCTCCTTGGTGTGGCCGGCCTTGGGTGGAAGTCATACATGCCTTGGTTTGCCAACAAGCAAAGCTAGTATGCTTACTAAGCTTGCCTAGGTGCAAAGGTGTCAAGCCCTAATGGAGTTCAAGAATTCCATCTTTGGTAAATTGGGAGATAGTCCTTGAAGTCAAGCTATTTTTCTCCTTGGTCCCTATGTGTTGGCCGGCCATGCTTCATCCAATATGCCAAGTAAGCCAAGCTAGAATTGCTTGCTCATCAAGGCTACACTTTGAGGTGGCACATCCTTGGTGTGTCCGGCCCTAGGGTGATGTGTGCAAGCCTTGGCTTGCCAAGGAAGCTATGCTAGGCAACCTAGGGTGTGTCAATGTCTTGGCTATCCATGTGAGCAAGGCTAGAGTAGCTTACTCACCCAAGCTACAAAATGATGTGTCATTCACTAGGGATGGCCGGTCTTGGTGTTGGCTTAGCAAAGCCTTGGCTTGCCAAGTAGGTGGAGCTAGGTTTGCTTACTCACCAAGGCTAGGCCATGAGATGTCATTTCCTCATGGTGGCCGGCCCTAGTACCTAGTACCATGTGGAAAATCACACTTAATCACACAAGCTAGTATGCTTAGTTACTAAACTTAGGACATGATTTGTAAACTTCTAATGATACTTAAAATCTTTTAATTTGCATAATACTTCTCAAAACAAGATCCCTTGCTCAAGAAGCCATGATGTGGCCGGTTCTCATGATGACACATGGAACAATGTGATTGGTTCTAGCTAGAGTTATCAAATACAATCTTAACTTGTCTTCCTTGATTTCTAACCAAACTAACTAAACTAGAAATGATTCATTGACTTAATTAAACTAAGAAACTTTACTTAAAAAGTCCTTGATTCAAAAATTTACATAATTGCTGATAAGTCTACAATTTTCTCCAAAATTGCACATTGGCCCCCAAAGGCAAAATATTTGCACTTTAGTCCCTATGACTTGGCCAATTTTTGTTAAGCCTTTAAACATCAAGTTTTTACTAAATCCTTCCTTAAAAGACTTTTTAGCTTCAAAATCATAAAACTTTTCTTAATTTGCAAATTGACCCCTAAACATAAAATATTTGCATTTTGGTCCCTGTGAAGTGACCAATCATAGTAATGACACTTGTCGTCAGAGGTGTCATCCTTAAAGGTCTGGTTTGGCTTATCTCCCAAATGCAGTCCTTTCATAAAATCATAAAGCATAAACTTACACCTTTTTCTTTTAACAAAAAGGTCTTAAACTTGCATAACTAACTTATTTGAATCTTTTAACTAAATATTCAACAACTTTTCATAGAAACATATCATACATATAACATAAACAGACTTTGATTCTTAACAAAAGAAATCATAAGTTTACAAACAAGTTGGTTATTACAATCTACCCTCCTTAAGGAAATTTTCGTCCCCGAAAATCAGTACAAGTAGGGATAGTTCTTCCTCATTTCTTCTTCTACTTCCCACGTTGCTTCTTGAATATTATGATTCTGCCATAACACCTTAACCATCGGAATGGTTTTGTTCCTTAAAACCTTTTCTTCCCGATCTAGAATTTGTATTGGCCTTTCCTCGTACGTCAAATCTGTTTGTATTTCGACCGGTTCTTGACTTAGCACATGAGAAGGATCAGGTACGTATTTCTTCAACATTGAAACGTGAAAAACATTGTGTATAGAAGCTAAAGCTGGCGGTAAAGCAAGCTTGTAGGCAACTTTACCAATTCTTTCGAGGATTTCAAACGGACCCGTGTATCTTGGACTGAGCTTTCCCTTCTTACCAAACCTCATAATCCCCTTGACTGGAGCAATCTTGAGAAAAACAGAATCTCCAACTTGGAATTCTAAAGGTCTTCGACGTTTATCAGCATAACTCTTCTGTCGACTGAAAGCTACATCGAGCCGTTGCTTGATCATCTTGACGTCTTCTGAGGTTTTTCTGATGAAGTCCGTAGTTTGAAGTTGCTTCTGTCCGACTTCTTGCCAATTATCTGCTACTATTGGATCTGTGGTTCCTTCAAATTCAGGTGCCTTCATTCGCCTAAATCGTTCATACAACAGATCTTCCCTAACTATAGGTGGATTCCTTTGCAGACCTTCGGGTGCTATTGGAACTTCTTGATGAACCTCTGGTACTTGAGGCACTGCTGGAGGTACGGGGTTATTTTGAGGTGGGGCTTCGTTCGCTCGAGGCACTTGATTCAGCTGGGCTACTTGTTCCCGAAGCTGGTTCGTTTCTTGTTGTTGTTCCCGCAATTGTCGTTGCAAGGTAGCTACTATATTTGCAAGATCAGGTTAGCATAGATTTTGGGCCCTTACATAACTTAACATGAATGTACGTACCGTGGCGCGCTGCCATGGAGTGGTTGGGGCGGCCAGCCCTGTCCAACTCAAACCATGAACCAAACCCGACCTGACGCGGGTCGATACGACATATAGCTTCCTGCTTATATTATACATCTTGTTCTTGTCTTATTTCATACTTGAAATGTTGTTTCATATTCATAACCAGTTTCTTAACTGAAGCTGGGGTTTCATATTTTACCAACTCGTTATTCTTTAATGAGCATACTTCGTGATGTCATAATATCACATTTCTCATCATATCAACATACATACTATAAACATACATTCATGAACTTGAAAAACATACATGCCATACATTCATCATTTCTTGCATACATACATGCCATACATTCATCATTTCTTGCATACATACATGTCATACATTCATCATTTCTTGCATACATACATGTCATTCGTTCATCATTTCTTGCATACATACATGTCATTCGTACTTTAATATTATCATATCTTAAAAATGTATATACATACATATCATAAATATTTCTTATACACATAACATTATAAACTTGATATCATACAAGCCATAACGTTTTATCATGCTTATATCATTATAAACTTGAAAGCATTCAACAAACAATTTTTGTTTATGCTGTAGGCGGAGTCGTACTTACCGTTACTGCGCCTTGAATCACAATCTTTCACTCAAACAGGTCGTTTCCCTGTTTTCAAGAAAAATCATAGGATGAGTATCATCCTATCATAATAACACAATGATTCTAATTGCTAACAATCATTCCTAAATTTCAACTCCTTTTTGAAATTTAGTAAAAACTCTAATCATTTTGAAAATCGGGTTACAAAACCAATTCATAAAGTTTAGTTCTTTTCTTACAAATCTGTTTCGAATCTGGAAAAGTTTTCTTCATTAAAGTTGTAGATATTAAAGTCTACTATATTATGCTTTATGATTTTATGTTATTTTACGAAAGGACTGCATTTGGGAGATAAGCCAAACCAGACCTTTAAGGACGACACCTCTGATGACAAGTGTCATTACTATGATTGGTCACCTCACAGGGACCAAAATGCAAATATTTTATGTTTAGGGGTCAATTTACAAATTAAGAAAAGTTTTATGATTTTGAAGCTAAAAAGTCTTTTAAGGAAGGATTTAGTAAAAACTTGATGTTTAAAGGCTTAACAAAAAATTGGCCAAGTCATAGGGACTAAAGTGCAAATATTTTGCCTTTAGGGGCCATTGTGCAATTTTGAAAAAGATTGTAAACTTATCAGCAATTATGTAAATTTTTGAACCAGGAACTCTTTAAGTAAAGTTTCTTAGTTCAATTAAGTCAATGACCCATTTTTAGTTCAGTTAGTTTGGTTTGAAATCAAGGATGTCAAGTTAAGATTGTTTTTGAAAACTCTAGCTAAAACCAATCCCATTATGCCATGTGTCACCATGGGAACCGGCCACGTCATGGCTTGATGAACAAGTAACCTTGTTCTTGAAAAAGGTTATGCAAATTAGAAGATTTTAAGTGTTAATAGAAGTTTACAAATCAAACCCTAAGTTTAGTGTTTTAACACTTTAGTATGGTTGGTTGATTTTATGTTAAGACACATTTAGCAATGTTGTCTCACTTGGTTACACCAAAACCGGCCACATAGGGGAGAAACCCTAGGTGATAGCTTGGCTTAGTCACCCCTAGCCTTGCACCCATGGCAAGCCAAGGCTTGCACACCTAGGCACCCAAGGCCGACCATCCAAGGAACCGACACATCGTGGTGTAGCCTTGGTGAGTAAGTCATCCTTAGACTTGCTCACTTGGCAAGCTCATGCTTGCCTAAGCCACCACACCAAGGCCGGCCACCATGAGGAAATGACATCTCATGGCCTAGCCTTGGTGAGTAAGCAAACCTAGCTCCACCTACTTGGCAAGCCAAGGCTTTGCTAAGCCAACACGAAGACCGGCCATCCCTAGTGAATGACACATCATTTTGTAGCTTGGGTGAGTAAGCTACTCTAGCCTTGCTCACATGGATAGCCAAGACATTGACACACCCTAGGTTGCCTAGCCTAGCTTCCTTGGCAAGCCAAGGCTTGCACACATCACCCTAGGGCCGGCCACACCAAGGATGTGCCACCTCAAAGTGTAGCCTTGATGAGCAAGCAATTCTAGCTTAGCTTGCTTGGCATATTGGATGAAGCATGGCCGGCCAACACATAGGGACCAAGGAGAAAAATAGCTTGACTTCAAGGACTATCTCCCAATTTACCAAAGATGGAATTCTTGAACTCCTTTAGGGCTTGACACCTTTGCACCTAGGCAAGCTTAGTAAGCATACTAGCTTTGCTTATTGGCAAACCAAGGCATGTATGACTTCCACCCAAGGCCGGCCACACCAAGGAGGGGACACCTCATGGTCCCTAGGCCACATGAGTAAGCAGCCCTAGCTTGGGTTACTTGGCAAGAAAGACACAAGAGTGGCCGGCCACCATTCAAGAAGACAAGACCAAATTGGTCTCTTGTAGGGACCAAAGAACAAACTAGGGTATCTTTAGGGGTTAGTTAGCAATTTTGGAAAATTGTGTTTCATCTATAAATAGGTGAAGATGCTGTTGTGTCATTTGGTTAGCCAACACTCACACACACTCTTGAGCAGCATAAACTCTTCCCCTCCTGCCATAGAAACCGAAGAAAGAAAAGAGAGAAAAGAAAAGAAAAGAAAACTAGAAAAGCTTTTCGGTTTAGTGTGAGAGAATTTTCAATTACCTTAGATTAAGAAATCCATCCGTGAAACTTGAGGTAAATATTGTATCCTCTAGTTCTCCATTTATAAATTAAGAGAATGATTAGTATGATCAAGCAAGAGTTTAATTTTTGTAAGATACATGCACTAGGGTTTTTGTATGCTTGATTAAGTCTCTATCCGAGCAGTTTTTCTGAAACAATATTTAGAGGCCTTTAGAGGCCGAATCTTTAAAAAGTTAAAACTGAAAAGTTGTAGAGGAAGGAAAATCCTAGGGGCCAACGCGGCCAGTTTTTGAAAATAAGGCTTTTAAGACCTTTATTTCTATAAAAACCCGAGACCAAATTATAAGCAGTAAGTTTGGTCGAAAAATTTTATAAGGAAAAAATAAGCATGTTAAAGGCTGATTTGAAGTTTGAGGTTAAAACAAAGGTTGTAGGAGACTTTAATATCTACAACTTTAATGAAGAAAACTTTTCCAGATTCGAAACAGATTTGTAAGAAAAGAACTAAACTTTATGAATTGGTTTTGGAACCTGATTTTCAAAATGATTAGAGTTTTTACTAAATTTCAAAAAGGAGTTGAAATTTAGGAATGATTGTTAGCAATTAGAATCATTGTGTTATTATGATAGGATGATACTCATCCTATGATTTTTCTTGAAAACAGGGAAACGACCTGTTTGAGTGAAAGATTGTGATTCAAGGCGCAGTAACGGTAAGTACGACTCCGCCTACAGCATAAACAAAAATTGTTTGTTGAATGCTTTCAAGTTTATAATGATATAAGCATGATAAAACGTTATGGCTTGTATGATATCAAGTTTATAATGTTATGTGTATAAGAAATATTTATGATATGTATGTATATACATTTTTAAGATATGATAATATTAAAGTACGAATGACATGTATGTATGCAAGAAATGATGAACGAATGACATGTATGTATGCAAGAAATGATGAATGTATGGCATGTACGTATGCAAGAAATGATGAATGTATGGCATGTATGTATGCAAGAAATGATGAATGTATGGCATGTATGTTTTCAAGTTCATGAATGTATGTTATAGTATGTATGTTGATATGATGAGAAATGTGATATTATGACATCACGAAGTATGCTCATTAAAGAATAACGAGTTGGTAAAATATGAAACCCCAGCTTCAGTTAAGAAACTGGTTATGAATATGAAACAACATTTCAAGTATGAAATAAGACAAGAACAAGATGTATAATATAAGCAGGAAGCTATATGTCGTATCGACCCGCGTCAGGTCGGGTTTGGTTCATGGTTTGAGTTGGACAGGGCTGGCCGCCCCAACCACTCCATGGCAGCGCGCCACGGTACGTACATTCATGTTAAGTTATGTAAGGGCCCAAAATCTATGCTAACTTATGAAAACAGAAATTGATCATAAATGGTTCATGCATTATGTTATCATGATATGTTTTGTGGATAAATAGTTGTGCTTGCTGAGCGAAAGCTCATGTTTTAAGTTTATGCTATAGGTAAGCAACCATGCAGTATTTCTTGATACAAGGCGGTGGAGCATGGCAAGGCAAAGCTGTGAAACTGTGGGACGGAATCACTACGTTTCTTTTTGTTAAATTATGCTACGCTAAATATGATGTATTTAAGTACAAAAAAACTCATTTCCGCTATAAGTAATTATGTATAAGTATATGTATGGATATAAATGTTTATTATGGACTTTCCAAGTTAAACAATATTTATCAGTTGTAAAAAAAAAAATTTCTGTCTAAATTTTCATATACTATTATGTAAGAATGCATGGTAACGGCCGGCGCTAGGCGGGTCGTCGCAAGAGTTGCTATATATACATTTTTAAGATATGATAATATTAAAGTACGAATGACATGTATGTATGCAAGAAATGATGAACGAATGACATGTATGTATGCAAGAAATGATGAATGTATGACATGTATGTATGCAAGAAATGATGAATGTATGGCATGTATGTATGCAAGAAATGATGAATGTATGGCATGTATGTTTTCAAGTTCATGAATGTATGTTTATAGTATGTATGTTGATATGATGAGAAATGTGATATTATGACATCACGAAGTATGCTCATTAAAGAATAACGAGTTGGTAAAATATGAAACCCCAGCTTCAGTTAAGAAACTGGTTATGAATATGAAACAACATTTCAAGTATGAAATAAGACAAGAACAAGATGTATAATATAAGCAGGAAGCTATATGTCGTATCGACCCGCGTCAGGTCGGGTTTGGTTCATGGTTTGAGTTGGACAGGGCTGGCCGCCCCAACCACTCCATGGCAGCGCGCCACGGTACGTACATTCATGTTAAGTTATGTAAGGGCCCAAAATCTATGCTAACTTATGAAAACAGAAATTGATCATAAATGGTTCATGCATTATGTTATCATGATATGTTTTGTGGATAAATAGTTGTGCTTGCTGAGCGAAAGCTCATGTTTTAAGTTTATGCTGTAGGTAAGCAACCATGCAGTATTTCTTGATACAAGGCGGTGGAGCATGGCAAGGCAAAGCTGTGAAACTGTGGGACGGAATCACTACGTTTCTTTTTGTTAAATAATGCTACGCTAAATATGATGTATTTAAGTACAAAAACACATTTCCGCTATAAGTAGTTATGTATAAGTATATGTATGGATATAAATGTTTATTATGGACTTTCCAAGTTAAACAATACTTATCAGTTGTAAAAAAAAAAAATTTTCTGTCTAAATTTTCATCTATTATTATGTAAGAATGTATGGTAACGGCCGGCGCTAGGCGGGTCGTCACAAGAGTTGGTATCAGAGCTTTAGTTCCTACCTTCCGGTTTCACAGTTTGCTTGCCTGCGCCACAGTCATTGTAAGTTAAACAAATATTTCGTATTTATATTATGAATTTGTATAATCTAGATTTGAGGAAAATGGACGACGATCGAGGTGCAGCCTACGCATTTTTCACAATGTCGCCTCTAGTATTTGATGGAAGTAGACGAACTGTGACACTCGCATCATGGCTTCACGACATGGAGGCTATATTCCGAATAGGTCATATTCCACCCCATCTACAGGTATCTTTAGCAAGTCGTTGTCTAGCAGTAGATGCTAGATTGTGGTGGAGGATAACAGGAGAACAAGAAGTTCAGGAAGGATCATGGGAAAACTTTCGCCATGTTATCACTGCTCGTTTTGGACCTCCACTAGAGGAAGACGCCAACGGACATTATCGGGATCCAGAAATTTATCGTGACATGAATCTTGTCCGATATCTTAACTATGTGTATGATTGGCATGCTTATCCGGGAGAGTCGATGGGCCATTATTGTCGAAGATTTCAGGAGGCTATGTTGCCTCATATTCCTGATATGGGCGACCCAGAGTTTCGGGCATTGCAACTACTCCGAGAAGGACTGCCACCTAATGTCAGGGAACACGTTCAGCCACCGGCACTAGGAATGACTCTGGAACACATGATTAACGACATCATGGAAGCGGAGTTAATAGCTCACATGGTTCAAGCAGATGCCTTAGTGGAGAACAATATCCAAGTCCCAGTTAACAACAATGACGTGGAGGAGCCACCCTTCCAATGGGGACCAGCATTGCCAGAGGACCCTATTCCGGCAATACCACTTCAGGAGATTCCTCCACAAGAGGATATTGATGGCATGAATCTCGAAGAGGATCCCCACGAAATCATCCTGGATAACGGTGATGAGGAGGAAGAGGATATACATATGGAAAATGAACCGGAGGAAGTCTTGTTCGATGAGGAAGACTGGGACGTATTCTCTGAGTTATCATCGGAATAGATAGTTTAAGAATAAAATAGTTTGTATGTAAGATAGAAAGTGATAATCACTTCTATCTTGTACTTGATCATGTATTTATGTATATAGCAAGTAGAGAATATGTACATGATGGTATGGTTGAATGTATGAATTATGAGTTATGAATTATGAATGATGATGGAATGCAAGATTATGAACAACATATGATATGTCATGGAATGATGAGATCATGATGAATCTCAAATGTTATGTTTTATGTCATGATGTTATGATATGATATGATAAGTAAGTAGTATTCATAATAAGATTTTATGATTAGATATGAATGAACGAAAAGATATTTGTAGTATAACAATATCTTTATCGTAATTAGATAAGAAATAGAAGATGTCGCGTCCACGTACCCGAGCGAATCCCATTCCGCAAGAACCTGATCTTGCAAATATAGTAGCTACCTTGCAACGACAATTGCGGGAACAACAACAAGAAACGAACCAGCTTCGGGAACAAGTAGCCCAGCTGAATCAAGTGCCTCGAGTAAACGAAGTCCCACTGCGTAATGACCCTGTACCTCCAGCAGTGCCTCAAGCACCTGAGGTTCATCAAGAAATTCCGATAGCACCCGAAGGTCTGCAAAGGAATCCACCTATAGTTAGGGAAGATCTGTTGTATGAACGATTTAGGCGAATGAAGGCACCTGAATTTGAAGGAACCACGGAGCCAATAGTAGCAGATAATTGGCTGATCGATATCCAAGTAATTTTGGATTTTATGGGACTTACGGAACAGGAGAAAGTTCTTTGTGCCTCCTTTGCACTTAAGAAAGATGCACGTCATTGGTGGAGAACGGTTCAGATGCGCAGAAACGTGGCGTTCATGCGATGGCAAGATTTTGTAGACGAATTCAGAGCGATGTACTACAACCAAGAGATTCTTGCAGCTCAACAGGATGAGTTTACCAGCTTTAAGCAAGGATCTTTATCCGTGATGGAAGCAGTCAAGAAATTTGAACAGCTTGCTCGTTTATGTCCGGAACTGGTACCGAACGAGAGAGAGAAAGTAAGGAGGATGATGAAAATGTTTCGAACAGATATCGCCAAGCAAGTTAGTGCTGGAAGTAGCCCTCCAACTCTTGTAGCTGATTGTATAGGTCGAGCTATGAGAGCAGAATACTGGATTAATCAAGATAAGGAAGCGCGGGTTCAGATATTCAAAGCTAAGAAGGAAGAAAAAGCTGTAGAGAAACAGATACAGTCTAGACAGAACCAGCAACCGAACTTAAAAGGCCAGACTAGTAATTCCAACCAAAGTTTTAAGCAGTTTGGAAGGAATAAAAGAAGAGAAAATGCTACGGGCCAGGGCCAACAGAAGAATTACCCCCAGAAGAGGAACAACCGTGGGAATGAGGGTAATAATAACAGTTATCCTGTGTGTGCTCAATGTGGAAAGAAACATCCAGGCGTATGTAGGATGGGAACAAACGCTTGCTACCTTTGTGGCAAGGAAGGTCATTATGCGAAGAATTGTACCTCCCATAGTCAGAACCAGAACCCTCAGTACCAGAATAGGAATCCAAACCGACAGCTTCACGCGGTACAAGCAAAGGTCGAAAGTCCTTCGATGGTACAAGGAAGACTTGAAGCTCCTGAACCACAAGCCAGGATTTATGCATACACAAAGGGAGATGCTGAGGCTGGAACTTCTAATGTAGTAACAGGTCAGGTCTCTATAGCCGCTTATGATGCATTTGCCCTAATTGATTCTGGTGCCACCCATTCGTTTATATCAATGGGGTATGCCCGGAAGTTAGATAGAAATGTAGAAAGTATAGGACAACCTTTTAGAACCTCTCTTCCATCGGGAGATATTTTGTTATCTGATTCCTGGATGCGAAATATTCCGATAGTTATGTGTGGTAGAGAATTATATGTAGACCTGATTGCTATTAAGCTTCAGGATTTTGATGTAATCCTGGGAATGGATTTCTTAGATAAGTACAACGCTAAGATTGATTGTCGAAAGCGTTGTGTTACGTTTAGTCTTTTCGGCGAAGAGGAATTCAACTTTCACGGCCAGTCTAAGAGTTCATCAACCCGGCTTGTTTCTGCAATGAAAGCTTGGAAAATGTTAGCTAATGGATGTCAAGGGTACTTAGCTAACATGGTGGACAAAGAACAAGAAAATGAGCTACTGCCCGAAGATATTCCTATTATTAGGGAATATGTAGACGTCTTTCCAAAAGATTTAACTAAACTTCCGCCCGAGCGTGAAATCTCTTTCGAAATAGAATTGTTGCCAGGAACAGCTCCAATATCGAAAGCACCTTATCGCATGGCCCCAGCTGAGCTTAGGGAACTTCAAGTACAGTTGCAAGAACTGTTGGACAAGGGATTTATTCGTCAAAGCCATTCCCCGTGGGGAGCACCCGTGTTGTTTGTCAAGAAGAAGGACGGAACGTTACGAATGTGTATCGACTATCGCGAGTTGAATAAGATCACGATTAAGAACAAGTACCCTCTCCCGAGAATCGACGATCTCTTCGATCAACTTAGAGGAGCTTTGGTATTCTCGAAGATTGACTTGCGTTCAGGCTACCATCAACTCAGAATCAAGGAAGGAGATATTCCCAAGACGGCGTTCCGTACACGTTATGGACATTATGAGTATTTAGTCATGCCTTTTGGATTAACTAATGCTCCAGCTGCTTTTATGGACCTTATGAATCGAGTGTTTAAAGATTATTTAGATAAGTTTGTTATCATCTTCATTGATGATATTTTGATCTATTCAAAATCTACAAAGGAACATGTGCAGCACCTCAAGTTGGTTTTAGAAACCTTAAGACGGAATCAGCTTTACGCCAAATTCACTAAATGTGAATTTTGGTTAGAGAAAGTACATTTCTTAGGCCACGTAGTTTCAAGGGAAGGAATTTCTGTCGATCCTGCTAAGATAGAAGCAGTTAGTGCATGGTCAGCACCCAGAAACGTTACGGAGATACGAAGCTTTCTTGGCTTGGCCGGATACTACCGACGGTTCGTTGAAGGATTCTCCAAGACAGCAGCGCCACTAACAGCTCTTACTAAAAAGGGGAGAAAGTTTGAGTGGACACAGAAGTGTGAGGAAAACTTCCAAGAGCTCAAGAGGAAACTTACAAGTGCACCAGTGTTGATCATTCCGGACGTTGATGCAGGAAATTTCGTCATTTATAGTGATGCGTCGAAAACTGGACTAGGAGCCGTCCTTATGCAAGGAAGAAATGTGGTTGCTTATGCTTCACGTCAACTGAAGGACCATGAACGGAACTACCCGACTCACGATTTGGAGCTTGCTGCGGTGGTTTTCGCTTTGAAGATTTGGAGACATTACCTATATGGTAATAGATGTGAGATTTTTACCGATCATCAAAGTCTCAAATACATTTTTACTCAAAAGGAGCTTAATATGCGGCAACGAAGATGGCTCGAACTCGTAAAGGATTATGATTGTGAAATTCTTTATCATCCTGGAAAGGCAAACAAGGTTGCAGATGCGCTGAGCAGGAAGTCATCCGGTATGCTCATGTCTCTTGAAATGATGTCCGAACCCCTCAAAAAGGAAATTTCTGATTTCCGATTAGAAATGCTAACCGGAAAATTGTCTGTTTTGACTCTTCAGTCTAATCTCCTAGAAACCATTAAGGAATATCAAAGGAAAGATTCCTTTTTGTTGAAAATTCAGCTACTTGGCGAAGAAGATAAGGAATTTAAGACGTCTGTGAATGGACTAATTCTTTTCAAAGGAAGGATTTGTGTTCCTAACTTTGAGTTTCTAAGGAAACAAATCATGTCAGAAGCGCATGAAACGCCATACTCAGTTCACCCTGGAGCTACTAAGATGTATAAGGACCTTAAGGAGAACTTTTGGTGGCCGAACATGAAGAGAGAAATTGCTGAATTTGTATCAAAGTGTTTAACTTGTCAGAAAGTTAAAGCTGAACACCGACAACCTGGCGGAGATCTTCAAAAGATAGAACTCCCAGAATGGAAATGGGAACAAATCACCATGGATTTCGTAGTTGGACTACCCAGGACCGCTAGTGGAAATGATATGATTTGGGTAATTGTGGATAGATTAACCAAATCAGCCCATTTCATTGCTAGTAAAGCCACCTTTTCGGTTGAGAAATTAGCTGAAATTTATGTATCTCAGGTTGTTAAGTTGCATGGAGTTCCAAAATCCATTATTTCAGATCGAGATGGGCGATTTACTTCGCGATTTTGGAAAAGTGTTCACACAGCTATGGGATCAAGGCTGAAATTCAGTACGGCTTTCCACCCTCAGACAGATGGACAATCGGAGCGCACGATCCAGACCTTAGAAGATATGTTGAGATCTTGTGTTTTGGATTTCAAGGGAAATTGGGATCAAAAGTTACCCTTGATCGAATTTTCGTATAATAATAGTTATCATGCTTCTATTGGTATGGCTCCATTTGAAGCGCTATATGGAAGGAAATGCCGATCTCCCATCCATTGGCAAGAAGTCGGACAGAAGCAACTTCAAACTACGGACTTCATCAGAAAAACCTCAGAAGACGTCAAGATGATCAAACAACGGCTCGATGTAGCTTTCAGTCGACAGAAGAGTTATGCTGATAAACGTCGAAGACCTTTAGAATTCCAAGTTGGAGATTCTGTTTTTCTCAAGATTGCTCCAGTAAAGGGGATTATGAGGTTTGGTAAGAAGGGAAAGCTCAGTCCAAGATACACAGGTCCGTTTGAAATCCTCGAAAGAATTGGAAAAGTTGCCTACAAGCTTGCTTTACCGCCAGCCTTAGCTTCTATACACAATGTTTTTCACGTTTCAATGTTGAAGAAATACGTACCTGATCCTTCTCATGTGCTAAGTCAAGAACCGGTCGAAGTACAAACAGATTTGACGTACGAGGAAAGGCCAATACAAATTCTAGATCGGGAAGAAAAGGTTTTAAGGAACAAAACCATTCCGATGGTTAAGGTGTTATAGCAGAATCATAATATTCAAGAAGCAACGTGGGAAGTAGAAGAAGAAATGAGGAAGAACTATCCCTACTTGTACTGATTTTCGGGGACGAAAATTTCCTTAAGGAGGGTAGATTGTAATAACCAACTTGTTTGTAAACTTATGATTTCTTTTGTTAAGAATCAAAGTCTGTTTATGTTATATGTATGATATGTTTCTATGAAAAGTTGTTGAATCTTTAGTTAAAAGATTCAAATAAGTTAGTTATGCAAGTTTAAGACCTTTTTATTAAAAGAAAAAGGTGTAAGTTTATGCTTTATGATTTTATGAAAGGACTGCATTTGGGAGATAAGCCAAACCAGACCTTTAAGGATGACACCTCTGACGACAAGTGTCATTACTATGATTGGTCACCTCACAGGGACCAAAATGCAAATATTTTATGTTTAGGGGTCAATTTGCAAATTAAGAAAAGTTTTATGATTTTGAAGCTAAAAAGTCTTTTAAGGAAGGATTTAGTAAAAACTTGATGTTTAAAGGCTTAACAAAAATTGGCCAAGTCATAGGGACTAAAGTGCAAATATTTTGCCTTTAGGGGCCATTGTGCAATTTTGAAAAAGATTGTAAACTTATCAGCAATTATGTAAATTTTTGAACCAGGAACTCTTTAAGTAAAGTTTCTTAGTTCAATTAAGTCAATGACCCATTTTTAGTTCAGTTAGTTTGGTTTGAAATCAAGGATGTCAAGTTAAGATTGTTTTTGAAAACTCTAGCTAAAACCAATCCCATTATGCCATGTGTCACCATGGGAACCGGCCACGTCATGGCTTGATGAGCAAGTAACCTTGTTCTTGAAAAAGGTTATGCAAATTAGAAGATTTTAAGTGTTAATAGAAGTTTACAAATCAAACCCTAAGTTTAGTGTTTTAACACTTTAGTATGGTTGGTTGATTTTATGTTAAGACACATTTAGCAATGTTGTCTCACTTGGTTACACCAAAACCGGCCACATAGGGGAGAAACCCTAGGTGATAGCTTGGCTTAGTCACACCCCTAGCCTTGCACCCATGGCAAGCCAAGGCTTGCACACCTAGGCACCAAGGGCCGGCCACCCAAGGAACCAACACACCATGGTGTAGCTATGGTGAGTAACATCACTAGCCTTGCTCACTTGGCAAGCCAAGGCTTTGCCTAAACCACCACCCAAGGGCCGGCCATCTTAAGAGTGTGACACCTCAAAGTTTAGCCTTGGTGAGTAACCAAACCTAGGCTTGCACCTTTGGCAAGCCAAGGCTTTGCTAAGCCAACACCAAGACCGGCCATCCTTAGTGAATGACACATCATTTTGTAGCTAGGGTGAGTAAGCTACTCTAGCCTTGCTCACATGGATAGCCAAGACATTGACACACCTAGCCTAGCTTCCTTGGCAAGCCAAGGCTTGCACACATCACCCTAGGGCCGGCCACACCAAGGATGTGCCACCTCAAAGTGTAGCCTTGATGAGCAAGCAATTCTAGCTTGGCTTACTTGGCATATTGGATGAAGCATGGCCGGCCAACACATAGGGACCAAGGAGAAAAATAGCTTGACTTCAAGGACTATCTCCCAATTTACCAAAGATGGAATTCTTGAACTCCATTAGGGCTTGACACCTTTGCACCTAGGCAAGCTTAGTAAGCATACTAGCTTTGCTTGTTGGCAAACCAAGGCATGTATGACTTCCACCCAAGGCCGGCCACACCAAGGAGGGGACACCTCATGGTCCCTAGGCCACATGAGTAAGCAGCCCTAGCTTGGGTTACTTGGCATGAAAGACACAAGAGTGGCCGGCCACCATTCAAGAAGACAAGACCAAATTGGTCTCTTGTAGGGACCAAAGAACAAACTAGGGTATCTTTAGGGGTTAGTTAGCAATTTTGGAAAATTGTGTTTCATCTATAAATAGGTGAAGATGCTGTTGTGTCATTTGGTTAGCCAACACTCACACACACTCTTGAGCAGCACAAATTCCTCCCAACCCTGCCATAGAAACCGAACATAGAAAAGAAAGAAAAGAAAGAAAAGAAAACTAGAAAAGCTTTTCGATTTAGTTTGAGAGAATTTTCAATTACCTTAGATTAAGAATTCCATCCGTGAAACTTGAGGTAAATATTGTTACCCTCTAGTTCTCCATTTATGAATTAAGAGAATGATTAGTATGATTAAGCAAGAGTTTAATTTTGTAAGATACATGCACTAGGGTTTTTGTATGCTTGATTAAGTCTCTATCCGAGCAGTTTTTCTGAAACAATATTTAGAGGCCTTTAGAGGCCGAATCTTTAAAAAGTTAAAACTGCAAAGTTGTAGAGGAAGGAAAATCCTAGGGGCCAACGCGGCCAGTTTTTGAAAATAAGGCTTTTAAGACCTTTATTTCTATAAAAACCCGAGACCAAATTATAAGCAGTAAGTTTGGTCGAAAAATTTTATAAGGCAAAAATAAGCATGTTAAAGGCTGATTTGAAGTTTGAGGTTAAAACAAAAGTTGTAGGAGACTTTAATATCTACAACTTTAATGAAGAAAACTTTTCCAGATTCGAAACAGATTTGTAAGAAAAGAACTAAACTTTATGAATTGGTTTTGGAACCCGATTTTCAAAATGATTAGAGTTTTTACTAAATTTCAAAAAGGAGTTGAAATTTAGGAATGATTGTTAGCAATTAGAATCATTGTGTTATTATGATAGGATGATACTCATCCTATGATTTTTCTTGAAAACAGGGAAACGACCTGTTTGAGTGAAAGATTGTGATTCAAGGCGCAGTAACGGTAAGTACGACTCCGCCTACAGCATAAACAAAAATTGTTTGTTGAATGCTTTCAAGTTTATAATGATATAAGCATGATAAAACGTTATGGCTTGTATGATATCAAGTTTATAATGTTATGTGTATAAGAAATATTTATGATATGTATGTATATACATTTTTAAGATATGATAATATTAAAGTACGAATGACATGTATGTATGCAAGAAATGATGAACGAATGACATGTATGTATGCAAGAAATGATGAATGTATGACATGTATGTATGCAAGAAATGATGAATGTATGGCATGTATGTATGCAAGAAATGATGAATGTATGGCATGTATGTTTTCAAGTTCATGAATGTATGTTTATAGTATGTATGTTGATATGATGAGAAATGTGATATTATGACATCACGAAGTATGCTCATTAAAGAATAACGAGTTGGTAAAATATGAAACCCCAGCTTCAGTTAAGAAACTGGTTATGAATATGAAACAACATTTCAAGTATGAAATAAGACAAGAACAAGATGTATAATATAAGCAGGAAGCTATATGTCGTATCGACCCGCGTCAGGTCGGGTTTGGTTCATGGTTTGAGTTGGACAGGGCTGGCCGCCCCAACCACTCCATGGCAGCGCGCCACGGTACGTACATTCATGTTAAGTTATGTAAGGGCCCAAAATCTATGCTAACTTATGAAAACAGAAATTGATCATAAATGGTTCATGCATTATGTTATCATGATATGTTTTGTGGATAAATAGTTGTGCTTGCTGAGCGAAAGCTCATGTTTTAAGTTTATGCTGTAGGTAAGCAACCATGCAGTATTTCTTGATACAAGGCGGTGGAGCATGGCAAGGCAAAGCTGTGAAACTGTGGGACGGAATCACTACGTTTCTTTTTGTTAAATAATGCTACGCTAAATATGATGTATTTAAGTACAAAAACACATTTCCGCTATAAGTAATTATGTATAAGTATATGTATGGATATAAATGTTTATTATGGACTTTCCAAGTTAAACAATACTTATCAGTTGTAAAAAAAAAAAAAAAAAAAATTTTCTGTCTAAATTTTCATCTATTATTATGTAAGAATGTATGGTAACGGCCAGCGCTAGGCGGGTCGTCACAAATACATCCCGGATCCATCATACGTATTGAACCATGAACCAATTGAGGTTCACGAGGATCTGACTTATGAGGAAAAACCGGTTCGAATTTTGGCACGAGAAGAAAAGGTGCTAATGAACAAAGTTATACCTTTAGTTAAGGTACTATGGCGAAATCATGAGATTGACGAAGCAACATGGGAACGTGAAGAGGATATGAAGAAAAGCCACCTAGAATTATTCTAATTTTCGAGGACGAAAATTTTGTAAGGAGGGTGGACTGTAGTAACCAAAAATTTCTACAAACTCATGATTTCCTTGTATATAAGAAATTTAACTTTGTACTATGCGTTTATGTAATGTTTCATGAAAAATATGAGTATCAATGTGAAATTCATAATTTTATCAGTAAATGTTTGAGTTCTCATTTATTTAACTATGAGACTCAATAAGCAGTTTGCTTAGCCAAGCATGTGACCTTTGAGTAAAAAGGGAAGAAAAATTCTATGATTTTATGTTGGTCAAAGTTTGACCGAAAAAAAGTCAAAATTGATCGAAAAAGTCAAAGATTGACTAGAAAGGTCAAAGATATGACTATACTGTAATATGATAAGCAGTATGGGAAATATACTACGAAAACCGTCTTAATGGACAACATAGCAAGAATAAGATTTAAAACCACCATAGAAAAATCAAGCACATTAATTAGGATATCAAGGGTCAAATGGCTTTAAGTTATAAGAAAATTTTTATACAGTCCACTTTTACATAGATAAATTTTAGACTGCAGTACAATATAAAAATATTGTTATTAGTAGATAGCAGTATTGGAAATATCTGTGTTAGCATAAAAATGGACTGTATATTAAGAGAAAAAGCCAAACAAGGCCCTAAAATGACCTTACCTCACCATGGATTAATGACATTTCATGAATTAAGGGAAAAATTGGAAAGAATTTTTGGATGACTCTAGAACAATGTGGCCGGCCACCTAAGGGGGTTTTTGTGTAAAATGTTGTTTCTTCAAGGTCTTATGAGTAATTTTGAAAAGTTCCACATCACCTATAAATAGGTGGTCCATTTGTTCAAAAAAAATTAGAAAATCTAGTTAAACTTTGCCAAAATTTCCTCTCCAAAAGCTGAACCCAAGGAAGGAAAGAAAAAAATTGAAAACCCAAGGGGAATAGACTTAGGGGGAGGTCGGTTTTCTTGTTGAAACAACAAGCAAGGGTTGAAAAATTTTGGTACCCATTGGAGGGAGCAAGGCCGGTTGTGGAGTGCCAAGGAGAAAGGGAGAAAAAGTGGACCAAACCCTAACCTAGCCTTGTGTTGAATCAAGGTAATTTCCCTTAGCCCTAAACTTTTAAATTGAGCTTCAATTTGAAATTTATGTGTATTTCAAGTTGAATTTGTAAGAGCATAAGCTCAATTTAAATTATTGCCCAAGTTTAGAAATTTAGGTTTTTGTGCTTGATTAGGTTTGAGGGTAGTTTGATTTATGAACTTTGCATGGTTATATGCTTATGCTTGCTTGATTATTATGGTTTGCATGCTAGATGTTTGATAATGTTGTATTTCCCCAAATATGTTTAAGCATGATATAGAATGACATGATAGGTTGCTAGGTTAGAAGTTTGAATGGTTTGTGCAACCTAGAACCATGCAAACTTTGGTTGATCCAAAATCAATAATGGTTTGCATGGATATGATTTATAATGTGTTTAATGAAACCTTACATTAGAAAAGTGCTGCATGTGTGATCTTAGGCTCCCGCGGTGGCTGGTTGAGTTAGATTACGCGATTAGGACGTAAAACCAACCTAAAACAAGAAAACTGCCAGTTCGGGTACAAACTGGCCAGTTTTCTGGAAAACAGGTTTTGAGGCCCTTAGAGGCCGAATTTGGAAAAACATAAAACATGAAAATTGTAGAGAGGTTTTTCCTAGTAGACAACGTGGACCGTTTTCCAAAATAAGGCTCCAACGGCCTCGGTTTTACAAAAATCCGAGACTGACCGTGCCCAGACTTCATGCACGGCCAGGTGACTTCAACGGAGAAAACGAAGGGGTTAAATTTCGAACTGGGTTTTGTGGCAAACACGAAAGTTATAGGATTTTTCGAGATCTAAAACTTTTGTGAAGACAACTTTTTCAAATTCAGCCCAGATTTTTAAATAAAACTGAATTTCTAAAAACTGTACAGGAAACTGTAAATTCCTGCACAGGATTTTCTAAAACAGTGCAAGAAAAGGGCATTCTTACACAAACACTGATAAGTTAATTGTGGAAACTGTTCCAATGGCAGTTCCAACACTTAATGACTTTTTCAAACCCCATTCTAAGAATCCCAAAATT
Source organism: Ficus hirta (assembly GCA_038430175.1). Taxonomy (NCBI): domain Eukaryota; kingdom Viridiplantae; phylum Streptophyta; class Magnoliopsida; order Rosales; family Moraceae; genus Ficus; species Ficus hirta. Next base: position 4,423,130 of record CM076597.1, read on the forward strand.
TTATAAGTTGAACAAAGGGTTTTTGTATAAAAAGAGATATAAAATGTTAAGTTTTTCCAAGGAAAAACAAAAGGGAATTTAGACTCAAATTGTCTTAAAATTGGGTAGATTAGATGATGACCAACAGTAATCGGGAAGGATACCCAGATTATTGGACTGGGCCCAAAGCCCAAAGGTTACCCTATGTAACCTAATAAGTTATAATCCAAATGTGGTAGACCTTGACCATTAGGGTTACTTGTTGTAACCAAGTAAGTTATCATGTGCTTATATGGGGAACATATAACTAAGGTTATGTATGAATATTGGATAGATCCCCCAACATTTTTAATCCTTACCTATGACCTTTATTATAGCAGGAGATAACCTGCTGTTGTGTCCGGACTTGGAGCGGCACATTAGCGGACATAGTAGACGAGGTTAGTACAAACCTCACCTACAGTATGGAAAATAGTAAGCTATTTTCAAATATATGACATGTCCCATGTATGCCATGTTAGGCCATGCTATGCTATGTTATGTCATGTTATGCTATGCCATGTCATATTAAGCTATGTTAAGCTATGTTAAGACATGTTAAGCTATGTTAAGTCATGTTAAGTCATGATAAGACATGATGTATCAAGTTATGCCATGATTTATGGTTATGCCATGTTTATGTCTCATGTGCATCATGATTAATTAGATCACAATTAAAGATTCTTAGCCTTGGAATATACAACACTAAGACTAAACCAAGTCCAGCAAGGTATCGTACCAACCTCCCGCTAGGTGGAGGATATATGTTTAAGTTTATGATTATCAACCTCTCGATAATACGTGAGGGTATAATGATAATCAACCTTTCGCTAGATCGTGAAGGGTTATGTTTATGATTTCCAGAATTGTTAAGGGCCTTGCAAACCCTGACGTTCTGAGGATTGCGTGCTTTTGGTACGTACATAAGGGGCCCATATGTTAAGCAAGATAATAAGTTCAAGTCAATAAGTGGTCATAAAAGATTCATAATTGTACATAATTGATTCATGCATAAGTTGCACGATATTTGTTACGTTTTGTGAGATCATGTTTGTACTTGCTGGGCAAAAGCAAGGTGTCGTACCAACCTCCCGCTAGGTGGAGGATACATGTTTAAGTTTATGATTATCAACCTCTCGATAATACGTGAGGGTATAATGATAATCAACCTTCCGCTAGATCGTGAAGGGTTATGTTTATGATTTCCAGAATTGTTAAGGGCCTTGCAAACCCTGACGTTCTGAGGATTGCGTGCTTTTGGTACGTACATAAGGGGCCCATATGTTAAGCAAGATAATAAGTTCAAGTCAATAAGTGGTCATAAAAGATTCATAATTGTACATAATTGATTCATGCATAAGTTGCACGATATTTGTTACGTTTTGTGAGATCATGTTTGTACTTGCTGGGCAAAAGCAAGGTGTCGTACCAACCTCCCGCTAGGTGGAGGATACATGTTTAAGTTTATGATTATCAACCTCTCGATAATACGTGAGGGTATAATGATAATCAACCTTCCGCTAGATCGTGAAGGGTTATGTTTATGATTTCCAGAATTGTTAAGGGCCTTGCAAACCCTGACGTTATGAGGATTGTGTGCTTTTGGTACGTACATAAGGGGCCCATATGTTAAGCAAGATAATAAGTTCAAGTCAATAAGTGGTCAAAAAAGATTCATAATTGTACATAATTGATTCATGCATAAGTTGCACGATATTTGTTACGTTTTGTGAGATCATGTTTGTACCTGCTGGCCCAAAGCTCATCTGTATATTCCATACTGTAGGTAAGAGGCCTGCAGTTTAATTGGTGGGCCAGGTGGACGATGCGGCGGGTGAAGGGCGGTGTGGGATACCACTACGTAAATTTTTCCGCAAGTTCTGCTAAGTTTATATATATACATATATATTTTAAAGTAAGTTACGTTGTACAAAAATATGAGGATTTAAAGTCTAGAGTAAGTTGTAAGAATTATATATGTTTTTCATCCCAGTATGTATGCATGATAAGTTTACCATATGAGCAACCCTAATTATATATGTAAATTTGAAAAAAAAAATTTACTCTCAATTCTCCAAGTAAGTTTAAGCTATATGTAAGTTCAAGTATGTATGGTAACAGCCCTATGTAGGTTGGGGCGTTACATAGCGTAAGTACTGGAGCTGATATCAACCTTCTTTTCAATTCTTGGAAACTCTTCTCACAAGCTGTTGACCACTCAAACTTTACATTCTTCCTTGTCAAAGTTGTCAAAGGAATGGTAATTTTGAAAAATCCTTCAACAAATCTTCTGTAGTAACCAGCAAGACCTAATAAACTTCGAACCTCTGAAACAGTATTAGGTCTTGGCCAAGTAGTAACTACCTCAACTTTGCTCGGATCCACAGAAATCCGTTCCTTTGTCACAACGTGTCCAAGAAATGCAACCTTCTCTAGCCAAAACTCACATTTCTTGAATTTGGCATACAATTGCTTCTCCTTCAAAATCTGCAATACTGTTCTTAAATGCTCACTATGCTCCTCATGGGTGCATGAGTATACCAGGATGTCGTCGATAAACACTATGACAAATTTGTCAAGAAAATCTTTAAACACCCGATTCATCAAGTCCATAAAGGTTGTTGGTGCATTAGTGAGTCCAAAAGGCATAACGAGAAATTCGTAGTGGCCATACCGTGTTCTGAAAGCTGTCTTCTGAATATCAGTCTCCTTAACCTTTAATTGATGATATCCTGACCGTAAATCAATCTTAGAAAACATTGATGCTCCTCTTAACTGATCAAACAAATCATCAATACGTGGTAGAGGATATTTATTTTTCACGGTAACCTTGTTTAATTCTCTATAGTCAATACAAAGTCGGAAACTTCCATTCTTCTTCTTAACAAACAAGACCGGTGCACCCCACGGCGAGAAACTAGGATGAATGAAACCCTTATCTAGTAATTCCTGAAGTTGCACCTGTAACTCCTTCAACTCTGTTTGTGCCATCCTATATGGTACTTTAGAAACAGGCGCTGTTCCCGGAACCAAATCCATAACAAATTCAATCTCTCGACTAGGTGGCAGCCCTAGAAGGTCTTCTGGAAATACTTCTAGATATTTGCGTACAACTGGCACATCTTCTGGTTTTAACTTTGCTCAACTGTTGTATCAACTACATAAACTAAATAACCTTTACAACCCTTATTGATCAGCTTTCGTGCTTTCATCACTGAAATAATCGAAGAAGAAGTTTTCATACCACTAAATTTAAATCGTTGCCCATCAGCCAACTGGAAAACAACCACCTTCTTATGGCAATCAATTGTTGCTCTATTCTTGGACAACCAATCCATCCCCAATACCACTTCAAAATTTTTAATATCTAATATAACCAAATCAGCAAACATCGTCCTCCCTTTTATCTCTACTGAGCAAGACTTTAATATCGTATCAGATTCCAACACTTCACCAGATGGAATAGACACACTATACTTTGTTGATAACTTTTCTGGAATTTGTCCTAACTTCATAGCAAATGCGGGGGAAGCAAATGAATGCATCGAGCCAGAGTCAAATAGAACATTAGCAATGATTCCATCAATAAAAATATTACCTGTAACAACAGAAGGATCCACATCAGCCTCCTCAGTAGTCATTGCGAATACTCGACCCTATACTCCTTGTTGTCCACTACGAGTAGTTGTTACATTATTTCAATCTTTGGCCATGTGTCCACGTTTTCCGCACTTAAAACACTTGTTGGAACCAATTCTACACTCACCCCAATGATTCTTACCACAATTATTACAAACCGGCTTTTCATACTTCGTTGAATTTGTCTGATCCTACCTCAGTCGCTTCTGAGGATTCTCTTGCTTCTGCTTTCCTTTGTCCGTTCCACCATACTTCCACTGACCAACCTTAGAAGTTAAATTACTTCGTTTCAACTCGTTTTCCTTTTGTACCCCAGCTAAAGCTCGCTCAGATACCATGGCCATTTCGACAACTTCCGCATACTCTTTAACTCTTGCCACTCGTACATCTCTAGCAATGGCAGCTTTTAATCCCATCACAAAATGATCTACCTTTTGTTTCTCATCATTAGCAACCCATGTAGCAAACTGAGATAGTACTTCAAATTTCGTGACGTAGTCACCAACAGACATGTTTCCTTGAACCAGATGGGCAAATTCTAAAATCTTCGCTTTTCTTATCTCCTCTGGAAAATACTTGTTGTAGAAGAGATCCTTAAAACCACTCCACGTAAGATTTGCAGCCGTCGTTGTCAACTTAATAGAGTCCCACCAGTGTCTAGCATTATTTCCAAACAAACGTGCCACAAATAGAATCCGATGCCTGTCCTCAACTCCATATACTCATATATGACTTCTAGATGCTTAATCCATTCTTCAGCAATTATAGCATCCGTAGTACCTGAAAATTCCTTAGGATGTTGCTTTCGGAATATCTCATACAACGGCTCTGGATTTCCAACTCTTGAAGGTGGTGGTGGTACATTTTGTTGCTCTCTTTGTTGAGTTACTAATTGCTGGAACTGTTGACTCTGCATTTCCATTTGTTGTCTAAATTGTTCCCTTTGCAACTGAGCTTCATTGTTCAGCTTGCATTCGCATTTGTTCCGATTGTTGTTGAAACATATTTGCCATACCCGTGAAAAACTGAGACATGTCTGGCCTCTGTGGCTGAGTCGAATTCTCATGATGTTCTTGCAGATCACCAATATCATTAAGTCTTCTCTTTGGAGCCATTTGTATTAATCCCTCTGCTTAATTAATTTAAAATAATGGTTACTATTATAACATATAATTTCAATACAATTACTTTCAATATACTTAATGACATACCGGCTGGCTGATTCTTTGGTCTAATGACACGTCCCCATGTACATACTTAGTCTACAGAAACGTTTTAACCACTTTGCTCTGATACAAAAAACTGTAACACCCCTAGCCAGTTTAGCTTTTAACAAAACATAACTAGAACATGTCACTAATCCATACATTTATAAAATTTTCTATAACATAGAAACATAGTAAAACCAAGATAGTTGTATGATAAGAGATTAATATAAAATATTTACAGACTCTTCATCAAAGTTTAGTCAAAATATGAAGAGTTGGTATTACAACTATCCTATAGCACTATCTCAAAATAAAACTTTTTAGTGTAGCCCACAAAGTTCTTTGATAATCATTTTTCATGAAACAACTTTAACTTAGTATGTACATAGGTTCCATAACATCAGGTTCACAAAAGAGGTTCAGCCCACCACTAAGTTGCTTCTTCATTCTTTCCTTCCTCACCTGTGCCATGAAACTTTAAAGTGAGCTAAAAGCCCAGTAAGCAGAACATAGTTAAATACAAAACCTTTAAACTATAATCTGTATCCAAAATATAGTTTTCAATGAATTTCGAATCTTCTTACAGCAAATAGAAATCCAAATCAACATTTAAAAGAAATCATGAAAACCTTTACGATATGGCACAAATTGGGCTTAAACTACAGAATCATTACCCATTCATTTCCTTTAGGTTTGGCCAAATACTTTCATTACTGTCATTGGGATCCCAAACGCTGGTATCAGTCATGTCCCTTTCGGGACCCATCTGTGGGTATCAGTCAGTCCCAATGACATCATTATAATGGGGCTACACATTCCGTAGATATTCCCATCATTTCATAGGCCACATCTAGAACTTTGCAAATCTTTAAAATATTATAAACATGTCATAAAAGCTTTCAATAAACCATACTTTCCTTTAGCTTTCCTACTTGCAAATCATACTCTTTCCAATGAAGGGAAACATTATATCCATAGTCTCATTTGAAATGTTAAACATTCGTCAAAAACATTAAAACGCTATATCATATACTTTTTAAGTTTCTATGACACAGTAAGTAGAATTCCTACTTACCTCTTTAAAATTGAACTTCCGCAGAGAAATTGACTCCACCGTTTTGAGGAAGTTGATCGTGCTTGTCCTAAGGTCCATGATCAAGTCATTTTACATTTAAAAATATCTTCAATCCATTACCCGTCATATGAAATAGAAATATATGCATTATAATATCACCTTTCAACGTTTTAGACCATTTAAGGTCCTTTAGGACAAATTATAAGCACAAAGAAAATCTTTACCTAGTTGCTGTCCACAAATTTCCAGCTACAGGACTCAACTTTTGAAAATTCACCAAAAATCCGATTTACAACATTTTCATGTGAAATCTTGTGGGGAACAAGATTCATATGTATACTTTAACTTCACAAAATTTCAGCTTCAAATACATGGTATAAACAGAGAAATGAAACTCGAAATCCTACTGCCCTGTTTTAGAAATCTCAGTCAAACATTTTCACAAACACCTTCTATACAACTTCATAAAATACTTTAAAAACAATTAAAGCTCTTTTCTAATCAGACCTCACAATGTTTTGCATCTCAAATAACATAGAACCATCAAGCATCTTGAATAAAATCAGAAGTTACACATTTGGATTAAAATCAAAGCACACTTTTAACATATGGCATCTCAAGTAATTCAAATCACACACAACTTAAAACCTCACCTCTCTAGCTTTGAATAGCTTCAAAATCCATTAAAAACCCTAATTAAAACTGACCTTAGGTAGCTTATAAAATTTGGACTCCAAAAATGATGCCAAACTCCACTTTGAGCTCAACTAGCTTGGAAGAAAAATGGGTGTTTAGTGGAATCCGAGAATGAGTTTTTGAATGAATCTTAGTCTTGATTTGTTTTGTGATTTAGGAGGGGGAGAAGGTCTTATGATGAAGAAGATCAGTTGTTGAAGTTCTGTGTAGTTTTTTTTTTTCTTTGGCACATAGAACCGACTGGAAACGAAAAGTGTGAGGAAGAAGAGGATTTTGGTTAAATCAGTCTAATATCACATAAAGGCAGCTGTAAAGCACATATAAAGACAGCAGCAAAACAATTTTTTAAAAATTTCATAAATGCCCAAAAGAATTTAAAATTATGTTAGATCCTTAAAAATATATTTTCGTTGCAAATAAGTCCATAAAAATTTTAATAAACTTCATTTAATGTATATTCTATAACTTTAGATTACCATTCTTATACAAACAATCTCATAGACTAAGCACATCGATCAGCTTCACTTCCGGTAGTTATCAACTCTCCTCTGCACAGTTACTTAAAAAAAATATAGTTAAACAATTTCTGTAGTACATAAATTCTTAAACAAAAACACACATTTCATATAAAATAATTAACATAACTATTAATGAGCACTTAATAATAATACTAATAAGATACTAAACATATTTGTTAAACTTAGTTATTTTAAATTAATTAAGCTCGGCATTACACTACACAAGATGAAGATCATGGTTGAAAGATAGCAGGTGAGGATATTGGGTGATTGTAGCATATAAGAAGATCATGAGCTTAACAATCAAGCAAAGTTCATACGGTTATAATTCTCCTTATGGTTCTCAAATGGTGTCTAGTTTAGAAGTACAAAATCGAGACGGTTTTTTCGATATATTAGTATATCCTCCACTACAAATTAATATCAAGATGTCATTGCACATCCATCAAGACTACTCATCAAATTGAACAAATTAACAATATCCAATTTATAGGTTAATAGTTGGTAGAGACCAAGAAACGTATATGTGAGACATTAACAATTACCTTCAAAACCATTCAAAAGTAATATCTTGACAAATGTATTGTTTATATTTGATCTCAATCGACACCTACCTAATGTTTTCCAACCTGTTAGAAACTCTTTTTGGATTAAGTACACTCAAAACTTATATGTATGCTTTTATATTTGACATTTAATTTTTATGTATCCTATTATATTTGTAACGCCCCAAAATCCACGTAGGACCGACTACGTAAACGTGGGCCGTTACCATGCTTGCTTAACTTAAACCTTAGTCTTAAATAATTAACCTTACAGAAAATTTTAGAATTTTTTTTTTTTTAACTTTAAACTTTATTTTAAAATCATAACTTAAATAAACTTGTACTTATGGGTAAACTTCATCATGCCTACCCATTACTTGTTATGCCGATTATAAGGTCACCATAACCTTTTAAACCGGACCTTGGAATCATCACATATATAACATGGTACATATTTCTTAATCATACATAAACATCATACTTAAAATATTTGCGGAATATCTTGCGTACTTATACTGAAATGAAAAGACATTCTCAAGTCTTTAACTCCATACATACTATATAACATAATTTACTTTTGAGACATATACATATTAACTCAAAAGAGATTGCGGAAAATTTTGCATAGTGGTATCCCATACCGCCCTTCACTTGCTGCATCGTCTCCATGGCCCACCAAGTAAAGCTGCAGGCATCTTACTTTTACCTACAGTGTGAAATATACAAATGAGCTTTCGCCCAGCAAGTACAAACATGATCTCACAAAAACACAATAAATATCATACAACTTATGCATGAACCAATTATGTCCAATTATGAATCTTTTATGCACTTGAACTTATTATCTTGTCTTAACATGTGGGCCCATAGTGTACGTACCAAAAGCGCGCAGCCTCCAGACAAAGTTAGGGTTTGCAAGGCCCTAAACAGTTCTGGGAATCATAAACTTGACCCTCACGCATCAACGAGAGGTTAATAATCATAACTTGTCTTGAACATGTATCCTCCTCGATCACGGGAGGGTGGTACGATACCTTGTTTGTATTTTCTTACCATGCGATTTAACATTAGTGAGCATGCCTCATGATGTCAGTATACCATAACTTAACATTTACATGGCATTCTTAAAAACGTGGCATTCTTGAAAACATAGCATACTTGAAAACATGGCATACATAACACACATGAAAGCATATCATATATTAGAAAATAGTGTACTATTTTCCATACTGTAGGTGAGGTTTGTACTTACCTGTTATGCTATACCCTGGGTTTCGTTGTTCCAACTCAGGTCGCAACTGCATGTTACTTCCTGCTATTAAAAAGAACATAGGATAAGGATCCTATAAAATGTTGGTGACCTATCCAACATTCTAGTTATATGTCCCCTAGAAAATATCTTATTTGGTTATAATACGTAACCTTTAATGTGATAACCTTGGTCAACCTTGGTTGAACTTGGTCAACCAAAGTCAACCTCTTCGTCAACTAAGGTCAACATTCTATGGGTCAAACTTAGTCAACAAAAGTCAACTCCTTATAGGTCAAACTTAGTCAACAAAAGTCAACCCCTCATAACTCGGGTATCCATCCCAGTTATCTTCCGTTGTCGTTATGTTACCAATTTTGGCTTTAAAAATCTAATTTCCTTGTCTTGGAAAATTTGGAAGTTTAAATCAAAAATCCTTCAATTAGCTTAAAAAAATTCGGGGTTCTTAAAATAAAACCTTCATAAATATTATTGAACACTGAAAACTGTTGTTGGAATAGTCTCCACAGTCAAAACATTGGTGTTGTGCAAAAATACAGTTTTTCTGCATTGTTTTAGAAAATCCTGTGCAGGAATTTCCTGTTTCCTGCACAGTTTTTTAGAAATCCGTGTCAGTTTAAAAATCTAAATTGAATTTGGAAAAGTTGTCTTCACAAAAGTTTTAGCTTTCGAAAAACCCTACAACTTTTGCATTTTTTAGAAAACTCAGTTCGGACTCTAACGTGCTCTTATTCCCTGTTGAACTCACCTGGCCGTGCTTAAGTCCTGGGCACAGTCAGGCTCGGGTTTTTATAAAAACGAAGGCCTTTGGAGCCTTATTTTTGAAAACTGTTCATGTTGCCCCCTAGGAAAATCCCTTCTCTACAACTTTTATGTTTTATATTTTTCCCAATTCGGCCTCTAAAGGCCTCAAAATTTACTTTCCAGAAAGCTGCCCAGTTTTACCCGAAAACTGGCACTTTCAGTTTAGGTCAATTGTTACGTAAAATTACGCGCACACTACCTCAAACGGCTTTGGCCGTGAGCCTACGACAACATGCAGTGCTTCTAATGTTCATTTGTCATTTGCATGCATTAAACCAAACCCATGCAAACCCGTGTGTCATCATGCACCAAACTAGGGTTTTTGGGTTGGTTTGGCTACCATTCATCACATTCATGCTTAAACTAATCTCATACACCATTCAAGCATACCATACTCTACCTTAAACATAAGGGGACATATATCAAACATCTACTAGGCATGCATGCAATTCATACTATCACACAAGCATATGATTGAAAGCATGCACTAAATCATAAATTGAGACCTTGAGACCCTAATCAAGCACATAATAAGCACTAAACCCATTGCATGAAAATAAAAGAATGAGCTTATGCTCTTACATAATCAACTTGAAAATACACATAAATTCCAAATTGATGCTCAATTAAAAAGTTTAGGGCTATGGGAGAGTTACCTTGATCAAAGCAAGGCTAGGCTAGGGTTTGGGTCCCGAAAATTCTCTCCTCCCTTGGTCCTCCAACAACCGGCCTTCCATCCTCCAATGGGTACCAAAAATTTTCCAAACATTTGCTTGGGTTTCTTGGTGAAAACCGACCACTCCTACACCAATTCCCTTGCTCTACTTTTTTTTTTTTTTCTCTCTTGGCTTAAGTTCGGTTTTGGAGAGGAAAAGTATGAGAGAAAATTTTGCAAGAGTTTGGCTAAAATCCTCTATTTTTCCACTAAAAATCTGCCCCCCTCACCTCTATTTATAGGCTTTTTGAACTTTTCAAAATTGTCAAAAAGTCCTTGAACTAGGATTTAATTATTTTTCTAAAATTGTATTTTGGTCCTTGAAGCAAAAAAAATTTGCTAATTAGTCCCTACATGTGGAGGCCGGCCATTTGCTTCCTTGGTGCACAAGTTTTGCTTACCTCATCATGATGACATCATGCTTACATCACCTTGATGACATCAGGCTTACATCATCATTGCTAACTTTTCCAAAAATTGCACTTTTGCCCCTAAAGACAAAATATTTGTAATTTAGTCCCTACGGGTGATCGGCTAAGGTAGAGCCACTTGACTTCCAATTCATGCATAATTATCCTCTTGATTCCAAGAATCCCTTAATATAATTATGCAATCCATTTCCTTACTAACTTTGATAATATCAATACTGTTTTGTCCTAAAACAGTATTATCATACTGAATTGTAGTCCAAAATCCATCTGCATAAAATTGGACTACGTATAAATTTTTCTTGGGACTTGAAACCATTTAGCCCATATTGCTCCAAATATTGTGCTTGATTTTTCTAGGGTGGTCTCATAGCTTATTCTAGCTTATTTGTTCATAATGACGGTTTTAGGGTTTAGGGTTTAGGGTTTAGAGTTTAGTAATGACAGTTTTCCACAGTATAATTTTCATACTGTTAATTACACTACAGTACCGCCTCAGTCAAACTTAAAGTCAACCTGGTCAAACTTTGACCGGCATAAAATCATAAATTCCTATTCTGCCCTTTTTCTCAAAAGGCCACATGCTTGACTAAAGCAAACTATTATTGAGTCTCGTAGCTAATTAAACGAGAACTCAAACATTTACTGATATTCCACTCCGATCATGATTCAGATTTAGGTTTTCCTTGTTTCAAAGGAACTCTAAAGTCATCAAAATTTCGGGTATTTGATTATGCCCAAACGTGTACAAAAACAAGCGGTCGATTGTAGCACAATTACGACGGTCGATCCCACGAGGAGATGATAAAAACAAACAAGAAGAGATTGGCGAAACAAAAGCGTTAGAGAAATAAGTAATCAAGAGAAAGAAGAAGGGGAAGTATTTTTGTGATTTTTAAAACAAATTTAAAGACAACGTAATTTAAAATGGAGTAAATTCAAATATCAAAAGGTGGTAAAGCATCAAGAATCCCTCACGTGTATTGTTTTCCAATTTTAATTTTGATTCAACAAAAGTATTCAAATGAATTAAACTTCTCACGTTAAGACCAAAAAGATTATTATTATAAATTATCTAAAATCGACAATATATCAAATTGACAATATTGCAGTAATAGATCAACTTATAAAATAATTCTAATTACAAAACATTACATGACAAAATTTACATAGAAAAAGCATGACTGAATCTATATAAAAACTTAGCACATAATATTTTGCATTCAAAGAAAATTAGAAAATGGAGAAGAATAATTCACTCAAATATATGTGCATTATAAAACCGAACAAATAAAACCTCAATTGGAATACTCAACACATGAGTTCATCTCTAGCTTCACTAAGAGAAATTTAGCTAAACATGTTCAACATTCTCACAAAAACTCTAAAGAAAATTAGAAGAAGAAAAGATAGAAAAATGACTATATTTTTGCTCTACATTTAACCAAAAATTGGTTAAAAATACAACAGCCTCGCTATCTTGAGGAACCCTCATTTTATAGCCACTAGAGAGGATTTTTCGCCCAACAAATCCACCACCCAGGCTGGTAAATCAGCCGGAAACTCGCGGTAAGTCGGCTGGAGCTAAAAATCAGGGAAGCTGGAATTTGGCCCGAGATTTGCGCGGGCTTGACTGAGGGACTGGTGGCTTCGGCCCGAAACTCAAGCGGGCTTGGAGTGGTTTGGAGCTGGCTGCCTGGCTGAAAACACGGGCCTGGGATCACGCGGGCCTGAGATCACGCGGGCCTGAGATCACGCGGGCCTGAGCTGGTACATGTGGAGGGAGCAGCTGGCTGCGCGCGGAAGAAAGGAGAGAAAAAGGAAAAGAGAGGAAAAAGAGGAGAATGAAAGAATAAAATAAATCAAAATGAATAAAATAATAAATATTTCTAAAGTAAAATATTATGAATTAAAATTATGAAAATACACATTTAAAACATAAATTATCTAATAAATTATATGAACAAAAATGTGTTTTTGTGCATTTATCACAACCCCCAACCAGCTTATTGCTAGTCTCTAGCAATTCAAGCGCAAGAAAATCAAGTCAAGCTGAAAATTCAAATCAAAACATGCAAAATCATCTAAGCACTCAAACAAAATATCATTAAGAAATCAGAAAATGCTATCAAAACTACTTCAGTCATTACTCCAGAGTTGTGTGTGTGTGCACCAAACCATATCCTTCTTACCACAGTCCGTAACACAATTAGCATCGAAAAATTCACCAAGAAAAAGTCTCAACTCCATTACCTCACGGGTGTTGGAAATATTTTAATGCAGAGGTTTCCACTCATGGAGTTGGAAAGAAATCAGTCAACACTCAAATGAGAGAAGGCACTTTAAGGACAAGCTAATAAACAACCATTGATCAAATGATAGGCGAATCAAATATTCAGAACATTACACCACTTGTACCATAAACTAGCTTTTGGGATTTCATTCGGATCAAATAGATAATTTCATAAACAAAGAGCCGCAAAATACAAACAAATAAATATACAGCACTTTTTTTTCTATTTTTTTTTTTAAACAAGAGACATTATGCTTAATAGAACAAATGTAGTAAGGGATTCTTTTGACTGCTATGCAGCACCAGATGAGATTATAACTGAACTATATGAATATTGATGATAAAATGAATGCTCTTGCCCTTTTTTTTGTGTTTTTTTTTTGTTTTTTTTGTTTTTTTTTTTGTTTTTGTTTTTTATTTGTTTTTTTATTTGTTTTTTTGTTTTTTTTGTTTTTTTTTGTTTTTGTTTTTTTTTTGAACAATACAAAAGAATAAGGCTCTATTACAAAATATCAATTCTATCTAATCAAAGTTCATCCCTCAAGCAAAAGTACAAGTTATGTAGTGGTATTCCAAATAGTGATTTTACCAACTCAAAAGATCAATAAAAGTTCAAAAAGCTGTTTTCTCAACTCTCACAACTCACCAAAAATGAAACACTTAAACTCGAGAATTTTTCTCAACTAAATGTGTTAACAGCCATCTTACCACAAGGTTCAGTATGTGCACAAAAGGAACTCTGGAAATCATTTCTTAATAGTCAAGATAACAAAAACTGACTCAAACTAAACATTTTGAGATCACACTTACGTAACTTTGCAAAAATTTTGATTCAAATTTCAAAATGACAAAAATTAAACTTATGCATGAATATGCTCACCACCCCCAACCAAAAATCAGACAGTGTCCTCAATGTCTAAAAATATGTACAAATATGAAGAAGACAGGGAAAGAGAACACCTGGTTGATGACGGTAGGAACAAAGATGAGCTGTCTAATCTGATTCTTAAAAAAAAAACACAAACAACTATAAAAGCACATAAAAACAAACTGAAAATAAAAGCACACAAAACATACAAAAATAAAAGAAACAAGCAAAACAAAAAAAAAATGATACAAAAAGGGTTGGAAGCAAACTACTTATAAACCGGGGCTTCAAGAATGATTTCTTCAGCCTGGCTCACTCGTTCAATGTAATGCTTCAATCTCTGACCATTGACTCTGAAAATCCTCCTATCGCTTGGGTTATCGACCTCAACAGCACCATTAGGAAATACTTGTTTCACCACAAATGGACTAGTCCACCGCGACCTCAACTTACCTGGGTGGAGATGCAGACGGGAGTCATAAAGATGCACCTTCTGATTTGGCTCGAAGTTCTTCCTTAAAATCTGCTTGTCATGAGCCACCTTCATTCTAGCCTTGTAAATCTTGGAGTTATTATATACATCATTTCTCAACTCCTCAATTTCCGATAGCTGGAGCTTGCGATGTATACCTGCAGTACTGAGATCAAAGTTAAGGGCTTTGATAGCCCAATAAGCCTTATGTTCAAGCTCTACAGGTAAATGACAGGCTTTTCCAAAGACAAGCCTATAAGGAGACATCCCAAGGGTGGTTTTGTAAGCAGTGCGATATGCCCAAAGTGCATCGGAAAGGCGCAAAGACCAATCTTTGCGGTCGGGGTTTACCGTCTTCTCCAATATTTGCTTGATCTCTCGGTTTGCCAACTCAGCTTGGCCGCTCGTTTGTGGATGATAAGCAGTTGAAACTTTGTGGATCACACCATATTTGCGCATCAGGGCCTCGAAAGAATGATTACAGAAGTGTGTGCCTTGATCACTGATGATAGAGCGGGGCGTACCAAACCGAGATAATACATTCTCTTTCAAGAACTTCACAACTGTTGCATTATCATTGGTTCAACACGGCACGGCTTCTACCCATTTGAAAACGTAATCCACAGCAAGGAGAATGTAAAGATAACCGAAAGAAGATGGAAATGGTCCCATAAAATCTATCCCCCAACAATCGAATATCTCTATCACAATAATTGGGTTCAAGGGCATCATATGACGACGGGACAAAGTACCGAACTTTTGGCACCTCAGACAAGAACGACAAAACTCATTAGTGTCCTTGAGCAAAGTGGGCCAATGAAGGCCACACTGCAAGATTTTTGCGGCAGTCTTCTTCACAGAAAAATGACCACCACATGCATCGTTATGGCAAAAGTTTAGAACACTATGAATTTCATCATCAGGAATGCATCGCCTCATGATCTGGTCGGGGCAGTATTTGTAAAGGTACGGATCATCCCAGTAGAAATTACGTACCTCGACCAAAAATTTGCGCTTATCTTGAGCACTCCAATCAACAGGAAGTTCGCTGGTCACCAAGTAGTTGACGATGTGAGCATACCAAGGTAGCTTAGTGACAGCGAGCAGATGTTCATCGGGGAAATCATCTCGGATAGCAGGACCGTCAGCAGGGTCACTAAATTCGAGTCGAGAAAGATGGTCCGCTACAACGTTTTCGACTCCTTTCTTGTCCTTGATTGTGATGTCCAATTCCTGTAGTAAGAGGATCCACCTAATCAATCACGCCTTGGCATCCTTTTTGGAAAGGAGATACTTAAGGGCTGCATGATCTATGAAGATGGTGATGGGTGAACCAATCAGATATGCACAGAACTTGTCAAGTGCAAACACAACAGCGAGCAACTCTTTCTCAGTGGTTGAGTAGTTCACTTGAGCACTATTCAGAGTACGGCTTGCGTAATATACTACAAAGGATTTCCCCTCTCTTCTTTGACCAAGGACTGCCCCAACAACATGGTTACTTGCGTCACACATAATCTCGAATGGTAAGCTCCAATCCGGTGACTGAATGATGGGGGCAGAAGTTAGCTTCACCACGAGCATTTGGAAGGCATTTTCACACTCTTGTGTCCACTCAAAAACGGCATCGTTGGCTAGAAGATTACATAACGGACGAGAAATCACAGAAAAGTTCTGTATGAATCTCCTATAGAAACCAGCATGTCCGAGAAATGACCGAACTTCTTTCACTGACTTGGGGATGGGCAAATTAGAGATAAGTTCAATCTTAGACTGATCGACCTTAATCCCTTTCTCAGAAACAACATGCCCCAAGACTATGTCAGATGGTACCATGAAATGGCACTTCTCCCAGTTAAGCACGAGACCTTTCTCTTCACATCTTGTCAGAACAACTTCTAAGTTAAGAAGACACAAGTCAAAGGAATCGCCGAACATGGTCAAGTCATCCATGAATACTTCCATACATTTCTCGACCATGTCGCTGATAATGCTTGTCATGCACCTTCGAAAGGTGGCCGGCGCATTACACAGTCCAAATGGCATGCGCCGAAAGGTATAAGTACCAAAAGGACAGGTAAAAGTAGTCTTATCTTGATCCTCCAAAGCAATATCGATCTGATAATAACCTGAATAGCCATCAAGAAAGCAGTAGAAAGGATGACCAGCCACGCGTTCTAGGATTTGGTCGATGAACGGAAGCAAAAAATGATCCTTGCGGGTGGCGGCGTTCAGCTTTCGGTAGTCGATACACATGCGCCAACCCGTAATAGTCCTTGTGGGGACCAGAGCCCCTTTCTCATTCTCCACCACTGTCACCCCCGATTTCTTGGGCACTACCTGAGTTGGACTGACCCACTTGCTATCAGCGATTGGATAGATGATTCCTACATCTCAAAGCTTCAAGACCTCACTCTTTACGACTTCTTTCATGGTTGGGTTCAGTCTCCTTTGGGGTCCCTTCGTGGAATAGCCCCGTCTTCCAATTTGATGTGACGGGAGCAAATTAAGGGGCTAATACCCTTAATGTCAGCAATCGTCCAACCTAACGCAGCTTTGTGCTCTCGCAGCATGTCGACTAACCGCTGCTCTTGTGAAGCATCAAGTTTAGATGAAATGATAACAGGAAAGGTATCATCAGCTCTGTGACGACCCGCCTAGCACCGGCCGTTACCATACATTCTTACATAATAATATATGAAAATTTAGACAGAAATTTTTTTTTATTTTTTTATACAACTGATAAGTATTGTTTAACTTGGAAAATTTCATAATAAACACTTATATACATACATGTACTTATACATAACTACTTATGGCGGAAATGTGTTCTTGTACTTAAATACAACATATTTAGCGTAGCATAATTTAACAAAAAGAAACGTAGTGATTCCGTCCCACAGTTTCACAGCTTTGCCTTGCCATGCTCCATCGCCTTGTATCATGAAATACCGCAGGGTTGCTTACCTACAGCATAAACTTAAAACATGAGCTTTCGCTCAGCAAGCACAACTATTTATCCGCAAAACATATCATGATAACATAATGCATGAACCATTTATGGTCAATTCCTGTTTTCATAAGTTAGCATAGTTTTTGGGCCCTTAAATAACATAACATAACTGTACGTACCGTGGCGCGCTGCCTTGGAGTGGTTGGGGCGGCCAGCCCTGTCCAACTCAAACCATGAACCAAACCCGACCTGACGCGGGCCGATACGACATATAGCATTCTGCTTATAGTGATGCTTAAAATTTTGTTCTTATCTTATTTCATACTTGAAATGTTGTTTCATATTCATAACCAGTTTCTTAACTGAAACTGGGATTTCATATTTTACCAAATCGCTTATCTTTAATGAGCATACTTCGTGATGTCATAATATCAAATTATTCATCATATGAACATACATACTATAAACATACATCATATATCTCTTAACATGAACTTGAAAACATACATGCCATACTTTCATTATTCCTTGCATACATACATGCCATTCGTACTTTAATATTTATCATATCTTAAAAATGTACATACATACATATCATAAATATTTCTTATACACATAACATTATAAACTTGATATCATACAGGCCATAACGTTTTATCATGCTTATATCATTATAAACTTGAAAGCATTCAACAAACAAATTTTTGTTTATGCTGTAGGCGGAGTCGTACTTACCGTTACTGCGCCTTGAATCACAATTCTTCACTCAAACAGGTCGTTTTCCTGTTTTCAAGAAAAATCATAAGATGAGTATCATCCTATCATAATAACATAATGATTCTAATTGCTAACAACCAATCCTAAATTTCAACTCCTTTTTGAAATTTAGTAAAAACTCTAATACTTTGAAAACCGGATTACAAACCAATTCATTAATTTTAGTTCTTTTCCCACAAATCTGTTTCGAATTTGGAAAAGTTTTCTTCATGAAAGTTGTAGATATTGAAGTCTCCTAAAATAAAACCTCAAACTTCAAATCTGTCTTTAACATGCTTGTTTTTGCCTTTAAAAATTTTTCGACCAAACTTACTACTCTTAATTTGGTCTCGGGTTTTTATAAAAATGAAAGTCTTAAAGGCCTTATTTTCAAAAACTGGCCTTGTTGCCCCTAGGATTTTCCCTCCTCTACAACTTTGTAGTTTTAACGTTTTTAAGATTCGGCCTCTAAAGGCCTCAAAATCTTGTTTTCAGAAAAACTGTTCGGTTAGAAATTCTTAATCAAGCATACAAAACCCTAGTGCATACTTCTTACAAAATTAAACTCATGTTTAACGCTATTAATCATTCTCTTAATTTATAAATGGAGAACTAGAGGATAACAATATTTACCTCAAGTTTCACTGATGAATTTCTTAGTTTAGGGTATTTAAAATTTTCCTCACACTAAACCGAAAATTCCTCTTTTTCTTTTCTTTCTTTTCTTTGCTCGGCTTCTATGGCAGAATTGGGATGGTTTGTGCTGCTCAAGTGTGTGTGTGTGTTGGCTAACGAAATAATACAACAGCACCTTCACCTATTTATAGATGAAGCACAAAATCTTAAAATTGCTTACTAAACCCTAAAGTACAACAATTTGCTCTTTAGTCCATAGAAGAAACCAATTTGGTTTTGTTTTCTTGATAGGTGGCCGGCCATTCTTGTGCTTCTCATGCCAACTAACCCAAGCTAGGGTGCTTACTCATGTGGCCTAGGAACCATGAGGTGTCCCTTCCTTGGTGTGGCCGGCCTTAGGTGTAAGTTGTGCATGCCTTTGTTTGCCAACAAGCAAAGCTAGCAAACTTACTAAGCTTGCCTAAGTGTGTGAGATGTCAAACTCTAAGAGAGTTCAAGAAATCCATCTTTGGTAATTTAGGCAATGGTCCTTAAAGCCAACTATTTCCCCCCTTAGTCCCTATGTGTTGGCCGGCCATACATCCCCCAAATTGCCAAGCAAGCTTAGCTAGAGTTGCTTGCTCATCAAGCTAAAATTTTGAGGTGGCATTCCCTTGGTTGGCCGGCCCTAGGGTGAGGTGTGCAAGCCTTGACTTGCCAAGGGGGCTAGGCTAGGAAGTCTAGATGATTGATTCACCTAAGCTAGGCCAAGGGGTGCGTCTTTCCCTTGTGTGGCCGGTCATGGTGTGGTCTTGGCTTGCCAAATAGGTGAAGCTAGGTTTACTTACTCACCAAGGCTAGACCATGAAGTGTCTAACCAAGGTGATGGCCGGTTCTTAGGTGTCAACTTAGCAAGACCTTGGCTTGCCAAGTAAGTAAAGCTAAGCATTCTTACTCACCAAGGCTAGGTTATGAAGTGTCACTTAGCCAAGCTAGAAACATAGGGTGTCTCATCCTTATGTGGCCGGTTTTTAAGAAACCATGTGAGATCATTTGCTAATTGATCCATAACACAAAATCAACCAACTAAATTAGAGTGTTAATTCACTAAATTTAGGGTATGATTTGTAAACCTTTAATGACACTTAAAATCTTCTAATTTGAATAATATTTTTCAAGAACAAGATTCCTTGCTCAACAAGCCATGACGTGGCCGGTTCCTATGGTGACACATGGAACAATGTGATTGGTTCTAACTAGAGTCATCAAATACAATCTTAACTTGTCTTCCTTGATTTCCAACCGAACTAACTAAACTATAAATGGATCATTGACTTAATTGAACTCAGAAACTTTGCTTACAAAGTCCCTGATTCAAAAATTTACATAATTGCTGATAAGTTTACAATTTTTTCAAAATTGCACATTGGCCCCTAAAGGCAAAATATTTGCACTTTAGTCCCTATGACTTGGCCGATTATAGTTAAGCCTTCAAATATCAAATTCCTACTAAATTCTTCCTTAGAAGACTTTTTAGCCCCAAAATCATAAACTTTTCTTAATTTGCAAATTGACCCCTAAACATAGAATATTTGCATTTTGGTCCCTGTGAGGTGACCAATCATAGTAATGACACTTATCATAAGAGGTGTCATCCTTAAAGGCCTTGTTTGGCTTATCTCCCAATAACATAAAATCATAAAGCATAAACTTACATTTTTTTCTTTTAACAAAAAGGTCTTAAACTTGCATAACTAACTTATTTGAATCTTTTAACAAAAGATTCAACAATTTTTCATAGAAACATATCATACATATAGCATAAACAGACTTTGATTCTTAACAAAAGAAATCATAAGTTTACAAACAGGTTGGTCATTACAAGCTCCTAGGAAGACATATTTCAGACCCTCAGGCAATTGTGCCGGCTTAAGTGTTGGGATCTCTTCGGTGGATGGTTTTGGCTTTTCTTTCTCTCGAGGAAGCTCTTCGAAACGTGGTTTCCAAAACCTGGTTCCTCTGTCTTGTGAGTCTTTATAGATGGTAGCGTTGTTGGCCAACTCACAAGGACCGGAACTCTCAGAATCAGAATTGTGGAGGAGATCATCAAGATTATCGGAATCGCTTTGCAGTTGAATCTCCTCCGAGACGAGTGTGTTGATCAGAAATGTTTGGTGATACTCGTCATCATCGTGTGGCTGCTTCGCAATATGGAAAACATTTACTTCTAAGGTCATGTTCCCGAAAGATATCTTCATGAGACCATTCCTACAGTTGATCAAAGCATTGGCTGTAGCAAGGAAAGGTCTACCGAGGATGATGGGAATCTTGGATTCCATGCTTACCACAAATTGGGTATCTAGGACAAGGAAATCAACGGGGTAATAAAATTTCTCAACTTGAACCAAAACATTCTCAACTATACCTCGAGGCTTTTTGATCGAACGATCGGCCAGTTGCAAAACCATAGATGTGAGCTTAATCTCTCCTAGACCAAGTTGCGAGTAGATAGAGTAAGGCATGAGATTGACACTCGCTCCAATATTGAGCAAAGCTTGGCCGAATTCCTGAGTCCCAATTTGGCACGAGATGGTGGGACAACCAGGATCTTTGTACTTAGGCGGCGCCTTCTGCTCGATCACCGCACTCACTTGTTCCGTCAAGAAGGCGGTCTTCTTAACGTGGTGCTTCCTTTTGACGGTGCATAGATCCTTGATGACTTTGGCATAAGCCGACACTTGTTTGATCACATGAAGCAAAGGAAGATTAATCTTCACTTGAGTCAAATGCTCTAGGATCTCACTTTGACTATCCAGCACTTTCCCAGCAGGTCGCACAGCTTGGGGGAAAGGCACCTTTACTGGAAGTTCAGTTAGCTCATCTTTCTTAGGGACGACTTCTTGACTACTTGAAGTGACGTTAGTTCTTGATGGTTCATCCAAAATCTTGCCACTACGAATGGTGATGGCATTGACCTCCTTGATTTTTCGCCCTTCAGAGTTGGAGGTTTGTTCCATGTGTTGCCCCGTGGGATTGGATTGAGCTTGAGAAGGAAATTTTCCTCATTCTTGAACAGCCAATGCATCAGTCAGTTTTGTGATTTGGCTTTTCATCTCTTTACTTTCTTCCACCATTTGTGTGAAAAGTGATTCGAACTTTTGGTTCATCCTAGTATGTGCCTCCATGAAAGATTGCAAGGTATTCTCGAGAGAACTCCTCGGCGGTTGTGCATGATACTGAGGTGCAGAATTCGCCTTTGGTGGTTGTGGCTGTTGCTCTGTTCTCCATTGCCCACCTGATGGTTGTGTTTGATTGTGATCTCTCCAATTGAAGTTTGGATGGTTCCTCCAGCCAGGATTGTATGTGTTAGAGAAAGGCTTGTTGTATGCCCCTAAGGCATTACATTGCTCCTCGTAACTCCCTCTCATTTCACTATAAACAAGGCAATCCTTAGCTAAATGTTCCACTCCTCCACAAACGAAGCATGGCTCTTGTGATTCTGCCCTTGCGACCATGTGGATTCCTCTGCCTTCCTTGGTTTTGAGGGCCTCAATCTGTCGTGTCAAAGACTCAACTTGGGCCTTGAGGTTATCCTCTTCTCTTAGTTGGTAGACTCCAGCAGGTCGGGATCGACTAGTGCTGTCAGTAGCACTTGGTCCAGTCCATGTGTGGGCTTTCTCTGCTAGCTCGTTGAGATACTCGAAAGCCTCTTTGGGATCCTTCTGGAGAAACTCACCATTGCACATCATCTCCACAAATTGACGCTCTCGGATTGTGAGTCCTTCGTAGAAATAACTGACGAGGCGCCAACTCTAGTAACCATGGTGGGGACATTGATTCAGCAGATCTTTAAACCGCTCCCAGACTTGATAGAGAGTTTTATTATCCTTCTGTGTAAAGGTCGAGATCTGTCGTTTAAGACCATTAGTCTTATGGTGTGGGAAATACTTGCTGAAGAATGCAGTTGTCATCTCTTCCCATGTTCCAATAGATCTAGGTCGCAAAGAATACAACCAGCTTTTGGCTTTGTCCTTTAGAGAGAAGGGGAAAAATTTAATCGCACAGAATCTGCAGCCTCAGCTCGGTTGTGGAAAGTGGCCACCACTTCTTCAAACTCCCGAATATGCACATACGGATTCTCATTCTCTAACCCGTGAAAGGTTGGCAAAAGTTGGATCATGCCTGGCTTGAAATCCAAATTCGGCATATTGGGGGGGAACATTATGCATGACGGTGTGGCAGTACGCGTGGGGTGAAGGTAGTCATTCAACGTCTTTCGCTGGACCTCCTCGTGTTGAGCCATCGCAAATGAATTTGGAATTGCTAAAGCGTTTGGAGATGGAGGAAAGCTAGACGTAGCAGAAGAAACTTCACTAGGGTCTTTAGGTCTCCTCGCAAATCTCCCTAGTTCGTTTCTATAATGATTCATTCACCTTAAGCGTTTTTTTTTTTATTTTTAAAATTTTTTTTTTAAGCAAAGAAAACTTTTACAAAAACAACAATAGTGTAAAACCGCAAATCGCAATCCCTAAGAGTGCTCCCAGGAAAGATTGGTGGGGCGAGGCCTCCTTAAAAACCAACCTCCTAGACAGAACTCCCTTAGTTCGTACTTTCCAACGTTTCCACACAATTGCTTGCAAAATTAATTAAATTTTATGGCGTATTTTATGAAATGTTAGATGTTAGATATTAGTATCCTAAGTTACTATTATACTAAAACCTAAGGTTACACAAATTATGAGTCCTAATTTATTAACACTAAATTAGTAACCAGAAAAGTTAAAACCTAAAATTAATACAAGGAATTAAAACAAGCTATAAAATGAAAATTAACAAAAACAAAAACAAACAAAAAAAAATAAAAAATATAAATAAAAATATAAATAAAAAAATAAAAATGAAAACTAGCAAATTGATAAAATAGATACGACCAAACTAATTAAAATTAATAATAATAATAAGCGGGAAGAAATGAACAGTAAATTTTTAAAAAAATTAATCGGAAGGAAAGAAAAAAAAGAAAAATATATATATATAAATATATGAAATCAATAAATTAAAAAAACTGACAAATGGTCAAAATAAAAAAAATAATAATAAAATTACAAAAACGGAAACTCATAACAATAGTAAAGGAAAAGACAGACCACAAGAAAATTTACTACAAAGAAAATCAAAAACTGACAGATGGACAAAATTAAAGCAACAATACTACAAAAACTAACTAACGTGCCAAGAAAAAAAAATATAAATAAATAAAATAAATAAAAATATAAATAAATAAATAAAAATAATTAAATATATATATACACACACTAAAAGAATCTAACGTATGAAGAAAATCCTAACCAATGCAATCTAACTAATAGCCAAAAGAACCAGTGAACTATACAAACTTAAACACAATTTTTTTTATTTTTCGGCTTAAAGAAAAGATAAAAAAAATTATAATTTAAACGTAAAAATAATAAAGAAAAATAAAATAAAACAAAATAAAAGAAAATTACTTACCTCTTGGCAAAATATCTACTGATCAATCTTGCTTCTTGACACCTTCCCGGCAATGGCTCCAAAATTTGATTACGCCCAAACGTGTACAAAAACAAGCGGTCGATTGTAGCACAATTAGGACGGTCGATCCCACGAGAAGATGATAAAAACAAACAAGAAGAGATTAGCGGAACAAAAGCGTTAGAGAAATAAGTAATCAAGAGAAAGAAGAAGGGGAAGTATTTTTGTGATTTTTAAAACAAATTTAAAGACAACGTAATTTAAAATGGAGTAAATTCAAATATCAAAAGGTGGTAAAGCATCAAGAATCCCTCACGTGTATTGTTTTCCAATTTTAATTTTGATTCAACAAAAGTATTCAAATGAATTAAACTTCTCACGTTAAGACCAAAAAGATTATTATTATAAATTATCTAAAATCGACAATATATCAAATTGACAATATTGCAGTAATAGATCAACTTATAAAATAATTCTAATTACAAAACATTACATGACAAAATTTACATAGAAAAAGCATGACTGAATCTATATAAAAACTTAGCACATAATATTTTGCATTCAAAGAAAATTAGAAAATGGAGAAGAATAATTCACTCAAATATATATGTATTATAAAACCGAACAAATAAAACCTCAATTGGAATACTCAACACATGAGTTCATCTCTAGCTTCACCAAGAGAAATTTAGCTAAACATGTTCAACATTCTCACAAAAACTCTAAAGAAAATTAGAAGAAGAAAAGATAGAAAAATGACTATATCTTTTTGCTCTACACTTAACCAAAAATTGGTTAAAAATACAACAACCTCGCTCTCTTGAGGAACCCTCATTTTATAGCCACTAGAGAGGATTTTTCGCCCAACAAATCCACCACCCAGGCTGGTAAATCAGCCGGAAACTCGCGGTAAGTCGACTGGAGCTGAAAATCAGGGAAGCTGGAATTTGGCCCGAGATTCGCGCGGGCTTGACTGAGGGACTGGTGGCTTCGGCCCGAAACTCAAGCGGGCTTGGAGTGGTCTGGAGCTGGCTGCCTGGCTAAAAACACGGGCCTGGGATCACGCGGGCCTGAGATAATGCGGGCCTAAGCTGGTGCATGTGGAGGGAGCAGCTGGCTGCACGGGGAAGAAAGGAGAGAAAAAGGAAAAGAGAGGAAAAAAAGGAGAATGAAAGAATAAAATAAATCAAAATAAATAAAATAATAAATATTTCTAAAGTAAAATATTATGAATTAAAATTATGAAAATACACATTTAAAACATAAATTATCTAATAAATTATATGAACAAAAATGTGTTTTTGTGCATTTATCAGTATTACATTCTACCCTCCTTAAAAGATTTTCGTCCTCGAAATTTCGTATAATCCTAAGTGGCTTTTCTTCAATCCACTATCAATTCTTAACAAGTTACTATGGATTGAATAACTTGTTTACGTTCCCATTTTAATATTTTAATGGGATCATGTCTTTTATATAGAACCATAATCTTCTTTCTATATCCTCATAATTCATACCTTCATATCCTCATACTTTCATGCTTTTATACTTTCATTCTTTCATGCATACTTTCATACTTTCTTACATACAATCATACTTTCCTTTCGTACTGCATCACCTGAACTATTTTCATAAAATTTCTTAGCAAGTATATCATATAACTTGCTATATTTTAAAAAAAAAAAAAACATATACAACTTTTCCGTACTTGAAAAACATATCGTATCATATAGCTTTTTCATACTTGAAAAGCATATTGTATCTTATATTTAAGATATTTTTCTTTAACTTTATTTGAGGGCTCAGCGAATATATCATATTGAAAATATTTTTCTTTCAATTTGCTGAAGCTGAGGACCCACTGGTACAATGTTAATCTTGTGCTATTAGAACCCTTTACTTTTCATAGTGGCCCCTTTCTTGGAATTCTGTTCCTCAAGGTTTTCTGGCCTTTTACATAACATGATGGCCCCTTTCTTAGAATCTCTGTTCCTCAAGGTTTTCTGGCCTTTTACATAACAAAACGTGAGTTGGTTCTAATAAGCATAAGATCAAGCACCATACATAAAAATAATTTCCTGCAATCTCTTTCCAAGTGAATCATGGAAAACAATACTAAATAGTAATATTGAAAACATATTACTGTTCGAGTGATGCAGTGAAAGGTATCCTTGTATCAACTAGCTACTTGTTAGCTAGTGCCTTTAGCATTTCCTTTATAGCAAAAAGGCATAATCATAGTTCTAAAGGATATCTAAAACTCCCAATCATCATTTCATGATTTCCATCACTTAAATGATTATATATAGTCGACCTTAATCAACCATTATGTGTCGACTTCAAGGTTGGTGCTATTGACCTTAACCTCATTAACTTATCATCAAATCTCTTGGTCATCATTATTATCATAGCCTGATAAATTATTGTTGGTAACATCCAACTTATATTGGCATATTGCTTATTTGCTACCCCCAAACTAAGGCATCATCAAAAATTTTCCCCGTTTCTAATATTACTCTTATGGGGCAAAAGTTTCACAATCAGGAAACTTAACTTCCATGGTATTAATCCATTCCTTAGAATGAAAAATTTCCTTGTTACCATCATACCAAGGTAAAGCAATAGGCTATACGATCTCGAAGCCTATTAATTTCCTTATTGCTATTCTAGCCATCATAACTTAGCTACAACAGTTGCAAGATTAGGCTCTTGTAAAAAAATTTGGTCTGTTCATATGCATGGTGAACCATATTTTAACTCTAGTTCCTTATTTCCTCACATGTCGTATATCCATTCTTACCTCCATATCTTATCATGTCCTATCTTGAAAACATCATAACTTATCATGATCTCTTCATATCACATTGTAAGCTTATCCATCCCTGTATTCAACATTTTCCTTATGTGGACAAGAGTTCCCAGCTATGATCATAACGGGATGGAGTAGTCCTTTACAAGCACCAGGAGTATCATTTTCCAACATGATCATTGACGAGGGATACTTACTTCACACGTAAGATCTTAACTAATTCTAATCAAAGGAAAATAAATTAACTTACTTGGGCACTTGCAGAAACGATGTGAAGCGAAGTGAAGTAGGCTGGCAGGATATCGCTCTGATACCAACTTTGTAACGCCCCAAAATCCACGTAGGACCGACTACGTAAACGTGGGCCGTTACTATGCTTGCTTAACTTAAACCTTAGTCTTAAATAATTAACCTTACAGAAAATTTCAGAAATTTTTTTTTTTTAAACTTTAAACTTTATTTTAAAATCATAACTTAAATAAACTTGTACTTATGGGTAAACTTCATCATGTCTACCCATTACTTGTTATGCCGATTATAAGGTCACCATAACCTTTTAAACCGGACCTTGGAATCATCACATACATAACATGGTATATATTTCTTAATCATACATAAACATCATACTTAAAATATTTGCGGAAAATCTTGCGTACTTATACTGAAATGAAAAGACATTCTCAAGTCTTTAACTCCATACATACTATATAACATAATTTACTTTTGAGATATATACATATTAACTCAAAAGAGGTTGCAGAAAATTTTGCGTAATGGTATCTCATACCACCCTTCACTTGTTGCATCGTCTCCATGGCCCACCAAGTAAAGCTGCAGGCATCTTACTTTTACCTACAGTATGAAATAAACAAATGAGCTTTCGCCCAGCAAGTACAAACATGATCTCACAAAAACACAATAAATATTATACAACTTATGCATGAACCAATTATGTCCAATTATGAATCTTTTATGCACTTGAACTTATTATCTTGTCTTAACATGTGGGCCCATAGTGTACGTACCAAAAGCACGCAGCCTGTAGACAAAGTTAGGGTTTGCAAGGCCCTAAACAGTTTTGGGAATCATAAACTTGACCCTCACGCATCAACGAGAGGTTAATAATCATAACTTGTATTGAACATGTATCCTCCTCGATCACGGGAGGGTGGTACGACACCTTATTTGTATTTTCTTACCATGTGATTTAACATTAGTGAACATATCTCATGATTTCACTATACCATAACTTAACACTTACATGGCATTCTTAAAAACGTGGCATTCTTGAAAACATAGCATACTTGAAAACATGGCATACATAACACACATGAAAACATATCATATATTAGAAAATAGTGTACTATTTTCCATACTGTAGGTGAGGTTTGTACTTACCTGTTATGCTATACCCTGGGTTTCGTTGTTCCAACTCAGGTCGCAACTGCATGTTACTTCCTGCTATTAAAAAGAACATAGGATAAGGATCCTATAAAATGTTGGTGACCTATCCAACATTCTAGTTATATGTCCCCTAGAAAATATCTTATTTGGTTACAATACGTAACCTTTGATGTGATAACCTTGGTCAACCTTGGTTGAACTTGGTCAACCAAAGTCAACCTCTTGGTCAACTAAGGTCAACATTCCATGGGTCAAACTTAGTCAACAAGTCAACTCCTTATAGGTCAAACTTAGTCAACAAAAGTCAACCCCTCATAACTCGGGTATCCATCCCGGTTATCTGCCGTTGTCGTTATGTTACCAATTTTGGCTTTAAAAATCCAATTTCCTTGTCTTGGAAAATTTGGAAGTTTAAATCAAAAATCCTTCAATTAGCTTATAAAAATTTGGCGTTCTTAAAATAAAGCCTCATAAATATTATTGAACACTGAAAACTATTGTTGGAACAGTCTCCACAGTCAAAACATTGGTGTTGTGCAAAAATACAATTTTTCTGCATGGTTTTAGAAAATCCTGTGCAGGAATTTCCTGT
Source organism: Ficus hirta (assembly GCA_038430175.1). Taxonomy (NCBI): domain Eukaryota; kingdom Viridiplantae; phylum Streptophyta; class Magnoliopsida; order Rosales; family Moraceae; genus Ficus; species Ficus hirta. The sequence goes on from CM076597.1 coordinate 4,452,319, forward strand.
TTCCTGCACAGTTTTTTAGCAATCCGTATCAGTTTAAAAATCTGAATTGAATTTGAAAAAGTTGTCTCAGGAAAGTTTTAGCTTTCGAAAAACCCTACAACTTTTGCGTTTTGCAGAAAACCCAGTTCGGACTCTAACGTGCTCTTATTCCCTGTTGAACTCACCTGGCCGTGCATAAGTCCTAGGCACAGTCAGGCTCGGGTTTTTATAAAAACGAAGGCCTTCGGAGCCTTATTTTTGAAAACTGTCCATGCTACCCCCTAGAAAAATCCCTTCTCTACAACTTTTATGTTTTACGTTTTTCCCAATTCGGCCTTTAAAGGCCTCAAAATTCACTTTCCAGAAAGCTACCCATTTTACCCGAAAACTGGCACTTTCGGTTTAGGTCAACTTTTACGTAAAATTACGCGCACACTACCTCAAACGGCTTTGGCCGTGAGCCTACGACAACATGCAGTACTTCTAACATTCATTTGTCATTTGCATGCATTAAACCAAACCCATGCAAACCCGTGTGTCATCATGCACCAAACTAGGGTTTTTGGGTTGGTTTGGCTACCATTCATCGCATTCATGCTTAAACTAATCTCATACACCATTCAAGCATACCATACTCTATCTTAAACATAAGGGGACATATATGAAACATGTACTAGGCATGCATGCAATTCATACTATCACACAAGCATATGATTGAAAGCATGCACTAAATCATAAATTGAGACCTTGAGACCCTAATCAAGCACATAATAAGCATTAAACCCATTGCATGAAAATAAAAGAATGAGCGTATGCTCTTACATAATCAACTTGAAAATACACATAAATTCCAAATTGATGCTCAATTAAAAAGTTTAGGGCTATGGGAGAGTTACCTTGATCAAAGCAAGGCTAGGCTAGGGTTTGGGTCCCAAAAATTCTCTCCTCCCTTGGTCCTCCAACAACCGGCCTTCCATCCTCCAATGGGTACCAAAAATTTTCCAAACATTTGCTTGGGTTTCTTGGTGAAAACCGACCACTCCTACACCAATTCCCTTGCTCTACTTTTTTTTTTTCTCTCTTGGCTTAAGTTCGGTTTTGGAGAGGAAAAGTATGAGAGAAAATTTTGCAAGAGTTTGGCTAAAATCCTCTATTTTTCCACTAAAAATCTGCCCCCCTCACCTCTATTTATAGGCTTTTTGAACTTTTCAAAATTGTCAAAAAGTCCTTGAACTAGGATTTAATTATTTTTCTAAAATTGTATTTTGGTCCTTGAAGCAAAAAATATTTGCTAATTAGTCCCTACATGTGGTGGCCGGCCATTTGCTTCCTTGGTGCACAAGTTTTGCTTACCTCATCATGATGACATCATGCTTAGATCACCTTGATGACATCATGCTTACATCACCTTGATGACATCATCTTGATGACATCATGCTTACATCATCATTGCTAACTTTTCCAAAAATTACACTTTTGCCCCTAAAGACAAAATATTTGCAATTTAGTCCCTGCGGGTGATCGGCTAAGGTAGAGCCACTTGACTTTCAATTCATGCATAATTATCCTCTTGATTCCAAGAATCCCTTAATATAATTATGCAATCCATTTCCTTACTAATTTTGATAATATCAATACTGTTTTGTCCTAAAACAGTATTATCATACTGAATTGTAGTCCAAAATCCATCTGCATAAAATTGGACTACGTATAAATTTTTCTTGGGACTTGAAACCATTTAGCCCATATTGCTCCAAATATTGTGCTTGATTTTTCTAGGGTGGTCTCATAGCTTATTCTAGCTCATTTGTTCGTAATGACGGTTTTCCACAGTATAATTTCCATACTGTTAATTACACTGCAGTACCGCCTCAGTCAAACTTAATGTCAACCTGGTCAAACTTTGACCGGCATAAAATCATAAATTCCTATTCTGCCCTTTTTCTCAAAAGGCCACATGCTTGACTAAAGCAAACTATTATTGAGTCTCGTAGCTAATTAAACGAGAACTCAAACATTTACTGATATTCCACTCCGATCATGATTCAGATTTAGGTTTTCCTTGTTTCAAAGGAAATCTAAAGTCATCAAAATTTCGGGTATTACAATATTATAGTATGTTATTCGTAATGATCAATGAGTGCATAATATCAAATTCAAATTACAATCAAGCTTAATTGTTATGTTTTACTATTACATCATGCAACATAGCTCTCATATTTGCTTAAAAATATATTATTTTTGTTATAAAATGTAATGACCCATGCCTTCTTTTGGTATGATATTGTCCGCTTTTGGCCTCATGCCCGCATGATTTTGCTTCTGGACTCATCCCAAAAGACCTCAAACTAATAATAGGTGGTCTCTTTACTTATGAATCATCACATATATCTATTCCCAAGCAATGTAGGACTGTACAACTTACCATTTCCTTCTCGGGACTGATGACTATCACAATCACCCCTCTTTTTAGAGCCCAACATCCTCGTTGGCCACACTTCTGATCGGGTATAGGCTTTGATACCATTTATAACGACCCGTGCTTCCCTTTGGTATGATATTGTCCGCTTTGGACCTCGTGCCTGTATAGTTTTGCTCTTGGGCTCACCCTAAAATGCCTCATACCAATAAGAGGTAGTCTTGACTAAACTATGCTTATCCAATTCAAGGCTTGTTCATTGAATTCATTCAAATCATTAATTGTAGGCGTCAATTTTAATTTCACTCCCTCTCCCGAGTGCCGAGTAAAATAATATGCAAAATTAATTAAATTAATATCCCTATTAACTCAACTAATTAAGCACTCATTACGCAACCCTGCTCTAGTGATTATCCAAGTCATATTAGCCTCACGAACTTAATATTACTATGGGTTGTGTTTCCCAAGTCCCAACATATGAAATTAATCTCCCGAGCCCAATTTCACACATCTAATAACTCTAATTTAATAAAAAAAATCAAATTAGGAAAAAAGCATAGAGAAACACAAAAGATTCCAAATGCAATTCAATCCACAAGCAATAAATTCATCAAAACATAGTCATCATCAAGCTACATCATACCTCCTAGCTTAAAAAGTTTAGCTAGACATCAAAGTTCTCAAATCCACAACCAAATTCAAAACAAACATCAAACCCATGTTCAAGCACCAATTCAAAGAGTAAATACAAGTTTAAGAGCTACAAAGAGAGAGGAAAGTAGAAGGAAGAAAAACTAGTTGAAGAACAAGCTCCCAAATCATCAATCTCTTTGAATCTCCAAGAAAAACCCTCAAAAACCTTGAAGCTTTCACTCATGTTTGTCTGAAATTTGGGTCACCAAAAAGCTCCCCTTTGTTCGTGCGCTGCAACGGATGAAAAGAGGGCTGTAGCGTGCATTTGGCGGCTAGGGCTTCTCAGGAGGCGCACTGCAGCTGATGAAAAGAGGGCTGCAGCGTGTCTGAAACAGGGCAGGGGCGAGCTGCAGCGGACGTTTAGTGCGCTGTTGTAATGACTAACTTTTTGACGGACTCGTGATTTCATTTGATACCAAGGAAATCTAAGCATGTACTATGTATGCCTGTATGAAATATATGATTTGATTTTATCAAAATATGTTTGAGTTCTTATAAGTTATAAGACTCAATGTTAGTATGAGGCCTTTTGTCGAGGAGGCGGAACCATGATTTATGACTTTGTTCTGGCCTATGTATGACCAGGATAACTCATGACTTGAATAGGACGGTACTTCAGTGTAATAAGCAGTATAGGAATTATACTGTATCTGACTGTCATTGCGGATACAGAATGAAGAATAAGGAATGAGATCACTTTAGAAAAATCAGAAACAATATTTGGAGCAAGGAGGACTAAGTAGTTTCAAGTCCTAAGAAAAATCCATACGCGGTCCAGTTAAGTGCAGATGAATTCTGGACTACAGTCCAGTATGACAGTACTGTTGGTAGTTAAAACAGTATTGGTATCATCTGGATTATTAAGGAAATGGACTGCATATTAGAAGGGAGTGCCAAACATGGCCCTAATTGGAGGACACCTCACCAAAGATAATTATTTAATTTTGGGAATTTTTGGTAATTATGGAAAAGTGGATAACTATGAAAATGTTTTTTAGTGAATTAAGCAACACTTGGCAGGCCACCTCATGGGACTAAACGGCAAATATTTTATTTTTAGGGTCAAATATGTAATTTTAAGAAAAAAATAATTGTGTAAAATTAAGTATTTTTCACCTATAAATAGGGCAGGTGGTAGAAGAAAAACCATTTAGTTAAACCTCCCAATTTTTAGTTCTCTTTGAACTTCTCCCTCTAGCCCTTAAAAAAAAAAAAAAAAAAAAGAAGAGAGAAAGAGAGAGTGGCCGGTCGGGGTAGTAAAGTGTGGAGGAAAAATTGTTCTCATTTCAAGATCTAGAACAACCTCCCAAGCTCTAGAGGTATTCCTCTTGACCCCCTAAGAATTTCATTAAGCTTTTGATTAAGGATTTATGTGTATTTCAAGTATAGGTTGTAAGAGCATAAGCTCATGTCTCTTATTTGCTTTATGTGTTATGGTTTTTATATGGTTGGTGATGATAGATTTATGCTTAGGATATCTTGAATGCTAGCCCTAAGCATGAATATAATTTTTTTGCTCTAGAATGAGTTTTAGGGTTGCATGTGCCCACCAAGTGTTTGTGAATATGTCTTCACATGTTTAAGTAGGAAAAAGTTAAGTATGATGATGAATGATGATGAATGATGATGATGATGTATATGTGGGTTAAGAAATTAACCTAAAAACACAAATTGGTAAGATTGGAAAGTTACCAAATATTGTGTTTTTCATGAATATGAACAAGTGTATGATTGAATGATAAATATGAATCCGACATGCTGCATGTTGGTGTAGGCTTACGGTTTTGACCGTTTGAGGTAGTGTGCGCGAATTTTTAAACGTAAACCAACAAAATCCAAAACTGCCAATTTTTGGATTTAACTAGACAGTTTTCTGGAAACCTGATTTTGAGCCCCTTAAAGGCCGAATATGGAAAAATTCAAAACTGCAAAGTTGTAGAAAATGGAAAACCCTAGGGGGCAGTGGGTGACAGTTTTTGAAAATAAGACTCCAAAATCCTCTGTTTTTATCAAAATCCGAGGTTGGTCAGTACAGACAGTGTACGCAGCCAGAATTTTTTCAAAAGGAAAAACGAGTAAGTTAAAGGTAGATTTAGGTTTTGGACAAAATCAAAATTTGTAGGTTTCGATGAGATCAACAACTTTCTTGAAGGAAACGTTTTCAAATGAACCGATTTAAAGATAAAACTGAATTTTTAAAACTGTGTAGGGTACAGGAAATTCCTGCACACACACTTTCAACCAAATTAAAAAGCAGTTTTCTAGGTTTTACAGTTTTACAACTTCTTTTACAAAGAAACTACGGTTTTACGAAAAACCATTTTAAAGGGGTTTTAATCCATTGGAAATTTCACAAGTAATTTTTTAAACGACAATTTTAAGTAATAAATCAAGATAATACTTGATTTATGAAATCAGGATATTTTTCAAGAAAACAAGGTATTTTAAGTAAAAAAGATAAGATAGGCCAAAGTTACTTAAAAATGTAAGTAACAATTCTATGATAGATAGAAACCAGTTTGGAGACCAAACTAGGATCGAAGTAAATGAAATAATAAGCCCAAGTTACTTAAGATATGGTAACAATTATATGACTAAAGGTAACCGGATAGAATACCAATATATTATAATAAAGTTTGTATCTATGATTACCAAGAGTAATCAGATTAGATACCAATTAAGTATGTCATGATTTATGTTAACAGGAGTGTAACCTGTTGTTGTGTCTCGTTGAGCGATAGACCAAGAACGTAGGACGACTTGTACGTACAACTCCGACTACAACATAGGCAAATTGTTTTACTGCTTTGCATGTTTTTCAAAGCTCATACATTATTGTATGTAATGCATATGATTTATGTTTGTGGCATCATGTAAGCATGCTCACTAATGATAAATCACATGGTAAGAATAAGATCAAGTTTCAAGTAAGAAACTATTTTTAAGGAAACTGTTTTTAAGAAACTGTTTTCAAGTAAGAAACCGTTTTCAAGAAAGAAACTGTTTTCAAGTATGATGTTAAGCAAGTTTTCTTGTGTTGTGCCGACCTGCCACGAGGGCGGGTTTGGTCCATGCTTTGAGTTGGATTGGACTGGCCGCCCCAACCACTCTATAGCTATATGCCACGGTACGTACACTCATGTTATGTAAGGACCAAAAAATATGCTAACCTAAGAAAGCATAAAGAAAGCATAATTGGTTCATGCATTCTTCTATTGAAAATGTTTTGCGGAAGACAAGTTATACTTACTGGGCGAAAGCTCATAACTTATGTTTATGCTATAGGTAAGCAGCCTATTAGTAATGTGTGATGCAAGACTGTGGAAGAGGGCACAATGGACTGTGAAACTCTGGGCTGGACACCGCCACACGTTTTGAAAAAAAATGTATATAAATGTCGGTATTATGTTTTGATAGTTTGATGGTACTAATATCTAGTAATTGGTATATTTTGTAAATGTGTTATGATGGTTTAAAAACTTAGTACTTGCCTTGATCAAGTACATATATATGAGTATGAAATTAAATTGGGATTTAAAGTAAGTTCGAAAAAAAAATATTTCCATATTTTTACATAAGATAAGAGTTTCTAAATAAGATAAGTATGGTAACGGCCTACGTAAGGCGGGTCGTTACAGCTGTAGCCTGCAGAAACGAGCTCTCTGGCCTGTGAGTTCAAACGCGCACTGCAGCGGATGTTCGGTGCGCTGCAACCCGCTTCATGCTTCTTTGATTCCTCTTTTTGGTGCCTTTTTTGTTCATTCTTTCTTTTTACCTTCAAAAACAACATGAACATAATAAAAAACACTAATAAAATTGCTCAAAAACCAACAAAATTTCTAAGAATAAAGATTGATAAAATCACTATATCAGCTCTCTTAATTTATAAGTTATATTTCCAACATACAAGTATGTTAACCTTCAGTGTATCAAAAGTCAAAAGTAATAAATATGAAGTCATATATTCATCTTAGGAAAATCTCATGTGGAGTTTCTGGAACGCCCCGACCTACGTAGGGCCATTACCATACTTACTTAAACTACATCTCGGTTTTAATAATTTAAACTTACTTGAAAATTTTAGAATAAATTTTTTTTTTAAAACATATTTAAATAGACTAGTCCATATAAGTAAGTTTTCCGTGCATATAAAAAAAAACATATATACTCCTTTCATTTAACTCAAGTCTTCAATCCTCATATATACTGTATAACACAATTTATTCTATATATATATATATATATATATATATATATTTTTTTTGGTTCAAAAGAACTTGCGGAAAAACTTGCATAGTGGTATCCCACACCGCCCTTCACTTGCCGCATCGTCCGCATGACCCACCAATTAAACTGTAGGCTTTTTACCTACAGTATGAAATATACTGATGAGCTTACACTCAGCAAGTACAAACTTAATCTCATAAAAACATGTCAAGCATCATGTAACTTATGCATGACCCATTTATGATCAATTATGAATCTCTTATGCTCCGTTATGAACTTATTATCAACTTATTATGAACTTATTATCTTGCTTAACATGTGGGCCCCTTGTGTACGTACCAAATGTGCCCAATCCACAGAAAGTTAGGGTTTGTAAGGTCCCTAACAATTCTGGGACTCGTGTAAGCCTTCACGATCTGACGGAAGGTCTTCGTATCTTGAACTTGAACATGTATAATCCTCTACGATCTGACGGGAGGTTGGTATGATACCTTGCTTGTCTTAACTTATGACTTAACAACATGTTCTTACCATGTGGTTTAATATTAGCGAACATGCCTCATGATGTCACTATATCAAAACATATAACAAAATATAATATCAATCATAACATATACATACACACGGCATAACATGGCATACCTTGGCATAACACGGCATATAAAAATATGTCATACTTGAAAATAATATTTATTATTTTCATACTGTATGTGAGGTTTGTACTTACCGGTTATCCTACGTCCTGGGTTTTGTTGCTCTAAATCAGGTTGTAACAACAGGTTATTTTCCTGTTTCCCAAAAAGGACGTAAGATAAGGGTCATCTTATCTTACATAAATCATTCCATTTAATGCCGGTATCCTTAACCAGCATTCATTAGTAACCCTAGTTACATGTCCCCTACACACTACCATTATAGCTTATTTGGTTACTAAGTGTAACCCTAAACAGTATCTTGTTTGTTGTGTTAATGAACTTTAGGTTCAAGGCCCAATCATACCTAGTATCTTATTAGGTTACTATTAGTAACCCTAGGTATAAGCCCAAGTTATATTTGGATCAAAACCCTATTGGGTTACTAAGGCCCAATTTTTAAAGCTATGTCCTATTAGGTTACTATTGGTAACCATGGGCTTTAGGCCCAACCCATTAACTTAGGTATCCTACCCGGTTACCGTTGTCATTATACTGTTATTATGTTTTTAAGATAGCTTTTGGCTCATTTATTTATTTTTTCCCTTTTCTTGATAAAACCTAGTATTTGTTGTCCAAATTTTCCTTGTATAAAATCCTTTGTAAATTTTCAATATTTTAGCAAAAACTGTAATTTTTTTGAGTAAAGGTAATGAAACTGTTAGGTTTTGAAAACTATCCTTGAAAATAGTTCCATAACGCCATTTATCAGTGTATGTGCAAGAATTACCCGTTCCTGCACTGCTTTTGAAAATCCTGTGAAGGAATTTCCTGTTTTCTGCACAGTTTTTAGAATCCAGTTGTATCTAAGAATTTGTTTGGATTTTGAAAAAGTTTTCTTCACAAACATTTTAGATCTTGAAAAACCCTACAACTTTCATTGTTTACTCAAAACCCAGTTCTACCTTTAACCTATCCTTTTTCTTTGTTGAACCTGCCTGGCAGTGCACAGGGTCTGGGCAGACCAGGCTCGGGTTTTTGTAAAAACAGAGGCTTTTGGAGCCTTATTTTTAAAAACCGTCTGAGTTACTCCCTAGGATTTTCCATTTTCTACAATGTTTTAGTTTTGACTTTTCTCAAATTCGGCTTCTAAAGGCCTCAAAATCATGTTTCCATATTGCTGCCCAGTTTTGATCCAAAACTGGTAGTTTCCATTTTAGTTGGTTCTTACGTAAAATTACGCACACACTACCTCAAACGGTTAAAACCGTGAGCCTACATCAAGCATGCAGCGCGTTACATAATGTTTTCATTGCCATGCATTCATTTCCATTCATACAATCCTTCATGCAAACCCATAAGGTGAATCTTCACCAACTAGGGTTTTCAGGGTTTTCTTGAACCCTACATGCAACATACATTACCAATTAAATTTTTCATCCATGCAACATCATTCTTGAGTGTGTGGGGACATACTACAAACACATACTAGGCATTCATACATACCACATAATTTCTAACACATATTATCATAAACATGCATCAAACCATAATTAGAGATCACCAAACCCTAATCAAGCACATTCAAGCAATTACTACTAACCCTATTGCATGAAACTAAAAAGTGAGCTGATGCTCTTACATTCCCAACATAGAAATACACTTAAATCTTGAATCAAACTAAATTGAAGAACTAGAAGGTGGAGAGGATTACCTCTAGGTCTTGAGTGGTGGATCTACTCCTTGGATTGGAAAATTTTCTTCCTCACCTATCCTACACACAACCGGCCACTAACCCCCCTTTTTTTCTTTGGCTTCGGCTCCTAGGGTGAGAGGGAGAGAGTTGAGTTGAAAATGAGCCAGAGTTTTGGGGTGGAACTAAAATAAAATGGTTCAACACCCTCCCCCCCCCCCCCCCTCCTCCCAATCACCTATTTATAAGTGAAAATCAATTTCTTTTTAGAATTATTTTTATTCCTAAAATTGCATATATAACCCCAAAAGCAAAATATTTGTTAAAGAGTCCCTTGAGGTGGCCGGCCAATATGGGTCCTTGGAGGCCAAGTAAGCCTTTCATGTTCATTCATTCAATTATCCAATCAAAAGCTACCACCAATTTCTTCCAATTTTCTAAAAATCTCAAAATTCACATATTTATCCTAGATGAGGTGTCCTCCCATTAGGGCCTTGTTTGGCTTCCCTCTTAATATGCAGTCTATTTTTACTAATGCAGATATTATAAATACTATTTTCAACTAATAACAGTACTGTTATACTGGACTACAATCCAGAATTCATCTGCGTATTATTGGACTGCATAATGATTTTTCTTATGTCTTAAAGCTACTTAGCCCTTATTGTCCTAAATAATGTCCTTGATTTTTCTAGAGTGGTTTCGGTCCTTATTCTTACTATTTTATCTGTGATGACGGTTTTTCGCAATATAGTTTTCATACTGCTTGCTGTACTACAGTACCGTCATAATCATGCCTTAAATTATTTTGGTCAAACTTTGACCGGAATAATATCATAAATTCTTGTTCTGCCTTTTTCCTTAAAAGGCCTCGTTCTTGACCTAATAAACTTATTATTGAGTCTCATAATTAATTAAACGAGAACTCAAACATATACTGATAAAATTATGAATTTCACATTGATATTCATAATTTTCATGAAACATCACATAAACACATAGCACGGACTTAAATTTCTTTATATATAAGGAAATCATGAGTCCGTAAAAATTTCGGTTATTACAGTTTCACTTGTCTATGAATGATCACAGATAAGATCTCCTCTAACAGATCGGATCTCCTCCATGCAGCCACGGTCATGCGCAGACGAGGAGATCTGATCTCCACCGGTGGAGCGCAGCCACAACCTACTCCACGCGTAGATCATGACGTCTCCAATCATCACAGACATCTCGACACGGCGACAACGACGATGCGGCAGATCCAAGATCTCCTCTGCGGCGAACCGTTACTGCGAAAAGGTGGAGAAGATCCGAGATCTCCTCCAATTGTGAGCCGTGGCCGCCTAGAGGTGGAGGAGATCTCACCAGCGAGTCATTGCCACGTGTTGGTGGAGATGATCTTCGATCTGCTCTTTTTTTTTTTTTTTTTACTTTGGTGTATAAGTTTGTGATGATTGCTGTCCTTTTTTTATTTAAATGAATTTTAGTGATTTGTTTTAGTAATCTGATGATATAATCGACCGGTTGATACCAGCCGGTATCCTATCTAAGGATGTGGTTGCAGGTTGGTAACCATCCAGTATCTTGTCCGTAAAGGTGGTTACTGACCAGTAACCAACTGGTATCTTACTAGAGGAGGTAGTTACCAACTGGTTTCTTGTTGCGAAGGTGGTTACCAGTTAGTGGCCATCCAGATAATAACCAGTATCACAGTGAATGCTAGATAATAACCAACAGGTGACCATTAGCTGGGTCGGTATCATCATTAATACTAATTGATAACTTAAGGGTATAATTGTTATTTTATACCAAATAAGTAAATAAATATTATATGATGACATGACAATGACAGTTTTTGCAACAGGTTTTGTTCTGTGGCAAAAATCAATCCAAGGCATGATTCTATGATATTTTTCTAAAGTAAAACCAAATGTAGTGCAAGCCCAAAAAGTGACCTTATAAATTTTTTGGGTTATAAATATGACTCTTAAATTTTAGACTCAGTCTAATGTTTGTTCCTAATTTTTAATTTTACGCGACACACTATTCCGAATTTTTTGCAGTCTAAATTTTTTCTTTTAAAAATTTTGATACTTCATACAATACAATACAATGGTAAGTAAACATTGTACAATATAGTAATTATGTTTATACGGTGCAAAATCAAATGATGCACTGTATATCAACAATACATTATAGTAGAATATAATACAAAATTTTAGAATACGACTCGTCAGACATGGCTTAAAAGACATACCTTTCTAGACACCCAAAAGCGACACTGAAAGTTTCTCACTAATCTCAGTTTGCAGATACACATAATATTTCCTTAACAATTTATCATTTTTAAGTACACTCCAATTGAAGATTTTTAAATGCGATGAATTTTTTTAACAAAAAAAATTATATAGAATGACAAGAATAACAAAATAAGTACCATATAATTATTTTTTCAAACACATTTCAAGGTTTTATACTTTTTAATTCCTTTTAAACCAAACACACATTTCTAAACAATAACTCACTTCTAATCAAAACATTAATCAAACGTCCGCTTAATTTTATAGTAAATATATTTCATCACTTGGTAAAAATAAAATGAATTAAAAGATGAATTCTGCAATTAAATTGAAAAACGCAAGTAAAGAATTTTATCAACACGTAACGTCCTGCAGAGATAAGGAATTTCGTTCCTACACAAATTCAAAATATTGCGTATGGAATAATGCGGGCATGCAATACGTTGTTGGCAGAAATTTGAATTTCTAGTTCTCTGATTTTTTAGATTTGAGGCTTTCAACACACAGCAAACGCCATTAATTCTCCACAGATTCTTTAGCACACACAACTTATGAGACTCTGTATTATACATATAGAACTTTACTTGTAACTATTCTCTCATTTATATGTCTACAAATTTGCATATTTCATACGTGTTGGTACCTATCCTACACTCAATGCCATTGAATCTACTAGTGAGGATGCAATGTTTTTTAAATGATCCCCCAACTCCTAATCTCTTTTCCTGATCTTCAATCACAATCTTTAACAAGTTTTTTATGTCACCTAATGCCCATGCTAAAGAGATATGAGGGTGTGGATCCTGAAAAATAAAATTAAAAATTAAAAAAAAAAAAAAGAGAAATAAACATCATAATGAAATATATAATTCTCCTTATCTTCCTCTATTATTCATGGAAAGATTAACTAGACGAGTTCATAATGAAGTATCAGCAAAAAAGCATACCTTATAAAATTCAGGAAGATGGTGACGCTTATAAACCTCGTTGACTGCTTGAATTTGATTTGTTATCTGAAATTAATTGAATTTAGCTACATATTAGATAAAGTGTTGTCCATAGGAGGGAAGAAAATCATGTGGGAATCTTTTTTTTTTTTTTTTTAAAGACAATTATTTTTGAAGAAAATTCAAATAATTTCATTCTTAAAAGCTTTAAATTAATTAATTGAACCTAAGAGAGTCAAATTTAATTTTTGCTTATTTCTTTGGTCAATTATAAGTTAGTTTGTTGTTTTTGTCCTCTCTTAATTTTCATTTTCATAATTATTTAGTTTTTAAACTTTATTTGTTGTTTTTCGTTCTTATTTTGACAAATTAGAGTACACTCACTCTTTTTATATCGACTCCCCCGTTATTATGTGATATCAACGAGTATCTCGTGACTATTTTCTCAATGTTATATGCAAAACAACATGTTAATAGAGGTAGTGAACTAAATAGATGTTACGAAGATTTATCTATTATTTTGTGCAAATGATAGGAGTTTTCAATGGTTACTCTTTTTTTGTAACCATTGGTAGACCAAATTATAAAAAGAAGTGCATGTATTAATTGTATTTGATAAATGACATTTTAAATGATTAAACACATGAATCTTATATATTAAATTAAATAAGTTTTATAAAATAATAAATAATATAGTTTAATAGAATATTATAAAATAAAACAAAACGAAATATAGTTTTTGTTTTTTAGGAGTTTTTTTTATTTGATAAAGCTATATTTTTTATAGATAAAAAATGATGGTTAAATTCTTTTTTTTTAAGATGGTTAAACAAATTCAATCACAAACATGCTCTCCAATAGTGGCTTTTGTGGCTACAGTAGTTACTTTTTCAGCTTCTTTTTCCCCCGTGATATAGCGTACCAAAAAAGAAAAACAATTTTGAAAAAAAAAAACTACATTTGTTATTTTATTTTTTCATGTATAAACAAACAAAGAAATAGAAAAAATTTTGAAGATTCTTACAAAGACATAGAAAAAAAAAAAAAAAAAAAAAAACTCTATATGTTATTTTATTTTTCTTGCATAAGAAAACAATATGGGGAAAGAAAGTATTCTTCTAGATTCTTACAAGTAAATACGGAAAACAAATAGAAGATAAAAAACAATGTGAAGAAAAAAAGTATTAAAATGGCTTCAATGCCTTAAGGAAGGTCTATGCATGAGGAACATTGTTCATATGAAGAATCATTTTAAAAGTCACTTTTTTTGTGAAAGAAAAGTAAATATAATAAAAATATAAAGAACAGTTAAAAAACTTGAGAATAAACGAAATCTTAAAAAAAAAAAAATTCAAAATCAGGAAGGAATCTTTAATTTAGCTTTTATTTTAAAAAAACTATGTCAAGTAGGTAAATAACAAGTTGCCCATCTTAAAGACATTTAATTAGCTCTCTAAGTTCAACGCTTACTAATTTTCATTAAAATTTTTAGCCAACAACCCAATTTCTTTTAACCATTGGATCTATATCTTACGGTTAAAAGAGTGATACCCATCCATGGGTAAATATCAGAATAACCATTAAAACCTCACCCATATGTATATATATATATTTATATAAGAATTTTCAATGATTACTCTTTTTTTATAACCATCTATGGTTACAGACAAAATTATTGAAAGTAGTGCATGTTTTAATTGTATTTGATGATATGGCATTTTTATGACCTGTTATAATAGGTAAATAAAAAATTTAAAAAAAAATTCTGGTTACCCTAAACGTTAAGTACAAAGACTTTTGTAAAGTTGGACAATTGGATATCTGGAATCAAATCCAGATTCCTGATGGAATGAAAATTTTTTTTCCTTGATTATTTTTATTTCCTTTTTGATTAATTTGTTACAACTCTTTTTTAACAAATTTCTATTTAAAAAAAAAAGGCATTAACAGCGTCGAGTGCCATCCATCATTAACACATTTGGAAATTTCAACTTTTCGTTTGTGTCTTGCCTCTGATATTTTTCTCCGTAATATCTTACATGGAAATTTTTTTTTTTTTTTAAATGCAAGGAAGAAACCAAATGCATAATATGAAGCAGCAAAAAATTAATTGAATGAAAAAATAAATGGGAAGGGAAATGAAATGAATCAAGATTCAAAAATTAAGAAATGAATCTTAGTTTCCTTTTAAATTCAAAAAAAAATATATATAAAAATCATAGCATGTTAGGAATAAGTTACCTATCCACATCATATTTAATGAATTTTATAAGTTCAATGCTCATTAATTGTCATAAATGTTTTTTGGTTAGCTATTCAATTCATTATAACTATTTGATTTATATCAAACGGCTAAAATAACAGTAATTACCGATGGATAAATATTTGAGTTACTTTTAAAACCACATTCACACATATATATATATATATATATATGCTTCAAGAACAAGGCGCATTAAACACCCATCCAATGAGATTTCAAAAAAATAAAAGACAACGAAAAGAGGATACCGTACCTCAACTAAACCCGTGGAAGCAACTTCCAGTGATAGAAAGGTGCGCGTGCGATTATCATTGACAAAGACTTCCCATTTACTAAATTCAATCCAATACCTGTTTTACATAAGGTAATGTTAATATATATAAGAGTCAAATTATTTATGTAGCAAAATTATCATTTGTGATGCACGAGAGTATGAGTTAATTAATTTATATGTGGGTTGTTTAATCTCTACAGTGATTGAAGATATACCTTAGTATTAAATTTTATATCAGATTCCATAATAAAGTACAAAATTCAATTTTCCATTCGAAAAAAGAAAACTTAGAATTCTCTTGTGTAGAACTTTATTTTAATTAATCGAATAGTTAGATGAGAGTAAGGATATATTTGATAGAGCTTTAGCTTTTGCTTTTAATCACTAAAAGAGAAACTAAAACTATGATTTCTCAACAAGTATTTGGAATGAAAGAGCTTATGAGGTCAAAATAATTTTCAAAGTTTTCTAATAAATAATAAAAATATTAAAATGATGTATATGATGTCTAATTTAACCATTGTTACGAGTTTTTAAGTCTATTTAGATGAGCTTTTTACTATAAGTCATATTTTTTTGCTTTGATATAAGAAGCTCTTTCGAATATTAGAAGTTCTTCTGATAGATCATTCAAACGTTTTCAGAAGCTTCTTTCGGATCTAGAAATTCTAGGAAACTCTGCCAAACGGGCATTTAAGTAATTATTAGATATTCTTGGGTCATTGGCTGAATGTGGGTGTGTGTGTGTGTGTGTATATACCTTGTATATGTATATATATTTATACACACATACATATATATAAATGTATAACTCTATATCGAGTTCTATAATTTAGGGAGGATAAGTTTTTGGCTTCAAAATCCTCCATTTTTTAAAAGCTTTGCTCTTTCAAAAACATCCGCAACACAGCCACCATATATATATAAACACAAGAAAGCAATATTGTAAATCTGACCGTCTTTGAAACCGAAGCCTATGACGAAGCATTGCCACAACCGAGTCAATGTGGTGCAGTTGGATAGGAACAGTTCTGCCCAGGCTTATGTGGAATTCCTTTCCCAACGCCACTTGATCATTAAGCTTGTGATGATCATCGTCTTTCCATAGAATGTTGCTAAGTGCGACACAACCAGCGTTAACCATGTAAAGACCGGGCACAACTCTTGCTACTTTCTTCAAGAACACAGCTACCTCGTGCCTCGCCTCTATTGGTATACAAACTACAAACCAACATATTTATATACATATATACACACACAAAGGATCCAAGTGCTTTAGTGCTAAGGCTAAGAGAAAATACCAATACAATTATACAGACGTTTATGGAACGGCAGAGCTAGCCTTCTAGTACTTCATTGGGGTGTATGCTAAAACTATCCTACATGATAACTGCATTTTCATACAATCAAAAATTTTTTGTTCGATGTATATGACCAATAAGCTTACATGAGATACTGAATTTTGAGTCTGAATAAAAAGAAAAAATCACAAAATATTTTTTACTAAATTTTGAATAAGTCGGCACAATGTAGCTCCGTCCTATGTAACTAACCACATGGCTCATGTAATTCATTGGAAATTAAATTGATAGCAAAGTATGACCAAGAGATTAGGAAATGCAACATGCCTCCATGAGATGTCTCATAATCGTATGACCACTTTATTAAATTTTTATTTTATGAAATTTAATTAACAATATCTCAGAAAAGGGGAAAATTAATAAATATAATATTAATTATTATTATTATTAATAAAATTATAAGAAAGGGAACGAATATAAGAACAAGACATACACTACGATTTACTCACCTGGAATGTATACATAAAAAGTACTGTTCCACTGGAGTTGACAAAAAGTTCTAGCTCTGTCTGGCTGCCCATCGTGAAAATTTTCCAAAGCCCCTTCATGAGATATGTTTATATATATATATATATATAAGTTGATTTTTTTTTCCCCCTTCTGAAAGGATAAATTAAAGTAACTAACGACACTCTTTTGGTTATCTTTTATTGCAGTATCAAAAAAAAAAAAATTTCTGCCAAAGGACATGCAATAAAACAACTCCAGAATGATTTTTGCGTTTTAATTGTTAACAATATGGCATTGTTTGTACAAAACGGTGATACAAAAGACGTGGTCCACTTTAGCAATAATTTTTGAAGTTTGACTCCATGTTTATTTTGGCTAAAACACAATTACACCCTTGACCTAAACAAATACGATAATAAATTATCCATTTTAGTATTTCATCAAGGCTGGTTTTTAAAAGCCCAAGATTTGCTAGGTTTATTACTTAATTAGAATTGAATTGAAGGGAAACTAATCAAACTACGTTTAATACTATCAACATCTCAAACCCTGACGGCCTTTCTCGAAGATCCTCATGATATTTTGCTTTTCTTTTTATCTATTTTTTTCTTCTCATATTTTTGGTTCATACCAATCTTTATCTAGTTGTTAGCCATTTAGATTTTTAATGTTTTGTATGTGCGTTTGTGTGCGTGTGTGTGTTTTTTTTTTTTTTTTTTTTTTTGGGGTTCTTGTTAAATACGTAACTTCCAAGTGCTAGATCTAGAGCAATACCCAACTTCTATAAGTACAGTTTTTCTTTTGAAAGGATGTTCATTTGTTGCAACGGAAGAAAGATAAAATTAGATCATAAACATTTGATTTGAGAAAGTTCCAAGCACTTCAGATTTTAGTAATTTTAACATATTTAAATAGAAAGCACATCTTTTATATAACTGCTATTGGTCATCTTTTAAATGAAAAGTCAAATTAGCTCATACCGAATTCCAACTATGTGTCATTATGCTTGTCTACCATTTCTCTTTCTATCAAAATCTATCTAAAAGAGGTTTTTTGAGGAATGCCCAAAAACAGAGCATCTCTAAAATATTACCTTATCTATAATAACTTTAGGATTTTTTACCCTTTTACAACGTCAAATAAAAGTGGTCAACCAGGGAAAAATCCAAACCAAAAATTAAAAGAGGGCAACTATCCTAAATGTGTACTTAAAGGGTTATTCTCATAATTTCCTCAAAATAGAACCTACGGAATCCAAATGGGAAGCGACCATTAACAAAATGAATAAATAATTAAATAGAGAAGTGGCTTTCCACTTTTTTCTACAAAATCATTATTTTTCTCTATTGCTTAGAGAATGTTTTAAGGATGATAAAACTAAATGGCTTAGGTTTGATCCGGTTTGACATTGCGATCTCAAATTCTTGTAGGACCTATCAAAATTCCAAATTATAGAATCAATAAAGTCATAAAAGTGTGTGCAAGGTTTTAGTCCATTAGATTTGTACTCAATTATTAAACTTCAATTTAATCTGTATAAATTTTTTTCTTCTAACTTTAAATGGATGTAATAAAACAAAAAAGAAACTAATAGAAAAGTCGCAGTCTCATTAAGGTTACAAGTTATCTGCATCATTATCTTCATGATTTCCGCAAGCATTTGTTTCCTTTGTGCATTACTCACACTCGGTAGTTAAGCATAATGCATCTTGTATGTAAGAACAAAATCAATTTGTAGACAACATAGGTAATAGGAAGCGGAATCGGGGTAGCTTAAAAATGGGGCTTCAAAGTGAGGAAAATTGGAGGCAACTTTTAGTTTTTAACTTTGTTTTCTATTTGAATATATTTACGGTTTTTATGATTTCAATCACAGTTTCTAAACCTCAAACTAAACCAACGAAAAATTCAACGGTTAAATTGAAATCAAACTAATTAACTCACAATTTTGGCGGTTTAAAAACCGACAACTTTGACCGTTCATTTTAACATAAAATACGTTTCACTTTCACCTCTAATTAGCAGTAAATGTGGCACTCTATTCGTCATGGTTAGATATTGCCAAGCTCATATTTGCAGCATAATTAGCAAAAACTAATAACCTATTTGGATTGCATACTCATTTCCAAAATGAAAAATTTTCTTATTTAAAATGAGAAAGTCATGAGTTTGAATGTGTAAAAAAACTTTCCTTCTTGAAAATAAAATTGTTTGAAAAGTTATAAAATAAGAAGAAATCGTGTTGGGAATAATAAATTAGGAGAAGAATTCAAAAAGATTCTAAAAGGATTTCAAAATAATAATGTACAAAACATACTTGAGAATGAGATATCCCTTTTTCTTTTCTTTTTTTAAAAATGAGAAGAATGAAACAAAAAGTTGAGAGAAGAACACTATTTTGCTATTTTTCCACCCATTTTGAAAATGAGCATAGGCAACAAATAGACTTTCTAGGTTAGAGAAAAGGAAACAATTCCCTGGTGAGAATTGGAAGGAACTAATCATGTTACTCTAATCTCCCCATTTATCTTACTTTTACTACACGTTTGTTTCCTAGGTTTAGCTCATTTTGAAATAAATTTCATTTTAAAACAATATATGGTGAACAACAATCCAAACTGAAATCTCATTTTGAAAATAAAAATGTGACTCATTTCTAAAATTATCACCTCCTCATTTACTCTTTTCGAACCTTTTATGAACAGTAATATTTTCTGAGACAAAAGTTTATCCTATACTTCAAGTTCTAAAATATCATAACTTTTTCATTTCATCTCCAATTAAAATGATTTTTTTTTCCTAATGTACTCATAATGAAGAGATGAACAAATCCTCATTGATCACTCTAGGAATGCAGGACATCTCAGGTTTCACTATTAGTATGCCAATTATCTTTTAATCATTTGTCTTTTATTTCTTTCTTTTTCAAGACAATTTAACTTAAGAATTTTCTTTTTTATACATCTAGAAGTCCTAGCTCAATTAGATTACTTGTTATATTTCATTCGTTATTCAATCAAATTTTTTAAGTAATTCAATCAATTCTACTCCATTCCTTTCGACTTCAAACTTCTACTCTTCTAACTTCAACTACCACTGCGTTGACTAAGCACTCAAGCTCAACCTAAAAGACTAGATTCTCGATCAAGTTCAGAATGTCTAAACTTAAACTGTCCAATGTCCGAGCTAAGAAAGCTCAACCAAGGACAAGCCATACGGAGCCATCCCAACTTAAATCTCAATATATCCCAACTTCAACGTATGAGAAGAGTATCTCAACTATTAAGCTATTAAGCTCATCCAACTTACTCATCAACATAGAGTGACTAAATACACTTATATATCTATGATTGTGATTGTTGTTATAACTTTACTATGTGGGACTTATGTTTCTTTTTCCACTTAACACGCCCCCCCACCCACAAGACGGTACTCTCTTTGAAGTCACCAATTTTGTATTGGATGGATCGGACTGTTCGTTTGAGCTTGTTGGGCTCTGATACCATGTGTAAGTTGAGATTTCTAAAGAATTGGACTTCCATCTTAAAAGGTCAACCTATTAAATAAAGTGACACAATACCCTTATATATCTATGACTATTATAATTTTACAATGTGGAACTAGGATTTCATTTTACCCTTAACAATCTATTCTATAGTTGATACGATTAGCGCGAGTTTCACACTTGGAAAAATTCAACCCAAATATTCACACTTGTAGAAAAATAAAGATACCAAAGAACAGGTCCACCACCAAGCTACTCCTAAGGAACAACTTCATTCAAGTCCTCGACAGTGAGCTCTGCATCCTTGTTAGCAACCCCCTCATCGTCACGCTACTCAAGGTTGTAACTTGTAAGAAAAACCAAAATACAAGTCAGTAGTCATCACCTCAACAGATGTCGCGGTGGCGTCATCATTAATTCATCTCTATGAGCCTCAACACCTAGAACCTTAATCAGGGCCAAGGAGGCGGTGGCGGCCCATACCTGAACCACCTTGACTCCTCTTAACCTCCAGCTTAGCCTAAAGGGTTCCTCGACTTCAAGCTCGTCGCCTAATTGGATTTTTTGCAACTACTCCTCAACGTTATTCCCCAACCTCAACCTCAAGCTTGAGTTTATCCATCATGGCAAAAGAAAGTTGGTGTTGGTGAAACACGGTCACAGGATCTTGGTAGTTCGCAAATGAGGAGATGAGGGCCTACAAGAGAAAAAGCTGATCACAAAAAACGTCCCTGGAGACC
The DNA here is from genome assembly GCA_038430175.1 of Ficus hirta. Classification (NCBI taxonomy): domain Eukaryota; kingdom Viridiplantae; phylum Streptophyta; class Magnoliopsida; order Rosales; family Moraceae; genus Ficus; species Ficus hirta. Next base: position 4,473,805 of record CM076597.1, read on the forward strand.
CTTCTAGGAACTCCAATGTATTATTGATAGCATTGTTCTTCCCCAAGTCAATTGATACTCAGTTTGATAGCTCCTAATGTGGTCTTGTTTGGATTTAAAGTGGGATTAGAAGGCTAAGCCTTGCTCTTCTTTGGGTCCTTCCCATTATTTGGAGGCGTCGGCCTCTTGAATCTCATCCGAGCGATCTCTGCATTGGGAAAAGAAGTTACCCAGTTGTCATACTTGGCAAATTAAAGCGAAGACTCAATTTGTGGATCAAAAAATTTACCTTCCATGAATTGGTCCTCGATGTCGACCATGTCTAGAGGTTGTTGTCGATGGGGCTCACTGAGGTCCTCTTCGTCCACAAACATCGAGGTTACATTTCCCCCAACTCCTACAAAAAATTAGCAAGTTTAAGAAAGCGAGAAGTCAAAGCCTACTTAGGGAAGCCCATATCACTTGCTTTCGCACTTAAACATCAATCTCCATTAAGTGTTTGGCATAAGAGCTAATCACAATCACAAATCCCTCCTTCCAGTCATGGGAAGGGCTAGGATTACTTAGAAGCAACTTCTTTCCTAACCTAGATAAGTTATGAAATGGTATAAACCCTTTGCATTGAATTTAACCAATGCCCCCCCCAACCACTGGGGCTAGGTGGCCTAGGCTACTTGGTAACTATATATATATGAACAAGTGAAAAGGAAGGTAAACACCACACTTAAAAGGGTGACGGTTACACTCTTCGTAGGGAGTGCTTGTTCATGTAGAATGAGGAATGATAGGCACTGTCTGACCTACATATTGTTGTTCCTCCATGTTCTAATGGCATGGTATTTTACACTAGACATACGATCGGCATCAAATTGCTCTGTCTATTAGGTCGTCACTAGTGACTAGCCTTCTGCACGCTCCTCTTAATTATCCTTCTACACGCTCCTCTTAATTATCCTTCTACACGCTCCTCTTAGTTATAGACAAGGACTTCCATATTATACTTGTACTCCTCATTGGAATAGGTACTTGTTGGTCATACTTCCAATTGGGCTATAGCTTTGATACCGTTTGTATCGACCCACACCTCCACTTGGTATGACACCATTCACAAGTCACCTAAGCCCCAACAAGTTTGCTCTTCGGCTTACATTAAAAGACCGTACATCATTCAGACATGGCTTCTTTATTGATGAACAACTACTTATAATCTTCCTCAGGTGATGTGAGAGTACACCGCTTATGTCGTCTTTGGCCTTTTTGCCTCAAGAGATTAATGACTGTCACATTAACTTCTCCATTCTCTGTTAGAGAAAACCTCACCTTCCTCACCACATTTAGTAAGGGGAGGCAAGAAGGCCGGGTGGCGCAACCAAGTTCTAATGACTGAAAGAACATAGAGAGAGAGCGAGCGCACTTGTAAAGGGTGGTCAAATAACAAGTTCCCCCGAACCATCCTAGACTAAACCACATGACAAATATAACTTTTAAAACCAAAACTTTTCCTAAACTTTGGAGGTTTAAGCATCTCATAGTAGTGTTAAATGAGTCATACTTGTATTAATTTTAAATATATATATATATATATATGTTTAAACGAGTTACACATGTTAGTTGTGCCAAGCCCTAAGATAAATGACATGTCCAGGTTGATATTTTCTGACACGTTTGTTGTGTTTGGTTTGATGTTTTCTAACATGATTAATGAATTGATGGACACAAACATTACCTAGTAACACAAATTCCTAACCTTAACAGCTCAGCCACTATGGGCATTGATGACCTTCTTTGATAAGCTAGCCTCGTCATTGTTGTTTCGATAAACTCGAGTACAAGCTATCTCCGAATCTTGGCTACTAACTTTCTAAGTCCTAGAACCATGAAGCACTCAACAAAAACAAGTTAATCTACCCAACAAAGCTAAAAGGGGGTGTTTTTCAAGGAAAGCCCTAAGAATCTATTGATGAACTTGACATCGAGTTCATATAAAAAACCCAAACATCCATCCAGGATAAGTGAGCAAAACTGCACAATTCCTATTACATGTCCAAATCTACCATGATAAGCAAATTCTACTCTTAAGAATTAGCCTCCGTTTGGTGTTATGGTTGGAGTTGAAATTTTTAAATTGGAGTTGGTTGACTTTTTAAAAACTAGTTATAATTTTTTTTGATTTTTCAGAAAAAGACAAAACTGAGATGAAAAATTTAAGATTGAGTTGGTTTACCAAACGTAGCCTTAGAAATCCAAGGAGTTATGCATAGCCGGAAGCACTCCAAACTAGGTAAATTTATTGTACGGTAGCTAAGCTGATATAGTTGTGGTGTTAAAATTCACTATCACATGTGTTCACGACAATCTTGAGCATCTTGTCATGAAAAGAGAATAAAATCAAGTCAACTATGGAGCTGGCTATCAAAAAATTAAAGTTAAAAAGTAATAACGACTAAATCCCAAAAATTGTAGAGAAATCCTCTACAAAGTTGTCTTTTTCAACCTCGAGTTGAAAAATAGGATCACCTCCCAAATTAGCTCATCATGTATAAATCCAATACTTAATTAATAAAATATACATCTACTTAAAAAGGGTTCAAAAATAGGCTCATTGACCACTAAGAAAGCCAACTTGCACTTTTGAAAATTTTATGTACTCTTTTCTCTCATAAGGAAACCTCAACAACCATATGAGAAACGCGTGAAACACTCTAAATCTCATGTGTCCCCATCTTTTATATTCCATTGCATTTTCACTATTGTTACATGTGAAATCAACTATGTTAGAGTCACATGAGAATTTATGTAGTTTGGCATCACCAGGTTTACTTTCTTCCAATATCTCACTCATAGTTTTCACTTCCAAGTACTCAAGAGTAGAGAGAAAATATCGAAAGTATCAAACTTCGACAAAAACAAACTCCCAACAAATTGTACATAATATAAAAAGCAAACAAAATATCAATTCATCATTTTGAACTACTATTTAACAGGAGATAATAAGAAGCTAAAAAGAATCGTGTTTGTAACTCTGTGCACATACCATTTTTATAATGATCATCTTTAGTCAGTTATGCTTCCAACTTTGCTATGCATATCTTTTGGGTGGTTCGAAATCATGTTCATACGACTTGGGAATATATCATTATGATCAAGTTGGATAGGAATTAAAACTGGAGTCTACAATTTTGTGTACAACCATCATAATCATGACATACAACTTTACCTATATGATTGTACTGATAACTGAAAATTACTACTCAAGACAGATTTATTTCACAAGACAGCTACATGATTTTTTTTTTTTTTAAGTAATCACTCTTTGATGGACAATTTTCTTTACTCTATGAAATTCTTACTTGCATTTGTTAGGTTACTATGATTTTTCATTTTTCTCAATTCTTGTATTGGGTTGATAGTGCTAGTGGCAACAAGCATGCCAAAGGGACAAGTAAAACAAACTTATCTCGGTTTTATAAACTCGAATTAACTCCAATCTTTGCGAATTTTTTTCCATTTTTTTTCCCCTTTTTTTCCCCATGGCACTAGTCTACTGGAAAACCACATTTTTTCTAGCCATGATGCAAGAAAACAAGATCCAGATGGCACAATACTAGTATTGCTTATGTGCATTGGCATTCATCTTTCCATATTGGCTAGCTATTAATGAAGTAGAGATGAATTATATTCTAGTTAGCCTAACAGAAATGTGCCTTGATCACAGAAATGAAAGAAAAATGCATGAGTTCACTTTTAATACTTACAGCAGATTAAATTGTTGCATGTAAAATTTCAACCAAATACAATCCAATCGTAATAACCTATCAAAATACCGATCAATAATGCTACATGCAAAATGTTTCCAATAGATAAACTAAGAGTACTAGTCAACAGGAATGAGCTGTAAGCGTATTTTTCTACTACCTTGTCGCTTCTGGGGGACAGAAAGCTACCCAATTATCGTCACGAAAGGGCAACAAAGTGCTGCCACTGGGAATGGGCTTGTTTGCTGGATAAATGGTGACCTTTTTAGAGGATAAGCTAATCCTAGTGAATGATAGCTCAAGGCTCGAGTCGACAGCTAAATTAGTAGAGCAGTTAGAGGAAGGTGAAGATGAATCACTTCTAGACTCACAAGGAGCAGAAGGGAATGCATCCAGTGTACAGCCATAAAAAATTTCAGATGAAGACGAACCACCTTCACCTGTCATAACGATACTAGGTAAGGAAGATGACTAATGATAGAATGTTCCGTCAATAAAAAGTTTATGACAACGTATTGACTACCCTTGAAGACTGAGTTCAACAATGATACACAATCGTCCTAAATATTCTAAAGCACCTTTAGACAAGTTACACAATCGTCTTTGACTTGCTGAAATTAATGCTCTACTTTTGTATGGAACAAAAGGGTTTTATTGATTGGACGAAACACAACAAACAACAAATAATTTAATCACGAATCTGAAAACAAAAACAAAAACAAAACAGCACAACAAAAGAAAGAAGAAAGAAAGAGGAAAAGAAACTCACAGCAACAAATTGCTGTCAAAGAGAAAAATAGATTAACAAAAAAAATTACGAAAATATAACTGTAACAAAAAGATTAAGCTATTTTTTATCTTTTCAAATCAACAAGTCATGACAGGAGCCCTGGCCAAGTAAAGTAATAAAGGCCCCAATTTAGCAGCGCATTAATCCACCTTAGCTCAGTGATACTGTCAGGGATTAGATGTTTTGAATTTAGGAAAGAGCTATTCCTAGTAAGCTTGAGTCTCAATGACAACTTCTTAATTTCTATCACTTTACAGATATTTGACCATGGCAGTAAGCATTTGGTTAGGGTCCGTTTGGTTCGTCAGTTGGAGTTAAAATATTTGAGTTGAGTTTGAGTTAAGTTGAGTTGAAATGAGAAGAAGAGTATTTGGTAAAATATTTTAAAAAAAAGTTTAGTTTGAGTTGGGTGTTTGGTAAAAAAGTTTGAGTTGAGAAGTTAAAAAAAAACAAGGGCCCTGTTTGGATGTGAAGAAATAGAGAAACAATTTTTTCCTTTTTTTTTTTTTTTGGTAACTTATCTGAACTCCAACTAAACTTCACTTTTCCACCTCAATTTTTTCCTTTCTGTGAAAATGTGTAGGAAAACAACCTGGCTTGTTTGCTTCATCATCTCATTCCAACTCATACTTTACTTTTTTTTGTCATTTTCCTAAAGAGTGTCTTTATCCCAAAAAGTTTTTTGGGTTTTCTAAAAATTCATCGAAATTTACTATTACAACTAAAATATTTCGACTCAAACTAACAAACGGATAAACTTTTTCAAAAATAACAACTAATCTAACTTGAAAATTTCAACTCAACTCGAACCCAACTCAATTTAACATTCTATTATAGGTGCCAGCGACGGAAAATTTAATAATTAAAATACGCTCAATTAATAACACCAAATTGTGTTTACATTATTAAAAACTACAAATTAATACTTACAGTCCTAATGTAGCCCAAAATACAAGCTTTCGGGCTTTCAAGTGGTTTTATACCACGGTGATAATTGATTTCTGACCCAGTACCATCTACCCCGTCGTCCAACACGTAATCGGCATTAATGTCGACGTTCCCACGTTAGGGCCATGTTTTGATGTAAAAAAATTGATTTATAAAGTTTAACTCAAAATTAACATTCCATTGTAGATTGTGCATTGAAAATTAGAAAAATTAAAATAATCTAAAATAAAAATATCTAAAAAAAAAAAGGGGGCCATTCAACTTTTTTTTTCAGCTTCTTTCTCTCTCTACCTCATGCTCTCTCTCTCTCTCTCTAGCTCTCTCTCTCTCTCTGGCTCCCTCCCTCCCTCCCGTCCCACCGGCCCCCCACCAGCCACCATGCCGGCAAATAGGTGAACAAAGTCCACCTGAGTTGTGGGTTTTTTTTTTCAGCTTCTCTCTCTCTCTACCTCATGCTCTCTCTCTCTGGCTCCCTCCCTCCCTCCCTCCCGTCCCACCTGAGTTGAAGATGAACAGTAAACTCATTTTCTTTCACTGTATAACGGTTCAACATCAAGTTCAAGATGAACTGTGAAGCCAAACGTAAAAAGTTGAGTTTGAACCTGAACTTTTCAGTCCGAACTTCCGAACCAAACACACACTTAGAAGCTGGACCCCTTTGTAGTGTTTTCAGCATTTGTTCTCATAGAGGATGGTTTTCTTAAATGAAACAAGTTGCAAGCACAATCCACAAAATGTGTGATTGTGTGTGTGTGTGTGTGTGTGTGTCTATTAGACTTTGTTAAAGCTCCGTACTATACTTTCAAATGCAATATCACCTTATGCAGAGTTTGTAATAACAAATTCTCTTTGATTTCACAATGTTGTGCTATAAACTGCACAGAAGAGATCATTCTTTATTACAGCTGAAAGATATTATAGGTTTTCTAATATAGTCAGCAAACTCTTGTAGAGAGTTAACAAAGATGAGTTACTCTTATTGAATGAACAAATTAAAACAAAAGGAAATCTAAAATTTTATTTCTTTTTTTTTTAAAAGACTGCCAATTAATATTTGTTTAATTCGAACGTTTTAAGTTAAAGGTCCGTTTGGTGTTTGGGTTTGAGTTCAGTTTTTTAAGTTTAAATAGTAAATTTTGTTGACTTTTCAGAAAAGACAAAAAACTTTTTCAGAAAAGGACAAAAACTTTTGGGGAAAAAGACAAAAATTATCTTGAAAAACTTGGTTTGAGCTATAACACCAAACAAGCTCTAAGAGCCTATAAAATTTTCCATTAAAAAATTCAAGTAATTCTTTCCTTTTCTTTTCTTTAAATACAATGTGGATCAAACCCAGCCCTCCCATACCCACGCCCCACCCCTAGCTTAGCCATGCCGTTTGACCTTGTGGTCATTGGCAAAATTCACATAATCCTAATTGGTTTAGAAAATTTTGACAGCCTAACACAAACTCAAATCAAGGCAAAGTAGAAAGGCTGACTCCCGACATAGTCTTCTTGGGCATAGAGATACATAAGTTTAGAAAATATCACCTCTAGAAGTCTGTATTATGTCTTGTTTTTTATTTACATCCAACGCATAAAGTTTCCAATTAAATATGCCTCTGAACATCGTCATGTTCATTAAGACCATCCCAAAAAGACAAAAAAAAAAAAAAGAAGTTTTGCACGATCAGAAGAATGGAGATATTATGTATCATATCAAGGTAATCATAATATATGGATTGATTAGAGACAAGCAGACCTTTGAACTCTCACCTTTGTGATCCTTATCTTGCTGAATAGTTGCATGGGGTCCGACATGTTGCTGTAGGTTAGCATAAGTATTTGATTGCAAGCAAGACGACAAGAGTTCAGGAGCTTCTTGTTCTTGACGAGAGGACCGAATGATAGGTACGTGACTAGATCTACCTGAGAAAAAAGACATCATTGACAGTTAAGAAGAGGATGAGAGTGCATCTTTTTCAGGATATCACCTTTTGTTTTTAAAAATTGGTATGTAAGGGTACAATACCATAAATTTAATACTTTGGGTCGGAGGTACAGGTGGAAATTTTGTACAGATATAACACCATACTACAAAAACTTTAAGAAATATTACGATCTTTCAGAAGAGTTATAAGCCTTGAAATTTGTTTAGACTTACGCTCTTTCAAAGCATTGTACGCAACCTTCGCTGCACTCGTCTCAGCCTGCTTCTTGGTTTTTGCTTCTTCCCCGATGAAATTCTCTCCTTCTATCTCCACACTTGAAACAAAAACTGGAGAATGAGCTTCGCCAGATCTGCTTGTGGAATATGTTGGTAAATGCAAGGACCCTTCTTTCTGAACCAGTTCTTGCAAAAGATTCTTGTAGAAAGCAGAATCATCCTATATAATTGGTTTTACGCAGAACAGAAACAATCATTCAATAATAAAAGTTACAAAAGGGAGGACAAGCAACTCACCCAAGAAAAAATGAAGTCCGAAACAAAGTCAACTTAGATTCAATTAATAATAACGTAGATATACACCCAAAAACATTAACAAATGGCCACTGGAAATGAAAATCTAACCTTTTGAACACAATCAGGAGATAAGGAAATCAAAGCAACTTTTGCAGCTGCATGTTCAGCCTCCTTCAACGTGGAAAAATACTCTGGACTCTCATATGTCTTTCCGTCAATCGTCACCCTACACTTGAAGCGACTTGCATGTGGAGGGCCTTCCCGCTCACAAGAGTACACAGGAAAAACAAGATTTCGTTTTTGAGCATACATTTGCAATTCGCTCTTGTACAAATGTTGGACATCTATTCAAGAGAAAAACAAATTGCAAATTTTACAGATCATTAGTAAGTTATATGTAGATGGAAATGAAAACATCATTGACTAGTGATTTTAAATCAGTAACCATAATTGGCAACTAATGCTTCATTCGGATCACCCCTTCAATTCCAATACAATGCAATGTTCACAACGACGAGAGGAACAAAACAAAATCCACGTTGCATAATTATTTTCAGAACACATTTCAAATTTTTCCGGTTCATTTTGAATTCACACGTAAACCAAACACACATTTCAATTCCAACCTACAAAACTCCAACTCCAACTCCTACCAATGTTCCAAACAGGCCCTAAAGAGTGATCATTTGATTTCAATAGTATAAATCCAAAAATAAAAATATATAAAAAAAAAAAAAGGAAAAAGAAAATACTCATCATCGAGGATAATAGTACACGTAGCAGAGGAGAAGAGAGAGAAGGGTTTCTGACCTCTAAAACTATCTTCTACTAGGACAGTGGAAGTGTTATCACCACCAACCAGAGGAGTTTGGCACGTTCCCTGAATCTGATGTTGCAATGTCTGTCTGGTTGCATGTGTCGCGTCCGTTTCACTGATTGCACCTGATCCTGAACAACCCGTCGGAATCATGAAAATACATTCATGTGAAGAAAGTTGCAAACTTTTCCAGCACAATTTAGAAATCAAAGGGGAAAAAAAAAAAAAAAAAACTCCCCCCGAAAGAAAATGAAAAAATGAAAATTGCATTTATGAGATAATATTTTGGGTTACCAGAACAAGAGAGCAGAGAAGGTTGAGGGAAAGAGCAGGAAGTGGGAATGGGAGTTCTTTGATTAGGGTTAGGGATAGGGCTAGGGCTAGGGTTAGAATTAGGGTTAGAGAAGTGGTCGAAGGCGAGGCGAGCGGCGTCGTTTTGGGCTTCCTTGGAGGATTTGGAGAAAGAGGGGGTGTGGAAGGACTGGTCGTGGACGAAGACGGAGGCAGAGAAGGAAGGGTTGTGGTCGAGGCCTTGCTTTGTGGTCGAGTATTTCGGCAAACTCCATGATCGCTTCTGACACAGTTCCTGAAGCTTTGATTTATACATTTTTCTTCTCTCTCTCTCTCCTCTTTTGCTCTACTCTCTCTGTCTTCCGCTCCCTGTATTTATACTGGTTTTCTTTTTGGTTTTCTTTTTTTTTATTTTTTTGGTACTTTTGGGAATTTTGGAGGGAGAACCTCTGAGTGACTAATACATAGAATGAGTCACTTAGCCGAGGAAAGAGAAAATACCAATTTTATCCCACAAAAAAGTAGGAAAGAACATGTTGATTTTGTTTATCATTTAAATTTAACTTTAATTAAATTATATTTTTTTTATTTTAATTTTTTTTTATAAAATTAATAAAATTTATAATTAATTTTTTAAAAATTATCTAATTTCAATTTAAAAATTCAATTTTTAAATAACGAAACAAAACACAAACACTGTATTTGGTAAAACTTTTTCAAAAGCCCAAAGAACTTATTCAATAATTTAAGCCCAAAATTATGTTTGGTAAAACACCCAAAAAGCAATTATGGCAAAAGTTTCACTATTCCCATAGCAAAAATCAGAAATTGGTGTCCACCTACTTCTTTGTATGTGTTTGATGTTAAGATTTAGATTGTAAAATTTATATTTTAATTACTTATATATTTATCGAAATTTTTTAAATTGCTTGAGTTAAAAGTATAATAAATTAAAATGTATTTAGAAAAAAATATCAATATGAAATTTGTTTCGTTCGTCTCGAAATTTTATGTAATTTAAAAAAAAATTATCTCATTTGAATCTATCTATATAAAGTTATAGACTTTTAAATTTTGAGTTATAAAATTATATAAATAATAAAACTGAAAAAAAAAAGACAAAAATTAAATTATAATTATAAGATTTTAAATTGTAGAATCAAACAAGCGCTTCGTTTAACTTATGCCGTAAGTTGATCATCCTTATTAATGAATTTTTCTTAATACCCATTTTACCCCCATTGTATAAGCATAATTCCAATGAATCAGACCATTCGTCTTCTCTTTCCTTCTTCGTAACCAGCAGCACCTCCTCACCATGATTGAATTTCAGTGCTTTTTTTTTCTTTCTTTCTTTTTCTCGTCCTTTTTCCTTCTTCGTTGTCTCCGCACAGAGCTTGCTCCCTTCAAATCTCAATCAAGCAACTGTAAGATTTGAATCTCTATTATTGTTATTTTGTTTTGTTACAATTTGTTGATTCAACATTGTTTGTAGATACGCTCATATTTTTTTTCCCTTCTTTTGATTCAATAAATTTATCTACATGGCTTTTCTAAATAGGCCTCTGTCTTTTTTTTTTTTCCGTTTACCATTTTTTTGGGAAGGTTTGTATGATTTTCTCGTTGGTTTTCTATAACTGTAAAGGTTATTTTCAAGCAAAAAAATGAAGGGGGGAAGAAAAAAAAGGTGAAAGCTTAGTTATCAGTTATAGAAAATGCTGCTTGTCTTTGCTAAATGGATGTGTTTTCTTTTTTTCTTTTTGATGCTTGAGTTATCTTACCTTTTTTTTTTTTTTTTTTTTTTTTTTTTTTTTTTGGGAGTGGTTCTTGTTAATCCCTATGTTTGTTGTTTTGCATGTAAATATATATATATATATATATATATGGATAAGTGAAAGAGACAATGAGGTGATTAAGCGGTGGATTTAAGTAGATTTTGTTCCTGGTTTTTATGTTTCATCTCCAAATTGCTTTCATTAGTTGGATGCTACGATTGATGTTGATGTTGGTTGGTGTACAAGAAGTTATTAAAGAGCTTGATTCTCTTTCTGGATTGAAGATAGGGAGTGAACTGTTTTTTTATGCAGTTAACTTATTCTCTCTGAAAGAAAAGAGGGAGACTTTTGTTTCCATAAAACCAGAGATAAAACTTAATTGGCTTAAGTATACACATGGTCTAGAGTCATCGTCTTAGTCATCCATCTGTTGTTGTTGTTCTGTTATGTTACTTATGTGTTTTAACAATCATGGATTGATACTGATGTTATGGATTGTTTTTTCGTATTAATGTATTTCATATGACATTTAGCTTTATTGAAAAGTATGTTTTCTTTAATTCTTTTTGTAAATTATAGGTTTATTTTAATACCATGGAAGACAATGATGAAGATTGGGAATTGAATCTTGTATGTATAATTGCTCGTCTTATTGAACATTATTACAGCACATATGTTCATAAAACGTCCCCTTGTATGATTTCTTCTCAAACAGGAAACAAGTAGGTGACATAATTATTTAAGGCAAAGAATGAAAAAAAATGCTATAACATGTTTAGAATGGAGAAAGATATGTTCATTAAGTTGTGTAATGATCTAAAAACTAACTATGAATTTGAGGGCTCAAGGAGAATGTCTGTTGTTGAAGTGCTGGGAATGTGTAATTTGTTCATTTTAGGTCAAGGTGTGAGGAGTTAGATTAGCCCAAGAACGATTTCAACACTCTTGTGAAGCTATCAATGGATATGTGACTGATACTTTGGATGCTCTATGTCTCATGAGCAAAGATGTTTTGAAAGCACCAGATCCGGAGTTCACAGAAATGATGTCTAACAAGTAATATCTCGACACATCATCTAAAAAAGTTAAAATTTAGGTATAAAAAATCAATTACAAAGTATTTCAAACTTTTTCATATGAGGTAGTATGATATTATTGGTTATACACCATTTTGGACACCAAAATTTGGATAGTGGATCTGAATCCTATAATTAGGGTACTTAACACTAGTGGCCTCCAAACTTGTTATTCTTTAGCAACTTACTCTCAAACCTTTAATTTTAAAAATTTACCCCCTAAATTTACTAAGTTCTTGCAATGTGTCCCTTTTAGTTAATTTTACATTAAATAAAAGAGTAATTGGCCTAAATAGTCCATGAACTCTTTCGAAGGTGACAGTTTGGTCCCTGTTTTTTTTTTTTTCCCTTTCTTAGATAACCCTAAACTCTTATTTCTTGGCCATATCAATCCTTTCCGTCAAAAAACTAATGGATTGGTCATGTCAGAAGCACGATTCATGTTTTTTGAAGGTCAAATAGATAATTTCCTATCCAAATTAGATTTGGTCCCTGTCTCCCCCCCCCAAGCGCTATGAGTTTTGGGTCCCCCCATCTAGGTTTCCAGCCCCTACAATCTGGGTGTTGGCCCCCCCACACCGGTGAGCTCTCAACCCCACCTCCATCTGGGTCTCCGCATGTAACGCCGAGTTTAATTAATTTAAAATAATTAAGTTTAACAAATACGTTTAGTATCTTATTAGTATTATAAGTGCTCATTAGTAGTTATGTTAATCGTTTTATATGAAATGTTTTTTTTTAAGAATTCATGTGCTATAGAAATTGTTTAACTACATTTTTCTAGTAACTGTGCAGAGAAGAGTTGACAACCACCGGAAATGAAGCTGATCGATGTGCTTAGTCCATGAGATTGTTTGTATAAGAATGGTAATCTAAAGTTATAGAATATACTTTAAATGAAGTTTATCAAAATTTTCTATGGACTTATTTGTAAAGAAAATATAGTTTTAAGGATGTAGCATAATTTTAAATTCTTTTGGGCAATTTATAAAATTTTTAAAAGTATGTTTTGCTGCTGTCTTTATACATGTTTTACAACTGTCATTTGGTGTTATTAAGCTGTTTTAACCAAAATCCTCTTCTTCCTCACACCATTTGTTCCATACGGTTCTCAGTGCAGAAAAAAAAAGAAAAAAAAAAAGAAAAGAGAAACACAAAGCACAAAACTTCAACAACTGATCTTCTCCATCACAAGACCTTCTTCTGCTCCTAAATCACAAAACCAATCAAAGACTAAACTTCATTCAAAAACTCATTCTCGGATTCCAGCAAATACCCCATTTTCTTTCAAGCTAGTTGAGCTCAAAGTGGGGTTTGGCATCATTTTTGGAGTCCGAATCTTATAAGCTATCTAAGGTCAGTTTAAATTAAGGTTTTTAGTGGATTTTGAAGCTTTTCAAAGCTAGAAATGTGAGGTTTTAAGTTGAGATGCTATATGTTGAATATATACTTGGATTTGAACCCAAATGTGAAATTTTTGATTTAACTCAAGATTTTTGATGGTTCTATATTATTGGTGATGTAAAACATTGTGAGGTATGATTGTAAAAGAGTTTTGCTGTTTTTAACGTATTTTATGATGTGGCATAAGAGGTGTTTGTGAAAATGTTTGACTGAAATTTGTAAAACAGGGCACTAGGGTTCCGAAATTCGTTTCTCTGTCTATACCCTGTATTTGAAGCTGAAATTTTGTGGAGTTAAAGTAGACATATGAAGCTTGCTGCCCACAAAATATCACATGAAAATGCTGTAAAACGGATTTTTGGTGAATTTTTGAATGTTGGATCCTGTAGCTGGAAACTGGTGGACAGCCACTAGGAAGAAAATTTTGTTTATGCTTAAAAGTTGTCCTAAGGACCTTAAATGGTTTAAAATGTTGAAAGGTGATATTATAACGCATATTTTTCTATTTTATATGATTGGTAATGGATTGAAGATACTTTTAAATGTAAAATGACTTGATCATGGACCTTAGGACAAGCACGATCAACTTCCTCGGTACGGTGGAGTCAATTTCTCTGCGGAAGTTCAATTTTAAAGAGGTAAGTAGGAATTCTACTTACTGTGTCATAGAAACTTAAAAAGTATACGATATAGCATTTTAATGTTTTTGACGAATGTTTAACATTTCAAATGAGACTATGGAAATAATGTTTCTCTTCATTGGAAAGAGTATGATTTGCAAGTAGGAAAGTATGGTTTATTGAAAGCTTTTATGGCATGTTTATAATATTTTAAAGATTTGCAAAGTACTAGATGTGGCCTATGAAATGATGGGAATATCTACGGAATGTGTAACCCCATTATAATGATGTCATTGGGACTGACTGATACCCACGGATGGATCCCGAAAGGGACATGACTGATACCAACGTTTGGGATCCCAATGACAATAATGAAAATGTTTGGCCAAACTTAAAGGAAATGAATGGTAAATGATTCTGTAGTTTAAGCCCAATTTGTGCCATATCTCAATGGTTTTCACAATATGTTTTAAATATTGATTTGGATTTCTATTTATTGTAAGAAGATTCGAAATCCATTGAAAAACTATACTTTATTTACATATTGTAGTTTCAAGGTTTTTGGTATTTAACTATGTTCCGCTTACTGGGCTTTTAGCTCACTTTAAAGTTTCATGGCACAGGTAAGGAAGAAAAGAATGAGGAAGCAACATAATGGCAGGCTGAAGCTCTTTTGGGAATCTGATGTCATGTGACTTATGTACATACTAAACTAAAGTTGTTTCATGAAAAATGATTATCAAAGAATCCTGTGGGCTATTCTAGAAAAGTTTTGATTTGAAATAGTTCTAATGATCTGGGATAGTTGTAATCTCGACTCTTCATATTTTGACTAAACCATGATGAAGAGTCTGTAAATATTTTATATTAATCTCTTATCATACAACTATCTTGGTTTTACAATATTTTTGTGTTATAGCAGATTTTATAAATGTATCGGTTAGTGACATATTCTAGTTAAGTTTAGTTAAAGGCTAAACTGGCTAGGGGGTGTTACACCGCACCCCTCCCCCCTCCCCCCCTCCCCCCGTCAACGATCTGGTCTCAGTTTCGACGAGCCCAATCGCTACTTTTGGGGGGCCAAGAACCAGCTCGCAACTTTGAGTGGGGGGGGCCCCCAGATTCGAACTCGAGGGAGGGGGTGGGGGCGCCCATATTGAAACTCGAGGGAGGGGGGTGGGGACAAGATCGCGAATGTTGGGGGGGGGGGGGTGGGGAGGGGGGGCACCCAGATCGGAACTTGGCGAGTTCGGGGGCGACGGTCAGTGATGATTTCACACGGGGGGGGGGGGGGGTGGGGAGCACCCAGATCGGAACTTGGTGGGTGGGGGGGCGACGACCGGATATGGAGGAGATGGAGGTTGTGGGGGAAGGAGGGAGAGAGAGGGAGGGGAGATAGAGGGACCTTTTAGGAAATTGAAGAGTGTTTTAGTCTTTTTACTACAAAAAAAAAAATCATCTCAGCAAAATTCTGTTAAAAATTTAACAAATTTTGACAGAAAGGACTAAAATGGCCAAGAAATAAGAGTTTAGGATTATCTCAGCAAAAAAAAAAAAAGAACAGGGATCAAACAGTCATCTTCGAAAGAGTTCAAAAACTATTTAGGCCAATCACTCTAAATGATATATTTAAAATTAGAAGATTTACATTAGAGATTATATTAGATATGGAAAATTTTTGTTAAACATGGGTTTTTCCACTTTTACATTAGGTTTGTGGGTTTCTCATAACTAATTTAACAGAAAATTAATTTATAATGGTACGTTGAAATAAATTAATAAGTTCAGGCAATAAATTGTAAAAATTAGAATTTTGTGGTAAGTTGTCAAAATGTGACAAGTTTACAGGGCATCGAAACTAAATGCCTATTATTATTATGGGGTGGATTATTTACATTTTTTGCATTTTGTGTTTTGCTTTTATTTAAAACATGATAAGGCCCCAGAAATCTCCTTTTACGGTTGTTCCCAAGCATGCTTCTATTTCTTGTTCTTCGAGCTCCATCGGTCATGCATTTTTATATTTTTATACTATCAGATTATATTTTACATAAAAATTTATACTCTTTTTCGGTCAAAACTTTTTGACCTTAAAATGCTCAAATTACCTTTAAAAAGAAAAATTAAAACTAAGTATTATTTACATTTTCATACCCACCCAGCATTTTTTAGTTCAAAAAATAAACCATGCTTTTAAAGTTCTACAAACTATATATTTTCTTAGTCAACACTTCATTTTAATATTAAACTACCCAAAATATCTTTAAAATTAAATGATAAAAAAACAATTGAAGAAATTCTAATTTAAGCTAAAAGCTAAATAAAAGGACTGGGATAGGAGTCAAAATGGCTGCGTGGCAGTGGGGTGGGAAAGGGATGGATGGTTATGATGGTGGGATTGAGAAATCTGAATTTTTTTTAATGAGAAAAATAAATATTTTGTCGTTTTATTATTTTTCTTTTTAAGAGTATTTTGGGCTTTTTAGTTCAAAACAAAGTGTTGACCAAGAAAAAATATTAAGTTATATGTTAAATATAATATAATAATATAAGATGCATGACTTTGAATGTATGTCATAGTTTTTAAATAAAAGCAAAATATATGATATAAAAAGGTAAATAATTCGATTCTAATTTTATTTTTTAGTGTATTTTAGGCATTTTAAGTCAAAGTTTTGTGTTAATCGAGAAACTGTTTGGATTTGTATATCAAATATAAACTGATAATGTAAAAATGTTAAAATCAAAACATGAAATATACTTTCTGAATAAAAACAGAAAATAATGTATAAAAAATTAAATAATCCTAAATTATAAATCACACCAGTGACTTGGAGTGTAGACGCATTCCTAAGGAGGATCATCTAATTACGAAAAAATTGTAGTATATATTCAAATAAAATAACTCTTTATCTCTTTCCTCCATTAATGAAGTTGATTTTCAAACACTGTCTTGGTCAGAATTATTATGTATTTTCAAAAGAGCTTCTAGTTGTTTTCGGTTTTATAAAAGCCCGTGTGGTAGAGTTTTTTTAATTTTATGCTTGCAGAAAGTATCTGAATTACTTAAATTTAAAATCATTATACTAATATAATACAAAAAAATAACATTAGATTAATATGACATAAAATTAAACTAAAGTATATGTCATGTTGATTAAGATGAGAAAATTTGTGTTATGTTAGTTAATAAATGAAAAAAAAAGGGTGATTATTTGGATAATTTTCTCTTTGTATATTATTTGCTTTTAGTTAGTAGAAAAACATAAACAAAGGGCCCATTTGGTAGTGTTATGGTTTGTTTTGAAAATGGTTTTGTTTTTGGTATGGAAATAAGAATGAGAATACCTTGCGAATGATGTTGATATCATTTTTGAAACTTTGTTTGGTTATAGTTTTAGAGATATTGATTTAGCTATAGGAACAAAGTGTATTACGTTTGAATATGTTTATAAAAATATATATTAAATTATATAACCTTAAAAATGAAAACGAAAACGAGAAAACAACTTTTAACATGTTTTCATTTCTTTCACAAAAGCTATTCTCACCATTTTTTTTTTTTTTTCGTTTTCAAAGCATTTGTTAGACAAACGCTATTTAGAAAACGTTTCATTTTCGCTCCTCAAAAGACGTGCGAAAACATTTCCAAAAAACAGTTGGAAGCGAAACCAAACGGGCTCAAAAACTATAATTTTTCAGTGAGTATTTGGAATCACATTTTCTTAAAAAAAAAAAAAAAAAAAGTTTATAATGTCAAAGTGAATTTAAAGTTTTCTAAAAAAAGTAATATAATGTTAAAGCAAAGTTTATAACGTCAAACTAAACTTTTATACAAGTTTTATAATTATTCAAAAGAGATTTTTTTGAAAGTCACATTTTCTAATTTTGACAAGAGACTCTTATGAAGACTGAAAATTATTTTGATAAATAATTTACTCACTTTGAGATACAATTTGGGACCCAAAAAATCAGGGGTAGCTTCTAATAAATCAGTCAAACATGCCCAAAATGTGGTTTTTTTTTTTAAAAAAGCTCTTTTTGGACCTTTCTAAACCATATTTAGTCATTTTTGTAGATGAGTAAGGTTAGGGAAACCAACTCCATTCTCATTTTTTTGTGTATTAACTCACGTGTTGTATATATTGTGTACTAATTCAAATGTTAGAATTGAAGTTAGTGTCCCTCATATTTTTTTTAGTTGGTTTTAAAAATTATATCAAAGCTCTAGTAAGATATTATAATCTTTATTCTAACATTTTTTTAATTTAAAAAGTTACTATTTAGGTAATTTTCTATTAAGAAAATGTCTTTTTTTTTTTTAAATGGGTTTGGTCAACTAATAGACCAATATCATATTTTTTTTACTTACCAAAAAAAATATCATATGTTTTTTTATGAGATGGATCGATCAATATTTTCGTGGTCACTGTTCATATTCTTAAATGAAAAGAGAGAGAGAGAGGGAGAGAAAAGATTGTTACGTAGGATCAATAGGAAGAGATAAAAACAAAGGAATTTAGAGAGAATGGAAAGATAAAATATAGAGTAAATTAGTAGCATAGTCCCTAAAGTTTTATCATTTTGATAAAGGTGCCGTTTAGTTCTCAATTTTATTTATTTATTTTTAATCAAATACTCCCTAAACTCTTAAAAAATGTGCAAAAGATCCTTTTTAGTATCATACATTAAATTTTGGATGGAAAAGAACATGTGAATGGCACATGGATCAAATATCTAGGGGCAATTTTGTAAAATGATATTATATTGTTAAAAAACTAAAATTCAAAACATAAAAGAAAACAAAAAATGTAAACTGGAATTAATGGCCCGTTTGGGGTCACGTTTGAAGACAGTGTTTTAGAGGTTGGAGATGGCTTGAGATTTAGAAATGTGCATTTGGTGAAAATGAACTGTTTAGAGTGAAAAAGGATAAAAACTTGAAATGTGTTTGGAAAGAAATTAGCAATATCGATCTCATTTCGTTCATATTGAAATTCTATGAAATTTAAAAAAATCTCATTTTGACTTAAAATGATAAAGTTATGGATTTTTAAAATTTGAGTTTTTTGTAAATATTTAGAAAAATAAATAGTAAAATTAAAGGAAAAGGGAAAAAAAAAAAAACACTTTTGGAAAATGTTAACAAAAGTGACCCCAAACAGGCCCTAAAACATAAAAGTTAAAATAAAGTAATTGGCTCAAATAGTTCATGAACTTTTTAAAAGGTAACGATTTGGTCCATGTTTTATTTATTGTTTTTTGGGCTGAAACGACCGCTAAACTCTCTAAATGTTGGTCATTATAGTCATTTCCGTCCAATTCCATTTAATTTCTAACGGATTGAGTCATATGCATTACATGTAATCTAATTTGAGAGGTATTTTAGTATTTTAATAATAATCTCTCTCTCTCTATAGCAAACCCAGATTCAAGGGGGGGAGGGCTGAGTTCGTCGCGTGCATGAGGGGGTTGGGGGGGCAGATCGCCGGCTTGGGTTCGTCGAGGGGGGGGGGGGGGGGGACTTGAGCTGGTCGCGCGCGAGGGGGTGGGGGGAGGGTGGAACCTTGATCTACATTTACGCCGCAAGGGGTGACTCCGAGATGGGGGGGAGCTGGGTTCGTCGACCGGGGTGGAGGGGCTTGGTTCATCACCAGGGGGGAAGGGAGGTGGTCAGGGTCCAAATTCAACACAGCGATGGCGACAAGCTAGGTTCTTTGACCTATTTATTCAAAAAAAAAAAAAAACCTTGTTTGGGGGTGGGGAGCTAAGTTCCGCAGTGGGGAAGAGAAAGGGGGGCTAGCGTCGTCGGAGATGGAAGCCGTTGCCGGAGAAGGAGGCTGTCACCGGATCTGTAAAGGTAGGTAGATAGAGAGAGAGAGAGAGAGAGAGGGGGGAGAGGGACTTTTAGGAGAGTTTAGGATAAAGAGAAAATTAAATGGTATTTTGGTCTTTTTACTCAAGAATGATCACTTGAGTAAGATTTCGTTAGAAATTTAATAGAATTTAATGGAAAGAACAATACTGGCCTACATTTAGAGAATTTAGGGTCGTCTCGGCCAAAAAAAAAAATAAAACAGGGACCAAACTGTTACTTTTTAAAGAGTTTAGGGATTATTTGGACCAATTACTTGTGAAAATAGTAGTATAAAATTGAACCTCCCAACCTCTTCGTCTTCAACCTGCGCAAGAAAGAGAGGGAGAGAAAAAAAAAACATCAAATCTGTGAGGGAAGGGACTCTTTGGTAGGACAATGGTGTTGGGAGAGGTTGCCTAGGCCCGCGATGGATATGAGATTCCACAGTAGAGGAATTGGCTCGGCGGGATTGGTTGGCGTGACGGAGGGCCAGGCTTGCGACGGAGTTGGTTTGGATGTGCGGGTGTCGCGAAGATGTCGACGACAAAGGAGTTGGTTTGCGCGACAGTCCCCGGTCTTCTGTTGCATCAATGACGAAAGGGTTGGCCTGCTCTTGCGACGGAGATGTGCTTAAGCAATGGCAGATTTGGGGCTGCCATTTTTTGTTGGTAAGGAGAGGTGAATCGTGAAGAGAAAAAAAAGACCAAGAATTTTGAAATACTGATTTTGAATTGAAACTTTGATTTTCTATACTGTGAAATTTTTGGAGGCAGAAAGAAATGTTAGAGAGCCATTTTTGGGGCTAAATTGGGGCTCAGATGTCGGGCTTTCATTTTCTCTCTTCAAAAAAAAAAAAAAAAAACAAAGGAAAAAAATCCGGAAACATGGGGACTAACTTATATTGATTTGCTTATTCGAGTTTACGTTGATTAGAGGTTGTTTTAATTTTTTTTTCCCTCTGATGATCTTTGAAATGATTTATTTAGACAGATATGAACATACAAATTGATGGTTTTTGGTCAGCAAGTGATGAGAATATTAAAGAAGACAAGACCATCTAATTTTGAACTAATATTAGTAAAAAAATATCATTTTACACCTTTTTAAATAGTTCGGGGAATATTTAATCAAGAAAAAAAGTTTGAGGACTAAACGGTACTTTTATTGAAAATTCAAGGAGCACGGTAACAATTTACCCTAAATATAATCAAAAAGGGAAAATGGAGAGAGATAAAACATTTTGTAGTCTTCCATACATTGACATAGCTAGGCCTATTTATACACAGGCAATTAAACACAAATAGAAAACCGACAAGAAAAGAAATCTAATACAATTGAAAAAAAAAAAAACATAATCCTAATTTCTCAAAATAAAGTATACCCTAATTAATCTAAATAACCCTAATTAATAGTAATAATCACTATGAAATTCTAACTTTCCTAACCCGCATCAGTTTGGCTATTTTGCTGTTTGAAAAGTGTTAAAAAGAATGGTCTACTACCCAAATTTTTTTCATTTTTAAAATCATTTCGACCTTTTAAAGCTCATTTAAAATTTGATTCCAAACAAATTTACCGGTCACATAGCTTCATATGAGATCAACTATAGTTTATATTAAGTAAACAATATGTATATTTGATTAGAAATTTATATTAATTAAAAATATATATATATATTTGATAAGAATTAATCGATTGATATATATTCTCGTCCATATCTACATCATAGGACATTATTTGATTTGTAATCTAGTTGAGCTATTTCCAACAAATAAACTATGTATCTATTTTAGTTGGAGAAGGTCTTTGCAACCGAAGTAATCCGAGGAGCCGAGTGACGTGCCAGCGCTACTAATTGAGTGCCAACACTACTACAAAATGTGGATTCTACGACCCTTTTTAAAAAACGGCCATAGAAAGTACGCCAAAAATACGGCGCGAAACTGGGTTTCTGAACACGGTCATTAAAGCCGAAGCTTCCATGACCGTTTTCACAAATGGTCGTGGAAATATGAATTTTCAGATTTTTAATTTTTAAATTTTTTTTTTCCAGATTTTTGGCCACGGGTTTCAGAGCATAAATTAAAATAAATAAATAAATAAATAAAACCCTCATTCCCTCCCGAAACCCATTCTCTCTCACGCCTCTTTCACTCTCGCCTCGAATCTCTCCCTCAAAACCCATCTCCTCCTCCGTGATTCCTCCCTCCATTATCTCTTGCATCTCTCCCTCTCTACCTCGCCTCCAATCTCTGCCGCCCTCCCTCCTTTCTCTCTCGCCCTTTCCCTCTATCTCTCGCCTCCAATCTCCTCGGTAGCGACTCCACCATTCATTCTCTCTCGCGCCTCTCCCTCTCTTTCTTGCCTCCAATCCCCACCACGGCTCCTCCCTCCAATCTCTTCCTCGAAACCCATCCTCCGCCACCTACCCCGCTGCCGCACCACCCGCACCCACACCCATGGAATTGGTAAGTCTCTCTCTCTCTTGCTCTCTCTTGCGCCGCACATATTATGATTTTGAAGACCATTTGGTTGATTGTGTTTGTGATTTTGGGTGATTGTTAATTGTGTTTGTGATTTTGGGTGATTGTTTTCCAGAAAAAAAGTTTTGATAACTTGATTATATTTTTGCATATTACATGTTCGACAAAATGCCCGATTGTATGATATTTACGTGTTTGGGTGAGCATTAGTTTTAGATTGATTTAAAATGTTTGGGTGAGGATTTGGTTTAGATTGTTTTCTAGAAAAAAAAAATGTTGATTTTGTGATTTATGCTTTTGCATATTACATGTTCGACAAAATGCCCAATTGTATGATATTTACGTGTTTGGGTGAGGATTAATTTTAGATTGATTTAAAATGTTTAGGTAAGGATTTGGTTTAGATTGTTTTCCGGAAAAAAGTGTTGATTTTGTGATTTATGCTTTTGCATACTACATGTTCGACCTAATTAAGTTGTAAGTATATTTTTATGTTCCAAATTGTGATTTGACGTTATATTATTCTTGTTTTAATTGTTTTAAACTTTGTTAAATTGTTAGGGCACTTAATGACTAGAAGATTTTGGTGGGCAAAGGAGTAAGAAAGCGACGCAACTATGAAACATTGATTGATACTGTTCGATGTCCTCTACAAGAAGGTTATGTTGAATGCGGATATTTTGTTTTAGCCTTTATGCGAGAAATAACCTTGACTCTCGATGGATTATCCTTACTTCAAACTAAGGATTTTTATACCGACGTTGAGATAAGTTTAGTAAGGTAAGAGTGGGCTAATTTTGTAATGCGGTTCATCCAATATAGTTAGAAGACAATCTATAAATTTTGTAATATAGTGTATGTTTTTGTAATAATTGTTGTACATTATGACACAAAATTAATTAAATATTAGCTATTATTTTAATCTGGGCTGTGCAATTAATAACACACGGGATTTGCCACCTATGGGAAATCGCATGAATTTTGAATTTTTTTTTCTCGCTTGTTTAGTAAACTCCAGTTTTTGGCCTTATTTTGTAGGTGACGACGACATCAAGTTGGCGGCGGAGAAAGACTTAGCATTCAGGCGAGCCGCCCAGTGGTGTGGTACGTAGTGGGTTTAGTACGCCCCGTCAAAACTTTGACACACTTTTGAAGCAGTTGAGTAGTAACTGTGATGCCCTAGAAATTTACAAGCTTGATTCATGAATTATTATTGTGAAATTCCTTCATTAATATACTTCTAATGAATTACCTTAATGAATATCAAATTTCACGATCATGAATGATTGCATATGTATCATCGGTGTGATAATGTCGATGATATAACAACGTCGAGTTTCTTTATTTAAATGAGAAATTTTAATTACATAAAAGATGAGTTGAACGACATATAAATTTGTGCGTAAAATTTATTATGTCGCATTAGGGGGATGATGATAATTTTTGGGAAGAACCCCGATTTTCATTAATCGGTCGATTTGATGGTCTAGTATTTATTTTGATCATATCAATAACCAAGTTTTGAGAGCATGATTTGGAATTAATGTGTCACATGGATAGAAAATGAATTATTAGTGTTTACTCTTAGGAAATCCAATGGTGGAAAATTGATCAAAAACCATGTCTGATTTGAAATCAATGGTGTAGATTTAATGCTAGAGAATCCTAGGCAAATCAATGGCCAAACTTTAGGTGTTAAGTGACCAATAAGAACTTAGGGTAAGGATTGGTGTGTTGGAAGATCCAATGGATGAGAATGAAGATGACAACTTGGATCAAGGGTGGAAGTTGGAAGAAAGAAAAACAAAATAAAAATGAGAATCCTAGGGGAGAGGATCCGGATTTTTGGTTCAAGAAACAAGAGGAAAGTTGAACAAATGAGTGAAAAGGAAAGTGGTGCATGCATGCAACTTCATGTAAGAGATGGCATGGTTTCTTTTGGCAATTTGACCTAAGGAAGAGGCAAGTGAAAGTGACCCATTATCTCAACTTTATTGAACCAAGTTTCACCCCAAAAATCTTCCCAAAAGTGCCGGCCATTCAAGGGGCTAGTTCAGCCAAATATTTTCAAATTCCATCCCTCAAAAGACAGCTCTCTCAAGACCAAAGTTGGCTAAGCACAAACCCCTAACACCCCATTTTCTTTCTCACACAAGTTAAGCTCTCAAACCCTAACTCTCTAACCACCACCAAGCTCTAAACAAAACCAAGAACCACCAACAATATTCTCCATCTCCAATACCCCTCAAGCACTCTCCTCCATCCATTTTCAAGCTCTAAGAAACTCCATCTCCAAGATCGAAGAAGTGTAAGACGAAGTTAGAAGACGTTTTACTAGAGGTAACCTAGTGGTAATCTTTATGTTTTAGTCATTTTTGAAGAACTAAAACATGATGTTTAGTTATGATCTTAATATTAGACTTGTTCTTACCTAGGAAAAGTTTTGTGAAGAACTTGGAAGGTTCGAGATCTTAAAGGATCCCCGGAATATTTCGGTAAGATCTATGACCCTTGTTGAAGTTTATAGCTGTTGTGATGATATAGCATGCATTAGAGAATTTGGTATGAAAAAAATAAATTATATTTTAAGATTCTACAGAAGATAAGCTTCATTTTAGGCTTTGGAATCACTTGATTTGCTTTTATATGTCAAAAGTTATGTGCCTTTGAAGTTGTGACACTAAAATAAAGAGAAAATGAACATCCGAGACACAGCATAGCCACGGGTTTACTGAACTCCGAACCTTTTAGACTCAAAATTTTGGATTATAAGTTAGAGAACTGAAAAATAGATTCTTTAAGCTTTCCAATGATGTGTCTTACGCCTTGAACGGATAAATGTACGATTTTTGACGAATTTTACAAGTTTGGACTACGAACCGAAAATCCTTGCTGGAACCCGGTACTAGCCACGGATTTTGTTGATTTTGACTTAGTAAACCATAATATTTTATAAAACTGTTCTTATTATACAAAATAGACCTTATAAGCTTTCCAATGACATATTTTTTGTCTTATTTGGACTTGTAAGTAAATTGTTATGATTTTTCTAATCTTACCTATAAATCTGGATTTGTGGTTCAAATGTGAAACCAACAGTAACAAAACCTAAGTTGACAGCATGAATCACTCAAGTAATAAAGGAAATAACTTTACCACTATAAAGTAGACATCTTAAGCTTCAAAATGAGATATCATACGTTTAAAACGGATATGAACATAAATTTTAATAAATCCCTTAAGATTGTAGTGTAATCTGGTAATCTAAGATTTTACCATAAGACACTTAGAAAAACGTCCACATTAATATTTGAAATACTTGAAATCTTGCAAAACAAGTTATAAAGACAGAAACTAGATATTTCAAACTTTCCATTAAGTCATCAAGTGTCCAAAACGGAATTATACTCAAGTCTAAATAAATCTTACAAATTAAAATCCTATACCGATAAAATGATTGAACATTAAAATGTGACATAAGGGTAAGTCATGACATATGAACATATTTAGTTATGAATTGATTTTAAGTGTATGATCAAATAATGTGAAAACCCTAACTTTATGAAATTAAATCACAAGTTTTAAATGGGCCAAGATAAAGTATACTAGATGGTTACCAAGCATATACCAAGAGATTACCTTAGCCCAACTAAATGAACATAACTAAGGGGTTGGACTAGCCCAATAATCAAAGAGAGGTATACCCATAGGTGATCCCTTGTCACCTTGATTGAGTTATTAATTAATTACTTAATTAATTAATTAATTAATTAATACATAACTAAATGTAATTAATAAAGTACTTAATTAATTAATTGATTAATAATTAGTTAATTAATTAGAAGAGTTAATATATAATAATCTAGGTTATTATGTTAAATAATTACATAATTATAATACATGATTAATTAGAGATTAATTAATCATTAATCATTGATATAATTATCAAAATAATTATGGATGATTAACTAGAGATTAATCACACAAATTATTAGATTAGTCAAATTATTAATTATTACTATTAGAATTAATAATTAATAATTATTATATGAAAAAGAATATTTAAGTAACATGATTAAATTTTTTTTAACAAGATAATTATTAATAAGTCATTTAAAATTATATAACTTAATTATAATTATTCAATTAAACAAAGTAATATTAGTATTACTTAATAAATAAATAAATAAATAAATTAATTAATTGATTAATTAATTGATCAAAATAATTAATTAAATTAAATTAATTAAATAATAATTAGTAGGAATTTATTCTAACACTTAATAATTAATAAGAATTAATTGTTAAGGTTAATTACGATATAAGTAAAATAAGTTCACTATGGTTTATAAAATAAATAAATAAAGTAATATTACTATAATTCTATCTAATAATGAGATATTGTTAATCAGGACAATTTCTCAAATCTGCATAGTAGGAGATACAACTTCGGAAGTTTAAGCATATAAGACAAGTAAGTACAAATCTCACCTACAGCATGGAACAAAATCTTTTCCTTTGTTGATGTTCTACGTTTGCCATGACTTGACTTGTGGATGTGATGAGTATATGAGTTATATGTATTGCTTTGATTAAGTATTTAATGTGCATAATTCCCCTTGCACTGACATGATCGGCATACCTCACATATATTTATGCCATAATGATAGATGCATAGTGACATGTAAATCTACATATTGTCACAATTAATAAGAATGAGGCAAACAAAGGATAGGATTAAGTGTCGTACCAACCTTCAATTAGTGAGAGGATATGATAAGAACGAAAGTTATAAGTTATGACCTTGGAGGTTGTTGGAGGGTCGCTTCCCTAACTCCCCATTGGTTACGCGCATATGGGTACGACATAGGGGCCCTTAAGTACACAAGATATGTAAATAATAAAGCATAATTGAACACATATAGTTCACATGCATTTTTAAACATTCATGATGTTACATATGATGATATGATTTTATGAAGATGATATGATTTTATGTGAGATATTGTTTGTACTTGCTGAGCGAAAGCTCATCATTGTGTGTTCGTGCTGTAGGTAACGCAGGTAAGCAGTCCATTACTTAGATATTTTATGGACTGGCGAAGCTGTGCGGAGGCGATGAAGGACGGGAGTGAGATACCACCACGAATTAAATTTCCGCATTTAGATTTCACAAAACTATTTTATATTGACTATATTTATAATTATGTTCCAATGTTTTGATACTACTAAACTAGTATGAGTATTTTACAAGAAGAGACTTTTGACTCTTTCCTTATAATTTTTATGAAGTTATAACGATTTTAAATTGGATAATTAGTTGCTAGAGGTTTTCAATTTCCTCAGTTACAAATTTTAGTGATTCTAACTTTTGTAGTACGAATATGATTTTAAAAAAAAAAATTCTGTATTTTCGGAACCAAACGTAAAAGAGTGTTAAGACTAAGTTAAATAAGAATAAGTAAGCTAGGTAATGGGCCAAAAAGTCGGGTCGTTACAGTTGGTATCAGAGCCGGTATCCTGCCATCCTACCTTACGTCGTTTCCATATCAGTTTCATACCTGTCCAAGTAAGTTAGAATTTTATTTTATTTTAACTTTATTATTTGTAGTTTTTTATTGACCTTAATTTTAAAACTAGGCATCCATATATTATCATCATGCCACCAATTAGAGGATCATCATCCGAAGACACACTTCTTAGTGAGCTCGGTGCCAAAATAACGGCTGCATTTCGGAGAGCCAGACCAGATCACTACTATGGAGGAACTCATCCGGGAGATTGGCTACATCATATCGAGTCCTTATGCAGCTCGTGTGGCATAACACGAGGGGCGTGGTCGAGACTAGTAGTAATCCAACTGAGGGGTGCTGCTAGGCGTTGGTGGGAGTCTATTGGACAGGACCTGAACCTCATACATTGGAGAGATTTCCGTCGCAATATTACGGAGTACTTTGTAGGTCCTTTCTTTTACCGAGAGAGGAGAGCTGATTTGACGTATGCACAAGGACGTCGCTTCTTTACTCGGGCGGCGAGGTGGGCACCTGTTCATGGTGAGAGCATGCAGGAGTACAAACGCCGATTCGAGGAGGACCTCTTAGTCGAGTGCTCTTATGAACTGCGCCAAGAGGACGCATGTGAGCTGTTTTGGCAAGGAGTTCCCCATGAGATACGAGCACTTGTGTACTTTCCCCAACCATATCCAGATTACGACCACTTATGTTCAGAGGTCATTTATGCCGAAATGCATCTGAGAACAGAGAGAGTAGATACTCCTCCAACAAGGGAATTAGAGAACGTGGAGGACGCTAGCAGCCATGTTGAGGCGTTAGTCCCGCACCAACCAGAAGCTGTGGGAGACGATGATGCCCGCATTGGTTCAGAAAAAGAGGACCCCACCGAGGTTTTCTCTGAAGGAGAAGATGACGAGACTGATGGTCCATGAGTATTAGTAGGAGGTCGAGTGTAGTAGTTAATATCAAATAGTTTGTTGTTTGTCGTGGATGTTTTATCTATTATCTATTGTATGTGTTTGGTGACGCCTGTGTTATCTTTATGATTTATGTATTCTCTATAACTAACTATGACCAGCATGGTTGATCTTTATGTGAACTTATGATTATGTGATGTTATGACATGATGCGTTTAAGATGTGATATGCCATGATTTATGAGTCGTACCTCCATCATTATGTTTAAATGAAACTCACGTCATAAGATTATACTTAAGTTATTATAACTGTGTGTGAGATATTAAATAAGCATGGTTCTTTTAGGTTGAACACTAGAGTTATACATAAAGTCATGGTACGTCCTCGAGCGGCAGCAGCAAGACAACCGCAAGAAGCGAACCTAGTTGAAATGGTAGTTAACCTACAGCGCAGATTGGAGGACCAGGAACGCGAAATGCAGAATCTCCGCGAGCAGCTTGCTCAACAGAATCAAGAAGTACCCCCTCCACCAGCTGTCCCAGCTCAACCTGCAGCACCAGCTGTGCCTGTGGCACAAGCCGGCCAACCTGTGATTCGACAAGAACCGTTGTATGAGAGGTTCCGACGTATGAAACCACCAGAATTTGAGGGATCCACCAATCCTTTGGAGGCTGAGGAATGGTTAACCTCACTTTAAATAGTCCTGAACTTTATGAACCTCACCGATCAAGAAAAAGTGTTTTGTGCTTCCTATGTCATGAAGAAGGATGCTCGTTATTGGTGGGAAACGGTACAAATGAGGAGAAATGTACTTGAGATGACATGGAATGATTTCATTCAAGAATTCAACAACAAATTCTACAATCGGATGGCTATGAAAGCACAGCAGAATGAATTCAACAACATCAAGCAAGGCACTATGTCCGTAACTGAGGCTGTCCGCAAGTTTGACCAACTAGCAAGACTCTGCCCTCACCTTGTGCCAACTGAGGATGAAAGAGTTAGGCGGATATTGGACATGTTTCGCCCTGAGATAGCGGTAGTGAACGATAGTAGCGAGAAACCACCTACGACTGTTGCTGAATGTGTCGAAAGAGCACTACGCACTGAGTATCGTCTTGCTCAAGCTAAACAAGAGAGGGCCAAGTTCTTTGAAGAGAAAAAGAAAGAGAAGTCGCAATCGAAGCAGAACCAAGGAAATCAACTAAACAACCAGGGAAACAGATCCAATCCTAATGGCAATCACTTTAACCAGAACCACAACAAGCGAAAGGGAAATTTCAATGGAAATAAGAACCAGAAGAACCATCCTCAGAAGAAGAATAACACTGTTTACCCTACTTGCACCAAATATGAGAAGAAGCATCCGGGGGAATGTAAACTTGGCTCAAATACTTGTTACTTATGTGGCAAGGAGGGTCACTATGCCAAGAATTGCTACTCCAACAAGCAGAATCAGACTGGACAGAACCAGCTAAAGCCACAAGGGACTCAACTCCACAACTTGCAAGCCAAAATCGAGGGCCCGCAGATTTGCTAGGGACGTTTGGAGGCTTCGCTAGTACCGAACGCTCATATTTTCGCCTACACCAAGAATGATGTTCAAGCTGGAACCTTGAATGTGGTGACAGGTCAGCTTTCTGTGGCCAACCAAGATGCACATATTTTATTCGATTCTGGAGCAACTCATTCCTTTGCATCACATACATTTGCTAAGAAGCTCACTCAATTTAGGGATAGAATTAATCAGACCTTTAGAATGGCCTTGCCTTCAGGACAAACTTTGTTGTCAAGTTATTGGTTACGTCATGTGCCAAATTATTGCTGGTAGAGAACTATTTGTTAATCTAATTGTTTTAGAGATGTTCGACTACGATATCATCTTAGGG
The DNA here is from genome assembly GCA_038430175.1 of Ficus hirta. Taxonomy (NCBI): domain Eukaryota; kingdom Viridiplantae; phylum Streptophyta; class Magnoliopsida; order Rosales; family Moraceae; genus Ficus; species Ficus hirta. The sequence goes on from CM076597.1 coordinate 4,504,364, forward strand.
ATGGACTTTCTAGGAATATACAATGCGAACATTGAATGTCGGGCACGTAAGGTGACATTCAAACCTAATGGAGCAGAAGAGTTTGAATATGTCAACATTTCTGAGAAGCAACCGAGAGTGATGATTTCTGCCATGAGGGCACGAAGGATGCTATATAGCGGATGCGTTGGATACCTAGCCAACATCATTGATACGACGAAAGAAGAACGATCTAAACCAGAAGATGTGGCAGTAGTCAGAAACTTTGTCGAGGTTTTTCCAGAAGATTTACCTGGAATACCTCTTGATCGTGAAATTTCATTTGAAATCGAATTGATGCCCGGCACAGCACCGATATCCAAGGCTCCATACAGCATGGCCCCAGCCGAACTCAAGGAATTACAGACGCAACTTCAAGAACTTTTGGATAAGGGATTCATACGTCCGAGTTACTCACCGTGGGGTGCACCAGTCTTATTCGTCAAGAAGAAGGATGGTACGTTAAGGATGTGCATTGACTACCGTGAGCTCAATAAGGCGACCATCAAGAATAAGTATCCTCTTCCAAGAATCGACGACCTCTTCGATTAGCTTAAGGGAGCATCAGTCTTCTCTAAGATCGACTTACGCTCAGGTTATCACCAACTGAAAATTAAAGAAGGCGATGTTCCAAAGTCAGCATTTCGTACACGTTACGGTTACTATGAGTTTTTAGTCATGCTTTTTGGATTGACAAATGCACCTGCAGCTTTCATGGATTTGATGAATCGTGTGTTCAAGGAATATCTAGACAAGTTTATCATCGTATTCATTGATGATATCTTGATTTACTCGAAGACCCGAGAAGAGCATGAAGAGCATTTGAGGATCGCTCTCCAAACTCTAAAGAACCATCAGCTTTATGCAAAATTCTCTAAATGTGAATTTTGGCTTAACAAGGTTCAATTCCTTGGACATGTGATCTCTAAGGAAGGAGTATCTGTCGACCCATCTAAAATCGAAGCTGTGAGCAAGTGGCCAGCACCGAAGAGTGTGACTGAAGTGCGAAGCTTTTTAGGTCTAGCCGGCTACTATAGAAGATTTGTGGAAGGATTTGCGAAATTAGCCGCACCTCTTACTGCACTTACTCGAAAAGGAAAAAAGTATGAATGGACGGAGAAATACGAGGAAAATTTCCAAGAATTGAAGAAGAAACTCACCAGTGCTCTTATTCTCACGATTCCATCAGACGAGGGGGAGTTTGATATCTCCAGTGATGCATCCAAGATGGGCTTAGGAGCAGTTTTGATGCAAAACGGGAAAGTCGTAGCTTATGCCTCACGGCAATTGAAGGAGCATGAGAAGAACTATCCGACCCACGATTTGGAACTAGCAGCTGTGGTGTTCGCCCTTAAGATTTGGCGACACTATCTTTACGGCGTTAAATGTCAGATTTTTACATATCATAAAAGTCTTAAGTACATCTTCACCCAGAAGGAACTCAACATGAGACAAAGAAGATGGTTGGAATTGGTTAAGGATTACGATTGTTAGATTCTTTATCATCCCGGAAAGGCTAACAAAGTCGCTGATGCACTGAGTCGGAAGTCGTCTGCCACTTTCATGTCAATTCAAGCACTACCACAACCGCTTCAAGAAGATATCTTCAAGCTTGGAATTGAGCTCATTATAGGAAAACTTTCTTCATTAACTCTCCAGCCTACAATCCTTGGTGAAATCAAGGAAGCTCAGGGACTCGATCCTAGCTTGGTCAGGATAAGGAAGGAAGTCATGGAAGGAAAAGAAACTTATTTTGGTATATCAGATGAGGGCATCCTTCATTTTAAAGGTAGGTTGTGTGCCTAGCAATGAAGAACTTCGGAAGCAGATTCTATCGAAGGCCCATGACACTCCATACTCCATCCATCCCGGAGTGACTAAGATGTACAAAGACTTGAAGGAGCATTTTTGGTGGAACAAGATGAAGAACGACGTGGCTGAATTCGTGAGTAAATGCCTAACCTGTCAGAAAGTTAAGGCAGAGCACAAGCGACCAGCTGGGCAATTACAACCCATTGAAGTCCCAGAGTGGAAATGGGAGCAAATCACTATAGATTTTGTGGTCGGATTGCCGAAAACCATTGAAGGTTATGACGCCATCTGAGTAATCGTAGATCGTTTGACTAAATCAGCACGTTTCATAGAAGTTGAAGTGACTTATTCCTTGGAAAAGTTGGCGGAATTGTATGTATCTAATGTCGTTAAGTTGCACGGCATTCCCTTATCAATCATTTCAGACCGCGAAAGCCGTTTCACCTCCACTTTTTGGAAAAATGTTCAACGAGCATTAGGAATTGAACTCAAGTTTAGCACTGCTTTTCACCCTCAGACGGATGGTCAATCTGAGCGAACCATTCAAACCTTAGAGGATATGCTTCGTGCTTGCGTTATGGACTTCAAAGGTGCATGGAATAAGAAGCTACCGTTGATTGAATTCTCCTACAACAACAGTTATCAAGCGACTATCGGGATGGCACCCTATGAAGCACTCTATGGTAGGAAGTGCCGATCACCGGTACACTGGCATGAAACAGGGGAGAAGCAATTGGAGACCACAGATTTTATTATCAAGACCACTGAAGCAGTCAAGAAAATACGCCAACGAATGGAGGCAGCTCAATGTCGACAGAAGAGTTATGCCGATAAGCGAAGGAGGCCCCTTGAATTCCAAGAAGGAGACTTTGTTTTCCTGAAGGTAGCACCAATAAAAGGCGTGATGCGATTCGGAAAGAAGGGCAAGTTGAGCCTGAGGTACGTAGGACCCTTTGAGATCACAGAACGCGTTGGTAAGGTGGCTTATAGATTAGCATTACCGTCAGAGTTGTCAACAGTGCACAATGTCTTTCATGTCTCAATGCTGAAGAAATACGTCCCGGATCCGTCTCACGTAATAATGCATGAACTAATTCAAGTTCACGAGGACCTCACTTATGAAGAAAAACCGGTGCAAATTTTGGCTCGTGAAGAAAAGACTCTCAGAAACAAGACCATACCCCTTGTAAAGGTGTTATGGCGAAATCACAAGATCGAGGAAACCACTTGGGAACGTGAAGACGAAATGAGGAAAAATTTTCCGTTTTTATTCTAATTTTTGAGGACGAAAATTTTGTAAGGAGGGTAGATTGTGATGCCCTAGAAATTTACAAGCTTGATTCATGAATTATTATTGTGAAATTCCTTTATTAATATACTTCTAATGAATTACCTTAATGAATATCAAATTTCACGATCATGAATGATTGCATATGTATCATCGGTGTGATAATGTCGATGATATAACAACGTCGAGTTTCTTTATTTAAATGAGAAATTTTAATTACATAAAAGATGAGTTGAACGACATATAAATTTGGGCGAAAAATTTATTATGTCGCATTAGGGGGATGACGATAATTTTTGGGAAGAACCCCGATTTTCATTAATCGGTCGATTTGATGGTCTAGTATTTATGTTGATCATATCAATAACCAAGCTTTGAGAGCATGATTTGGAATTAATGTGTCACATGGATAGAAAATGAATTATTAGTGTTTACTCTTAGGAAATCCAATGGTGGAAAATTGATCAAAAACCATGCTTGATTTGAAATCAATGGTGTAGATTTAATGCTAGAGAATCCTAGGCAAATCAATGGCCAAACTTTAGGTGTTAAGTGACCAATAAGAACTTAGGGTAAGGATTGGTATGTTGGAAGATCCAATGGATGAGAATGAAGATGACAACTTGGATCAAGGGTGGAAGTTGGAAGAAAGAAAAACAAAATAAAAATGAGAATCCTAGGGGAGAGGATCCGGATTTTTGGTTCAAGAAACAAGAGGAAAGTTGAACAAATGAGTGAAAAGGAAAGTGGTGCATGCATGTGTTGGAAAAATCGGATCCGATATCAGAGTTACGGCGCAGCGGAAGTTTTAAAATTTTTATGCCGATTCGGAAAAGAAGCTCATGATGCATATAACAATAAATTAAATTCATGATCAAGCGTACCTTATTTCTTGGATTCCGGAATTGCTAGAGCGTTTGACCAACGTGTCTTCTCTATTATTCTCGAGTTCCACATCTCAGAGTGTGTGTGGGCACACGTTCTATGAATCCAAGTGACCGGTGTTGCTTTCCGAAGTTTAGATCATTCATTCTCAATTCCGATGCTCCTCGTTGAGAATATTATCCAACTTCTTTCTTCAAAACTGCAAAACAGGAACCGGTTAACCTCCTACGAAAATTATCACTCGGTTTAACCTTCCTCACAATTTTGATTCAATGGAATTTTCTCTCTTTTTCTCTCTCACAAGATAGCCAAATTTTATGATGTGGAAGAAACCCAAATTATTTTTCTTCTCACTCTCAAAAACGTTTTTCCTCTTTGTGAATGACCAAAAATTAGTTTTTCAAGAATTCCTAGCCTTTATATAGAAGTCCAATCCTTTTCAAAATTTATCTCCTTTAAAAAATAATTAATTATTATTTTTCTGGATAAATTTTGAATCAAAAGATCATACAACTTTAGGACTAGATTCATTGAACCTAAAAACGTTTTTCCAAGAGAAAATCAATCCTCAAAAAATTCGGCCACTTTGAGATAAATCTTGATTGGTGGTTCAAATTTTAAATCAAGAATCTAGACTAGTCAAAAGATCCTAGTCCTATCTAGATTCAAATTCCTTTTAAACCCTTTTGAATTTAAATATGATTCACTTATTTGAACTAAATATTTTCCACACAACATCAACCATATTAATTAATTTAAATCAATGGAATATTTCAAATTTTCTTTCCTCACAAAATCCGTGCACATCAATTTAAGGAAAGAAAAATCCATCAAATAATTTCCATTATTTAAATCAATTAATAATTTAATGTTAGGAATATATTTGAATAATTTTGAAACAAAATTTTCTTCTCTCCACCTATCTAAAAAACCTTGCACCATTTTTAGATTAGGAGAGAAAAATTTATTTTCCAAAATTAAATAATTCAAACACAATCTTATTTCAAAATTCAATTAACCAATCTCATGTTGACAAATCATATTATTTGTCTACACAAATCTCACATGTCCAATCCTTTCTGGATTGCATGTTAGAGAGTATCATGTCTTAATAGACATTACTAAATTCCATTTAAATTTACCGATCTCATTAGGAACAAATCCCGAGACGCTATACGGAACTATATGAGCTAATAGAGTGACCCGATGGAAATATGTAAAGAGGCTCCTATAATTGTGAAAAATTAATCCCAGATTAATTATTCATCAATTATCAACTTCAATACTATTCCACTAAAAGTTTGAAGCTGAACTCCTGTTTACATACCGTATTACGAAAGCTCTCTTACGCAGCGCTTCTTCCATGATTTATTCATCGCTTGCTTAATCCCCATATGTTATCCATGATTGAATTAATGACTTTTTCCATTTTACCTTTTCAATCATTTTAACTTAAAGTTCCATTATTCTCTATTGAAAGAATCACCAATTGTAAAACCATACAATTGGTAAACCACCAGAGAACACAAAGTAAACCGATGGCCAAGATCTTGTTATACTATCTTTCAATCCCCGAATAATGCCTTTAAGTAGATAACATTTACTATCGCTAAGATAGCTATGGATTCCGTATCTATGAATCTTGATTTCTCCATCCATAAGTCATGCACCCAAAACACAAGTATATTGACCATGAATTAACAGTGTCTCACCTGTAGTGCATTAAAGTACATAAGTCATGGATGCGAACTCAAGTAATCATTTCAGGATTAAGATTAATGCAGGATGATAATCAAAGTGTCATTGATTCTTATAAATGGAATTATTAAACCGAATCAATTAACACTTTAGGTCCAGTCCAATGTCATACCTCAATACTGGTATACATTAAAGTTTCTACTCGGAACCTATCCGATGGTCAAGACAAACCATCCCTCCAAGGAAGTAGACAACCTTTACAATCTTATCATGAATAAGATCCCCAAATCTTATTCCATCGATTGCGGACTATTTATTTAGACTGTTATCAAATTACCACGTCTTCTATGTATACCCCGTATACATATGGTAATCCGATATATTACCAACAACCAAGGAGTATTTTATGTTTGCTCAAAATAACCATACAATCAACTAATGAAAGTAAATAGGACACAACTTATTAAACATGAATAACATCCTCTTATTAATATCAAAATGTCATATTTACAGAAAATCCCTAATATTGATTTTCTATCCTTAGGGCACATTTAGATCCCAACAGCATGCAACTTCATGTAAGAGATGGCATGGTTTCTTTTGGCAATTTGACCTAAGGAAGAGGCAAGTGAAAGTGACCCATTATCTCAACTTTATTGAACCAAGTTTCACCCGAAAAATCTTCCCAAAAGTGCCGGCCATTCAAGGGGCTAGTTGTAATAACCAACCTGTTTGTAAACTTATGATTTCTTTAGTTAAGAATCAAAGTTTGTTTATGCTATATGTATGATATGTTTTCTATGAAAAGTTGTTGAATATTTTGCTAAAAGATTCAATAAGTTAGTTACGCAAGTTTAAGACCTTTTGTCAAAAAGGGTAAATTTATGCTTTATGATTCTATGTTAGTAATTTATAAATTTAAGAAAATCTTTTACGCAGTTCAGAAAAGTTTAGGACAATGGTCCAGTTTAATTATACTGTTATCAGTTGAAAACAGTATATGAATATTTATGTTATTATGTTATTATGAACTGCATTTAGGAGATTAAGCCAAACAAGGCCTTTAAGGATGACACCTCTGATGACAAGTGTCATTGTTATGATTGGTCACCTCACAGGGACCAAAATGCAAATATTTTATGTTTAGGGGTTAATTTGCAAATTAAGGAAAGTTCATGATTTTAGAGCTAAAAAGTCTTCTGAGGAAGGATTTAGTAAGAATTTGATGTTTGAAGGCTTAACCATAACCGGCCAATTCATAGGGACCAAAGTGTAAATATTTTGCCTTTAGGGGCCAATGTGCAATTTTGGAGAAAATTGTAAACTTATCAGTAATTATGTAAATTTATGAATCAGGGACTTTTTAAGTAAAGTTTCTTAGTTCAATTAAGTCAATGATCCATTTCTAGTCTAGTTAGTTTGGTTGGAAATCAAGGAAGACAAGTCAAGATTGTATTTGATAACTCTAGCTAGAACCAATCACATTGTTCCATGTGTCACCATAGGAACCGGCCACATCATGGCTTTTTGAGCAAGGGATCTTGTTTTTGAAAAGTATTATACAAATTAGAAGATTTTAAGTGTTATTAAAAGTTTACAAATCATACCCTAAGTTTGGTAATTAAACACTTTGATTTGCTTGGTTGATTTTGTGTTATGGATCAATTAGCAAATTGTTTCACATGGTTTCTTCAAAACCGGCCACATGAGGATAAGACACTCTAGACTTCCTAGCCTAGCCTCCCTTGGCAAACCAAGGCTTGCACACCTCACCCTAGGGCCGGCCAACCAAGGAAATGCCACCTCAAGCTTGTAGCCTTGATGAGCAAGCACTTTAGCTAAGCTTGCTTGGCAATTTGGAGCAAGAATGGCCGGCCAACACATAGGAACTAAAGGAGAAATATTTTGGCTTTAAGGACCATTGCATAAAATTACAAAAGATGGATTTCTTGAACTCTTTTAGCCTTGACACCTCATGCACCTAGGCTAGCTTAGTAAGCTTGCTAGCCTTGCTTGTTGGTAAGCAAAAGCATGCTCAAACTCCACCTAAGGCCGGCCACACTAAGAGAGGGACACCTCATGGTTCCTAGCCAACATGATTAAGCACCCTAGCTTGGGTTATTTGGCACAAGAAGAACAAGAATGGCCGGCCACCTTTCAAGAAGACCAGACCAAATTGGTTTCTTCTATGGACTAAAGAGCAAGTTGTTGAACCTTTAGGGGTTAGTAAGCAATTTCAGAAATTTATGCTTCATCTATAAATAGGTGAAGGTTCTCCTATTTTATTTGGTTAGCCAACACACACTTAAGCAGCACAAACTCTCTAAATTCTCCCATAGAAGCCGAGCAAAGAGAGGAGAGAAAAGAAAGAAAAGAAAACTAGAGAAAGAGTTTTCGGTTTAGTGTAGGAAGTGTGAGGGAAATTTGAATACCCTAGTTAAAGAATTCCATCAGTGGAACTTGAGGTAAATATTGTTATCCTCTAGTTCTTCATTTAGAATTTAAGAGAATGATTATTATGGATAATCATGAGTTCAATTTTATAAGATATGTGCACTAAGGTTTTAGTATGCTTGATTAGAATTTCTAACCGAACAGTCTTTCTGAAAATAAGATTTTGAGGCCTTTAGAGGCCGAATCTTAAAAAAGTTAAAACTACAAAGTTGTAGAAAAGGAAATATTCTAGGGGCCTACGCAGTTTTTGAAAATAAGGCCTTTAAGACCTTCGTTTCTTCTAAAACCCGAGACCAAATTATGAGTAGTAAGTCTGGTCGAAAAATTTTCAAAGGAAAAAATAAGCATGTTAAAGACAGATTTGAAGTTTGAGGTTAAAACAAAATTTGTAGGAGACTTCAAGATCTACAACTTTCATGAAGAAAACTTTTCCAAATTCGAAACAGATTTGTGGGAAAAGAATCAAACTTTATGAATTGTTTTTGAACCCGGTTTTCAAAATATTAGAGTTCTTACTAAATTTCAAAAAGGAGTTGAAATTTAGGATTTGTAGTTAGCAACTAGAATCATATGTTATTATGGTAGGATGATACTCATCCTATGATTTCTTGGAAACAGGAAAGCGACCTGTTTGAGTGAAGAATTTTGATTCAAGGCGCAGTAACGGTAAGTACGACTCCGCCTCCAGCATAAACGAAAACTGTTTGTTGTATGTTTTCAAGTTATGATGATATAAGTATGATAAAACATTATGGCCTGTATGATATCAAGTTCATGATGTTATGTGAATAAGAAGTATTTATGATATGTATGTATGTACGTTTTTAAGATATGATGAATATTTAGAGTATGAATGGCATGTATGTATTCAAGGAATAATGAATGTATGGCATGTATGCTTTCAAGTTCATGTTAAGAGGTATATGATGAATGTTTATAGTATGTATGTTCATATGATGAATAATCGGATATTATGGCATCACGAAGTATGCTCACTAAAGATAAGCTATTTGGTAAAGTATGAAATCCCAGTTTCAGTTAAGAAACTGGTTATGAATATGAAACAACATTTCAAGTATGAAATAAGATAAGAACAAGATTCTAAGCATCAATAGAAGCAAAATGCTATATGTCGTATCGACCCGCGTTAGGTCGGGTTTGGTTCATGGTTTGAGTTGGACAGGGCTGGCCGCCCCAACCACTCCATGGCAGCGCGCCACGGTACGTACATTTATGTTAAGTTATGTAAGGGCCCAAAAACTATGCTAACTTATGAAAACAGGAATAAAGCATAAATGGTTCATGCATTATGATATCATGATATGTTTGTGGATAAATAGTTGTGCTTGCTGAGCGAAAGCTCATATTTTAAGTTTATGCTGTAGGTAAGCAACCCTGCAGTACTTCATGATACAAGGCGGTGGAGCATGGCAATGCAAAGCTGTGAAACTGTGGGACGGGAATCGCTATGTTTCTTTTTGTTAAATTATGCTACGCTAAATATGTTGTATTTGAGTACAAGATTTCAGTACTACCATAAGTAGTTATGTATAAGTACATGTATGTATGTAAGTAATTATTAAGAAATTTCCAAGTCAAGTTATATTTATCAGTTGTATAAAAAAAAAATTTGCCCAAATTTTCATATACTATTAGTAAGTATGTATGGTAACGGCCTACGTTAGGCGGGTCGTATCACTAGTTCAGCCAAATATTTTCAAATTCCATCCCTCAAAAGACAGCTCTCTCAAGACCAAAGTTGGCTAAGCACAAACCCCTAACACCCCATTTTCTTTCTCACACAAGTTAAGCTCTCAAACCCTAACTCTCTAACCACCACCAAGCTCTAAACAAAACCAAGAACCACCAACAATATTCTCCATCTCCAACACCCCTCAAGCACTCTCCTCCATCCATTTTCAAGCTCTAAGAAACCCCATCTCCAAGATCGAAGAAGTGTAAGACGAAGTTAGAAGACGTTTTACTAGAGGTAACCTAGTGGTAATCTTTATGTTTTAGTCATTTTTGAAGAACTAAAACATGATGTTTAGTTATGATCTTAATATTAGACTTGTTCTTACCTAGGAAAAGTTTTGTGAAGAACTTGGAAGGTTCGAGATCTTAAAGGATCCCCGGAATATTTCGGTAAGATCTATGACCCTTGTTGAAGTTTATAGCTGTTGTGATGATATTGCATGCATTAGAGAATTTGGTATGAAAAAAATAAATTATATTTTAAGATTCTACAGAAGACAAGCTTCATTTTAGGCTTTGGAATCACTTGATTTGCTTTTATATGTCAAAAGTTATGTGCCTTTGAAGTTGTGACACTAAAATAAAGAGAAAATGAACATCCGAGACACAGCATAGCCACGGGTTTACTGAACTCCGAACCTTTTAGACTCAAAATTTTGGATTATAAGTTAGAGAACTGAAAAATAGATTCTTTAAGCTTTCCAATGATATATTTACGCCTTGAACGGATAAATGTGTGATTTTTGACGAATTTTATAAGTTTGGACTACGAACCGAAAATCCTTGCTGGAACCCGGTACTAGCCACGGATTTTGTTGATTTTGACTAGCAAACCATAACGTTTTATAAAAATTTTCTTATTATACAAAATAGACAGTATAAGCTTTCCAATGACATATTTTTTGTCTTATTTGGACTTGTAAGTAAATTGTTATGATTTTTCTAATCTTACCTATAAATCTGGATTTGTGGTTCAAATGTGAAACCAACAGTAACAAAACCTAAGTTAACAGCATGAATCACTCAAGTAATAAAGGAAATAACTTTACCACTGTAAAGTAGACATCTTGAGCTTCAAAATGAGATATCATACGTTTAAAACGGATATGTACATAAATTTTAATAAATCCCTTAAGATTATAGTGTAATCTGGTAATCTAAGATTTTACCATAAGACACTTAAAAAAACGTCCACATTAATATTTGAAATACTTGAAATCTTGGAAAACAAGTTATAAAGACAGAAACTAGATGTTTCAAACTTTCCATTAAGTCATCAAGTGTCCAAAACGGAATTATACTCAAGTCTAAATAAATCTTACAAGTTAAAATCCTATACCGATAAAACGATTGAACATTAAAATGTGACATAAGGGTAAGTCATGACATATGAACATATTTAGTTATGAATTGATTTTAAGTGTATGATCAAATAATGTGAAAACCCTAACTTTATAAAATTAAATCACAAGTTTTAAATGGGCCAAGATAAAGTATACTAGATGGCTACCAAGCATATACCAAGAGATTAACTTTGCCCAACTAAATGAACATAACTAAGGGGTTGGACTAGCCCAATAATCAAAGAGAGGTATACCCATAGGTGATCCCTTGTCACCTTGATTGAGTTATTAATTAATTACTTAATTAATTAATTAATTAATTAATACATCACTAAATGTAATTAATAAAGTACTTAATTAATTAATTGATTAATAATTAGTTAATTAATTAGAAGAGTTAATATATAATAATCAAGGTTATTATGTTGAATAATTACATAATTATAATACATGATTAATTAGAGATTAATTAATCATTAATCATTGATATAATTATCAAATAATTATGGATGATTAACTAGAGATTAACCACACATAAATTATTAGATTAGTCAAATTATTAATTATTACTATTAGAATTAATAATTAATAATTATTATATGAAAAAGAATATTTAAGTAACATGATTAAATTTTTTTTAACAAGATAATTATTAATAAGTCAATTAAAATTATATAACTTAATTATAATTATTCAATTAAACAAAGTAATATTAATATTACTTAATAAATAAATAAATAAATTAATTAATTAATTGATTAATTAATTGATCAAAATAATTAATTAAATTACATTAATTAAATAATAATTAGTAGGAATTTATTCTAACACTTAATAATTAATAAGAATTAATTGTTAAGGATAATTATGATATAAGTAAAATAAGTTCACTATGGTTTATAAAATAAATAAATAAAGTAATATTACTATAATTCTATCTAATAATGAGATATTGTTAATCAGGACAATTTCTCAAATCTGCATAGTAGGAGATACAACTCTGGAAGTTTAAGCATATAAGGCAAGTAAGTACAAACCTCACCTACAGCATGGAACAAAATCTTTTCCTTTGTTGATGTTCTACGTTTGCCATGACTTGACTTGTGGATGTGATGAGTATATGAGTTATATGTATTGCTTTGATTAAGTATTTGATGTGCATAATTCCCCTTGCACTGACATGATCGGCATGCCTCACATATATTTATGCCATAATGATAGATGCGTAGTGACATGTAAATCTACACATTGTCACAATTAATAAGAATGAGGCAAACAAAAGATAGGATTAAGTGTCGTACCAACCTCCAATTAGTGAGAGGATATGATAAGAACGAAAGTTATAAGTTATGACCTTGGAGGTTGTTGGAGGGTCGCTCCCCTAACTCCCCATTGGTTGCGCGCATATGGGTACGACATAGGGGCCCTTAAGTACACAAGATATGTAAATAATAAAGCATAATTGAACACATATAGTTCACATGCATTTTTAAACATTCATGATGTTACATATGATGATATGATTTTATGAAGATGATATGATTTTATGTGAGATATTGTTTGTACTTGCTGAGCGAAAGCTCATCAATGTGTGTTCGTGCTGTAGGTAACGCGGGTAAGCAGCCCATTACTTAGATGTTTTATGGATTGGCGAAGCTGTGCGGAGGCGATGAAGGACGGGAGTGGGATGCCACCACGAATTAAATTTCCGCATTTAGATTTCGTAAAACTATTTTATATTGACTATATTTATAATTATGTTCCAATGTTTTGATACTACTAAACTAGTATGAGTATTTTACAAGAAGAGACTTTAGACTCTTTCCTTATAATTTTTATGAAGTTATAACGATTTTAAATTGGATAATTAGTTGCTAGAGGTTTTCAATTTCCTCAGTTACAAATTTTAGTGATTCTAACTTTTGTAGTACGAATATGATTTAAAAAAAAAAAATTCTGTATTTTCGGAACCAAACGTAAAAGAGTGTTAAGACTAAGTTAAATAAGAATAAGTAAGCTAGGTAATGGGCCGAAAAGTCGAGTCGTTACAGTAACAACTATAATTTCGAGTATGTTTGGTTGGAGGAAGAGATGAAAGGGGGAGTGATCCAATCCCTTATTTGATAGTAGGGAAGTAGGGAGAGAGAGGACATGTGGAGGAATGTTGTCTCCTTCGAGAGAACCACGAACAATTCCTGAATTTTTATTGTCAAATGTTTATTTTACCCTTAAAAAACTATTAACAAACTATACAAATAGTTAATATAGTAACCATACAAATAAAAGATTCTTAAAACTTTCTCCATCTTTCATATTTCTCATCCTTCTAACACTCTTCATCCTTCATTCTCTCCTTTTTTTTCAATTAAACCGAGCTTATGGTTAATTTTTATGACGAATTTATGATTAGAGTCGATGTGAATTGACACATATACGAAGGAATATGAAGCTAAGAAATGACATCAACAATAACAATCAACCAAATGTCAACAAACGGAGACAATGCTAGTGTGACAAAGGTCATCTATGATGAGGCAGACCATGGTGATCTACCGTGGTTGCACTACCATTATGCTTTATTAGTCAGTAAATCTAACATGTGATTGCCATGTGCACATCTATTTCTAACTATGAATGTGTAAGCATTATTTTTGTGAGGTATCTCGTGTTTGTTTAAATGGTCTCCCACCTTTTTTTTTTGGGTCGTTTTGGGCACCTTTTCTCGAAAAGTACTTTTAACGTTTATAACATATTTTTTAAATGATCATAAATTATAGCATATATTTTCTAGTAAATCTTTAGATTTTTTGGAATAATTCTTGAGTTTTCTATTAAATCATTAGATTTTCTTGGATTTTTGAGAAAATAACGGATTTATGGTTAATTTTTAATAACAAATTTATATGCATAGTTTTATATAGCAAGAGAGAGGATGAGTGAAAGAGAGATAGAAAGGAGGAAGGAGAAGTGGTTTTTTTTTTTTTTTTTTTTTTTTTCTCTCTGAGCATAAATTTAATTATGCTATTTATTATTATATTTAAAATTTTATGTTATAATTTATTATTACTCTTTTCAAAAATGCTATTGCGTTCTTTCTCTCCCTTTTCATTTCATTTGATTTTTTAAAAAAGAATTTGAGTAAGAGAAATTATATCATATATCATATTTTATAGATACTATTGAAATATATAGCAACTTTTTAAAAAATGAGAAACAAATAGCATATTCTATATAATATCTTTAAAATAAATTAGTTGTTTCCTATTTTACCCTTTTTTCTCTCTACATGCTCTCCTCTTTCACTTCTCTCTCTTCTTGATGTCTCTCTCTCCCCTCTCTGTTTCTGTTGTCTCTCTCTCCTCTTTCTTTCTTTGTGTCCCATTGTCGACCGGAGAGGACGCGACGACAATGAGAATGCCACGACGACCGGATCACGACGGCGGTGATGTGTTCTCTTTGTTTTCTCTCTCCAGTTACTGGCGAGGTTCCTTGTGGGAACTGGTCACCGGCGATTCAATCACGATGGAGAAGGAAACCATCGGGCGATCTCGTCGCCCTCCGTGGTGATCCAATGGTCTTAGATCCACCGCGATCTCGTCACCATTCATCTTCTCCGATGCAATTATTCTCATTGCTCTCTTTTCTTTGGTTCTCAAGGTTTGTGGTGTAATAATCGAATTTTTCGGACTCGTGATTTCACTACTACAAAAGTTGGCTTATACGACGGAAAATACACGACGGTTTTTGTTACACCGTCTTAAACAGAATTACACGACAGTTAGGCAGAACCGTCGTATAATCCCCGTTATTGGTAACCGTCGTGTAATCCGCCGAATTACACGATGGTTCAAGAAACCGTCGTGTAATCCACCGGATTACATGATGGTGGGGCTTTACCGTCGTGTAATCCGGTGTTTACACGACAGTTTCTCTAAAACCGTCGTATAATTCTCGATTTTTACAATCCCTAGCAGCCATCTTTTTATCTTACAGAACTATTTCACAGTCACGAAAAACATTACAGAGACCTGCGAAACCAAATCCTCCGCTACTACCATCCACTAAACCAACACTCTCTTATAGTCATTATTTGTAAGTAGTGATTATTACTTACTCTTTTAAGTTATTTAATTTGTATTGATGAATTGTAGATATTTTAGATATCTAAAACGGTACGTTCTAGCTCGTTTTTTTTTGTTTTTGTTTTTTTTATGAAAGTATGATTTGTTAAATTATTTCGAAAGCTTAATATGTGTTATTTGAATTGTAAAAACTTGATTATTGAATGAATTGTATGATCTTTAATTTCGATTTAGGCCGGGTTTTTGCAAATGGATCGAAAATGGATGTGGGCTAATAGATTGACTAGAAAATATCGAGATGGTGTTGAAGAATTTTTGTCATTTGCCAAAACTCACATGAAGAATGATAAGATTCGATGTCCTTGTGTGGATTATGGAAATCATATTTCTCATTCAGTTGATGAAGTTAGAAGACATTTGCTTGCCCGTGGGATTATTTGTTCGTACCAAACATCCTTTGATTACACGACGGTCGGATTACACGACGATTTTTCAAAAACCGTCGTGTAATCCTCCGAAAATTTTAAAAAATTTTCAACTTTCATGCTTTGAAATCCGCGCGAAAACCCATTACTTAAATACATTTTCCTCTTCATTTCTCTTCATTTTCCACCCTTATCCTCTAGACAACTCAAAGTTTTCTTCTACGTACCCACCTCCTTCGCCCACCCGCTGCCACCTCTCTCTTAAAATCCGGTCAAGCCGCCGCCGCCGCCGCCTACCAGCTTGCTCTCTCGGTGTGGCCGTGCCTATTTTTCTTTAAAGAAAAGCAAGATGACTTCCATATTGCTCAATTTATTATTTCTAACAAAACAACGAACACACAATGCTTTACTAACTTGCTTGGAGTGTAATTTGTAGTGTTGTTTGAATGTTTTTTTTGTTGTTGCTCTTTGGAGATGAATGTTTTGTGAACGGTTTTGGCACTTTACAAACATTTTTTAACATGGATTTTTTCCGCCACCACATGCTCGATGAAAAGCCAAAATGGATTTTTGTATAGGATAATCATACAGAATTTGATGCTAGTATAGTGTGTTCGGTTTTTTAGTTGTTGCTCTAAATTTTGGTGCATGTGATGGACGGTTTTGGTGCATGTGGTGCACGGATTTTTTCCGCCCACCACATGCTCGATGAAATATCAAAATGGATTTTTGTTTTGGATAATCATATGGAATTTGATGCTAGTATAGTGTGCTCGGTTTTTTAGTTGTTGCTCTAAGTTTTGGTGCATGTGCTGCACGGATTTTTTCTGCCCACCACATGCTTGATGAAATGCCAAAATGGATTTTTTTTTTTGGATAATCATATGGAATTTTATTCTAGTCTAGTGTGCTCGGTTTTTTAGTTGTTGCTCTATATTTTCGAATCTTTTGTGCACGGTTTTGGCACTTTACACAAATTTTCTATACGGTTTTTTTCCGCACACCACATGCTAGATGAAATGTCAAAATTGACTTTTATTTTGGATAATATCACGGTTTTAGGTTTTTTATTGATGAAATTAGTACACGATAAGTTTGTACAATTTTTGGCCATTTTAAAAAATTCATGTAATGTGTGCTTGGTTTTGTTAAGGTTATTGGTAGTGAATGTTAATTTGATTTGATTATATTGGTCCGCTATACTTGTTTTTTTTTATTTGTGTTGCAATAAATATAGGTGAGTGTTGGAATAAAACATGAGCTAAAATACAATGGAAGATTCCAAAAAGGGACGAGCATGAAGGAAAAACCTATTTAATCCCAATGCCGATAGCAAGTGAAGGGCAACTATAATGAAACGCGTCCATATGGTAAGGAAAAGAGGTGAACGAATTGAAGTCACCTTTGACGAGAAAGGACAACCGGAAGGGCAGCACGGTGATGAATTGATGAGCTAGATTGGTGTGCTCGCTCGAGAACACGTTCCAATATGGATACAAAATTGGAGATCCCGTGATTTAGACGGATTGAAAGAAATAATTTGGAAAGAAACTGTTACTTCTTTCACCATGGATGATTGCTTTCGGAGTACTTGTTTAAAATCATGTGGTGAAGCTGCAAGGAATTTTCGACATGATCTTTACAAGACGTTTGTCGAGGACTTTGTAACAGAAGATAGTGTGTGAGTCATTGAAAACTACCCCAATATAGAAGAAGAGGATTGGGAGAAGTTCGTTCAGTATAGAACATCCTAACAATTCCAACAACTTTCGGATCGTGGAAGCGAAATAAGGACCAATAACGAATACACATCGAGAGGAGGCCAAGACAGATATAGAAAGCTTGACCAGGAAAAGGTATGTCAATAAATTTTGTTTGTAATAAATCGTAGGCAAATTATTTATTTAATGTCCTCATGTATACTAACGATGTTAAATTACAGTTTAAGAAGACTGGGAAATGGGAAAAAAGAGATAGGTTACGACTAGATTCACGGACAGGCTCAAATGGAGAGTTAAAAGATCCAACATGTAAAAAATGTTAGCGAGTTGATAGTAAGTTTACTAACTAACAATAAATTATTCATCACTATACATACTTATAACACATAAGCTTAAATGAGTTCTCTTAATTATCTTGTAGATGGAGTACAACACACAGGAGAGCCAAGGCACTTTCGAATCAGTTGGCACTAGTGATGTATTGACGCAAGTATTATCTAGACCCGAACACCCAGGACGTATCCGTGGGCAAATAAAGTTCATAAAGAAGTCTCAGTACTTCAACCTTACACGAAGTTCGAATAGAGATAACGAAGTACTATCAATGAGACGTGAAATAGAAGAATTAAAGACGTTGGTGCATGGTCTATGTGCGAAGAAAGATGTGGATCCGTCGTTTGACCAAGAGAATGTGCCAACCGTGGACCAATGCAGTAGCTTTAAGGCTAGTTGCTTTGTCCAAGAAAAACAACATGGAGTGTCTGATCCGCCAACCATGTCGGTCGACAGTCAGGAGTGTAAGCTCTATATTTTCGATGAACTTCATGGTGGACAGTTGCTTGTTACATTTGGAAGAGCATGGCTGGAGAGCCTTCCCACCGATACAGTCCATGGGATTCCACTGGGTGAAGGGAACGTGCGAGTGTCAATCAATGTGCCAAAATTAAAAAAAGCAGCATTACCTATTCGACGTACGAGGTAACAACTGTGGAGGAGGCTGTTAATGGGTTTGTTGCTTGGCCTAAAACATTAATTGAGCTCGACACGAGTATGAACAAGGCGAGTCGAGGGCCTACTCACGTTCCAGACCAAGCAGCTGAGGGACACAAACGCCAAAAAAAGCTTGGAAAAAAAACGATCGACTCTCGAACTGAGGTACAACAGGATGCGCAACAACACCAAGCTTTGTTCGACTTTAATAAAATGAATATGGAGATGAGGCCTTTGGCTTATTATGCAAATAGTTCCATGCGTCAAGGTAATCAGATAGAGGTCCCAATACTATACACGATCATGGGTTTTGACATGCCTGTCTTTCTGAGCTTTGATGATATTTATGAATTCATTAATTTACAAGAAATCAGTGCGAATTGTATATTAGTATACATCAGGTACGTCATTCTATCTCTAAATTTTTTTTTATCTGGAAATTCTTCTATATGTCAGGCAGAGTAACAATTTTGATATACTTATGCAGATATTTGGAGGAACTATGTACGATTAATGGGCGAGCTGAGAAGTTTGTGTTTGTGTCTCCAACCTTGATCTCACTGGTTAGAACAGATACTGTAAATGCTGGCATGAGAGAGCGAGCCGATGCTCTTCTCAGCTTTTTGCGTGACGCACCAAAAGGACAACTTTATCCTGTGCCACATAATAGAGGGAGACATTGGGTTTTGGGAATCATTGACCCATGGGAGGACCTCGTCCTTTATTTTGATCCTCTTCGAGAGAAGAAACGGGACGATTTTACTAATCTAATGAAACTGTAAGTCAATTTTCATATTTTAATTTTTGATTTAATCTTATTTACATGCTTCTTAATTAGTTTGAATTTTACGAACTTGCTAGTGTTGGAAAAAATGGTTCCGATATCAGAGTTATGGCGCAGCGGAAGTTTTAAAATTTTAATACCGATTCAGAAAAGAAGCTCATGATGCATATAATAATAAATTAAATTCATGATCAAGCGTACCTTAATTCTTGGATTCCAGAATTGCTAGAGCGTTTGACCAACGTGTCTTCTCTACAATTCTCGAGTCCCCACATCTCAGAGTATATGTGGACACACGTGCTATGAATCTAAGCGACCGGTACTGCTTTCCGAAGTCTAGATCCTTTCTTCTCAATTCCGATATTCCTCGTTGATAATTCGATCCGGGTTCGTTCTTCAAAACTACAAAATAGGAATCGGTTAACCTTCTATGAATAATATCACTTGGCTTAACCTTCCTCACAGTTTTGATTCAATGAAAATTTCTCTCTTTTTCTCACACCCAAGAAGGACGAATTTTCTCAAGCCCGAAAAACCTAGTTTTTGTTTTTCTCTCTAAAAAAAAAAAAAGTCCACCTATTGTATGATATGATAGATGGTTTTTTCAAGAACCCCTAGCCTTTATATAATACTCCAATCCTTTTTCAAAAATATCTCCTACTTTAAAAACAATTAATAATTATTTTTCTAGATAATCTTTTGAACCAAAGGATCATTCGAATTTCGGGCTAGGTTCTTTAAACCTTATGAATGGTTTTTTACTTGGAGAATCTCAAAAAAATTCGTGCTCCCCTTATATGGATATTGATTGGTGGTTCAAATTTAAATCAAGAATCTAGACTAGTCAAAAAGTCCTAATCCTATCTAGATTCAAACTCCTTTTAAACCTTTGAATTTAAATAAGATTTTCTAATTTGAATTTAAATAAATATTTTCCACAAACATTAACCATATTAATTAATTTAAATCAATGGAATATTTCAAATTTTCTTTCCGCACAAAAACCATGCACCTCTTTTAAGGAAAGAAAAATCCATTAAATAATTTAATGTTAGGAATATATTTAAACAATTTTGAAACAAAATTTTCTTCCCTCCACTCAATTAAAAAACGTGCACCTCTTTTAATTAGGAGAGAAAAATTTTGTTTTCCAAAATTAAATAATTCAAAAACACAATCTTATTTCCAAAATTCGATTAACAATCACATGTTGACAAATCATATTATTTATCTACATTAATTTCACATGTCCAATCCTTTCGGGATTGCATGTTAAAGAGTACCATGTCTTAATAGACATTATTAAATTCCCATTTAATTTACTGATCTCATTAGGAACAAATCCCGAGACGCTTCGTGGAAATATATGAGCTAGTAGAGGGACCCGATGGAAATATGTAAAGAGACTCCTATAATTATGAAAAACTAATCCCAGATTAATTATTCATCAATTATCAACTTCAGGACTATTCCACTAAAAGTCTGAAGCTGAACTCCCGTTTACATACCGTATTACGAAAGCTCTCTAACGCAGTGCTTCTTCCATGATTTATTCATCGCTTGCTTAATCCCCATATGTTATCCATGATTGAATTAAGGACTTTTTCCATTTTACCTTTTCAATCATTTTAACTTAAAGTTATATTATTCTCCATTGAAAGAACCACCAATTGTAAAACCATACAATTGGTAAACCATCAGAGAATACAAAGTAAACCGATGGCCAAGATCTTGTTATAATATCTTTCAATCCCCGAATAATACCTTTAAGTAGATAACATGTACTATCGTTAAGATAGCTATGGATTCCATATCTATGAATCTTGATTTCTCCATCCATAAGTCATGCACCCAAAATACAAGTATATTGACTATGAATTAACAGTGTCTCACCTGTAGTGCATTAAAGTACATAAGTCATGGATACGAACTCAAGTAATCATTTCAGGATTAAGATTAATGTAGGATGATAATCAATGCGTCATTGATTCTTATAAACAGAATTATTAAACCGAATCAATTAACACTTTAGGTCCAGTCCAATGTCATACCTGAATACTGGTATACATTAAAGTTTTTAATCGGAACCTATCCGATGATCAAGACAAACCATCCCTCCAAGGAAGTAGACAACCTTTACAATCTTATCATGAATAAGATCCCCAAATTTTATTCCATCAATTGCGGACTATTTATTTAGACTGTTATCAAATTATCATGTCTCCTATGTATACCCCGTATACATATGGTAATCCGATATATTACCAATAGCCAAGGAGTATTTTATGTTTACTCAAAATAATCATACAATCAACAAATGAAAGTAAATAGGACACAACTTATTAAACATGAATAACCTCTTTTTATTAATATCGAAATGTCATATTTACAGAAAATCCCTAATATTGATTTTCTATCCTTAGGGCACATATAGATCCCAACAGCTAGGGCCCTAACGGATTGGAAGCTTACCACCGGAGAAGGGATTAGAAAGAGACGAGTCTGTAAAATGAAAATCTCGGACCGTCCTTGTCCTCTCCAAGAAGGAAGTGTTGAATGTGGTTATTTTGTTTTAGGTTTTATGAGGGACATAGTGTTGAATGGAATTGACGTACTTGAAAGTAAAGAATTTTTTACTTCTCATGATTTGGATTTGATTAGGGGAGAATGGGCTAGCCATGTAATGCAATTCATTAATTATGATATGTAAACTTGTAATGTAATATATGGTACGTATATTTACTTTGATACAATGTAGCTAATATATTGGAATGTGTATTGAATAACACACAGGTTAGACCACCCGTGGGAAATCACCAAAAAATGTCAAAATTTTTTACACGACGGTTTTGGCTTGAAACCGTCGTCTAATCATGCACATTACACGACGGTTTTCAGTGAAAACCGTTGTGTAATGTACATCATTACATGACGATTTTGGCTTAAAACCATCGTGTAATGTTGCATATTACACGACGGTTTTGACTTGAAACCGTCGTGTAATGATCACGATTTTATGGCGTTTTGCTACTGTATTTCTTAATTCGATGACGGTATTTGTGATGCCTCGACTTCCCAAGCCGGGTCGACACCATACATACTTGTACTTTTCTTATTTGAAAATTTGAGAATAATTTTTTTTTAAAACATATATACATAGATTATCTTGTAGAGAAAACTTGTCTTGCATACATACTGTACTGAAAATACATTCACAAGTCTTCAAACTTCATACACACGGTATAATATAATTTACTTTTGAGATATATACATATTAACTCAAAAGTAGTTGTGGAAAATTTTACGTAGTGGTATCCCACACCGCCCTTCATTCGCCGCATCGTCTGCATGACCCATCAGCTAGACTGTAGGATTTTTATCTACAGTATGAAATATTCAAAATGAGCTTTCGCCCAGCAAATACAAACATATCTCACAAAACATTTCAAATTTCTTAAAACAAGCCAAACATCATGTAATTTATGCATGATCCATTTATGATTGATTTATATGTCTTATGCTTCGTTTTAGACTTAATCTTAAACTTATTATCTTGTCTTTAACATGTGGGCCCATAGTGTATGTACCAAAAGCGCGCAACCTCCAGACAAAGTTAGGGTTTGCAAGGCCCTAACAGTTCTGGGAATCATAAACTTGACCTTCACGCATCAACGAGAGGTCAATAATCATCACTTGTTTTGAACATGTATCCTCATCGATCACGGGAGGCTGGTATGATACCTTGCTCAACTTGGTTTAGTCTTAGTTTTGTATATTCTAAAACTAAGAACCTTTAGTTATGATCTCATTAGTCATGGTGCACATGTGACACAAACATGGCATAACCATAAATCATGGTATATCGTGGCTTATCATAGCTTAGCATGGCATGACTTAACATACTTAACATAGTATGACTTGGCATAACTTCTCATGGCATAACAGGTCATAATCATCACTTAGCACATCATAGTATGACATCACATATCATAGCATAACATAGCATAACATAGTATGTATACTTGAAAATAGTATTTACTACTTTCCATACTGTAGGTGAGGTCTGTACTTGCCTGTTATGCTATATCTTGGGTTTCATTGCTCCGATTCAGGTTGCAACTGCAGGTTACTTCCTGCTATTAAAAAAAAACATAGGATAAGGATCCTATAAAATGTTGGTGACCTATCCAACATTCATACACAATCTTAGTTATATGTCCCCCAATTATACACATGATAACTTATTAGGTTTCAAAACGTAACCTTTGATGTGATAACCCTGGTCAACCTTAGTCAAACTTGGTCAACCAAAGTCAACCTCTTGGTCAACTAAGGTCAACATTCCATGGGTCAAACTTGGGCTTTTGGGCCAAGCCTAGTAACTCGGGTATCCTTCCTGATTACTATCCGTCATTGTCTTGTTACTAAACTTTGGCTTTAAAAATCCGATTTGGAAAATTCGGCCAAAAAATCTTTTGTTTAACTTAAAAATTCATGGTTTTCAGAGTGGGACTTTATAAAAATCATTAAGGGCTGAAAACTGCCATTGGAACAGTTTTCATAGTCAAAACATTGGTGTTGGTGCAAAAATACAGTTTTCCTGTATTGTTTTAGAAAATCCTGTGCAGGAATTTCCTGTTTCTTGCACAGTTTTGAGAAATCCATTTCTATTTAAAAATCTGGTTTGAATTAGAAAAAGTTGTCTTCACGAAAGTTTTAGCTTTCAAAAAACCCTACAACTTTTTTTTTTTACAGAAAACCCAGTTCGGAATCTAACATATTCTTATTTCCCGTTGAACTCACCTGGCCGTGCATAAGTCCTGGGCACAGTCAGTCTCGGGTTTTTATAAAAACGAAGGCCTTTGGAGACTTATTTTTGAAAACTGTCCATGAAGTCCCCTAGGAAATCCCTTTTCTACAACTTTCATGTTTTACGTTTTGCCTAGTTCGGCCTCTAAGGGCCTCAAAATCATTTTTCCAGAAAACTGGCCAGTTTTACCCGAAAACTGGCAGTTTTGTTCTTATATTGGTTTTACGTCCTAATACGCGCACACTACCTCAACCGTCCGCAGCGGGAG
Organism: Ficus hirta; assembly: GCA_038430175.1. NCBI lineage: Eukaryota > Viridiplantae > Streptophyta > Magnoliopsida > Rosales > Moraceae > Ficus > Ficus hirta. The sequence goes on from CM076597.1 coordinate 4,528,697, forward strand.
CCTAATATCAGTCATGCAGTGATTTCTAACATTCCATATCATCATCACATAAACATTCATCAACAATCATTGTATCAAACACTTAGCATGCATAATCAAGCATAAACTTAAACATACTTGGGGACATATAATTAAATCATGCTTCAATCATGTAAACCCTAGTTTCATGCAACCAAAGCATAAAATCATGCATACTTAGTAAATAAAACCACCTAAACCATAAATTCAAGCACCAACCTAAAAATTCTAAGCTAGGGCATAAAAATTAAATTGAGCTTATGCTCTTACATTCAATGCTTGAAATACACTTAAATTTCTCAAATTAAAGCTCAATTTAAAAACTTAGGGTTTGAGGTTTTAGGGATAGTTACCTTGATTTATCTCAAAAATTGACTAGGGTTTGGCTCACAAAATCTCCCACCCCCTTGGACACCTCCAAAATCGGTTGTTGCTACACCAAGTGGCACCAAAAATTTCGGTTGATTCCTTGGTGGCTTCTTGAACCAAAATCATGCACAACTAACCTCAATTTTTTTCACTCTCTCACTCTATCACAACCGGCCTTAAACCCTGAAAATGGGCACCAAAAATTTTCAAAAACCTTACTTGAAATCACTAGAGAAAAACCGACCACCCTAATACTAAAACCCCTTTGGTTGTCAAATTTTTTCTTTGTTCTTGCTCATACTTGGAAGTCCGGATTTTTTGAGAGAGAAAATGGCAAGAGTTTGGCTGATTTTTTCCAATTTCTTGGACCAAAAACCGACCCCCCTTGTGGCCTATTTATAGGTGAAAAAATGGGTCCCTTTGCAAATATTTTTGGTTCAACTTTTGCTCAAAAATCCTTGGAGTAAAAATAATTGCACAAAATTTTACTAAAATGCCCTCCAAGTGGCCGGCCATTATGGGTGCAAGGTGGCAAAAATTTTTATTTCTTTCCACTATTTTTCTTTAATCCAAAAATGATGTCATAATTCCAAACTTGGGTGATGTCATTATAAGGCCTCGTTTGGCTTGTTCCTTAATATGCAGTCCACTTTTAAGCTAACACAGATATTTCCAATACTGTGTTTACTAATACACAGTACAATTTAGTACTGTTATACTGAACTGCAGTCCAAAATTTATCTGCGTATATTTGGACTGTATAAAAGTTTTTCTTTTTATTTAAAGCTATTTGGCCCTTAATACCCTATTTTAGGTGCTTGACTTTTCTGTTGTGGTTTTAAATCTTAATTATACTATCTTGTCCGTAAAGACGGTTTTCGCAGTATAATTCCCATACTGCTTATCGTATCACAGTACCGTCTTATATTTAACTTCTCTGGTCAACTTTGACTTTTTCGGTCAAACTTTGACCAATATGAATTCATGAAATTTCGTCATACCTTTTTCCTTAAAAGGCCTATTATGGAGTCTCATAGCTAATTTATCGAGAACTTAACCCTATACTGATAAAATTATGAATTTTGTATTGATATTCATAATTTTCATAAAATATCATATAAACACATAGTACGAACTTAGATTTCTTATGTACAAGAAAATCATGAGTCCGAAAAATTTTAGTCATTACAATCTACCCTCCTTAAAAATTTTCATCCTCGAAAATCAGAACAATTCGGGGTAGCTTTTCTTCATAACTTCTTCGCACTCCCACGTTGCCTCCTTAATCTCATGATTTCGCCATAAGACCTTAACTAAAGGTATAACCTTGTTTCTTAGTACTTTTTCTTCTCGTGCCAAGATTCAAACCGGTTTCTGCTTATACGTCAAATCCTCGTGAACCTCAATTGGTTCGTGGTCCAATACATGTGATGGATCCGAGATGTACTTTTTTAGCATCGATACATAAAATGCATCGTGTACATATGCTAATTCTTGGGGCAAAGCCAATTTATAGGCCACATTACCAATTCTTTCCATTATTTCGAATGGCCCTATGTATCTGGGACTTAATTTCCCTTTCTTTCCGAATCTCATAACTCTTTTGAATGGAGCAATTTTGAGGAAAACCAAGTCTCCTACTTGGAATTCTAGAGGCCTTCTGCGTTTGTCGGCATAGCTCTTTTGTCAACTAAATGCAGTTTCCATCCGTTGACGTATAAGTTTCACGGCCTCAGTGGTTCTCCGAATAAAATCTGTGGACACAAGTTCCTTCTCTCTTGTCTCGTACCAGTGGACTGGAGATCTACACCTTCTCCCGTACAGGGCTTCATAAGGAGCCATTCCAATTGAAGCTTGGAAACTGTTGTTGTACGAGAATTCAATCAAAGGAAGCTTCTTATCCCAAGTTCCTTTGAAGTCCATGATGTATGCTCGCAACATATCTTCTAAGGTCTGAATGGCCCTCTCTGATTGTCCATCCGTTTGAGGGTGAAAAGCCGTACTAAAAGTAAGCTTGGTACCCATTGTTTGATGTATACTTCTCCAAAACTTAGAAGTGAAACGACCATCACGATCGGAGATGATTGTCTTTGGAATCCCATGGTAGCGAACGATCTGCGCAACATATAATTCTGCTAGCTGGTCCACTGAAAAGCTAAGCTTAATGGCAATAAAATGTGCAGACTTTGTCAAACGATCCACAATTACCCAAATAGCATCGTTGCCACTGGGAGTTCGGGGTAGGCCAACCACAAAATCCATGGTCACTTGGTCCCATTTCCATTCTGGGATGGAAATTTTCTGCACTTCTCCCCTTGGACGTTAGTGTTCTGCCTTCACCTTTTGACACGTAAGGCATTTACTGACAAATGTAGCAACGTCATTCTTCATTCTGGGCCACCAAAAACTTTCCTTCAAGTCTTGGAACATCTTTGTAGCTCCAGGATGAACGGAATATGGAGTCTCATGGGCCTCCTTCATGATTTGCTCCTTTAACTCGTCTTCGTTAGGAATGCATAATCTATTTTTTCGATAGAGTATGCCCTCATCCGATATGTTGAAGTCCGACTCCTTTCCTTCCAAGACCTCGTTCCTTGTTCTAAGTAGCGAGGCATCTCCTTCTTGTCGCTCCTTCATACCATCCAAAATGATAGGTTGGAAGGTTAGGGCAGCTAAACTTCCCGTGATAAGCTCTATTTCGGCTTCCACTAGCTCCTTCTGAAGAGGTTCGATCAACGACTGTATTGACATCAACGAGGAAGACGACTTCCGACTAAGGGCATCGGCTACTTTATTAGCCTTCCTTGGATGGTAACAGATGTCTATGTCATAATCCTTCACCAGTTCGAGCCATCTTCTTTGTCTCATGTTAAGCTCCTTTTGTGTGAAGATATACTTCAAACTCTGATGATCCGTGTAAACTTCACACTTAGTGCCGTAAAGGTAGTGTCTCCAGATTTTGAGCGCAAATACTACTGCCGCAAGTTCCAAATCATGCGTCGAATAGTTCTTCTCATCATCCTTAAGCTATTGTGAAGCATAAGCGATCACCTTTCCATTCTGCATGAGAACGGCTCCCAATCCTATCTTGGAAGCATCGCTATATATCACGAAGTTCCCTTTCTCCACCTCTGGAATTGTGAGGATCGGAGCACTAGTCAGCTTACTTTTCAGTTCTTGGAAGTGTTCTTCACACTTTGCCGTCCATTCGTACTTCTTTCCTTTCCGTGTAAGTGCGGTGAGCGGCGCTGCAATCTTAGCAAATCCCTCGACGAAACGTCGATAGTAGCCCGCTAAGCCCAGGAAACTACGTACTTCGGTGACGTTTTTCGGAGCTGGGCATTTACTCACTGCTTCAGTCTTGGCCGGATCTACAGATATACCTTCCTTGGAGACCACATGTCCTAAGAAATGGACCTTTCCCAACCAGAATTCACACTTTGTGAATTTAGCGTAGAGTTGGTTTTGCTTTAAAATCCGTAAAGCAATCCTTAAATGTTCCTCATGCTCCTCCTTTGATCTTGAATAAATCAAGATATCATCTATAAAGACGATAACAAACTTGTCCAGGTAATCCTTGTATACTCGATTCATCAGGTCCATAAAGGCTGCTGGAGCATTTGTCAATCCAAATGGCATAACGAGGAACTCGTAATGTCCATATCGCGTACGAAAGGCCGTCTTGGGAATATCTCCTTCCCTAATTCGGAGTTGATGATATCCTGATCGTAGGTCAATTTTCGAAAAAATTGAAGCTCCTCTCAATTGATCAAACAAATCGTCGATCCTAGGCAAGGGATACATGTTCTTGATGATAATCTTATTCAATTCCCGATAGTCAATGCACATCCTAAGAGTGCCGTCCTTCTTTTTAACAAACAAAACTGGGGCTCCCCATGGTGAGTAGCTTTGACGAATGAATCCTCGATCCAGAAGCTCCTGTAACTGAATCTGCAGTTCCTTAAGTTTGGCAGGTGCCATCCTATAAGGTGCCTTGGATACTGGTGCCGATCCAGGAAGTCACTCAATCTCAAAAGAGATTTCTCGTTCTGGTGGCAATCCTGGCAATTCCTCAGGAAAAACCTCTATAAACTCCTTGACTATCGGTACTTCTTCCGGCCTGCCCTTGGTTTCTTGCGTCTTATCCACCATGTTGGCTAGAAATCCAATACATCCTTCTGCCGACAACTTTCTAGCCTTTAGCGCAGAAATGAACATTTTTGGCTGTTTTGGAGTCGATCCTCTAAAAATAAACCCCTCGCCTCCAATTGGCTTGAACGTGACAGTACGACGTGGACAGTCGATAACTGCATTGTACTTTCCCAAAAAATCCATACCCAAGATGACATCGTAGTCGTATAGGTCAATGATGATCAAGTTGACATATATTTCCCTACCATATATAATTATTGGAACGTGACATACCCAATAATCAGACAACAGAATCTCCCCGAAGGGTAATGCAGTTTTAAATGTTCTTCCGATCCTATCACTTACTCTACCTAGTTTCTTAGCGAACCTAGGTGATGTAAATGATTGTGTAGCTCCAGAATCAATTAACACGTATGCATCTTGTTAGGCAAGAGGAAGCTGACCTGTCACCATAGTGGAAGGTCCAGCTTGAACATCCTCCTTAGTGTAGGCATAAATGCGTCCTTGAGGTTCTGGAGCTTCTAGTCTGTCTTGAGAGATTGCATGTCCCTCGAGCTTCATTTGTGCAGCGTGAAGTTGAGATCCTTGTCCTCTCTGCTGGTTCTGCGGATTCTGGGGATTGAGATTGCAAGTCCTAGCATAGTGGCCTTCCTTGCCACATAGAAAGCAGCGACTGATTCCAGCACGACATTCTCCCGGGTGCCTCCTCCCACATTTCTGACAAGTGGGATAACTGTTGTTATCAGGAGCGTTCTTCTTTTGGGGAAAATTTTGTTGATTCCCCTGTCCTCCTGCATTCCACTTCCTCTTCTGTTGGTTGTTGCCGTACAGCTTGTTGTTGTTGTTTTGCCCCGAAGGTCCTCCTTGACCTTTCTGTTGTGGAGTTTGGCCTGGTCTGGCCTGGTTCTGCTTAGCTTGGGCTTTTTCTTCCTTCTTTTCCTTGAAGAACTTAGCCCGTTGTTCCTTGTTTTGTCCTACCCAATACTCGGCTCGAATTGCCCGACTGACACATTCGGCAATAGTGAGCGGTGGATGGGGGCCACTGCTAATTACTACTGCCAGGTCCGAGCGGAATATTCTCATCATCCTTCTAACTTTATCCCTTTCAGAACTGATGAGGTGAGAGCAGAGACATGCTAGCTGTTCAAACTTTTTGACAGCTTCGGCTACAGACAGATTTCCTTGGCGGAACTTATCGAATTCGTCTTGTTGAACTTCCATGACCTCTGTGTTGAAGTATTTCTCCTTAAATTCCTCCACAAAGTCCTCCCAAGTCATCTCAATAACATCTCGCCGGATTTGGACTGTTTCCCACCAGAGGCGAGCATTTTTCGTAGCATAAAGGACGCATAGAGGACTTTCTTTTGAACATTGAGCCTGAGGAAATTTAGCGCAACCTGGAGATCGATTAACCAGTTGTCGGCCTCAATCGGGTTTGTTGACCCTTCAAATTCTGGTGCCTTTATGCGCCAAAATTTGTCATATAGTTCTTCCGGAGTTCGAATCAGGGGTGCTGGTGGAACAGCTACAGGCGCAACAGGTATTTCAGGGGCTATGGGGTTCTCTGGAATCACCGGGTCAACATCAGGAATTTCCGGTGCGGCAGGCTGATTCACAGGTGCTGGTGGTACCCTGACATCAGGAGGTCCCTGATTTTGCTGAGCTAACTGTGCTCTAAGTCCACCTATCTCTCGTTGTTGGGCTAACATTGTGACGACCCGCCTAGCGCCGGCCGTTACCATACATTCTTACATAATAATATATGAAAATTTAGACAGAAATTTTTTTTTTTTTTTATACAACTGATAAGTATTGTTTAACTTGGAAAATTTCATAATAAACACTTATATACATACATGTACTTATACATAACTACTTATGGCGGAAATGTGTTCTTGTACTTAAATACAACATATTTAGCGTAGAATAATTTAACAAAAAGAAACGTAGTGATTCCGTCCCACAGTTTCACAGCTTTGCCTTGCCATGCTCCACCGCCTTGTATCATGAAATACCGCAGGGTTGCTTACCTACAGCATAAACTTAAAACATGAGCTTTCGCTCAGCAAGCATAACTATTTATCCGCAAAACATATCATGATAACATAATGCATGAACCATTTATGGTCAATTTCTGTTTTCATAAGTTAGCATAGTTTTTGGGCCCTTAAATAACATAACATAACTGTACGTACCGTGGCGCGCTGCCATGGAGTGGTTGGGGCGGCCAGCCCTATCCAACTCAAACCATGAACCAAACCCGACCTAACGCGGGCCGATACGACATATAGCATTCTGCTTATAGTGATGCTTAAAATTTTGTTCTTATCTTATTTCATACTTGAAATGTTGTTTCATATTCATAACCAGTTTCTTAACTGAAACTGGGATTTCATATTTTACCCAATCACTTATCTTTAATGAGCATACTTCGTGATGTCATAATATCAAATTATTCATCATATGAACATACATACTATAAACATACATCATATATCTCTTAACATGAACTTGAAAACATACATGCCATACTTTCATTATTCCTTACATACATACATGCCATTCGTACTTTAATATTTATCATATCTTAAAAATGTACATACATACATATCATAAATATTTCTTATACACATAACATTATAAACTTGATATCATACAGGCCATAACGTTTTATCATGCTTATATCATTATAAACTTGAAAGCATTCAACAAACAAATTTTGTTTATGCTGTAGGTGGAGTCGTACTTACCGTTACTGCGCCTTGAATCACAATTCTTCACTCAAACAGGTCGTTTTCCTGTTTTCAAGAAAAATCATAGGATGAGTATCATCCTATCATAATAACATAATGATTCTAATTGCTAACAACCAATCCTAAATTTCAACTCCTTTTTGAAATTTAGTAAAAACTCTAATACTTTGAAAACCGGATTACAAACCAATTCATAAAGTTTAGTTCTTTTCCCACAAATCTGTTTCGAATTTGGAAAATTTTTCTTCATGAAAGTTGTATATCTTGAAGTCTCCTACAACTTTTATTTTAACCTCAAACTTCAAATCTGTCTTTAACATGCTTGTTTTTGCCTTTAAAAATTTTTCGACCAAACTTACTACTCTTAATTTGGTCTCGGGTTTTTATAAAACTGAAAGTCTTAAAGGCCTTATTTTCAAAAACTGGCCGCGCTGGCCCCTAGGATTTTCCCTCCTCTACAACTTTGTAGTTTTAACTTTTTTAAGATTCGGCCTCTAAAGGCCTCAAAATCTTGTTTTTAGAAAAACTGTTCGGTTAGAAATTCTTAATCAAGCATACAAAACCCTAGTGCATACTTCTTACAAAATTAAACTCATGTTTAACCCTATTAATCATTCTCTTAATTTATAAATGGAGAACTAGAGGATAACAATATTTACCTCAAGTTTCACTGATGAATTTCTTAGTTTAGGGTATTTAAAATTTTCCTCACACTAAACCGAAAATTCATCTTTTTCTTTCTAGTTTTCTTTTCTTTCTTTTCTTTGCTCGGCTTCTATGGCAGAATTGGGATGGTTTGTGCTGCTCAAGTGTGTGTGTGTGTGTTGGCTAACCAAATAATACAACAGCACCTTCACCTATTTATAGATGAAGCACAAAATCTTAAAATTGCTTACTAAACCCTAAAGTACAACAATTTGCTCTTTAGTCCATAGAAGAAACCAATTTGGTTTTGTTTTCTTGATAGGTGGCCGGCCATTCTTGTGCTTCTCATGCCAACTAACCCAAGCTAGGGTGCTTACTCATGTGGCCTAGGAACCATGAGGTGTCCCTTCCTTGGTGTGGCCGGCCTTAGGTGTAAGTTATGCATGCCTTTGTTTGCCAACAAGCAAAGCTAGCAAACTTACTAAGCTTGCCTAAGTGTGTGAGATGTCAAACTCTAAGAGAGTTCAAGAAATCCATCTTTGGTAATTTAGGCAATGGTCCTTAAAGCCAACTATTTCCCCCCTTAGTCCCTATGTGTTGGCCGGCCATACATCCCCCAAATTGCCAAGCAAGCTTAGCTAGAGTTGCTTGCTCATCAAGCTAAAATTTTGAGGTGGCATTCCTTTGGTTGGCCGGCCCTAGGGTGAGGTGTGCAAGCCTTGACTTGCCAAGGGGGCTAGGCTAGGAAGTCTAGATGATTGATTCACCTAAGCTAGGCCAAGGGGTGTGTCTTTCCCTTGTGTGGCCGGTCATGGTGTGGTCTTGGCTTGCCAAATAGGTGAAGCTAGGTTTGCTTACTCACCAAGGCTAGACCATGAAGTGTCTAACCAAGGTGATGGCCGGTTCTTAGGTGTCAACTTAGCAAGACCTTGGCTTGCCAAGTAAGTAAAGCTAAGCATTCTTACTCACCAAGGCTAGGTTATGAAGTGTCACTTCCTTGTGGTGGTCGGTCATGGTGTGGTCTTGGCTTGCCAAATAGGTGAAGCTAGGTTTGCTTGCTCACCAAGGCTACACCATGATGTGTTGCTTCCTTGGGTGGCCGGCCTTTGGTGCCTAGGTGTGCAAGCCTTGGCTTGCCAAAGGTGCAAGGCTAGGGTGTGACTTAGCCAAGCTAGAAACATAGGGTGTCTCATCCTTATGTGGCCGGTTTTGAAGAAACCATGTGAGATCATTTGCTAATTGATCCATAACACAAAATCAACCAACTAAATTAGAGTGTTAATTCACTAAATTTAGGGTATGATTTGTAAACCTTTAATGACACTTAAAATCTTCTAATTTGAATAATATTTTTCAAGAACAAGATTCCTTGCTCAACAAGCCATGACGTGGCCGGTTCCTATGGTGACACATGGAACAATGTGATTGGTTCTAACTAGAGTCATCAAATACAATCTTAACTTGTCTTCCTTGATTTCCAACCGAACTAACTAAACTATAAATGGATCATTGACTTAATTGAACTCAGAAACTTTGCTTACAAAGTCCCTGATTCAAAAATTTACATAATTGCTGATAAGTTTACAATTTTTTCAAAATTACACATTGGCCCCTAAAGGTAAAATATTTGCACTTTAGTCCCTATGACTTGGCCGATTATAGTTAAGCCTTCAAACATCAAATTCCTACTAAATTCTTCCTTAGAAGACTTTTTAGCCCCAAAATCATAAACTTTTCTTAATTTGCAAATTGACCCCTAAACATAGAATATTTGCATTTTGGTCCCTGTGAGGTGACCAATCATAGTAATGACACTTATCATAAGAGGTGTCAATCTTAAAGGCCTTGTTTGGCTTATCTCCCAATAACATAAAATCATAAAGCATAAACTTACATTTTTTTCTTTTAACAAAAAGGTCTTAAACTTGCATAACTAACTTATTTTAATATTTTAACAAAAGATTCAACAATTTTTCATAGAAACATATCATACATATAGCATAAACAGACTTTGATTCTTAACAAAAGAAATCATAAGTTTACAAACAGGTTGGTCATTACAAACATCATCTGTCTCAGCTCATTCATCTGAGCCGCAATATCAACATCTTGGGTCGGTGCTGTTCTACGCTTTGGTGGCATGGTTCTATACGGAAAAACAATAAAATAAACTTAGCTTCTTGTTTTACAAAATTAATGAAATCATGCCTTTTATATAGAACCATAATTTTTATTCCATATAATAGCATAACATGGAACAGATCTGAATTCATCATGACCTTGTTCACATCTCCTTCACAACAGGAGTACATAATTGTAATATCCAAAAATTTTCACGAACTCATGATTTTCTTGTATATAAGAAATCTAAAGTTTGTACTATGTGTTTATGTGCAATTGTATGTGAAATATACTGCGGACACCGTCTTTACGGGCAAGATAGTATAATTAAGTTTTAAAACCACCATAGAAAAATCAAGCACCTAAAATAGGATATTAAAGACCAAATGGCTTTAAATAAAAAGAAAAATTTTTATACAGTCCAACTTTACACAGATAAATTTTGGACTGCAGTCAAGCAAAACAGTACTGAATTGTACTGTGTATAAGTGAAAACAGTATTAGATTTATCTGTGTTAGCATAAAAATGGATTGCATATTGAAGAAAAAACCAAACAAGGCCTTAGGATTATGACATCACCTACCTTTGGATTGATGACATCATAATTCCATGAACCAACCCTTGAAAGACAAGTGTCTTGTTCTAGAAACTTCTTGCTTGTTCTCCAAGACTCATGGCCGGCCACCTATGCACCCTTGGTGTGCAAATCCTTGCTTCTTCAAGGCCCTTTTTGCAATTTCTAAGAGTTCTTCATCACCTATAAATAGGTGAAGCCATTGTTCACAAAAATTAGAAAACCTAGCTAAACTATGCCCAAATTTTCCCTCACCAAATCCGAACTTGAGAGGCCAAGAGAGAAGAGAGAAAAATCAAAACCCAAGAGGGGGAGAGCATAGGGGTGGTCGGATTTCACCTAGAGCCAAGGAAAAAAGTTTGAAAAAAAAATTGGAACCCATTCTAGGCCAAGTGGCCGGTTGTGGGAAAGCAAGGAAAGGGAAGAGAAAAGTGAAGAAGGAAAGTGTGGAGAGTGGCCGGATTTGGTAGGATCAACCACCAAGCGAGGCCAAAATTTTCGGTACCCATTTTGAGGGTGAAAACCGAGTGGGAGGAGAACAAGAAGGAAGGAAAAAGTTGACCCTAAAACCAAGCCCTAACCTTTGAGTGATCAAGGTAATCCCTTAAGCCCTAAGCTCTTCAATTTAAATTTCAATTAGGAAATTTAAATGTATTTCCAAGCAAGGGATGTAAGAGCATAAGCTCAATTTACTTATTGCCCTAGAATAGTTTAGGTGTGGTGCTTGATTAGGTATTAAGGGTGGTTTGGTTTAATGGCTTTGATTGGTTATGTTTATGCTTGTTTGAATGGTTATGTTTATGCTTGTATGAATGTTAGGGTGCATGCTAGATGGATGATGAAATGTATGTCCCCTGTTTTATGTGCAAACCGGTTCTAAAATTTCATGCTGGGTTGTTAGTTTCGGTTATGGAATGGTGAGACAACCTAGAACCATGCAAACCTAGGCTAGGACAGTTCGGTTTTTGGTTTGCATGGGCGCGTTTGAGTAGCATGATTGTTAATGTGGGACGTTAGAAAACGCTGCATGTATGTTATCTAGGCTCCCGCGTGTTCGGTTGAGTTAGATTTGCGACAATAAGACGTAAAACGAATTTAAGAATGAAAACTGCCAGTTCGGGTACAAACTGGCCAGTTTTTTGGAAAGTGAAATTTGAGGCCTTTAGAGGCCGAATTGGGAAAAACGTAAAACATGAAAGTTGTAGAGAAGAGATTTTCCTAGAGGACCACGCGGACAGTTTTTGAAAATAAGGCTCCAAAGGCCTTCGTTTTTGTAAAAACCCGAGCCTGACCGTGCCCAGGATTTATACACGGCCAGGTGAGTTCAAACGGCAATATGAACATGTTAGAGTCCGAATTAAATTTTTCGTAAAACACGAAAGTTTTAGGATTTTTCGAGAGCTAAAACTTTCGTGAAGACAACTTTTTCAAATTCAAATTGGATTTTTAAACTGACACGGATTTCTAAAGACTGTGCCGGGAATAGGAAATTCCTGCACAGGATTTTCTAAAACAATGCAGAAAAACTATATTTTTGCACCAACACCAATGTTTCGACTGTGAAAACTGTTCCAATGGCAGTTTTCAACCTTTAATGATTTTTATAAAGTCATACTTTGAAAACCACAAATTTTTAAGTTAAACAAAAGATTGTTGTCAAATTTTCCAAATTTGGAAATTAGATTTTTTTTAAAAAAAGCCAAAGCATAGAAACAAGAGGTTGACGGATAGTAACCGGGAAGGATACCCGAGTTACTAGGCTTGGTCCAAAGCCAAGTTTGACCATAAAATATTGACCATCTCAAGGGTTACCTCATGTAACCTAATGAGTTATCATGTGTATAATTGGGGGACATATAACTAAGATTGTGTATGAATGTTGGAAAAGTTACCAACATTTTATAGGATCCTTATCCTATGTTCTTTTCAATAGCAGGAAGTAACCTGCAGTTGCGATCTGGGTTGAAGCAACAAAACCAGAAACCTAGTATATCAGGCAAGTATCAAACCTCACCTACAGTGTGAAAATAGTAAATACTATTTTCAAATATGTTATGTTAAGCTATCCTATTTACACTATATGTTTAAATATACATGCTATGTTGTATTATGATATGCGATGATATGCTACGACATGTTACATGTTATGCCATGTTATAAGAATGTCATGTTAACAAAAATGCCATGTTTTCTAAAAATGTCATGGTTTCCAAAAATGCCACGTTTACAAATATGTCATGGTTTTAAAAATGCCATGTTTTCAAGAATACCATGTTATAGCAAGTGTTAAGTTTGATAGGACATAGTGACATCATAAGGCATGTTCACTAATGATAAATCATATGGTAAGATAAATCAAGTAAGGTGTCGTACCAACCTCCCGTGATCGTGGAGGCTACATAATTCAGTTGTGACATATACCTTCCGTGATCGTGAAGGGTCAAGTTATAATTCCCAGAACTGTTAGGGCCTTGCAAACCCTAGCTTTGTCTGGAGGCTGCGCGCTTTTGGTACGTACACTATGGGCTCACATGTTGAGACAAGATAATAAGTTAAAGATTGAGTCTATAATGAAGCATAAGACATTCAATCAATCATAAATGGTTCATGCATAAGCTACATGATAATTGGCATATTTTAAGACGTTTGAATTATTTTGTGAGATTACGTTTTATACTTGCTGGGCGAAAGCTCACTCTTATATTCATACTGTAGGTAAGAAGCCTGCAGTTTAAGTGATGGGCTATGCGGACGATGCGGCGGGTGAAGGGCGGTGTGGGATACCACTACGCAAAATTTTCCGCAACCGCTTTTGAGTTAAAATAGATATATTTCAAAAGTAAATTATGTTGTGCAGTATGTATGAAGTTTAAAGACTTGAGATTATACTTTCAGTATGGTATGTATGCATGACAAGTTTTTCTCTACTAAATAACTTATGTGAATATGTTTTAAAAAAAAAAAAAAAATTTTGTCTCAAATTTTCAAGTAAAGAACAAGTATGTATAGTGTCGACCTGGCTTGGGAAGTCGGGGCGCCACAGTTTGGTATCAGAGCGGTATCCTGCCAGCCTACTTCACTTCGCCTCACATCGCTTCTGCAACGGCCTAAGTAAGTTATGTTATTTTCTTACAATTAGTTAAGATTTTATGTGCGTAGTAAGTATCTTTCTTCAACGGCCATGCTGGAAAATGTTGGACACTGGGATGACGATGGGTGGTGATTTAGCTTGGTGGTGGCAACTAGGTGACGTACGGAGATGATGGGAAAGTTTTATATTTTCCAAAAATATTATGGTTATGAACTCCTGTTGTAAAGGAGATACGAACAAGAACATGATGAATTCAGATATGTTCATGTTATGCTTTCGTATGGAATAAAGATTATAGTCCTATATAAAAGGCGTGATTTCAAGAAGCTGAGCTTATTTCCTTATTTTCCGTACAGAACCATGCCACCAAAGCGCAGAAGAGTACCGACCCAAAACGTTGATCTTGCGGCCCAGCTGAATGAGCTAAGGCAAATGATGTTAGCCCAACAGCAAGAGATAGGGGGGCTTAGAGCTCAGTTAGCTCAGCAGAATCAGGGACCTCCTGATGCTAGAATACCACCAGCACCTGTGAATCAGCCTGCTGCACCGGAAATTCCTGATGTTGACCCGGTGATTCCAGAGAACCCCATAGCCCCTGAAATACCTGTTGCGCCTATAGCTGTACCACCAGCACCTCTGGTTCGAACTCCAGAAGAACTTTATGACAGATTTCGGCGCATGAAGGCACCAGAATTCGAGGGGTCTACAAACCCAATTGAGGCCGACAACTGGTTGATTGACCTCCAGGTCGCCCTAAATTTCCTCAGACTTAATGATCAGGAGAGAGTCCTCTGTGCATCCTTTATGCTACGGAAAGATGCTCGCCTCTGGTGGGAAACAGTCCAAATCCAGCGAGATGTTACTGAGATGACTTGGGAAGACTTTGTAGAGGAATTTAAGGAAAAATACTTCAACACTGAGGTCATGGAGGCTCAACAAGACGAGTTTGACAGGTTCCGCCAAGGAAATCTATCGGTAGCCGAAGCCGTCAAAAAGTTTGAGCAGCTAGCACGTCTCTGCCCTCACCTCATCAGTTCCGAAAGGGATAAAGTAAGAAGAATGATGAGGATGTTTCGACCGGAATTAGCAGTGGTAATTAGCAGTGGCCCCCATCCACCATTCACTGTTGCTGAATGTGTCAGCAGGGCAATTCGAGCTGAATACTGGGTAGGACAGAACAAGGAGAAACGGGCTAAGTATTTCCAGGAGATAAGAGAAGAAAAGGCCCAAGCTAAGCAGAATCAGGCCAAGCAAGGCCAGACCTCACAATAGAAGGGTCAAGGAGGACCTTCGGGCCAAAACAACAACAACAGGCAGTACGGCAACAACCAGCAGAAGAGAAAGTGGAATGCAGGAGGACAGGGGAATCAACAAAATTTTCCTCAGAAAAAGAATACTCCTGATAGCAACAGTTATCCCACTTGTCAGAAATGTGGGAGAAGGCACCGGGGAGATTGCCGTGCTGGAAACGGTCGCTGTTTTCTATGTGGTAAGGAAGGCCACTATGCTAGAAACTGCAATCTCAATCCCCAGAGTCTGCAAAACCAACAGAGAGGACAGGGATCTCAACTTCACGCTGCACAAATGAAGCTCGAGGGACCTGCAATCTCTCAAGGCAGGCTGGAAGCTCCGGAACCTCAAGGACGCATTTACGCCTATACAAAGGAAGATGTTCAAGCTGGACCTTCCACCGTGGTGACAGGTCAGCTTCCTTTTGCCCAACATGATGCCTACGTGTTAATTGATTCTGGAGCTACGCATTCATTCACATCACCTAGGTTCGCTAAGAAACTAGGTAGAGCAAGTGATAGAATCGGAAGAACATTTAGGACTGCATTACCCTCCGGGGAGATTCTGCTGTCTGATTATTGGATACGTCATGTTCCAATAATTATATGTGGTAGGGAAATGTATGTCAACCTGATCATCATTGACCTATACGACTACGATGTCATCCTGGGTATGGATTTCTTGGGGAAGTACAACACAGTGATCGACTGTCCACGACGTACTGTCACGTTCAAGCCAAGTGGAGGCGAGGAGTTTATTTTTAGAGGATCGACTCCAAAACAGCCGAAAATGTTTATTTCTGCGCTGAAAGCTAGAAAATTGTTGGCAGAAGGATGTATGGGATTTCTAGCCAACATGGTGGACAAGACGCAAGAGACCGAGAGCAGGCCGGAAGAAGTACCGATAGTCCGGGAATTTATAGAGGTTTTTCCTGAAGAATTGCCAGGACTGCCACCAGAACGAGAGATCTCCTTCGAGATTGAGTTACTTCCTGGATCGGCACCAGTATCCAAGGCACCTTATAGGATGGCGCCTGCCGAACTTAAAGAACTGCAGATTCAGTTACAAGAGCTTCTGGATCGAGGATTCATTCGTCAAAGCTACTCGCCATGGGGAGCTCCAGTTTTGTTCGTTAAGAAGAAGGACGGCACTCTTAGGATGTGCATTGACTATCGGGAATTGAACAAGATAACCATCAAGAACAAGTATCCCTTGCCTCGGATCGACGATCTGTTTGATCAGCTGAGAGGAGCTTCAATTTTCTCGAAGATTGACCTACGATCCGGATATCACCAGCTTCGAATTAGGGAAGGAGACGTTCCTAAGACAGCCTTTCGTACGCGATATGGACACTACGAGTTCCTTATTATGCCATTCGGACTGACAAATGCTCCAGCAGCCTTTATGGACCTGATGAATCGAGTATTCAAGGATTACTTGGATAAGTTTGTAATCGTCTTTATAGATGATATCTTGATTTATTCAAGATCAAAGGAGGAGCATGAAGAGCATTTAAGGATTGCTTTACGGATTTTAAAGCAAAACCAGCTCTACGCTAAATTCACAAAGTGTGAATTTTGGTTGGAAAATGTCCATTTCTTAGGACATGTGGTCTCCAAGGACGGCATATCTGTAGATCCGGCTAAGATTGAAGCAGTAAGTGAATGGCCAGCTCCGAAAAACGTCACCGAAGTACGTAGTTTCCTCGGCTTGGCGGGCTACTACCGACGTTTCGTCGAAGGATTTGCTAAGATTGCAGCGCCGCTCACCGCACTTACACGGAAAGGGAAGAAGTATGAATGGACTGCAAAGTGTGAAGAGCACTTCCAAGAGCTGAAAAATAGGCTGACTCGCGCTCCGATTCTTACAATTCCGAATGTGGAGGAAGGAAACTTCGTGATATACAGCGATGCTTCCAAGATAGGATTGGGAGCCGTTCTCATGCAAAATGGAAAGGTGATCGCTTATGCTTCCCGCCAGCTTAAGGATCATGAGAAGAACTATCCGACGCATGAGTTGGAACTTGCGGCGGTAGTATTTGCGCTCAACATCTGGAGACACTACCTTTACGGTATTAAGTGTGAAGTTTACACGGATCATCAGAGTTTGAAGTATATCTTCACACAAAAGGAGCTTAACATGAGGCAAAGAAGATGGCTCGAACTGGTGAAGGATTATGACATAGACATCCGTTACCATCCAGGGAAGGCTAACAAAGTAGCCGATGCCCTTAGTCGGAAGTCGTCTTCCTCGTTGATGTCCATACAGTCGTTGATCGAACCTCTTCAGAAGGAGCTAGTGGAAGCTGGAATAGAGCTTATCACGGGAAGTTTAGCTGCCCTAACCTTCCAACCTACCATTTTGGATAGCATGAAGGAGCGACAAGAAGGAGATGCCTCGCTGCTCAGAACAAGGAACGAGGTCTTGGAAGGAGAGGAGTCGGACTTCAATATATCAGATGAGGGCATACTCTATCGGAAAAATAGATTATGCATCCCTAATGAAGACAAGTTGAAGGAGCAAATCATGAAGGAGGCCCATGAGACTCCATATTCCGTCCACCCAGGAGCTACAAAGATGTACCAGGACCTGAAGGAAAGTTTTTGGTGGCCCAGAATGAAGAATGACGTTGCTACATTCGTCAGTAAATGCCTTACATGTGAAAGGGTAAAGGCAGAACACCAACGTCCAGGGGGAGAATTGTAGAAAATTTCCATCCCAGAATGGAAATGGGACCAAGTGACTATGGATTTTGTAGTTGGTCTACCCCGAACTTCCAGTGGCAATGATGCTATTTGGGTGATTGTGGATCGTTTGACGAAATCTGCACACTTTATCGCCATCAAGCTTAGCTTTTCAGTAGAGCAGCTGGCAGAACTATACGTTGCACAGATTGTTCGCTACCATGGGATTCCAAAGGCAATCATCTCCGATCGTGATGGTCGTTTCACTTCTAAGTTCTGGAGAAGTGTACATCAAGCCATGGGTACAAAGCTTACTTTTAGTACGGCTTTCCATCCTCAAACAGACGGACAATCTGAGAGGACCATTCAAACCTTGGAAGACATGTTGCGAGCATGTGTGATGGATTTCAAAGGAACTTGGGATAAGAAGCTTCCTTTGATTGAGTTCTCGTACAACAACAGTTTCCAAGCTTCAATTGGAATGGCTCCTTATGAAGCCCTGTACGGAAGAAGGTGTAGATCTCCTGTCCATTGGTACGAAACAAGAGAAAAGAAACTTGTGTCCACAGATTTTATTCGAAAAACCACTGAGGCTGTGAAACTTATACGCCGACGGATGGAAATTGCATTTAGTCGACAGAAGAGCTATGCCGATAAACGCAGAAGGCCTCTAGAATTCCAAGTAGGAGACTTGGTTTTTCTTAAAGTTGCTCCATTCAAGGGAGTTATGAGATTCGGAAAGAAGGGGAAATTAAGTCCACGATACATAGGGCCATTCGAAATACTGGAAAGAATTGGTAACGTGGCCTATAGGTTGGCTTTGCCACAAGAATTAGCATATGTACATAATGTATTTCATGTGTCGATGCTAAAGAAGTACATCTCGGACCCATCCCATGTATTGGACCACGAACCAATTGAGGTTCACAAGGATATGACGTATGAGGAGAAACCGGTGCGAATCTTAGCACGAGAAGAAAAGGTGCTAAGGAACAAGGTTATACCTTTAGTTAATTGATCCATAACACAAAATCAACCAACTAAATTAGAGTGTTAATTCACTAAATTTAGGGTATGATTTGTAAACCTTTAATGACACTTAAAATCTTCTAATTTGAATAATATTTTTCAAGAACAAGATTCCTTGCTCAACAAGCCATGACGTGGCCGGTTCCTATGGTGACACATGGAACAATGTGATTGGTTCTAACTAGAGTCATCAAATACAATCTTAACTTGTCTTCCTTGATTTCCAACCGAACTAACTAAACTATAAATGGATCATTAACTTAATTGAACTCAGAAACTTTGCTTACAAAGTCCCTGATTCAAAAATTTACATAATTGCTGATAAGTTTACAATTTTTTCAAAATTACACATTGGCCCCTAAAGGTAAAATATTTGCACTTTAGTCCCTATGACTTGGCCGATTATAGTTAAGCCTTCAAACATCAAATTCCTACTAAATTCTTCCTTAGAAGACTTTTTAGCCCCAAAATCATAAACTTTTCTTAATTTGCAAATTGACCCCTAAACATAGAATATTTGCATTTTGGTCCCTGTGAGGTGACCAATCATAGTAATGACACTTATCATAAGAGGTGTCAACCTTAAAGGCCTTGTTTGGCTTATCTCCCAATAACATAAAATCATAAAGCATAAACTTACATTTTTTTCTTTTAACAAAAAGGTCTTAAACTTGCATAACTAACTTATTTGAATCTTTTAACAAAAGATTCAACAATTTTTCATAGAAACATATCATACATATAGCATAAACAGACTTTGATTCTTAACAAAAGAAATCATAAGTTTACAAACAGGTTGGTCATTACAAACATCATCTGTCTCAGCTCATTCATCTGAGCCGCAAGATCAACATCTTGGGTCGGTGCTGTTCTACGCTTTGGTGGCATGGTTCTATACGGAAAAACAATAAAATAAACTTAGCTTCTTGTTTTACAAAATTAATGAAATCATGCCTTTTATATAGAACCATAATTTTTATTCCATATAATAGCATAACATGGAACAGATCTGAATTCATCATGACCTTGTTCACATCTCCTTCATAACAGGAGTACATAATTGTAATATCCAAAAATTTTCACGAACTCATGATTTTCTTGTATATAAGAAATCTAAAGTTTGTACTATGTGTTTATGTGCAATTGTATGGGAAATATACTGCGGACACCGTCTTTACGGGCAAGATAGTATAATTAAGTTTTAAAACCACCATAGAAAAATCAAGCACCTAAAATAGGATATTAAAGACCAAATGGCTTTAAATAAAAAGAAAAATTTTTATACAGTCCAACTTTACACAGATAAATTTTGGACTGCAGTCAAGCAAAACAGTACTGAATTGTACTGTGTATAAGTGAAAACAGTATTAGATTTATCTGTGTTAGCATAAAAATGGATTGCATATTGAAGAAAAAGCCAAACAAGGCCTTAGGATTATGACATCACCTACCTTTGGATTGATGACATCATAATTCCATGAACCAACCCTTGAAAGACAAGTGTCTTGTTCTAGAAACTTCTTGCTTGTTCTCCAAGACTCATGGCCGGCCACCTATGCACCCTTGGTGTGCAAATCCTTGCTTCTTCAAGGCCCTTTTTGCAATTTCTAAGAGTTCTTCATCACCTATAAATAGGTGAAGCCATTGTTCACAAAAATTAGAAAACCTAGCTAAACTATGCCCAAATTTTCCCTCACCAAATCCGAACTTGAGAGGCCAAGAGAGAAGAGAGAAAAATCAAAACCCAAGAGGGGGAGAGCATAGGGGTGGTCGGATTTCACCTAGAGCCAAGGAAAAAAGTTTGAAAAAAAAATTGGAACCCATTCTAGGCCAAGTGGCCGGTTGTGGGAAAGCAAGGAAAGGGAAGAGAAAAGTGAAGAAGGAAAGTGTGGAGAGTGGCCGGATTTGGTAGGATCAACCACCAAGCGAGGCCAAAATTTTCGGTACCCATTTTGAGGGTGAAAACCGAGTGGGAGGAGAACAAGAAGGAAGGAAAAAGTTGACCCTAAAACCAAGCCCTAACCTTTGAGTGATCAAGGTAATCCCTTAAGCCCTAAGCTCTTCAATTTAAATTTCAATTAGGAAATTTAAATGTATTTCCAAGCAAGGGATGTAAGAGCATAAGCTCAATTTACTTATTGCCCTAGAATAGTTTAGGTGTGGTGCTTGATTAGGTATTAAGGGTGGTTTGGTTTAATGGCTTTGATTGGTTATGTTTATGCTTGTTTGAATGGTTATGTTTATGCTTGTATGAATGTTAGGGTGCATGCTAGATGGATGATGAAATGTATGTCCCCTGTTTTATGTGCAAACCGGTTCTAAAATTTCATGCTGGGTTGTTAGTTTCGGTTATGGAATGGTGAGACAACCTAGAACCATGCAAACCTAGGCTAGGACAGTTCGGTTTTTGGTTTGCATGGGCGCGTTTGAGTAGCATGATTGTTAATGTGGGACGTTAGAAAACGCTGCATGTATGCTATCTAGGCTCCCGCGTGTTCGGTTGAGTTAGATTTGCGACAATAAGACGTAAAACGAATTTAAGAATGAAAACTGCCAGTTCGGGTACAAACTGGCCAGTTTTCTGGAAAGTGAAATTTGAGGCCTTTAGAGGCCGAATTGGGAAAAACGTAAAACATGAAAGTTGTAGAGAAGAGATTTTCCTAGAGGACCACGCAGACAGTTTTTGCAAATAAGGCTCCAAAGGCCTTCGTTTTTGTAAAAACCCGAGCCTGACCGTGCCCAGGATTTATACACGGCCAGGTGAGTTCAAACGGCAATATGAACATGTTAGAGTCCGAATTAAATTTTTCGTAAAACACGAAAGTTTTAGGATTTTTCGAGAGCTAAAACTTTCGTGAAGACAACTTTTTCAAATTCAAATTGGATTTTTAAACTGACACGGATTTCTAAAGACTGTGCCGGGAATAGGAAATTCCTGCACAGGATTTTCTAAAACAATGCAGAAAAACTATATTTTTGCACCAACACCAATGTTTCGACTGTGAAAACTGTTCCAATGGCAGTTTTCAACCTTTAATGATTTTTATAAAGTCATACTTTGAAAACCACAAATTTTTAAGTTAAACAAAAGATTGTTGTCAAATTTTCCAAATTTGGAAATTAGATTTTTTTTAAAAAAAGCCAAAGCATAGAAACAAGAGGTTGACGGATAGTAACCGGGAAGGATACCCGAGTTACTAGGCTTGGTCCAAAGCCAAGTTTGACCATAAAATATTGACCATCTCAAGGGTTACCTCATGTAACCTAATGAGTTATCATGTGTATAATTGGGGGACATATAACTAAGATTGTGTATGAATGTTGGAAAAGTTACCAACATTTTATAGGATCCTTATCCTATGTTCTTTTCAATAGCAGGAAGTAACCTGCAGTTGCGATCTGGGTTGAAGCAACAAAACCAGAAACCTAGTATATCAGGCAAGTATCAAACCTCACCTACAGTGTGAAAATAGTAAATACTATTTTCAAATATGTTATGTTAAGCTATGCTATTTACACTATATGTTTAAATATACATGCTATGTTGTATTATGATATGCGATGATATGCTACGACATGTTACATGTTATGCCATGTTATAAGAATGTCATGTTAACAAAAATGTCATGTTTTCTAAAAATGTCATGGTTTCCAAAAATGCCACGTTTACAAATATGTCATGGTTTTAAAAATGCCATGTTTTCAAGAATACCATGTTATAGCAAGTGTTAAGTTTGATAGGACATAGTGACATCATAAGGCATGTTCACTAATGATAAATCATATGGTAAGATAAATCAAGTAAGGTGTCGTACCAACCTCCCGTGATCGTGGAGGCTACATAATTCAGTTGTGACATATACCTTCCGTGATCGTGAAGGGTCAAGTTATAATTCCCAGAACTGTTAGGGCCTTGCAAACCCTAGCTTTGTCTGGAGGCTGCGCGCTTTTGGTACGTACACTATGGGCCCACATGTTGAGACAAGATAATAAGTTAAAGATTGAGTCTATAATGAAGCATAAGACATTCAATCAATCATAAATGGTTCATGCATAAGCTACATGATAATTGGCATATTTTAAGACGTTTGAATTATTTTGTGAGATTACGTTTTATACTTGCTGGGCGAAAGCTCACTCTTATATTCATACTATAGGTAAGAAGCCTGCAGTTTAAGTGATGGGCTATGCGGACGATGCGGCGGGTGAAGGGCGGTGTGGGATACCACTACGCAAAATTTTCCGCAACCGCTTTTGAGTTAAAATAGATATATTTCAAAAGTAAATTATGTTGTGCAGTATGTATGAAGTTTAAAGACTTGAGATTATACTTTCAGTATGGTATGTATGCATGACAAGTTTTTCTCTACTAAATAACTTATGTGAATATGTTTTAAAAAAAAAAAAAAAAATTTTGTCTCAAATTTTCAAGTAAAGAACAAGTATGTATAGTGTCGACCTGGCTTGGGAAGTCGGGGCGTCACAATAATCATAACATCTGGGAAGGTATAAAACTTTCCCATCGTTTCCGTATGTCACCTAGATGCCACCACCAAGCTAAGGCACCACCCGGCGTTATCCTTGCATCCAACATTTTCCTTATGTGGCAAAAATTCCACGATTATGACATATAACTTCCATAATGTTGATCTAATTCCTTCGTACGAGAAATTCTCAGCAATCACCATACCAGGGTGAAGTAGTCCCTTGAAAACATCAGGAGTATCATTTTCCCTCATGGCCATTGAAGAAAGATGCTTACTATACGCATAAGATCTTAACTAATTCTAATCGTAATAAAATAAATAACTTAACTTACTTGGCCGTTGCAGAAACGATGTGGAGCGATGTGAAGTAGGCTGGCAGGATACCGCTCTGATACCAACTGTGACGCCCCGACTTCCCAAGCCGGGTCGACACCATACATACTTGTACTTATCTTACTTGAAAATTTGAGAATAATTTTTTTTTAAAACATATATACATAGATTATCTTGTAGAGAAAACTTATCTTGCATACATACTGTACTGAAAATACACTCACAAGTCTTCAAACTTCATACACACGGTATAACATAATTTACTTTTGAGATATATACATATTAACTCAAAAGTAGTTGCGGAAAATTTTGCGTAGTGGTATCCCACACCGCCCTTCATTCACCGCATCGTCTGCATGACCCATCAGCTAGACTGCAGGCTTTTTACCTACAGTATGAAATATTCAAAATGAGCTTTCGCCCAGCAAATACAAACATATCTCATAAAACATTTCAAATTTCTTAAAACAAGCCAAACATCATGTAATTTATGCATGATTCATTTATGATTGATTTATATGTCTTATGCTTCGTTTTAGACTTAATCTTAAACTTATTAACTTGTCTTTGGGCCCATAGTGTACGTACCAAAAGCGCGCAGCCTCCAGACAAAATTAGGGTTTGCAAGGCCCTAACAGTTCTGGGAATCATAAACTTGACCCTCACGCATCAACGAGAGATCAATAATCATCACTTGTTTTGAACATGTATCCTCCTCGATCACGGGAGGCTGGTACGATACCTTGCTCAACTTGGTTTAGTCTTAGTCTTGTATATTCCAAAACTAAGAATCTTTAGTTACGATCTCATTAGTCATGGTGCACATGTGACACAAACATGGCATAACCATAAATCATGGTATATCGTGGCTTATCATAGCTTATCATGGCATGACTTAACATAACTTAGCATGGCAGGACATAACATACTTAACATAGTATGACTTAGCATAACTTCTCATGGCATAACAGGTCATAATCATCACTTAGCACATCATAGTATGACATCACATATCATAGCATAACATAGCATAACATAGTATGTAAACTTGAAAATAGTATTTACTACTTTCCATACTGTAGGTGAGGTTTGTACTTGCCTGTTATGTTATATCTTGGGTTTCATTACTCCGATTCAGGTTGCAACTGCAGATTACTTCCTGCTATTAAAAAAACACATAGGATAAGGATCCTATAAAATGTTGATGACCTATCCAACATTCATACACAATCTTAGTTATATGTCCCCCAATTATACACATGATAACTTATTGGGTAACAAAACGTAACCTTTGATGTGATAACCCTGGTCAACCTTGGTCAAACTTGGTCAACCAAAGTCAAACTTGGTCAACCAAAGTCAACCTCTTGGTCAACTAAGGTCAACATTCCATGGGTCAAACTTGGACTTTTGGGCCAAGCCTAGTAACTCGGGTATCCTTCCTGGTTACTATTCGTCATTTTCTTGTTACTAAACTTTGGCTTTAAAAATCCGATTTGGAAAATTCGGTCAAAAAATCTTTTGTTTAACTTAAAAATTCATGGTTTTCAGAGTGGGACTTTATAAAAAATCCATTTCTATTTAGAAATCTGGTTTGAATTAGAAAAAGTTATCTTCACAAAAGTTTTAGCTTTCAAAAAACCCTACAACTTTCATGTTTTACAAAAAACCCAGTTCGGACTCTAACGTGTTCTTATTTCCTGTTGAACTCACCTGGCCGTGCATAAGTCCTGGGCACAGTCAGGCTCGGGTTTTTATAAAAACAAAGGCCTTTGGAGCCTTATTTTTGAAAACTGTCTATGTTGCCCCCTAGGAAAATCCATTCTCTACAACTTTCATGTTTTACGTTTTGCCTAGTTCGGCCTCTAAGGGCCTCAAAATTATTTTTCCAGAAATCTGGCCAGTTTTACCCGAAAACTGGCAGTTTTGTTCTTATCTTGGTTTTACGTCCTAATACGCGCACACTACCTCAACCGTCCGCAGCGGGAGCCTAATATCAGTCATGCAGCGATTTCTAACATTCCATATCATCATCACATAAACATTCATCAACAATCATTGTATCAAACACTTAGCATGCATAATCAAGCATAAACTTAAACATACTTGGGGACATATAATTAAATCATGCTTCAATCATGTAAACCCTAGTTTCATGCAACCAAAGCATAAAATCATGCATACTTAGTAAATAAAACCACCTAAACCATAAATTCAAGCACCAACCTAAAATTCTAAGCTAGGGCATAAAAATTAAATTGAGCTTATGCTCTTACATTCAATGCTTGAAATACACTTAAATTTCTCAAATTAAAGCTCAATTTAAAAACTTAGGGTTTGAGGTTTTAGGGATAGTTACCTTGATTTATCTCAAAAATTGACTAGGGTTTGGCTCACAAAATCTCCCACCCCCTTGGACACCTCCAAAATCGGTTGTTGCTACACCAAGTGGCACCAAAAATTTCGGTTGATTCCTTGGTGGCTTCTTGAACCAAAATCATGCACAACTAACCTCAATTTTTTTCACTCTCTCACTCTATCACAACCGGCCTTAAACCCTGAAAATGGGCACCAAAAATTTTCAAAAACCTTACTTGAAATCACTAGAGAAAAACCGACCACCCTAATACTAAAACCCCTTTGGTTGTCAAATTTTTTCTTTGTTCTTGCTCATACTTGGAAGTCCGGATTTTTTGAGAGAGAAAATGGCAAGAGTTTGGCTGATTTTTTCCAATTTCTTGGACCAAAAACCGACCCCCCTTGTGGCCTATTTATAGGTGAAAAAATGGGTCCCTTTGCAAATATTTTTGGTTCAACTTTTGCTCAAAAATCCTTGGAGTAAAAATAATTGCACAAAATTTTACTAAAATGCCCTCCAAGTGGCCGGCCATTATGGGTGCAAGGTGGCAAAAATTTTTATTTCTTTCCACTATTTTTCTTTAATCCAAAAATGATGTCATAATTCCAAACTTGGGTGATGTCATTATAAGGCCTCGTTTGGCTTGTTCCTTAATATGCAGTCCACTTTTAAGCTAACACAGATATTTTCAATACTGTGTTTACTAATACACAGTACAATTTAGTACTGTTATACTGAACTGTAGTCTAAAATTTATCTGCGTATATTTAGACTGTATAAAAGTTTTTCTTTTTATTTAAAGCTATTTGGCCCTTAATACCCTATTTTAGGTGCTTGACTTTTCTATGGTGGTTTTAAATCTTAATTATACTATCTTGTCCGTAAAGACGGTTTTCGCAATATAATTCCCATACTGCTTATCGTATCACAGTACCGTCTTATATTTGACTTCTCTGGTCAACTTTGACTTTTTTGGTCAAACTTTGACCAATATGAATTCATGAAATTTCGTCATACCTTTTTCATTAAAAGGCCTATTATGGAGTCTCATAGCTAATTTATCGAGAACTTAACCATATACTGATAAAATTATGAATTTTGTATTGATATTCATAATTTTCATAAAATATCATATAAATACATAGTACAAACTTAGATTTCTTATGTACAAGAAAATCATGAGTCCGGAAAATTTTAGTCATTACAGTATTAACCTTCGTGTAATATTGAGATACCACGACGTTAGATTACACGACGGTTGGCTAACCGTCATGTAAACTTTACACGACGGTTAATAACCGTTGTGTAATCCTTAATTTTTACTAGTGGAAGTGGTGGCGTTGATTCATGGCGAAGAAAGTAGAAGAGGATTGATGCTTGAGCCTCAGAGTGTGGATAGCTCGGCTATGGTGGCTAATAGTGGCAATAATTCAGCTACAAAGGTAGAACAAGCTTTAGTCTTTGAAGATGGAAGACCTAATCAATCAAAAGCTCAGAACCGAGATTACAAGGATGGCCTGTGATGCACTTATTGCAAGAAAAAATGTCATACTCGAGAGCAGTGCTGGAAACTTCATGGAAAACCTCCCAAGTCAAGAATAGGGACAGAAAGGAGGACACGTGAGAAGCAATAGCCAGGCTCATGTAGCTACGGTTCAATAGAATGATACAGAGTCACAGGAGCTAATTGGTTTCAACCAAGAAGAGGTCGAGAGGGTGAGATCACTTACATTGACAAACCTTCAGGTACTTATTCATTGGTATATGCAGGTGAGTTTCCTATCTCTGTTGGATTAAATGTTCCGAATAGAACTTTTGCGGACTCCTGGGTCTTCGACTCAGGAGCCACCGACCATATGACCCATTCACCAAACGTTTTTTGCACATATTCCCCATGTCCGAGCAGTAGGAAAATAGCCACAGCCAATGGTTCCTTGTGTTGGGAATGCTCGAAGAGGGAAAGACATTTTAGCTACATTTCATTTATTTTGAACTGATTAATAATATATTTGAGGTTTTTCCATTACATCTTTACTAACTGTGCTCTTTTAGATTTACATATTAA
The DNA here is from genome assembly GCA_038430175.1 of Ficus hirta. Lineage (NCBI taxonomy): Eukaryota > Viridiplantae > Streptophyta > Magnoliopsida > Rosales > Moraceae > Ficus > Ficus hirta. The sequence continues at coordinate 4,556,668 of CM076597.1, forward strand.
AGTAAATGTAAGCAAAAATAGCTCATTGACTACTTGGGGTTTCAACTGTTAGAATGTTGCATGCAATGGATTTTTGTATGCGAGAAGACAACGTTCTAAAGTAAGTAGTCTAAATCTATAGTTCGTAGTCTTTGGGGTTAGAGTGAGCATCTAACTCATTTGAATACCATTATGTTGTCTAAAGCCAATTGGGAAGATGGTTTGTCTTGACCATCTGGAGCGCGCCGACTCCAAATAGAGACATAGATATATTGCCGAGTGGTGGTGATATATTGGACTAGACCAAAGTGTAATTAATACATAAGTCCGCTTGATTAGATTAATTCACTTTTGATGTTCATTATGCAATAACCTTAATCTCTTCATGTTTATGACTTGTGTACTTTGATGTTCAAAAGGCTAAAGCGTCTCAGAGTAGTAAGCTATTAGACCGGTTCGTTGGGTACATGACTTATATTCGATGTGAGCTTTGTTTATAGATATGGAATCATAGCTCCCATAAATAGTAAAGGTTATCCTCTTAACGACATTATACAGGATGTGAAAATGGACGAGGCCTCGGGTTGTTTACTGGGCAAATGACTAATTATTCACTTTGGGTGAATAATCATTTTCCTATTTGACGTATAATGGATCTTCAAGATAGCGTGATCAAAAGGTTGAACAGACCTTGACTTTAAGTTGATCATGGATATCATATGAGGGTGTTGTATATATGATAAGTTATTGGATTACGGCTACACACTGGCTTACGTAATACGGTATATAATTAAGAGTGCAGTTTCAAGTTTATAGTGGTGTAACTCTAAAACTAATAATTGTGTAATTAATTTATTTGGTATAGAATAATTAATTACATAGATTATTGGAGCCCATATTATATATGTTTAATTAGTCCCTTTACTAGCTCAATATAATTCATTAACGGATAATAATCAATTAAGATATTTATTATGGCTTTAATTCTTAGACTTAGTGAAGAGAAAAATCTGGAACACCTCCTATAAGGTGTAAGGGGTAAAATATGAATTTTTGTTTCATTTAATTAATTGGATGAATATTTAGTTTGGAAAACTATTTATTTGAAGATAAGATTTGAAATTTGAATTAATTATATTTATCTTTTGTGATAAATATGAGATTAATTTAAATTAAGAGGTATGGATAAATTAATTATTTGGATAATTAATTTAAATATCTAGATAATCTTATTTAATTAAATATTTTAAATTAACGATGGTAATTATCCTATTTGGATTTTCTCCTTGTTGATTTTATTTGGATAATTATTATATGAATATTTAATTCAAATAAAGTTGCCATGATTTAATTTTGAATTTAAATTGGAGTTATGGAGCATTATTCATAGAGATGTTATAAGATAATTGGAGATAAAAAATTTTAATCAAATTTTGAATCTCCTACTCCTATTCGAATTCAAATTCCACCCAGTCCATTCACTATAAATAAGACCCTATGGGCTCCTATTTTATTTAGACCACAGACTCTAAGGTGAGCGAGCTTATTATTATTCTCTCATTATAGTAATAATAAGCTGCAATAGTTCTGGTTGGTTGGAAGGAGAAAGTCGCGCATGAATACCGATTGAGAGATCGAGTGCCCACACACTCTATCGTCCGGGAATTAGAAAATAGTAAAGAAGGCTAGTTAGATGAAGCTCTCTTTGATTACATCCTTCGACATTCTTGTTGTCTTCTCTCAAGGTACGTAGATTGTATAATAATTTATTATATATGATAGCATGAGTTAGTACGATCCTAAGAAAAAAATTTTAAAATTCCGCTACGTAAATTTGTAATAACCAACCTTTTTACAGACTCGTGATTTCATTAGATACAAATGAAATCTAAGTCTGTACTATGTATGTCAATGTGAAATGCATCATCTGATTTATCAGAATATATTTGAGTCCTTATAAGTTATAAGACTCAATGATAGTTTACTAAGCCAAGTGTAAGGCTTTATGATGAAAAAGGCAGAATCCTAATTTATGGTTTTACTCTAACCAACGTATGACCAAGATAACTCATGACTTGAATAAGAAGGTACTGCAGTATACTAAGCAGTATTGAAATTATACTGTGACCGACCGTCATTACGGATGCAGAGTTAAAAATAAGGAATGGGATCACTCTAGAATAATCATGAAAATTATTTGGAGCAAGAAGGACGAAGTAGTTTCAAGTCCTAAGAAAAACCTATACGCGGTCCAATTAAGTGCAGATAAATTCTAAACTGCAGTTCAGTATTACTGTACTGTTGATAGTTAAAACAGTATTAGTACTATATGGATTATTAAGAAAATGGACTGCATATTAGGATGGAGTGCCAAACAGGGCCCTACTTGGAGGACACCTTATCATAGATAATTATGTAATTTTGGGGAGTTTTGAAATTATAGAAAAGTGGATAATTATGAAAGGATTTTTAGCCTAAAATCCTCCACATGGTCGGCCAACAGAGGATATGGAAGGTAAAATTTTGCATTGTAGGGCCAAATGTGTAATTCAAAGAGAATTTTAGAAAAAAAATAATAATTGTGGGAAATTATGAATTTTCACCTATAAATAGGGGTTGTGAGGTAGAACTTGAACCATTTAGTTAGACACTCAAACTTTTTAGTTCTCTTCAAACTTTTTCCTCTCTTGCCCTTAGAAAAAAGAAAAAAGAAAAAAAAAAAAAAAAAAAAAGAAGAGGGAGTGGCCGATTGTGGGTGTGGAGGTGGTGGAGCAAATTTCTCTCATCCCAAGATCTAGAGCAACCTTTCCAAGCTTAGAGGTATTACTCTTGATCCTCTAACTAAGAATTTTATTAGGTTTTGGTTTGAGGATTTATGTGCTTTCAAGTTATGGGTTGTAAGAGCATTAGCTCATGTTTCTTATTTTTCCTATATTATGGTTTTTATATGGTCGGTTATGTTAGATCTATGCTTAGGTTACCTTGTTTGCTAGCCCTAAGCATGAATTTGATTTTATGCTCTAGAATGAGTTTTAAGGTCATGTGTGCTCACCATATGTTTGTGATTATGCTCTCACATGTTTGAATATGGATTTTTTAAGTGTAATGGTTATGTGAATGCTAAGTGTATGTTGGTTAAGAAATTAACCTAAAAACACAACTTAGTAAGCTAGTAAGGTTATCAATATTGTGTTTGTCAAGTAAATAGACAAGTGGATGATTAAATATTAAGAATGAATTTGATGCGCTGCATATTGATGTAGGCTCACGGCTCCGACCGTTTGAGGTAGTGTGTATGAATTTTTAAACAAGAACCAACCAAATATAAACTGCCAGTTTTTAAAAATAATCTGGACAGTTTTCTGGAAACCCAGTTTTGAGCCTCTTAGAGGCCGAATTTGGAAAAAGTTATAACTACAAAGTTATAGAAAACAAAAAACCCTAGGGACTATGCAAACAGTTTTTGAAAAAAAGGCTCCAAAGACCTCTGTTTTATGAGTTTTCAAAACTGACCGGTCCCGAGTACTATACACAGCCATAATTTTTCAAGGAGAAAAACGGACAAGTTAATTATAGATTTAAGTTTTTGATATAAATGAAAGTTATAGATTTCGATGAGATCTACAACTTTTATGAAGAAAACTTTTTCAAAATCTAAACCGATTTAAAGATAAAACTAGATTTTTAAAACTATGCATGGTATAGGAAATTCCTGCACACGTACTTTCAACCAAATTAAAAGGCTGTTTTCAAAAGCAGTTTTCAAGATTTTATAATTTTACGACCCCTGTTTAAAAAAAGAATTATGGTTTTACAAAAAAAAAAAAAAAAAAAAACAGTTTTAAAAGGTTTTAAGTCCATTTAAAATTTCACAAGTGATTTTTAGAAGGCAATTTCAAGTATTAAATCAAGATAATACTTGATTTATAAAATCAAGGTATTTTCCAAGTAAATAAGGTGTTTTCCAAGAAAACAAGGTATTTTTGAGAAAAAAGAAAATAAAAATCATAGGCTTAAGTTACTTAAAAATATGGTAACAATTCTATAATGGATGGTAGTCGGGTTGGAGACTGACTTATTGATCAATGAATATGTTATGATTTATTGAGTAATGTGGTAGAATGATTCTTATGCCTAGTTTGAAAACAGGAGTATAACCTGTTGCAGTACCTTATTGGAACGATAGACTAAGAGCGTAGGACAACTTGTAAGTACAACTTCGCCTACAGCATAGGCAAAAATATTTTTACTGCTTTGCATGTTTTTCAAAGCTCATGCATTAATATATGTGATGCATATGTTTTATGTTTTATTATTGTGGCATCATGAAAGCATGCTCACCAATAATAAATCACATGACAAAAATAAGACCAAGATTTCAAGTATGAAATGATAAAGATTCAAGTTTTCAAGTATGAAATAGTTATGATTCCATTTTTTTCAAGTATGATCAAAACAATAAAAAGTTTTTAAGAATTAAAACAAGTTTTCAAGTATGATGGCAAGCAAGTTGCCTTGTGTTGTACCGACCTGCCACGAGGGCTGGTTTGGTCTATGGTTTGAGTTGGATTGGACTGGCCGTCCTAACTACTCCATGGCTACGCATCACGGTACGTACACTCATGTTATGTAAGGGGCCCAAAAATATGCTAACATAATAAAGCATAATTGGTTTATAATAAAGCATAATTGATTCATGCATTCTTTATTAAGATGGTTTTGCGGATAAAGAAGTTGTACTTGCTGGGCAAAAGCTTATAACTTATGTTTATGCTGTAGGTAAGCAGCCTACTAGTAATGTATGATACAAGACTGTGGAGAATGGCACGGCAGACTGTGAAAACTTTGGGTTGACACTGCCACGTGTTTTAAAAATGTTTGTATTATATTATATCAATTTGATGATACTGTTATCTAGTAATTAGTATGATTTATAAGATGTATTAAGATAATTTGAAAGTCCAATACTTAATTAAGCACGTATATATATATATATATATATATATAAGTATGAGGTTAAGATCGGTTTTAAATTTAAGTCTAAAAAAAAATTCTGGTATTTTGGCAAAGTTAAGTATGTTAAGTATTTAAGTAAAGTAAGTATGGCAACGGCCTACCTAGTCGGGTCGTTACAAAATTACCCATTTTTCCTACACCTTGATCACAGTAGCAGGTGTAGCAGATGTTAGAATTAGCACATCACTTATCCTAAAAAATGTTCTCCATGTCCCTAAACTATCCACTAATCTTGTCTCTGTTCAAAAATTCACCTAGGATTTATGTTGCAATATGTTTTTTTATCATAATCATTGTGTATTCTAGGACAAGGATTCAGGGAAGATTATTGGACAAACTAGAGAACAGGATGGCCTTTACTACCTTGAAACACTAAGAGATTCAAGCATGACCAAGAGCAAGTTATCTCATTCCTTTTTTTCTGCGTGTTTTTCATCCAATAAAGAGAAAGTTTGGTTTTATCATTGCCAACTTGGACATCCATCATTTAGGACCATTAAAATTATGTTCCCCTCTTTGTTTAAAGGTTTTGATGTTAAAGATTTTCATTGTGAAGTGTGAACTTGCTAAACACAAATATGTACCATTTTCAGACAATAATTAAAGAAGTTATATTCCTTTTTATCTCATTCACAATGATATTTGGGGTCCTTCTATTGCTCCTAATGTTTATGGGTATGGTGGTTTGTATCATTTATTGATGATTGTACTCGTGTTACTTGGATTTTCTTGCTCAAACACAAATATGATGTCAGTACTATTCTTCCAACCTTTCACTCCATGGTTAAAAATCAATATTAAATGGTTTCGGTCAAAAAATACTAGGGAATAAGGAAGGAATAGTACACGAGTCGTCTTGTGTCATTACCCTACAACAAAATGCAATGGCGGAAACGAAAAATGGTCATCTTTTTGAGTCAACCTGAGCGTTCATGTTTCAAAAGAATGTGCCAAAATCTTTTTGGGGGGAAGCAGTCCTTATGGCCACACATCTTATAAATCGGTTACTTTTTAGATTCTTAGGTTTCAAAGTCCAATGGAAATGCTCTCAACATTCTATCCTGATCTAAAAACTACAAATAATCATGTTCCTAGGATATTTAGGTGCATGTCGTTTGTCCATGTTCATAGCCAAAATAAGTTGAAATTGGATTCGAGGGCATTGAAATGAGACTTTGTGGGCTATTCTTCGACTTAGAAGGGGTCTAAGTGTTACCATCCTCCATTAAAGAAGTTCTATGTTTCAGCAAATGTTACCTTCAATGAACAAGAGTCTTATTTCAATACTCCTAATCTTCAGAGGGAGAATTATGGAGTGGAAGACAAGGATCAGGATCTTTCTCTTCTTGATCTGCCATGTTCATACTCACTTCCTTCTTCAAGTCTGAATTTCACACTTCCTTTGTGTCCAAGTTCTCAACCAGTCTCGTGTCCTTCTTCTCAACCGGCCTCATATCCTTCTCCCATTTCCAAGAGTCTGTGTCTTTCTCTTGTTCCTTCGAGTCCGTGTCCTTCTTTACCATGTTCATCCATGCCAAAAAATCCAAGTTCTGCTCTTGAGGATGTGAGAGTTGGTAAAGTGTTTTCAAGGAAGAAAGTAGTCGTTCCTGAATCTGTGCAAGCCCAAGAGTCTAATCCAAATCCTGGAAATAAGGTAACAAGTTTTAAACCTTCATTCTAAACTGAGACCGAACCTCATGAGAGTAAGAGTGACCAAGACCTTCCCATTGCTATTAGGAAAGGAAACAGAGAGTGTACAAAATGACATTTATATCCTCTCTCACATTTCATGTCTTTCAAAAAATTTTCACCTTCTCATAGGACTTTTCTTGTTAGCCTTAACACCATTGCCATCCCTACCACTTTATCCGAGGCTCTATTTAATGAGAGATGGAAACAAGCTATGAATGTGGAAATGGAGGCATTGAAAAAAAACAAAACTTGGGAGTTAGTGAAGTTGCCTGCAGGAAAAAAGCCCGTGGGTTGTAAATGGGTTTATACTATGAAATATAGAGCAGATGGATCTATTGAGAGATATAAGGCGAGATTGGTGGCTAAGGGTTATACGCAAACCTATGGGATTATTATCTCGAGACCTTTGCTCCGGTTGCGAAGATGAACACTGTCAGAATCTTGTTGTCTTTAGTAGCTAATTATGGTTGGGAGTTACAGCAGTTTGATGTCAAGAATGTATTTTTGCATGGAGAATTAGAGGAGGAAATTTATAGGGAAATTCCACCAGGCTATAGAAATAACTTGGCTACTCATACAGTGTGTAAGTTGAAGAAAGCCTTGTATGGGCTTAAACAATCTCCACTGGCATGGTTTGGAAGATTTGAGAGAGTTATGACAGCCATATGATATAGACAGAGCCAAGGGGATCATACATTGTTCATTAAGCACTCACCTTCAGGGGAAGTCACAGTTCTCCTAGTGTATGTCGATGACATAATAGTGACAAGAGATGATGAGAAGGAGATATGTGTTTTAGGCCAATGCTTAGCTAAGGAGTTTGAGATCAAGGCGTTAGGGAGGCTGAAATATTTTCCTGAGATTGAGATGGCTCACTCTAGGCAATCTATATTTATCTCCCAATAGAAATATGTTATAGATCTTCTCAAGGAAACAGGCAAGACAACATGCAAACCGACGAGTACTCCAATTGATACTAACCTTAGACTTGGGGAGGCGAAAGAGGATATTGCTATAAATAAAGAAATGTACAAGCGTCTGGAAGGAAGACTCATTTACTTATCTCACACATGACCAGATATAGCTTATGCAGTGAGCGTGATCAGCCAATTCATGCACAACCCGAAAGAGTGCCATTTGCAGGCAGCTTACTGAATGTTACAGTATCTCAAAGGAACACCAAGAAAAGGTATTTTGTTCAAAAGGAATGGAGGTTTAGTACTTAAGGCATATACGGATGCAGATTATGCCGGGTTGATTGTGGATAGGAGGTCGACTTTAGGGTATTGTACTTTTCTTGGTGGGAATCTTGTGATGTAGAGAAGTAAGAAGTAAAGTGTGGTAGCACGATCTAGTACAGAGGCAGAATTCCGAGCAATGGCTCAAGGAGTGTGTGAGCTACTTTGGTTAAAGTTCATTTTATAAGACTTGAAGATTAAGTGGGATGGTCCAATGAGACTCTATGGTGACAACAAGTCGGTAATTAGCATAGCGCACAATCCAATACAGCACGATCAAACTAAACACATCGAGATAGACAGACACTTCATTAAAGAGAAGCTGGAGGGTGGATTGAGTTGTACACCTTATGTGTCTTCACGTGGCCAACTTGCAGATGTGCTTACCAAGGGCCTAAGTAGCTCAATGTTTCAGAGTGTAGTATCCAAGCTGGGAATGGAGAACAACTATCACCAGCTTGAGGGGGAGTATAGAAAACGTATTTTTTGACTTGTATTGTAAACGTATAAAGTTAGCTATTTTAGGAAATACTTGTAACAGTCTGTATTCCCAGAATTAGGCTGACTTAGTTTTGGTATCCCATGAATTATGGGATTAGAGAAATTGCCTAGTTAGTTTCCTCTTCTGTAGCTAGGTGTTTTGTATATAGCTAACCTTGTGTATTATTTGAATTAATCGAGAGAGAAAATTCCAAAATCTGTCCTTCAATTTGCGTTAGATATATGTGATGATTAATAAGTAAAGAGACCATCTCCTAATGATATGAGGCCCTTTGTGGTGAGCCCAAGAGCAAAACCGTGAGGGCATGAGGCCCAAAGCGGACAATGTCATACCAGAGAGAGGCACGGGTCGTTACAAATGGTATTAAAGCATATACCCAATCAGAAGTGTGGCCAATAAAGGCGTTGAGCCCTAACAGGAGGGGTGATTATGACAATCATCAATCTCTATAAGGAAAGGGTAAGTTGTGCAATCCCACATCGCTTGGGGATGGATCTACATGATGGTTCATGAGTAAAAAGACCACCTATTAATGGTATGAGATATTTTGGGGTGAGCCCAACAGCAAAACCGTGAGGGCATGAGCCGCGCAAAGCGAACAATATCATACCAAATGGAGGCATGGATCGTTACAAATGGTATGAGGCCTTTTGGGGTGAGCCCAAGAGTAAAAACCGTAAGGGCACGAGGCTCAAAGTGGATAATATCATACCAAAAGGAGGCATGGGTTTGCAAATTGTATCAAGCCTATACCCAACCAGAAGTGTGGCCAACGAGGATGTTGGGCCCCAAAAGGAGGGGTGATTATGACAGTCATCAATCTCTACAAAAAAAAATGGTAAGTTGTACATTCCCACATCATTTGAGGATGGATATACGTGATGGTTAATAAGTAAAGAGACTACCTACTAATGGTATGAGGCCTTTTGGGGTGAGCCCAAGAGAAAAACCGTTAGGGCATGAGGCCCAAAGCGAACAATATCATGCCAAAGGGAGCCATCGGTCGTTGCAAATGGTATCAAGCCTATATCTAACCGGAAGTGTGGCCAACGAGGATGTTGGGCTCCAAAATGAGGGGTGATTGTGATAGTCATCAATCCCTAGAAGGAAAGGGCAAGCTCCCACATCATTGGAAATGGCTATGTGTGATATTTCATAAGTAAAGGGACCACCTCCTAATGATATGAGGCCTTTTGGGGTGAACCCAAGAGCAAAATTGTGCGGGTAAAAAGCCTAAAGCGGACAATATCATACCAAAAAGAGGCATGAGTCGTTACAGGCTGGGAGTCCATCATCAGTTGGGGGAGGGAATTGGGTCGAAGAAGTCCATTGTCAGTGAGGGGGGTTCGCGCGAGTTCGTCATCGGGGAGGGGGTTGAACTAGGAGTCCCTCATCGGTTGGGGGGGGGGGGGGGGGGACGGGGGGGCGGTCCAGGAGTCTGTCGTCTTGGGGGGGTGGTCACGGGAGTTCGTCGTCCAGGGGGGTCGCATGAGTCCGTCGTTAAGGAGGGGGGGTGGGGGGCCGAATTGGGAGTCCGTCATCGGGGGGGTGTGGGAGGGTCACGCGAGTTCGTCGTTGGGGAGGAGAGTGGGGGGTTGAACTGGGAGTCTGTCGTCAGGGGGGGGGGTGGTCACGCGAGTTCGTCATCGGGGGGGTGAAGGCTGAATTGGTAGTCCGTTGTTGGTTTGGGGGGGGTGGGGGGGGCGAATATGTGGTTGCGGGGGGGTGGGGGTCACTGTCTGGCGGGGCTCCGACTAGTGGGAGCGATGGCCTGGGTTGCGTGGTTGGGGGTAGGGAGGCTCACTTATGGAATGTCGACGGGGTCGCCGGTTTTTTTTTCTTTTTTTTTTTAATTTTTTAGTATATAATACTATAAACTAAGGTACATTATAACTTTCATACACAAACAATATATGAATCATTGAAATTCATCGAATGATCTATAAAATAAACTCTATCGTCGGTGTTTTTAAACGAGACTCTACCATAGCCTTACCCGTATTTTTGGTCTTTGACTAATTCCACCATTGGTAATAACGAGTTAAAAGAAACTGAGTTTTTTATTTTTTTATTTTTATTTATTTATTTATTTTGATAAGAAACAGAGAGAGTTGCCACCTTTATTAGAATACCCAAGCAACCATGAGCTGTAAAATCTTGAAACATAAATTGGAGATTGGTTCATGTAAAAATACACGTGTTCTCTGTCTCTCCTCTTCACTCTTTATTTAGACATAAAATATTACATGCTAAGTGGATAAATTATTCGTTTAGTACTTAATTTTAAATTTTGTGTAACTTTGATCCATATCGTAATTTGAATAATCTTAAACTATTAAAAAATTACTACAATAATTATTTCATTAAATTTTTTAATATAATCCATCAATAATTAAATAACAAAAATAATGCTCACTAACAGATTCTCTCTTAATAAAAATTTTTACGAATTTAGGCTCACTCCAGCTATCAGGGAAGAAAAATCAAAATTACACAAATTTAAAATTTAAGAATCAACCAAACAATTTACCTTTTAAAGATAAAAGAACTATTTACCTTTTAAAGATAAAAGAACTAGAGTAGATCTGTTTCTGCATTCAATATTCCAACTACTCCTTTTTCTTTTCTATTCAAATCTATAAAACCTCAAACTCTGTTCCAGCAAAATTATTAGTCTTCTCTGATACCAAAAGAATGGAGAACCTCAGAGTGGATATATGATTTGAATGCACAAACTCGAAATAATATTTCTTCATTTATATATCAATCAAATAGCAGTTTGATGCCTTTGAAAGAGGACAAGAGATCAAATCAAATAGCAGTTTGATGCCTTTGCCTTTGAAAGAGGACAAGAGATCAAATCAAATAGCAGTTTGATGCCTTTGAAAGAGGATAAGAGATAAGGAGGCGGCGCCTCAAAAATACAAAATATAAAATTAAGAAAACAGGAGGGAGAAAAGAAAAGAAATAAATTGCCCTCAAGAGCATATTTCCAATTCAAACCAGACTCTTACTCAAACCACACTTCGCAACAATCACTTCGCACTGGCAAGCTGGGTTCGTAGGAGCTTGGCTGCGTCAACCATGTTCTTGAGTGCTGGTTTGACCTCTGAGTATTTGCGAGTCTTGAGACCGCAGTCGGGGTTAACCCACAAAATGTTCGTCTCGAGCACGGCAAGCATCTTGTTGATGCGGTCAGCAATCTCTTCAGTTGATGGTATTCTGGGAGAGTGGATGTCGTAGACTCCGGGGCCAATTCCAGCTCCATACTTCACTCCTTCGCGGAAGACCGACAGTAGCTTCTCATCCGAACGTGAGTTCTCAATTGTAATGACATCGGCGTCCATGTCGATGATCGAATGGATGATGTCATTAAAGTTTGAGTAACACATATGAGTATGGATCTGTTTGTAGGTTACAACAATATTAGATTTGATCCAATTAGATGAATATATTAGTAAAAAATGAAGAAATATTTTGGGGTAGTAAGGAATTTACCTGTGTAGTGTCCTGAACACCGCAGTTGGTGATCCTGAAGGAGTGGACAGCCCAATCCAAATAGAAAGCTTGCTCAGACTTCCTAAGAGGCAAACCCTCTCTCAGTGCAGCCTCATCAATTTGGATGACATTGATACCAGCCTTTTCGAGATCCTCAACCTCATCCTTGATAGCCAAGGCAATCTGGTAGCAGGTTTCGAATCTGGGCATAGGAAATAATCGTGTTAAACAATTTCAGATAGAAGAATCAACCCGCATGCATGTTATTTTTCTTTCTACTTTTTTTTTTTTTTTTTGGTGGGTTTTAAGAAATAAACCTTGGCTGGTCATTTCGGACAAAGGACCAGTTAAGAATGGTGACTGGGCCTGTAAGCATTCCCTTCATTGGGCGAGCGGTCAGGCTCTGAGCAGCAGAGGACCAAAAGACAGTCATTGCCTTGGGGCGGCTAACATCACCGTAGATAATTGGCGGTTTCACACAACGAGATCCGTAGGATTGCACCCACCCATTGACTGTAAAGGCAAAGCCTGACAATTGCTCTCCAAAGTACTCGACCATATCGTTTCTCTGCCATGGAAAATTTACCAGATTAGTGTAAGCTCTAAAAAGGAAGGCACAGAAAGTATACAATTTTATGGTTCCCTCCAATTAGAATAACGTCAAGCTCACCTCAGGCTCTCCGTGAACCAAGACATCAATGTCGAGCTCCTCCTGGAGCTTGACGACTTTTTCGATTTCCTTTTTGATGGCCTTGACATAGTCACCCTCAGAAATCCTAAAGAGAACAGTGCAGAATTCTCAGAGAACATTCAACACCAAATTTTACATCTATCAGAAAAATATGAGCATCAATGACTTCACTCACTTATTGGCCTTGTATTCACGGCGGACCCTCCTTAGTTCAATGGTCTGAGGGAAGGACCCAATGGTGGTGGTTGGGAGGACTGGAAGGTTAAGCTTCTTCTGTTGAGCATCAAGTCTGGCACTTACATTAGTTGCTCGGCGGTGGTCAGAACCCCTCAAAGCAGCAGCCTGTCAGCCAAAAAATTTCACCACTAAGTACATAGTGAACACCGATTTCACAACCAATTGGAAACAAATAAGGAGAAAAATGAGGCACTCACAGCTTTTTGGACAGCCTCGTTAGTCACTCTTGGAGAGGACTTACGGGAAGCCTGAGCTGCAGCATTGGTGGAGAAAAATGCCTGGAAAAGGAAAAATCCCAATGTGTTATATGCTCACCCTAGGAAGACTAACCAAAATTAAGTAACACGCGACAACCTGTTACAATAAACTAAGGTATGGACAAAAACAAGTTTACCTCGTCCTTTTGACCAGCCAAAGCATTGGCCAAGGCGTTGACTTCAACAATCTTTTGAGCAGCAAAAGCAAGCCATGACTTGATTTCCTTGTCCAGCTTAGTCTCGTTAACTAGATCCACGGCAGTGTGAAGAAGCGAGCAAGAGGTAGACACAACAAGTTTATCTGCATGGATGAAAGAATGATTATCGTATGCATCTTGACAAAAGTAAACTGCACACAAGCAATTTCCACGACAGAGTAGGCCAAGCTAAATACCTTTTCCAACAATGCCCTCCAGAACTTCCAATTTGTGAAGAGAATCAGCGAGATCGTTGGCCCATATGTTCCTTCCATCAACCACTCCAGCAAAGAGGTATTTTCCCTTGGGGAATCCACCCTTAACAAGATCAAGGGTCTTAGTTCCACGAACTAAGTCAAATCCGAATGCTGTGACTCCCTTCAACCCAGCAAGAGTCTTGTATGCCTCCTCATGAATGTCAGCAAAGTAGGTCTCGATGAGAACTTCAAGGCCGGATAGATCTGATTCTAGTGCAGAATAGGCTTGAGTGAATGCTTCATATTTGTGGGCATCCAGGTCCAATACAAGCGTGGGCTCATCCAATTGAATCCATGTTGCACCGGCAGCCTTAAGCTCCGAGATAACTTCCCTGGAAAGGCATTCACAATAAGATAGCATAGTAGAATGATGCAAACACATCTATTACAAGTATACAGAATAACGTATGAGTTCTTTGAGGAGGTAATTACTTGTAGATAGGGAGGATTTTGTCAAGAAGAGAGAGAAGAGAGAAGGTCTTCTCAACACCCTTTGCGGGCTTGGACAACAAGAGGTATGACACAGGGCCAATAAGGACCGGAACGGTCTCCACTCCAAGCTGCATTAAAGTACAGAGAGAAGATATGTTTAACCAGTACATAACCAATGAAACATAACAGGACAAGAAATTTTGATGTATACAAAGGAATATCTTCATTAATTTACAATTCTACTGCGAAAAACTACTCAATCCAAGTTAAACCACTCCCTAATCAATATCGTTATAAGTTCTAAGAGAATTGAAAAGGAAAAACTGATATTTTTAACCCACTTCGAAACCAGTGATTTATCCTTTAAACCTGCCTTATCCGGCCTATATGATGAAACTGAATTTAAGGCGTTTGAATCCCATTCCATATCAAGTTAAAAATACCCAATTCAATATATTTCCAACCATTAGTACAATTAAGCAATTTTGTCGATGATGAGTTTCCACTACTATAAAGAAAAACACAATCTGATTGCACTCCCAGAGAGAAAACCATGTAATATATCCAACCGAACAGCGAACAATAAAAACGAAAACATACCGCCTTCGCCTCCTTGTACTCCTCGACGGCCTTGTGGGAGGCATAGGAGAATTTGACATCAGGGCCCAACTCAGGAACGATAAAGTGGCTGGAACAATTCAACAAACAAACTCAGTAAACAATCACAATTCGTTTTCATTTAAAACACTACGGCAGAGTAGTAGTGGTGTCAGCAGTACTTACTAATTTGTGTCAAACCATTTGGTCATTTCCATGGCGGGCACGGAGGCGTTTCCCCTGGCCATGGAGAAGTAGGTGTCGAATCCGATCTCGCCACCGTTCCAGCCGTACCTCGGAGGGACGGCGCCGAGCATGGCGGTGGCGTCGAGCACCTGGTCGTAGTAGGAGAAGGTGTTACTGGGAATGTACTTGATCCCAGCATCCTTCATCTGCTTCCAGATTGAAGATCTCAGATCAGCTGCAACCTGTTTCAAATCCTCAGCGCTGCTCTTCCCATCCCAGAAAGACTCCAACGCAAACTTCAGCTCCCTCTTCGGGCCCATCCGAGGGTAACCAACGATGTGGGACGCCATTTATCTGATTCAGTCATCCAGATCAACGGTCGAAATATCATCAAATTCGGATCTAAACGAACTAAGACTAAACAAAAACCAAGCTTGCAAAGATCTGAGAAACATAATTATTGAGAAAATCAAACTCGTCAACACAGATCCAGTGTTTTACTAACCCAGATCAGACATCAGAAATATTTAAAAAAAAACGAATTAAATTACTTAAAAACTGCAGATCTGAGTCTTAAACATGCAAAATTTTCTCAGAGGTTACGATGTATAAAGAAACAAATTCAACGTGACAAAAGTTTTATCGCGAAAAAGCAGATCTAGCTACCAGTTCGGAAACCAAAACTCGATCAGATTCAGATCTGGGACGAAACGAGAAAAATGGTAAATTCCCAAACAAGATTCAGAAATCAAGAATGCAGCAAAGAGAGGGAATGCCAAAATAAAAAATGAAGAAGAAAATATAGAAAAGCAAAGTAATGCCTTACGGAGGAGAGGGTAGAGAAAGAAGGGGGGGTTCTCTTCTTGGTTTGGGAATTGGGGGGGGGGGGGGGGGGGGCAATGGTCTTGAGAGTGGGGAGAAGAGAACGGCACGAATTAAGCTAGGCTGGTCTATGCCTTATTTATAGCCAAACACTCTGTCCAGATCTGATGGTGTGAATGAAAACTTTTTTTTTTTTTTTTTTTTTTGAGGAAAACGTTTTTGAAATCCAAATAATTATATTTCTATTTTTTTTTTTAATAAAAAAGCATTAGGAGTAATCCCGTCATTTTTAAGTTTTCAACCCCACAGATAAGAACTCATTTCCTTAGGTATGATAGGGAGATATGTTCTTTATATTAATTTCTCTTAATTGACCATCCGAATCTACCCTACTATGACCAAATCATGCTTCAACAGCTGAAGTTAAAGCGAAAGCAATGAAAATCAAACCTAAGTGGACGAAAAAAAGAAGTTAACAAATACACACATCCGTACCAACCCATCAACCCCTTGGATGGATGTTATATTTTTATGTTACTTGCATAGTTCATCAATAATTAAAATTTATTTCAATATATAGATTTTTTTTTTCATATAATAGAAGTCTTTTTTTTTTCTTTTATACAAAATATTAAATTTGCCCTTTTTTTTAAGAACTCTGGAGAAGTATAAATAAAGAAAAGACTATATATATTATATAAAATGGATGTCAAATCTTTTTTCCTAAATTTTGTT
This sequence comes from Ficus hirta, assembly GCA_038430175.1. Classification (NCBI taxonomy): domain Eukaryota; kingdom Viridiplantae; phylum Streptophyta; class Magnoliopsida; order Rosales; family Moraceae; genus Ficus; species Ficus hirta. The sequence goes on from CM076597.1 coordinate 4,573,004, forward strand.
CATAAACATATTGTTTTTAATTCGATATGTTATTTAAGGGTTAAAAGTATTGTTGGATCAATTTTAAATAATGTTGGATCCAAATATTTATTTGAGTTATAACTTTTTTATAAACAGGAATACATAAGTTTTAACATAGTTTTATTTTTATTATTTCTTTTAGGGAACGCAATTCAAGTCTTATTTTAAAAAAGCTATAAACGATACTTTTTCTTAAAGAGCTTTCTTTTTTTTAAAAAAAAATGTAATTCGGGTCTTATTTTCTAAAAAGCTATAGAAAGGGTTTATTCGCGCGGGGGGGGGGGGGTGTGGGGGTTGGTGTGGAGTTATTGAATTAGCACGTAATTATTTTTTTATTGGTTACGCTTTCATTTTTAATTTATAATATATATTTAAAAAAGAATGGCCGATTATATTATTGAATCAAATCATCAAGGATTACATGAGAAATACACTCAGATGCATTGTGAGATAAAAGCAAAGTGAGCTAAAACGTGGGTTGCAGTGTTGACATTGCGAGACACAGCACAACAAGAACCACCTTACTCAATAAGAATGACCGACCTTCAGGAGCCTAGGGCTCAAAACCTGTAGCCCATCTAACCACCTGGAGCGCATCACATTGAACAAACTGCACACGGAGACCGCTATCTTTGGCGAACTGCAAGCCTTCTATAAGAGCCAAACACTCGACTAGGAAAGGAGAGAAATTACCAGGGATTTTTCTTGCCATTGCACCCATGACAAAACCCTTATTTTTAATTTATATATCGAATTTTATTTGGTAGTTGATGTATAAAATATTTGAGAATAAGTTCTCGATGTATAAAAGTTATCTTGACCGTCAAAATTTAATATAAAAATAATTCCCTTCTTAAAAGTCATATTTTAATATGTAAAAACCATAAAAATTAAACTCTATTCATCATGTGCTATTTGGTCAAAAATTTGTAATAGGTAGACAGATGAAATAAATAATTTAAAAGTAAAGTCAGCGATTGAAAAAAAAAATTAACGTTTACGATAATTAAGGAGGATGTTTGAATAGGATTATCATTTTTTTTTTTCAAAAATTGCATCACATCAAATTTTAATTTTTGAATTTAGAGATTAGGGAAGTCAAATTATGTATCTTGAGATAATTAAGGATAATGCCATAAAAATGAGATGTGGACTGATATTTGTCATAGCCATAAAAATTTTTGTAAAAATTACCATAGTGATGACATCCTTATTATAATAATTATAATTTTAAAATTAAAAACTAATTTATCTTTTTTTTGTCCAATTATCTTTCACTTCATTTCAGCACACACTCTCTCGGATTCGATCACGATGTCAGAGCTTCAGGAGGCATCACGGTCGCTCCAATCATGCCGTCGCGGAAGCTCAGTCGTGGGGGAAAAAGACGACAACACCAGTAACCACCGCTCCAGCCTCAGGCTCTTCCCCGGCGTCTCGATCTCCACCTCTCCCTACTCCGATGCTGAAGGGAAGTCCAGATCTATGACGGCTGGTCTGTTTGGTTCGAGAGAAAAAGAAAAGGAAAAAAAAAATAGAGAGAGTTGATGCTTTTTTTCTTTTCTTTTCTTTTTTTTTGAAGCATTTTTGGTTTTGCTTATTGAGTTTGGTGGATTTTAAACTATGTTATTATTTTCTATGGTTGAATTTTAGATTATTTGTAGTTTGTGAATTCTAAGTTTCTACTATTTTTGTGGAATTTGATGTTTTTTTTTTGGTTGAATTTTTTAGTGCTTCAACAATAAAATCTGGTGTTTTTTAAAATATTCCGGTGACGAAATCCGAAAAATCCAACGGATTCGGAAGTTTCAGATCGATTACTAATTGGTAACGGTAACTAACCAGTAATCGGCCGGTAGTCATAACTAACTATTTATCAATTAGTAACCAACTGGTAATCCATCGGCTATAGTGATTACCGATTGGAAACCAACCACAGCGGTCGGTAACCAATTACTTATCAATTGGTATCTAGTTGGTTATCAAGTTTTCGATTGGTAACCACTTGGTTACCAACTAATACTATTTGGCAAACAACTGGTTATCTGTCGGAGGCAGCGGTTACCAATTGAAAACCAGTTGGTTACTTGTCGGCGACGTTGGTTACCGATCAAAAACCCATCGATGGTGTGGAACCAATTGGTGACTGGGTGGTTACTAATTGGTGATCGGGTGGTTACATAGGGATATCAATTAGTAGTTGCAATTTGTATTTTAAAATAATTAATTAAATAAATATTTATGATGTCATCTATGATATTTCTTACAAAAGTTTTTTTTTTTTTTGTGATAAAAATCAATCCAAGACATGATTTTGTGACATTTGTCTAAAGTCCCATGTATTTCAAAATGAATCAAGCGTAAAATTACTGTTAGACCATGCATGCAATCACATTAATTTTTTTGTTTTTTTGGTTTCTCACACATTTGTTTAATAACACCTAAAAAATAAGATTGGTTTTCAAGTTAAAAGAAAGATTGTTTTTCTAAATAAGAATAATAATAATATTAATGAATCGAAGCACAGTTAGCTACTTCATTAGTTATCTTAGCTACTTTGTTAAATGGGATCAGAATTATCTTAACATGGGTCCGCCTTTTTTTTTAATTTATAATTGTGCACTGAAATCTTGGGAAATAGAAGACGTCATACAGTTCCACACTGTTTACGGAGCGCGTGATAACTGCATTTGGGGGGTTGGTGGGACTAGGATCCTTTTTTCTTTTAAAAAAAAGTGGTGGGACCCTTCCTGTGGGTTAATTTTTCATTCTTTTCTTTTTCTATTTTCTTTTTTCTTTTTAAATATTATAGTTTGTCGGGTTAAATTCATTTTTAACATTTGTGGGATTAATTATATTAAAAACAGCATTATTTTTTTTCCTTCATTTCTAGCACCGACACGTCAGCACCCTCTCTGATATGTGGGGCCCAACAGCATTAAATGTATGCCAAGCTCAATCTTTACCCTCATCTCACACCGACCCAAATATCCCCCTCCCTGGCATGGCTTAAAAAATTTTCAACCAGTATCTACAGTTCTTTAAAGAGAGAAACCGAAATCTAGAGAGAGAAATAGTTACAACCGGTCGGAACCACTCGGAAACTGTCTAAAACCACCACGAAAGCCCTCTATAAACCGCTTGGGGATATAGAACGCTACCTACCGAGAAAAGTAAAAAAAAAACCGGCACCAGAGATCGAGAGAATGGTGGCCGACGAAGGGTTGAGGGGAAATCGAAATTAAGGAATCAAAGAAGTTGAAAATTAAAAATATTGCTTCTTCGTTTTTATGTTTAAAAAGTTTGCATTTAACACTTTGTTTGCAAAGGGATAAAAAAAATAAAAAAAGTAATGAATTTGCCTAACATTTGATACTTCTACAAGATCGGTCATTTTCATAATGATCACCTGGTCATTTTCGTTGTGACCACTGCCCACGTTTTGAGAAAACAAAATTGAACAACACACTTTGTGTGTAAAGGGCAAAAAAAAAAATAAATAAATAAATAAGTAATGAATTTACTTAAAATTTGGTCCTTCCACCGGATAGGTCATTTTCATAATGACCATCTGGTCATTATCGTTGTGACCCCTGTAAATGGTGAATTTTTGCATTTAACCTTGGTCACAACGACATTGACCAGGTGGTCATTATCAAAATTACCGTATTTGTAAGAATACCAACAGTCATTGATTTGATCGAATTGACCTTTCAACTTACACACAAATCCTCGATTTGTGTGTAAAGGGATTAAAAAAAAAGAAAACAATTAATTTGCATAACTTTTGATACTTCTACAGGATCGGTCATTTTCATAATGACCATCTGGTCATTTTCGTTGTGACCCCTTCCCACGTTTTGAGAAAACAAAATTCAACAACAAAGTGATGGATGGAACAACATGTGTTCTAAAATACACAGAGGAGTCAACACACTTTGTGTGTAAAGGGTAAAAAAAAAAATTTAAATAAGTAATGAATTTACCTAAAATTTGGTCCTTCCACCGGATAGGTCATTTTCATAATGACCACCTGGTCATTATCGTTGGGACCCCTATAAATGGTGAATTTTTACATTTAACCTTGGTCACAACGATATTGACCAGGTGGTTATTATGAAAATTACCGTATTTGTAAGAATACCAACAGTCATTGATTTGATCGACCTGACCCTTCAATTAATGCCAAATTCTCGATTTGTGTGTAAAGGGATAAAAAAAATAACTAATTTGCATAACTTTTGAAACTTCTACATGATCGGTCATTTTCGTAATGACCACTTGGTCATTTTATTTGTGACCCCTTCCCACGTTTTGAGAAAACAAAATTCAACAACAAAGTGATGGATAGAACAACATGTGTTCTAAAATACACAGAGAGTCAACACACTTTGTGTGTAAAGGGCAAAAAGAAAATTTAAATTAGTAATTAATTTACCTAAAATTTGGTCCTTCCACCGGATAGGTCATTTTGATAATGACCACCTGGTCATTATCGTTTTGACCAAGGTAAATGGTGATGAATTTTTACATTTAACCTTGGTCACAACGATATTGACCAGGTGGTCATTATGAAAATGACCGTATTTGTACGAATACTAACAGTCATTGATTTGGTCGACCTGCCTTCAATTAATGCCAAATCCTCGATTTGTGTGTAAAGGGATAAAAAAAGAAAACAATTAATTTGCATAACTTTTGATACTTATACACGATCGGTCATTTTTATAATGACCATCTGGTCATTTTCATTGTGACCCCTTCCCACGTTTTGAGAAAACAAAATTCAACAACAAAGTGATGGATGGAACAACATATGTTCTAAAATACACAGAAGAGTCAACACACTTTATGTGTAAACGGTAAAAAAAAAAAATTTAATAAGTAATGAATTTACCTAAAATTTGGTCCTTCCACCGGATAGGTCATTTTCATAATGATCACCTGGTCGTTATCGTTGTGACCCCTGTAAATGGTGAATTTTTGCATTTAACTTTGGTCACAACGATATTGACCAGGTGGTCATTATGAAAATTACCGTATTTGTAAGAATACCAACAGTCAATCATTGATTTGATCGACCTGACCCTTCAATTAATGTCAAATCCTCAATTTTGTGTGTAAAGGGATTAAAAAAAAAGAAAACAATTAATTTGCATAACTTTTGATATTTCTACAGGATCGGTCATTTTCAAAATGACCACCTGGTCATTTTAGTTGTGACCCCTTCCCACGTTTTGAGAAAACAAAATTCAACAACAAAGTGATGGATGGAACAACATGTGTTCTAAAATACACAGAGGAGTCAACACACTTTGTGTGTAAAGGGCAAAAAAAAATTTAAAAGTAGTAATGAATTTACCTAAAATTTGGTCCTTCCACCAGATAGGTTATTTTTATAATGACCACCTGGTCATTATCGTTGTGACCAAGGTAAATGGTGATGAATTTTTGCATTTAACCTTGGTCACAACGATATTGACCAGGTGGTCATTATGAAAATGACCGTATTTGTACAAATACCAACAGTTATTAATTTGATCGACTTGCCTTCAATTAATGCCAAATCCTCGATTTGTGTGTAAAGGGATAAAAAAAAAAGAAAACAATTAATTTGCATAACTTTTGATACTTCTGCAGGATCGGTCATTTTCATAATGACCACCTAGTCATTTTCGTTGTGATCCCTTCCCACGTTTTGAGAAAACAAAATTCAACAACAAAGTGATGGATGAAACAACATATGTTCTAAAATACACAGAGGAGTCAACACACTTTGTGTGTAAAGGGTAAAAAAAAAAATTTAAATAAGTAATGAATTTACCTAAAATTTGATCCTTCCACCGGATAGGTCATTTTCATAATGACCACCTGGTCATTATCGTTGTGACCCCCTGTAAATGGTGAATTTTTGCATTTAACCTTGGTCACAATGATATTGACCAGGCGGCCATTATGAAAATGACCGTATTTGTACGAGTACCAACAGTCATTGATTTGATCAACCTGCCTTCAATTAATGCCAAATCCTCGATTTGTGTGTAGAGGGATAAAAAAAAAAAGAAAACAATTAATTTGCATAACTTTTGATACTTCCACAGGATCGGTCATTTTCATAATGACCACCTGGTCATTTTCTTGTGACCCCTGTAAATGGTGAATTTTTACATTTAACCTTGGTCACAACGATATTGACCAGGTGGTCATTATGAAAATGACCGTATTTGTATGAATACCAACAGTCATTGATTTGCGTCCCAAATAGCAAATCCCCGATTTGCCCTCTTCTCCCACCCGCCTAAACCTCACTCTTCCTCGAATGCCCTAAAAAAAATTTCAAACCAGCTTCTATAGAGAGAGAAAGTGTTTCAACCAGCAGATACCGACCCATAACCTCTCGATAACGAAATCCTTCTATAAACTGCTTGGACTTCTGTTAACATCGTATAATCCTGAAAAAACTACCCATGTCGACACCCACTAAAATGTTTGAGAAAAACACTAGTCCTGAGAGAAGGTTAGTCCGAGTTACGGCTAAGTCATCCAAAAGGTCATCGGCTGATGAAAGTCCTAAAAATCCGGTACCGGTGATCGAGAGAATGGTGTCCGATACAGGTTTCAAGAGAAAGTAGGGGGAAATGGATGTAAAGGATTCAAAGAAGTTGATAAGTACCGTAGAAGATAAGATATCGAAATCTGAAAAGGTAAAAAAAGTTGTTTTTGGTTTTTATATTTAAAAAGTTTACAGTTTTAATATTTTTCAAAAAGAATGTTCAGTTTTTATTGATTATATATTAAAAAGTTTTAATTTTTATATGTGTTATGGTTAAAAATTTACAGTTTTTTAGATTTGTTGAAAAATATTTCCTTAAAATACTTAAAGTTAGTCTTTTTATCTGATTTTGTACCATAAACGTTTGTATAATTTTGTGTTATGGTTTATATAAATATTTGGGGTTTCTCGAAGTTTGTATGAAATTAACCCTTTGTAGGTGATATCGGTGGCTGGTTAGTACTAATCTTGTGATCAGTTTGTAAATTTTGTAATTGTCATTTTTGTATTGACTCTCTGGTCATAATAATAATTACTCAGTTCTAAATTATTTTCGGATGGTCATTTTCATGATGACTTGTTGGTCACAATAATAATTACTCGGTTTTCAAAGTTATTATGGTCATTTTCATGATGACTTGGTCATTTTTTATGTTGAGTTGATGGTGATCAATTGGACAATTTTCATATTTATGTGATATTATGCCAGGTATTTTGTATGATTACTTCACAGTCATAAATTTAATAACTCTTTTATATTACCATTAACACAGAGTCAATATGTTCGACTCATACCTGACAGTGAAATTACGAGGGCGAAAATAAATACTTTCGTTAACATAACGAAGACATGGAATAAATTGAGACAATGGTTGTCTCCACGACAGTACGAGGCCGTCAAATATCAGCCATGCATTCAACAGTTTATGCATTTAGATACTCTTGATTGGGCTGGGCAGGTATTCCACTGTTGGGATCTAAATGTGCCCTAAGGATAGAAAATCAATGTTAGGGATTTTCTGTAAATATGACATTTTGATATTAATAAGAGGAGGTTATTCATGTTTAATAAGTTGTGTCCTATTTACTTTAATTTGTTGATTGTATGGTTATTTTGAGCAAACATAAAATACTCCTTGGGTGTTGGTAATATATCGGATTACCATATGTATACGGGGTATACATAGAAGACATGGTAATTTGATAACAGTCTAAATAAAAGTCCGCAATCGATGGAATAAGATTTAGGGATCTTATTCATGATAAGATTGTAAAGGTTGTCTACTTCCTTAGAGGGATGGTTTGTCTTAACTATCGGATAGGTTCCGAGTAGAAACTTTAATGTATACCAGTATTGAGGTATGACATTGGACTGGACCTAAAGTGTTAATTGATTCGGTTTAATAATTCCGTTTATAAGAATCAATAACACTTTGATTATCATCATGCATTAATCTTAATCCTGAAATGATTACTTGAGTTCGTATCCATGACTCATGTACTTTAATGCACTATAGGTGAGACACTGTTAATTCATGGTCAATATACTTGTGTTTTGAGTGCATGACTTATGGATGGAGAAATCAAGATTCATAGATACGGAATCCATAACTATCTTAACGATAGTAAATGTTATCTACTTAAAGGCATTATTCGGGGATTGAAAGATAGTATAACAAGATCTTGGCCATCGGTTTACTTTGTGTTCTCTGGTGGTTTACCAATTGTATGGTTTTACAATTGGTGATTCTTTCAATAGAGAATAATGGAACTTTAAGTTAAAATGATTGAAAAGGTAAAACGGAAAAAGTCCTTAATTCAATCATGGATAACATATGGGAATTAAGCAAGCGATGAATAAATCATGGAAGAAGCGCTGCGTAAAAGAGCTTTCGTAATACAGTATGTAAACATGAGTTCAGCTTCAAACTTTTAGTGGAATAGTATTGAAGTTGATAATTGATGAATAATTAATCTGGGATTAATTTTTCACAATTATAGGAGCCTCTTTACATATTTCCATCGGGTCCCTCTATTAGCTCATATAGTTCCGTATAGCGTCTTGGGATTTGTTCCTAATGAGATCGGTAAATTTAAATGGAATTTAGTAATGTCTATTAAGACATGGTACTCTCTAACATGCAATCCAGAAAGGATTGGACATGTGAGATTCGTGTAGACAAATAATATGATTTGTCAACATGAGATTGGTTAATTGAATTTTGAAATAAGATTGTGTTTGAATTATTTAATTTTGGAAAACAAATTTTTCTCTCCTAATCTAAATGTAGTGCACGGTTTTTTAGATAGGTGGAGGGAAGAAAATTTTGTTTCAAAATTATTCAAATATATTCCTAACATTAAATTATTAATTGATTTAAATAATGGAGATTATTTGATGGATTTTTCTTTCCTTAAAAGATGTGCACGGTTTTTGTGAGGAAAGAAAATTTGAAATATTCAATTGATTTAAATTAATTAATATGGTTGATGTTGTGTGGAAAATATTTAATTCAAATAAGTAAATCATATTTAAATTCAAAAAGGTTTAAAAGGAATTTGAATCTAGATAGGACTAGGATCTTTTGACTAGTCTAGATTCTTGATTTAAGATTTGAACCACCAATCAACCTTTGAATTTCAAAGGTGGTCGAATTTTTTGAGGAAAGATTTCCTCTTGGAAAAACGTTTTTAGGTTCAATGAATCTAGCCCTAAAGTTGTATGATCTTTTGATTCAAAATTTATCCAGAAAAATAATTATTAATTATTTTTTTTAAGGAGATAAATTTTGAAAAGGATTGGACTTCTATATAAAGGCTAGGAATTCTTGAAAAATTAATTTTTTGGTAATTCACTAAGGAGAAAAACGTTTTTTGGAGTGAGAAGAAAAATAATTTGGGTTTCTTCCACATCATAAAATTCGGCCATACTCTTGAGTGAGAAAAAGAGAGAAAATTCCATTGAATCAAAATTGTGAGGAAGGTTAAACCGAGTGATATTTTCATAGGAGGTTAACCGGTTCCTGTTTTGTAGTTTTGAAGAAAGAAGTTGGATAATATTCTCAACAAGGAGCATCGGAATTGAGAAGGAAGGATCTAGACTTCGGAAAGCATTACCAGTCACTTGGATTCATAGAACATGTGCCCACACACACTATTAGACGTGGAACTCGAGAATAATATAGAAGACACGTTGGTCAATCGCTCTAGCAATTCCGGAATCCAAGAAATAAGGTACGCTTGATCATGAATTTAATTTATTGTTATATGCATCATGAGCTTCTTTTCCGAATCGGCATAAAAATTTTAAAACTTCCGCTGCACCGTAACTCTGATACCGGATCTGATTTTTTCCAACATCCACAACATTGTGATGCACCTGACGGATCACTCAGGAATGGGTGATGCTATATGCTTTGAGCTTGGTGAAGACTTGGCATATTTTCCATCAACGAGTTCTACCTAATAACCGACCTGAAATGTGTAGGGTCTACTCATCTCCCCGTGGTCGAAAGCCGATTAATTTCAAGATATTTTTTGACATTAAGGGGTGTGTCGAGAGAAAATTTGGAGCTGCAGATGTCGAATGCTAAGTTTGACAACGACGATGATGCTGTCAAGCTTAGCCTTCTATACATTATATTTTGCATCCCTTTATCAAATGCAAGCTCCGTTAAGATAGACCCCAAGTTTTTTGCCTTGGCCGATAACTTGGATGCTTTCAATAATTTTCCTTGGGGCGTGCTCTCATGGGAGGCAACCCGGACTGCAATCTGTAATACTGTGGAAAACAGGATGTCTTCGAAGAGAAGACCGTTAAAAAAGAATGACAAAGTTCATTACAATATTCCGAGGTTCCCGCATGCCTTACTCGTTTGGGCATATGAGACTCTCCCATCGATAGCATCTAAGTTCACCACCAAGTATGACCAGGCCATTCCGCGTATGATGTCGTGGACCACCGCAGACAATGTGATATTTTATGATGTTTTCGCTGCTTTTACCACGGTTGGCGAATCCCAGGTAATTTATATAAACTTTCTATGTATTTTTGTAAGCAGTGTCAATTACAATTGATGGTCATCACCATAATGACTGGGTCGAACATTGATCATGCCGTTGTTAATAATACCCTATTGACCATACCAGTGTCGGTCATAACAGTTATGACCAGGTGGTCATAACAGTTATGACCAGGTGGTCATAACAGTTATGACCAAGTGGTTAATTACATTGACCAGGTAGTCATAACAGTTATGACCACCTGGTCATAACTGTTATGACCGTTATTCTTAACTGTTATGACCACCCGGTCATAACTGTTATGATCGGATGGTCATAACAGTCAATCTTGTCCGTGTGGTCATAACAGTAATGACCAGGTGGTCATAACAGTTATGACCGTATCTGTTGTATCCATAAAATGGGGCTTGGTCATCTGTGTAATGACCATACTCATTCTACATGTACTATCGACCACGATGTCATTCCTGTAATGATCGTATCCCCTACTCATTGTTGTTATTAATATCAAATGTATGCAGCTTAAGTGTTTTGCCTTAATGCCAACCGAAGAGGAGTTAAAGAACCCATGGGTTGCGCGGCTATATTTGAAGAACCCAAAGGCTGTGCCTCAATTATCACCTCCCAAGTCTTCTATCCCCCGATCGAGCACCGATACAAAGTCCGAGTGGCGGGATTTTCAAAAAGAGATCCGAGGACAGGTGGCGTCACTGAATAACAAGTTAGAGGATCTGAAAAAGGAACAGAAGACTTTCAACAAACTCTTGCGGAGGGTTCTCAAAATGTTGTCTACCAACATGATTGAGAAGGGACAGGGTAAGGCACAGACGGCGCCACATGTCAGCAGTAGCCAGGAGTTTAATGTTCAGAGGGCTGAATCAGATGTCTTGCAGACTACCTCCCCAGACATCGGTGCCATTGTGGATATGGGTGTGCAGGCAGCCATGGAGTTCCTTACTGCCGATAAGGTGATCGTTACTCATGAAGATGCCGAGAACGAGAAGAATAAGGTAATCCTGTATTTTAAGATTGAGTCTTCCATATATGTAGATGATCATTTATGTAGTTTTTCCATATATACAACGTTGTATTTTTTATGACATGTTGTGTAACCACACATGTAAATATTAAAGACCATTTAGAAGGAAATGAAGGAGAGGCGAATGTAAAATATGAGCCATTTGTTGAAATAAAGGAGGAGAGCATGCCTGACCTGGAGAATGGCGTAAAAGAGGAGAAAGATGATAAAGAAATCATCAGAGAACAGGATGTTATAAAGCTTGAAGAGCCAACCAACGAGGAGAGCATCCTTGCTGTGGTTGTTACGAATATCTGTAACTGACAAACATATTCATAAGTGTCATCCTTAATATTAACTCATTTCACATATGCCATTTGTAGATCCCTAAGAAGAAGAGGGCCAGACTATCAAGGCTTGGCCAATGGCCGTCCGGTCGTATGACTGAGGTTGGCTCCCCGTCGAAGGCTCCGAGTAAGCTAATTTATGCCCTCCCACCGGGTCTCGCAGATGAACCTCCAAAGAGACGCTAGAGGAGTTCAGGGAGTGGATCAATAAATGAGTATTGAAGAGGACTCCTCCAGCGTAATTTGTTTATAACGAATAATTGTCCTTTCAATTTCAAAATTATAACTTTATGCATTAATGTCATCAACAATTAAAAATTTTTTCTGTTTAGTAAATGGCCTCCCCGATACAATGCCAAGCATGAGACATTGGACAAATCCCATGACCTCGGATTCATGGTGGTAGATAAAAAAAGTTGGTATTATGAATTAGCTATCTCCCCTGTTTGGCTATGGGATGAAGTAAGTACCTTTCTTGAATTTTTTGTGATCAGCCTGTAATTTTTGTAAATCCTAACGTCAATAAGGTACATTGTTTGATGACCTGTCAAATTTACAATACATTTGTTCATGTTTTGTTTATGTAGCATATCGACGTTGCCTTTTACTACTTGAAGAAGAAGATAAGGCAATTCCTTGGACAACGAAAGGTGACAACGGTAGACACATTTTTTAGTTCAAAGGTACGTTCGTTGTGGCGTGTCTACCAGAGTTCACCAGACAAGTTCGATTGGGGCTCCTGTGAATCTATACTCAAGATCATACTTGAAGTGTGAGTCCAGAGTAGGTCATCATGGTTTGAAGTGAACACTTTGCTAATACCAATACACTTGGCTAATCTGAAACATTGGGCATTAGTAAAGCTCGATCTGACAAGCTGGACCATTGAGGTATATGACTCTCTTCAGCATGAAGGCCCTCACAATTCTAAGGTCCGAGAAGGAGTGGAATGTATATCAACGTTCATTCCATTGATGGCTGAAAGACTCAGTTTGTTCGAGTTCAAACCATGAGAACCTCCTGGAAGTTACCCCATACCGGTCACCATCATGATAGACATCCCTCAACAGGCCAATGGGTTAGTACAAGTATTTAAAATGTTTCCATACGACAATATTGACTGTTGCGATCATGTGATTTTTATTCATCTTTCTCATTCGTGCAACAGGGGTGACTGTGGAATGTTTATCATTAAATATGCTGAATACTTGATAGAAGGGAGGGATGTCCGTTATTGGGTAATTCATGGATGCATGCAACTATTTCGGGAGTGGCTAACATGTTACTTCTGGAGCCATGTCAAGCGAAAGATTGAACAAAATTATAGAAGTGATGATGATGTAGACATGGACTTTGCCTAACAACAATTTTCTTTTTCATTCAAACTTTACCAGACTGTAGATAGGGCCATTTTTTATTCATATTACTCATTGAATTTTTTATGACCAGGTAGTTTATTATTGTAAACTGTAAAATTTTCTTTTTCATTCAAACTTTACCAGATACCAGACTGTAGATAGGGCCATTCTTTTATTCATATTTTGTTATGTTTTAGTTTTTCTGTTAACTCCAACTTATAAACGAGCCATGAAAAAGACGCATAAATTCTCTTTGTTTCACAAAAGGGACCAAGGTCATAACTGTAATGACCAGGTGGTCATAACAGTTATGACCGTTACTCTAAAATGGCCAAAAATCACTGTTTTTTCTAATTTTTTTTTGTTAAGTCCAATTATTAACTGAATGGTATATAATTCGTTTGTACTATAAAATACACTATGAGACAGAAATAGGAAAAAAAAAAACTCTTTGTTTCACAAATTGGACCAAGGTCATAACTGTAATAACCAGGTGGTCATAACAGTTATGACCCTTACTCTAAAATGGCCAAAAATCACTGTTTTTTCTAAATTTTTATTTCGTTAAGTCCAATTATTAACTGAATGGTATATAATTCGGTTGTACTATAAAATACACTATGAGACAGAAATAGGAAAAAACAAAACCTCTTTGTTTCATCACTATTGGGTCAAATGTCATAACTGTTATGGCCTCTCGGTCATAACAGTTATGACCGTTACTCTAAAATGCCCAAAAATCACTGTTTTTTCTAAATTTTTTTTTGTTAAGTCCAATTATTAACTGAATGGTATATAATTCGTTTGTACTATAAAATACACTATGAGACAGAAATAGGAAAAAAAAAACCTATTTATTTTACAAAAGGGACCATGGTCATAACTGTTATGACCAGGTTACTCTAAAATGCCCAAAAAATCACTGTTTTTTCTAAATTTTTTTTTTTAAAGTCCAATTATTAACTGAATGGTATATAATTCATTTGTACTATAAAATACACTATGAGACAGAAATAGGAAAAACAAACCTCTTTGTTTCACTATAGGGTCAGAGGTCATAACTGTTATGACCTCTCGTTACTCTAAAATGCCCAAAAATCACTGTTTTTTCTAAAATTGTTAAACAGCATAAAAGTAAAATGACTGAAAAATCATCACATTTATTCACTGGGAGTTGTGAACGATGTCTTGGACCTTGTTGTTGTACGTATTCGTAAGGGTACTGAGTTAGTACAGGTTTGTCGGTTGTGTCCATAACCATTACATCTACCACACCGAATAGGCTCATGTTCTTCACCTTGGGACAAAATCCTATGAACCTGTGGCCTTCCGGGCCGACGCTTTGTATTAGGAGGATTAACAATTTGCGATCTGACTTCTTCAGAAACATCACAACCCTCTGCGCAGCCAATCAGATGGACTACAGACGCATAGCATGCATAGAGATAATCTTTCGTGTAGTAATTAGAGCAATAATTGTATGGATCAATTCGTCGGTGGTTACAGACGGCCATTGCATGAGGACAAGGAATTTGCTCGACCTGAAATCGTCTGCAGGTACAGGTCCTCTCGCTCATATCGACAATCCATATTTGGGCAGCATTGTTGGTGGTGACGTACTCAAACTGATCAGCTGGCCGCGACTGTAACAAAGGGAATTTTAAGACATTAGTTTATTTGATCTCATTTAGTTTAAGCCAAAAATTTGCATATACCGTTACTGTTAGTCCTAATGAGAAGTTTGTGCGAATCAATTTCTCTACCTTTGGGGCCAGTTTCGATGTTATTTTCAGGGCCTCTTCACGTCTCTCGACAAACCATCTTTGTAGTAGTTCCCTCAACCATTCCACCAAGAATCCAACTAGCATTAACTTGGCTTTCTGATCCACACTGTTCAATGACTCTGCAATGTTGGTTGTCATGATTGCATACCTCCATCCGTTGAAGTATGCTCGCGACCACTTTGTAGGATCGGCCTGCACAAGGTATCGGTGCATATCGGGGTTACGACTACGGATGGATTCCATATGACGATGGTGCTCACTTAAAAGATACGACCTCGATGCACCGTCAAAATAGGTCTTCAAAGGGCCTTTGAAATCTTTGCACCTGGTCTTCAAGTTTGCAGCCAAGTGTTGGACGTATATCCTGAAGGCAGCATCCGGATATACGAGGTTGGCTGCATATTCGATACCCTTATACCTATCAGCCACAATGGCAAGAGACTCTAGCGTGCTGATTGAATCCCTTAGCTTCTCGAAGAACCATTTCTATGATTCATTGCTTTCTGACGGAACGATACCAAATGCAAGTGGAAATATAGACCCATTTGCGTTGTGACCGCATGCTGCAAGAAGTATTCCTCCAAACTTGGCCTTTAATGCTGATCCATCGACCACAATTACTGGACGACAATAAGGCCAACCGTGCTTTGAAGCAGCTAAGCACATGTAGAAGTATTATAAACAATTTCCTGAGTCTGTCTCAATGTGAATGTCGGATGCAGGATTTTTTCTCTTAACCATTTCAGCCCACGCGGGTAGAACTGTAATTATTAAATAATCATCACCATGTTGTAAATATAAAAGTTATAATGTCTGTCATGAACATATAACAAGATAAAAAAAAATACTACTGTATGACTCTGCATCATCGCCCCTCAAGCTGGTTGGTGCAGCTTCCTTCCCTCGCCATGCTCTATGATAATTGAAAGACACTCCAAATTCGGTCTGCATGTCTCGCATTATTTCTCGAGGTCTATATGAGGTATTAGTCGGATCCAAGTATTTTGCCTTAACACACTCCCCAATAATCCAACTCTTGGCTTGACGATGATGACCTTGAACGATTTCGATTGAACAAGTATGGACGTCGTCGTACATCTTCACAACAAACAGTTCACTACCTCTCATCCTAGTCATACGCAATTGCCATGGACATCCCTCGTTATCTATACATATCACGTGTAATAGAGTAGAGTTCAACCTCTTCACCTTGAATTGGTAGTGTTTACTCATGGCATCGTGATGAAGATGGTATTGTAGTAACTTTTTGTTCTCAAAAATACAATTTCTGCGCATTGTGACAGGTGTATAATCAGTAACAACTACTGAGCCGGATACACTGTCACTGCTTGGTATATTAACGGATTAAGATGTAATATTATTGGCAATAGAATGGGCTCCAATGCTTGTTCCGATACTATTCTCGTTCGGATGACGAGCAACATCCGCAACATTCAATTCCCCGGCATTACAATCACCATGGGCCGTGCATAAGTCATTATTCAATACTTGATGTTGCTTTTCAATTCCAGATTCAGTGTGCAAATCCAGACCTATTGTGGGAGAAGGGATATGAGGAGGAGGAGGAAGGATGATCAGATTATTGTCATCTACATGTTGCATGGCTTCATCACTCTGTACACCCTCCCTAGAACGTTGAACGTCTATGTGGTTGCTTTCCCTACCTCCGGTGGCCTCGCTTCCACCGCAGACTCATCCAATACATCGATGGTAATTGGAAATTTACTAAGCACATGAACATCATTCTTCTTCAATTGTATGTAGAATTTAACGTCAGCATCACACTGTATCCTGACAAGAGGCATTCTAGGTTCGACACCGTATCTCATGACTATAGTCTTGGCTGGGCCCCTAATTCCAATTTCACTTCTGACCAACTCAATAAGACCAACATATGTTGCGGTATCGGGCACCAATATTCCCTTCATTTCGCCACCAACATATCTCAATGTGCCGTCCCATTGACCATTATACTTGACGAAAACACAAACCCCATCAATTCCTGAATGAAACAGTAACAAGTTATATATATAGAGAGTTGACTTACATCTTAAAACTGATCACAATGATAATGACTGGATGGTCAATATGAAAATGACCAGTTTTTTTATATATATAGAGAGTTGACTTACATCTCAAAACTGGTCACAATGATAATGACCGGATGGTCGATATGAAAATGACCAGTTTTTTTATATATATAGAGAGTTGACTTACATATCAAAACTGGTCACAATGATAATGACCGGATGGTCAATATGAAAATGATCAGTTTTTTTATATAAAGAGAGTTGATCATATTTCAAAACTGGTTACAATAATAATGACCGGATGGTCACAATGATAATGACTGGATGGTCAATATGAAAATTGATCAGGTTTTTTATATAGAGAGAGTTGACTTATCTCAAAACTGATCACATTGATAATGACCGGATGGTCAATATGAAAATGACAAGTTTTTTATATATATATATAGAGAGTTGACTTTATATCTCAAAACTGGTCACAATGATAATGACCAGATGGTCAATATGAAAATGACCAGTTTTTTAATACTGGTCACAGTGATAATGACCGGATGGTAATTATGAAAATAACCTTTTTAATTCAAATCTCAAATCTGGTCAAAATGAGAATGACCGGATGGTTTATTCTATAGGAGACCGATAACTTACTCTCAAAAGTTTAACACACCCCCATTTAAAGCATATATTAACAAATAAAATCAAATAACAATCACCATTACCTCAGATTGGCTGATTGGAAGTGGGAAGATCTCTACTCAAATGGAGTTGAAGCAGATTTGGTAGATTCGGCTCAATTGTGACGAGGATAGAGAGGGTCAGTTTTAACAGAGTGAACGACGATGTGGTGAGATTTGTTGGACTTAGAGTGAGTTTCGATAAGTGGGTAATGGTGCAGAGAGGATTCATGAGGCTTCACTGAGAGAAAATCAAGGAATCGAGGAAAGAAAAAGTTCAAATTTTTGGGTACTGTGAGTTATATATTGTCGGGATGGAGGTGGAGGGAAGGGGGTGAGGGAGGCGGGAAAGTGGGACAAATATCAGATTAGGGTTGGCTGAGGGCATATATGTCTTTATACATCAACCTAAAAAGAGGGTGCTGATGTGGCGGTACTAGAAATGAAGGGAAAAAAAAGTGGTGCTGTTTTTAATATAATTTATCCCACAAGTGCTAAAAATGAAATTAACCCTTTGTTTAATCTGTGTATGAAGTCGTGAATTGATCTCCAACTTTTTTTTTTTTTTTTGTGTTATAACTCTTTAAATGATGTAAGGTAATCTTTTTTTTTTAACAGAAATTTAACAGAGGAATTACATTGATCACACATGATTTAATATTCAAAGAAATTAAGGAAAAAATTAGCATAATTCAACATAAATAGGTCATACTTCAAAAAAAAAAAAAAAGTGTCATATATGTGATCTACTACATTCAATTTCTAACCTTTTTTTTTAATAAATAGAATCAAATTACATATTTTTAAAAAGTTTATGAATCTTTTAATCACAAAAAAAATATTTACAACTAGTTCGCAACTTCAAAAAATAATTAGGGACAAAACGAATAATTTATCATTTTTTAAGGTTTTTCGTCATTTTGTTGCAGTCTTGTTTGTTAGTCAATAAATTTTATTTATTTAATTTTACTAGGTAATCATGTTTGGCGAGGAGGATTGTAGATAGTACTTGGTGTTATTTCATTACTATGATTAATTACACATAAAATACAAACTAGTTACAAAAGATAGAAAACCGAAACGTAATTGAATTCCATAAACAAAGCAAAGAAGATTCGGCACTAAGAGATATAGTCAAAACTACACCTTAAAAGATATTAGGCCGATCTATTATTCTTTTTCATATTTTTTTAATAAAATGTTGGATATAAAATAGGTAAGTGCTAGCATACTTGAGATGTCTCAGTACATTTACTGATTTCTATTTCCAACAACTTTCATTAAAACACAAAAAATAAATAACAAAAACTAAAACAAAAATAACAATCGAATTATAATCCTTATAATACTTTACACCATGAATTTCAAAACGTAACATTTGTTCAACCTGATGCACTTTTAGATTTCTGTTTCCAACAACTTTAGATTTAAAAATAATAATAATAATAAAAATAACAACCGAATTATAATTCTTATAGCACTTTATTACATGAATTTCAAAACGTAATTTCTGTTATTCTCCAACTTTGAAACCACAATAAACTTTTTCCAACTTTAAAACCACAATAAATTTTTTCCTACCATTACTTTTTGGATGGAAAACTTCTTTAAAAAAAAAAAAATAAATAAAACTTTTTTAACGCAAATACACAAATTTTTTTCTACTTCTTTTTTTAAAAAAATCATTTTTAACGAAAATATACTTAATTTTCTTGTCATGTACATGTCACAGTTTTTCAATTAAAAAAAAATAGTAGGGAGCAAAATTGTTATGGTTTCAAAATTAGGGAAACAATTGTTATGTTTTAAAATTCAGAAATAATGTGCTATAAGTGCCATAGTTAAGTGAAAACTTATATAAGTAATCCTTATTATTACTATTACCAAATAATTCCAAACCATCTATACACATTATTAGTTAGTGAATTCACTGAACTTGTGGTGTAAATTTTTTTTAATTAAATAGTCCAGTGCTACTGATGTAGAGGAAGTGAATGTTAGTGAAACGATAAAATAAAAGGGTTAGATAAGTTAATTTATTCATTTACATAAAATATTAGGAAATCCACTTTTAAAATTCATTGATCCACACAAAATATTGAAAACTGATATCAAAATTCGTTGATTTATCAAGAATACCGAAAATCAGAAAGAAAAAAGTAAGCACTGAAAATATCTTTAATCAACTGCTAGTTTTCATACAAAAGGTGTCTTTAATTATAAGCCAAAATACAATTAGTAAACTAAACAAGAATGACCAAATCTAATTTAAAAATAATAAAAGTTAAAATTTTCCAAAATGTAAAGTATTTTACAGAAAACACCCACAGGAGTGGATGGGTTGGTAATGGTGGGTGCCTTTCTAGGCTTCTTCCCATCATCCGCCTGGATTCGATTCTCATTTATCTCTCCTTAGGCCTCACTCTAGCTTCGGCTGTTGAAGTATGGTTTGGTAACTGTAGGGTAGACCCCAGATGATCAACTATGAGAAACTAGTATAAAGAATCTATCTCTTTGTCATGCCTAGGGAAATGGGTTCCTGCCTATTGGGCTGAAAACCTGAAAATGATGGGGCCACCCCCATATCCTTTTTCTATTCACCAAAAAAGTACTTTATAGAAAGCAAAACTAAAAACATGACTCAAGGAACAATGAACTGTAATAAGAATTAGAATTCTGAATTTACTTGGTCTACTTATAATGGAAATTACCAAAAAAAAAAAAAAAAAGGGGAAAACACGCTTTTGAATGTCTAAACGATTAAATTTGGCCAAAAAATGACATATGTCATGGCAAAGTGATGAATTTTACTCATTGGCCTGTTTCCATCTAAAAACACTCTTTTTCCGTCTAAATCCAGCAACATCAGCAAACCCTATGAAAATCGGAATATTGTCTTATTTGGCACCGGGGTGGTCTCAACACGTCATAAAGGCCAACTCTTGCTACATGACATCAAATACCAATTCTAATCTTAACTTTTCAATGCCAATTCATTGACATTAAATTATTATCTTTTTATATTGTCCATTGTTATCTTTTTATTAGTAAATATAACTAATTGATGTGACTATCTTTTAAACCCTCAATAATTAAAAAAAAATTACAATTCATATAACATATATATTGGTACTCAACTGTTAAGATTAAAATTAGTGTACTAGTATTTTTCTTTTTAATTTTGTGAACTTAGTTGCAGTATATATTTTTATCATGTGATATAATGCACAAAGAGAAAATTGTAGTATATTATTAGGGTATATAGTATTAATGCCCCCAAACTTGTCACTTTTTGAAAGTTTATCCTCTGAACTTTCTAAATTAATTCAATTAATTTACTCTGTATGTATTAATTTTCTGTTGAATTAGTCATGAAAAACCCACTTACACGTCATGTGAAAATGGGAAACCCCATTTTCGATCAAAAATTTCTAAATCTAATAAAACCCTAATGCAAAACATCAACTTTCAAATTTCAATTTAATGTAAAATTAACTAAAATGGGCAACAATTTAGCAAGCCAGGAGGGCAAATTGCCAAAATTAAAAGTCTCAGGATAAGTTTTGATAGGGTAACAAGTTCGGGGGTATAAGCGCTAAGTACCATATATTATTACTGAAACTTTGTTTTTTTTTCCTTTTTGAACTTGGGGGTTGGGAATTGAAACTTATCACCTTCTAATGGAGTCATGTGTGGAATTATAGCTAAACTAGTTTGCAACCACTATTGTTATTTTGCATATTTGTTACTATGTGTATAGAGAAAAAGCATATAATTATAGTTGTAGACATAGTGTAGTCATAATTTTACATGTGAATCTACCATAAAATGTAGAGTTCAAAATTTTCACTCTAAGGGGACATTTGGATTGTACACTCCAATTAAAGTTTTGGAAATATTTTAATTGGAAATGAGTGAATGTTTGGAGTTTTGCATTTAGTTAAAAATGAATCGTGATAGTTAATTAAAAAGTAATAAAATCTTGAAATGTATACAGAAAAAAATAACAATATGATTATTATTTCATTTCTCTCTTCATTATATAAAATTAAAAATCATCTCATTTCGACCTAAAATATTAAGAAAAATTTGGACTTTAAAGTCAAGTTTTTAAGAGATATTTGAAGATATAAATAACGAAATTGGTTTTTTTTGGAGAAAAAGATAAATTTTTTTTTTGAAACTTCAACTAGAGATGTCACTTTAAACGGATCCTAAATTCAAAAAAGAAAAAAGAAAAAAAAAGCATAGAATTTTACTTATTACTAGAATCTGTTACCATATAATGGTAGAAGAGTAATGAACCAAAATGGTCCCTAAACTATTTAAAAGATGACGATTTGATACTTTTTTTTTTAAATTTTGACCGAGAAGACCCTAAACTCTCTAAATATTGACAATCTTAGTTTTTTCCATCCAAATCCATTAAGTTTCTAATGGAATGAATCATGTGCAATGCATGTGATCTAATTTGACAGGATATTTATGTAGCGACTCATGCCTCCCTCTGGTATGAAATTGTCCGATTTAGGCCTTATACCCTCACGGTTTTGCTCTTGAACTTACCCCAAAAGGCCTCATATTAGTAAAAAGTGGTCTCTTTACTTATGAACCATCACATATATCCATTCCCAAACGATGTGGGATTGCATATCTTACCCTTTCCTTGTAGGGACTAATGACTGTCATAATCACCCCTTCTGCACCCAACGTCCTCGTTGGCCACACTTCCGGTTAGGTATTAGCTCTGATACCATTTGTAACGACCCCGTGCCTTCCATTGGTATGATATTATTCGCTTTGGACCTCGTGCCCGCACGGTTTTGCTCTTGGGCTCATCTCAAAAGATCTTATACCATAAAGAGGTAGTCTGTTTACTTATGAACCATCACATATATCCATCCCCAAGTGATGTGGGACTGCACAGTTTACCCTTTTCCTTCTCGAGATTGATGACTATCACAATCAACCCTCCTATTGGGACCCAACGTACTCGTTGGCCATACTTATGGTTGGGTATAGGCTCTGATACTATTTGTAACGACCTATGTCTCCTTTCAGTATGATATTGTCTGGTTTGGACCTCGTGCCCTCACGGTTTCACTATTGGGCTCACCCCAAAAGGCCTCATTTCATTAAGATGTGATCTTTTTATTTATGAACCATTACATATGTCAATTCTCAAGTGATGTGAGACTTGCACATCTTACCTTTTCTTTTTAGGAACTGATGACTGTCACAATTTAGTCATTTAATAATAAATTTAATTTAATAAAAATAAAAAACTGATAAACAAAAAATTAATAAAAACCCATATCCCCCCCCCCCCCCAACACAGACACCAAAACCTCCCAATTCTGTCTCCAGTATGCCACCTCTACTGACACATTTCTCCATTGTACTGACTCCGACGACGATGAGCCATCAACAACAACACTTCGATCCCTCCTAGACCGACACCAAAACCCCCAATTTCGATCCCTCCCCCAGCGTAAACAACCCCACATTCCTCCTACCATGCCCTTTATCCCAAGCTCCAATCTGACAATGTCACTCATCCCCCTCACTCCGACACTTGGACCTCTATCTTCATCTTTTCCAATACCTAATTGCCACCAGAACTGTAACAACCGAGATTTTTTTACAAACTTGTGATTTGCTTAGGTGTAAAGGAAATCTAAATCTGTACGATGTATGTCAATATGAAGCTCATGATCTAATTTGATTATCGGAATATGTTCGAGTTCTTATAGTGTTATAAGACTCAATGATGATCTATTAAGTCAAGGAGGAGGCCTTATGGTGATAAAGGCAGAGTCACGATTTATGACTTTGTTCTGGCCAATGAATGACCAGGATATTTTTACGACATGATTAAGACGGTACTGCCGTATAATAAGCAGTATTGAAATTATATTATGACCAACCATCATTACGGATGTAGAATTGAGAATAAGGATTAGAATTGCTCTAGAATATTCAGGAATAATATTTGGAGCAAGGAGGACTAAGTAGTTTTAAGTCCTAAGAAAAGCTTATACGCCATCCAGTTAAGTGCAGATAAATTCTGGACTGCAGTCCAGCAATACTATACTGTTAATAGTTAAAACAATATTGGTACTATCTGAATTAGTAAGAAAATAGACTGCGTATTAGGAGGGAATGCCAAACATGGCCCTACTTGGAGGCCAAGTAATTGTAGATAAGTATGAAAAGATTTTTTGTTGATTCAAGCTCCACATGGCCGGCCATTTAAGGACTTGGAGGACAAAAAATTTTGTCTTTAAGGACCAATATGCAATTCAAGGAGAATTTAAGAAAAAATAATAATTGTGAAAAATTATGAATTTTCCACCTATAAATAGAGGTGGGTTGTGAGAATTGAACCATTTTAGTTAGTCTCTCAACTTCTAGTTCTTTCTCAACTATTCCTCTATAGCCTTAGAAAAAAAAAAAAAAAAAAGGAGAGAGAGAGCCACGAGTGGCCGGTTGTGTGTGTAGAGGTAGAGAGTAAGGATTTCTCTCATCTAAGGTCTAGAGCAATCTTTCCAAACTTTAGAGATATTATTCTTGAACCTCTAACTTAGATTTTCATTAAGTTTTAGTTTATGAGATTTAAATATATTTCAAGTTATGAGATGTAAGAGCATAAACTCATGTTTCTTATTTTCCTGTATGATGGTCCTTTATATTTGGTTTATACTAGATCTATGCTTAGGTTATCTTGGTTGCTAGCTCTAAGCATGGGTTTGATTTTATCCTCTAAGATGAGTGTTAAGGTTATGTGTGCTCACCATGTGTTTGTGATTATGCTCTCACATATTATGTGTGCTCACCGTGTGTTTGTGATTATACTCTCACATATTTAAGTAGGGAAATTTTATGAATGATGATGATGATGATGATGTGAATATTATGTGCATGTTGGTTAAGAAATTAACCTAAAGACATAATTTGGTAAACAAGTAAGTTATCAATATTATGTTTATTAAGAACATGAGATAAGTGTATGTTTGAATATTAAGAACGAATCTTATGCACTGTATGTTGATGTAGGCTCATGGTTTCGACCGTTTAAGATAGTGTGTACAGATTTTTAAGCTAAGAATCCACAAAATACAAACTACCGGTTTTTGAAAATAATCTAGACAGTTTTCTGAAAACCTAATTTTGAGCCTTTTAGAGGCAGAATTTGGAATAAGCTATAACTGAAAAGTAGAAAACAGAAAACCCTAGAGGATAACGTAGACAGATTTTGAAAAAAGGGCTCCAAAGGCCTCTATTTTTATCAGTTTTCAAAACTGGTCGATACAAGAACTGTACACAGCCAGAACTTTTCAAGGGGAAAAACAAGTAAGTTAAAAGCAGATTTAAGCTTCAATGAAACTTGAAAGTTGTAGGATTTGATGAGATCTACAACTTCCGTGAGTAAAACTTTTTCAAATTCTAAACCGATTTAAAGATAAAACTGGATTTTCAAAACTGTGCATGGTACATGAAATTTCCTGCACATACACATTCAAGCAAATTAAAAGGCAGTTTAGAAAGCAGTTTTCAAGGTTTTACAGTTTTACAAAGGAATTGTGGCTTTATGAAAATAGTTTCAAAAAAGGGTTTAAATCCATTTGAAATTTGACAAGTGATTTTTAAAAAGGTAATTTCAAGTATTAAATCATGATAATATTTGATTTATATAATTAAGATATTTTTCAAGTAAATAAGGTATTTTCCAAGAAAATAAGGTATTTTTAATAAAAAAAGAATTTAAACCGAAGTTACTTATTAATATAAGTAACAATTTTATGACGGATGGAAATCAGAATAGATACCAATTTATTATGTCAGGATTTGTATCTATATGATTACCAATGGTAATCGGATTGGATACCGATCTAGTATGTTAGGGTTTGTAGTAAGATATAACGATTCTTATCTTATGCCTTGTTTGAAAACAAGAATATAACCTGTTGTCGTGCCTTGCTGGAATGATAGATCAAGAGCATAGGACGAATTGTAAGTACAACTCCGCCTACAACATGGGCAAAATGTTACTGCTTTGCATGTTTTTCAAAAGCTCATGCATTAATTTAAATGTTTTTACTGCTTTGCATGTTTTTCAAAGCATCATGTATTAATGTATGTGACGCATATGATTTATGTTTTATTATTGTGGCATCACGTAAGCATGCTCACTAATAATAAATCACATAACAAGAATAAGATTAAGTTTTCAAGAAAGAAATAATAAAGATTTAAGTTTTCAAGTATTATCAAATTAAGAACAAGTTTTCAAGAATGAAGGCAAGCAAATTGCCTTGTGTCGTATCGACCTGCCACAAGGGCGGGTTTAATCCATGGCTGCATGTCACGGTACGTACACTCATGTTCATGTTATGTAAGGGGCCCAAAGCTAAGTTAAAACAAGAAAGGATAATTGATTCATGTTAGGTTAACATAAGAAAGCATAATTGGTTCAGAAGAAAGCATAATTGCTTCATGCATTCTTTTACTAAAATGATTTTGCGGGAATAAAAAGTTGTACTTACTGAGCATAAGCTCATAACTTACGATCATGCTGTAGTTAAGCAACCTACTACCAGACAAGCTTGATGCAAGACTGTGGAGAGATGTCATTGTAGACTGTGAAATTTGGGTTGAACACCGCTACGTGTTTTGTAAAATATGTTTATGTTATGATATGATAATATAATGGTATCGGTACTTAAGATATTTAGTACTGGGACAGTATTTAAAGATTATTACAACGGTAATTAGTATGGTTTATCAAATGTATTAAAATGGTTTTACAACTCTGTATTCGATTGAGAATATATAAATAAGTATGAGAAAAAGATAGGTTTTAAATTAAATGAAAAAAAAAAATTTCCGTATGTTGATGCCCGAAATGGTTCTGGCAGCAACACCCACTGTGGTCGGGTAGTCCGGTGGAATCTTGCCAGTCAATCTGCCGTCGGTTGCCGGCAAAATGGAAGCACCTCGGAATGATGGGGACACCGATGTGGTGTCTGTCGTGGGCACTCCGATGCCTAAGTCATTCGGGGAACCGATGAGCAGAGGGAGAGGCAGAGCTTTAGCAAGGAAAATGACCATACTTAAATTTGGAGGTTCTTTCTCTATTTATAGGTGCTTCCCACGGGTCCGGGTGCTCGGGGCGACCCGACCGGGTCGGCTACCTAGAATACCCGTCGGGCAAGTAGGCTTGCAGGTGCTATTGGTCCAATGGATCGACGCCACGTGTCCCTAAACCCCAGCACAGTAGGTCATTGGGTTTCTCAGGCGTCATCAGCAGGGAGGCTACAGTGCCCGTCAGGGTAGGTGGCTGCAGGTTGTGATTTGATGTCTGACATGAGTAGGTGGGCGGCATCAGCAGCCACTAAGGCAAAGGTGTGACCGGTGTCACATCCCCAGTCCCTGGCGGGGCCTGGCCTGGGGATCAGCGCCGAGGCACATGGCGGTCTGAGCGCTCGGCTATGCGAGTGCCCTGGTATGCTCGGCGTGTGACGTTCCTAGAACGCCGCGGACCGAGCAGACCCACATGACTTTGGTCGAAGGTGCCGTCCGACCAGTCAGGGTCACAGACTGGCGGATATCGGTGTCAAACGGCCAGCGCATCCGCCCGAAGTGGTCGGAGCTGGTCGGGTCATCAACACCGTATTTTTACGAAATTCAAGAGTATGTTTGAGTAAGTTAAGTAAGCATGGTATGTAAGTACGGTAACGGACCTACGTA
Source organism: Ficus hirta (assembly GCA_038430175.1). NCBI lineage: Eukaryota > Viridiplantae > Streptophyta > Magnoliopsida > Rosales > Moraceae > Ficus > Ficus hirta. Next base: position 4,600,583 of record CM076597.1, read on the forward strand.
GTCGGGTCGATACAAGAACTGCCCACCGCCCCTCCCCCTCCTCCTCTTCCGACAACACACTCCAAAGCTCGGGCTCCGATCGCCTCAATGCCGCCTCCTCATTGCCTAGGAGTCCAACCCTTACGCCACGTCTCCCACGCTGCCTCTGCCTTCTTCTACCAAGAATGAGATCCCCTAATGATCTTTTACGCCTTCAATTGACTGTCTTCTGGTGTAGGATTTGAGAATCGGTTTCTCTAGGGTTTTCGTTTAAAGAAAAGGGACTGAAAATTTGTTTGTGTGTTTTTGGTCTTGTGATTATATTAGATTGACTCGGTGAAGGATGTTCTCTGGCTGAATCTCCTCTGAATGGCTACTAGGTTGTTTTATTTTTTTTAATCAGTTTTTATTTTTTATTTTTGTTAAATTAAATTTATTGTTAGATGATTAAAATACCTTCTCAAATTACATCACATACATTGCATATGACTCATTCGGTTAGAAACTTAATGGATTTAGATGGAAAGTACTAAGATTGCCAATATTTAGAGAGTATAGTGTCTTCTCGGCTGAAATAAAAAAAATGGATCAATTGTCATCTTTTAAATAGTTTAAGGATCATTTTGACCAATTATTCATGATAAAAATTGTATGTCAAAATTGTTTTTTGTTCTCTCTCTCTTGTTTTTTTGCTCTGAAGATTTTTTTTTCTCCTTAACCACAAGTATTATTTATTTATTTTTATGATGTCAAATGACCAATCTATTTCTTTCTTGACTTTAATAGGGCAAACTAAAAGGTAGAGAAACAAAAAAAGAAAACAACTTTATAGTCAAAACAACATGCTTCCAAAAATTAACAAATAAACAAATGAGAGAATTGCACTAATATTCCTTACGCTTTATTGATATTACTAATTATATTGCACACATAAGCACGTGCAGAATAGATAAATAAAGTAAAGTTAAAAAAAAAAAAAAAAGTAATGTGGCAGTGACTAGACAGTAACATAATTGATACTACGTAACAATTAGAGAGGAGATGACCAAAAAACACTATTAATAGTACATTGACTATTTTATTATTAGGCATCGATAAGTATAAAGACACATCGTTAACTAATATATTTACTCTAAAAAATATGATGAAATTTCTTTCGGGATCACATTTCCACAAAAAAAAAAAAAAAAAAAAAAATCTTATTCTTCAACTCAAAACTACTTTTTGTTATTTACATATTCAAATATCAAAAGTGAACTCAAACTTTAAAAATCCATAACTTTGTTATTTCAACTCCAAATAAGATGATTCTTTTTAAATTATATATAATTTTGAAAGAAACACAACAATATTTATATTGATATTTTTGTCCAAATATATTTCAACTTTTATAAATCTTTCATTCCAAACAGCTTTTTTCAACCAAACACATATATCCAAAACTCGTGTCAACTCCAATATAAATATCTCTAAAACTCCGTCTCCAATATCTCCCTCAAATGGGCAGCACCCTTTGTTTAGTAAACATGACAAAGAAACCGTTGGGGCAGAGCTTTTATTTTAATTTTTAGTTAGTAGAAAAAGAAAAGTAAAAATTGTGATTTTTTTTTTTGTAAGTATTTAGGAAACACATTTTTAATAGATTTTTTATATATAAAATGATTTTAAAGTTTTCTAATAAATTATAACAATGTCAAAATAAAGTTTATAATGTCTACCTTAAAGTCTTATACATGTTTTGTAGTCTATTCAGAGAAGTTTTTGTTTTTGTTTTTATTTTTGTTTTTTTTTGTTTTTTTGTTTTTTTGTTTTTTTGTTTTTTTCAAGAAGTTCTTCTGTAAACTAAAAGCTTTTCTAATAAATCATACAAATACTTCTAGAAATAGTTGCTGGACTTATGAAGTTAAAAGTAAATTTTAAAAAGCAATGTCGAACAGGTCCAAAATAACTATGATTAATTGGATTTTTGTTGACATTTAGCATCAAAATTTCATAGAATTAAATGAATGGATATTAATACATAATGTAATATAGGCGCAGTCTCGTTTCAGGTACCAGATGAGTAACGACAATGAGCTGGCAAGGGAGTTGCGTTAGCAAGAGGATAGCTGTTAGATGTTTGGGATTGTTGTTGACAAAATTCTGAATGACATGGCAAAATTCTGGCAAAGTCCAAGGCCCTCTTACACCACAGCATAGATCCCACCGCTACACGAACCCTTCTCCGTTGAGCTCGCCTCCGTGCTCGTAGATCCCTAAGGAGAGAGCCCTCTTCTCGTCAAGATCGTTATGAGGCCAACAATGCCTTAGATCGTCGCCGTTGCATTGAGATTTTAGAGAGGAAGAGATAGAGATATTTTAAATATCTTATTTCTTCTTTAAAGGCTGTTTTTTTTTTTATTTTCTTTTATTTTCTTCATATTAGTTTTATAAATTAAATAAAATTCGACGTTTCAGCTAAAAAAAATTATGACCAACAAGTCACAAACCTAATAATTTAGGGACCAATCAAGTAACTAAATTAATCCGTTAACAGATTCCATTAAAAATGGATATTTTTGTGTTATTTTAAGAATTCAAGGTTATTTCAGTATTAAAAAATGGATCAAAATATCACAAACGTAGTTATTTAGTGACCAATTGAGTAAATAGTTATATGTATAAATAATATGATATATGACTTCTATCTTTCGACTTTTGAATAAAATTCCTACCAACATTCTCCCTCAAACCAGCTGAGCGAAGCAATATCGTTTTATGAGAGAAGCAATGAAGGAAGTTGGTGGCCGAAGTTGGTGGGAGGGGGGAAGGATTGATGGTGGGCCACTCAAATTATAGCAGGAGAGATCATATTTTTTTTAGTTTGATCCTTTTTAATTTTCCCGTGACCCTCTTCTTTTATGTTATATACGCATATGCCAATATATACATGTATATATATATATATACACACACACACACACGCACACATTGAAATGTGTTTATATGCAGTAGGAGGGATGGAAAACACCCAAAAAAAAAAATCTTTAAAAAAGAAAAAAGAAAAAAAATAGTATAAAGCAAGAAGGGAAAAAAGAACGTTTCTTTTGTAGTGTTTAATAGAAGCCAAAAAAAAATATACATTGTTTTGTGGATTAAAGGCAAAGCAAAACTCCATATTGTTCATAGTTTTTGTTTCGTTTTGTCTTTTGTTTTTTGTTTTGTTTTTGTTTTTGTTTTTTGTTTTTTTGTTTTTTTTGTTTTTTTGTTTTTGTTTTTTTCGGAGACCATATTGTTCATAGTTTACTGCCGCAAAACTCCTTGCTATTTGCAGTGAGAGTAGGTGAGATGGGGACTCATCTTCGTCCTTTAAAGATTGAGGGATGTTTATTATATATGCGTACACGTTGATCATGGCAGCCATTGATTTTCTACAGGAACATATATATATATATATATAATATTATTGAGGAATTATCTTTTTTTTTTTCCCCTAATATACACGGTATACTCGTTCTTTTTTTTTTTTTTTTTTTTTTTCATGTTTTACTCCTGTCATTTTAAGCTTTTTCTTTATGGTTTTGCATATCATAATGAAACACATAGATAAATTGCATTTTATGCAAGAACTAATATAAGTATTATGTGGTTGCAGATATATCTAACCATAATTTCACATCCGACTCCATCAGAAAGTGTATAGTTTGAATTTCCTCAACTCCTAAGTTTTTTTTTAATCACTTACCATCATGTGAAGTTGATATCAAAAATTAAAATTGTGATTGAACAATCTCATCTCCGTTCCACATTGACTTTCAATCCTAATGTTAGTATTAAATAATTATTTTACTGCTAGTTTACTCCTAATATATTAGATTAAAAATACAAAAAACAAAATCACAACCTACATTTACATTCTATTCTTTACTATTGCTGTAACTACCCTATTATTAATACCTTCATATAAACCAACCCTAAATAATTATATAACTTATTTTTTTGTGGAAAAAAAATATATTTCAATATTTGGGTTTGTTTGGTTCACAAGCTCAAACTAAGATTTTCAAACTTTTTTTTGTCTTTTTTCCAAAAAGTTTTTGTCTTTTTCCCAAAAAATTTTTTATCTTTTCTGAAAATTCAAAAAAATTTACTATTGAAACTTAAAAATTTCAAAAAACTAAGATTTTTTGTATTTTTTAATGTTATGTAATTGGTACAATTTTTAATCATTTTTTAAATTTTAAAAAAATATTTTCATAACATATATTATTATGTTGTTGTCTTGCTATTATAACAATTATTAGAATTGTGATCATCATAATTATAAGTATCCAATTTACCTTTTTAAATTGAAAAGACAAAATTTACTCTAGGGTTTATAAATATAATTGTAATAGTCTACTTCGATTTTGAGTTTAAATATGCACATGAATTAATTGACAGTGATTTATTAAAAAAAAAAAAGATGATAATGATTCTAATTCCCAATCTTATAACTTAAGTAAGCTAGTCTTATTTGGATTCATAATCCTGACTCTGACTTCTATTCACTTTGATTATGCACAAAAATAAGGTTTACACTCCATTTGGTAAGAGGAGGAAAGAAAAGGGGGAGTGAGAAAACTCAAATAGAGATTAACGCATATGATCATCCTCTTCTTTTCAAGTTTTCTAATTATTCCGACGTCATTATATATTATAAAATTTCAAAGAAAAATGTCATATTTTATATTTTAGCCAAACAATTATCAGCCTAAATGGTAAAAAATGATCAAATTCTCCATAACAGCCACCCTAGAGCTCCACAACGCTCCATCCCCGTTGTCAGCACCTCGGCCACCCCAAGCCGTCACCATTGTTGGACCTTGCTCCTTGCTCACCCCTATCCGAGCCTCTTGCATCTCTGTTGTCGGAACCTCGCTATCCCCAGCTTCTCGTTGCACCCCTCGGCTTCCCCACACCCTTATCGTTGTCGACCTCTCATTTTGTTTCCTTAGATTAACCATCAAATGAACCAAATCCCTAGAGTGTTTCTTTCCTCTTATTTTTTACTTCTCAAACATCATATTAGAGTTTGAATCTCCATCTCACTTTAACAAATAAAAATAATAATAATAATAATAGACTCCAACTTGATGGACAAATGTTTAGGAGTTAGCATGCAAAATTGCAGAGACCGTAAGTTACGTCAGGCCATTTTTAATTTTTTTTAGATTGCTTTTTACCTGAATTAAAAAATAACATTGTTTTGATAGGATATGAGAAAAAATACCATACTAACTAATATAATCGTGTTATCTGTATGACATTATAAATTTAATAAAAGTGCAATATTGTTAAGAATAGGTAGAATACATATATATGGGAACTCTTTTATATGACATCCTTACGAATGGCACTTGCAACTTTTTTATGTGTATCATAATAACCAGTTGATTTTAATGTAACATTGTTAGTAACACTTGTCCTTTTTATTAAAGTTTAAATAGTATATATTTAAGATTCAAAATAAAAATTATATATGAATCAACTTGTAGTTACAAAGATGCAAAATAAAATGTTAGGAAAGAGGGCTTTCTTATAGATATTTATAAGTATATAGATATAGGGGACGTCTATTGACACTATTTATTCTACTTTTCCCACCCCTAAATTAAATTTAAATATCAATTGCTACTTGTTACACCCCTTTTAATATTCCAAAAAAGTCCCTCTATGCAGTAATGTTGTAATTTTTAATCCTTTTCTCCACCCACCCATCAATAATAACCCTCTATTTATTAAACAATCTTTTTTAAAATCAATTTAGTTGCTTTTCTTCTTCTTCTTCTTTTCTTTTTTCCCTGAGAAATCTTATTGGAGGTCCCGAACAGTGATGAGTATGTATAGCCAGCCATTAATGTGTGTACATATATATATACATACACCCGTAATTTGATATGAAGCAGGAAGTTTTGGGCAACAACCCACAAACCCCTTCAACGCTTTGATTAGAAAAAGCAAAGAACCACCCAAGGGAGGAAAATGATGACTGGGGGTGGACCAATTGGCTGTTGGGTACCCACTATGAGTGGGGAAGAAACCAAGCCGAAGAGAAATGAGGTCATAAACAAACTTTTTGATTGAACTAACACTTTAGAGAAATTAATGTCCTTGGATACAAAATTTTCTAAGAAGAAAAGTAGCCAAAGTGATTAAAAAATTATTTAGCAAAATAGAGGGTTATTTGTTGGTGAGTGGGTGAAAAAAAAAAGATAAAAATTAGAACTTTATTGTAGAGACTTTTCTGGAATATTAATAGAGGTGTGTTGAGATTATTTTCTTTGCCTATAATCCCAAACAATAAATTCTAAGTTTACTCTCAAGAAAAAGGAATTCGCAAATGAAATTCGAATGGAATTCTTTATTTCTCAAAAGTTTGGAATATAATCGCTAGGTTTCTCTCTCTAAAAATTCTCAGATTTTCTCTCTTTACAATTTTCTCTTCGAAGTCTCATAAAGTGATGTACTTAGATTCTAGAATTCAACTCCTATTTATAGGCTTCAGTGAGTTTTTATGTCAGCTCAGCATCTTTACTCTGAATCTCTCTTTTTTCTCGGTCTACTTATCATTCTGCATTTCTCCAGTCTAAGTCTTGATTGAACTCTACTTTCCATCAGGCCATACTCACTAATCAAAATGACATCGTTTTTAAGTTCTTCTTAGGAAGTACGTCATTTCATTCTTCAATACGATGTCGTTTTATAATGAAATATTTTCTCCTCCACAAGGTGTAACAAGTAATAATTGATATCTAAAATTCAATTGAAGATTAATTTGAAAAAGGGTAGAAAAAAAGAATGAGAGATGTCAATAGATACTCCCATATATATAGTTTGCTGAGATACATAATAAATAATTTGTAACATCAAAGTTTTAACCTAATTATAGGATGTTGTAGAACGGGAGACTGATGCAAACTTCTTTATAATATCACGTACTATGTTATTAAACTAAACATTTGCAATAAAATAATTTAAAAATAATAACTTAGAAAAATTCTTGCATTCTAATATGAGGTATTTCTGCCGCAGCTTTGCCCCTTTTTGGCTTTTGCACGTGTCGGAAAGCCATTCTGAAATTGTGAGGTTAGTTTTCATGTCTGGCACTCTGAATCAGCTAGGTGTTTTTACCTCATATTGTCGTTCAACTTCTATATATACCTACTTCCCCCAAGTATGTTGGCTGTGCTTTTTGGTCATAATAAATAATATTTATATTTAGTCATTGTTCAGACTTTCTTAGATCTAAGGATATGAATCAGTTGATCTGTTATACATATATGTATATATATCTCTGTGTGTGTGTGTGTATATATATATATGTATATATCATCTATAAATGTTCCTTTTAAGATCTCATAAGTTTGGAGTAATGTTTTGGGCATCAATCACTACAGTCAGTCATGAGTAGTACTGAATCTTCAACCAGGTTCTCCATTTCTAGCAATTATCTCGCTTAATAAACCAGACCTTTGGATTACTATATGTTGTGTGTGTACTAGATTTGTTACTTGTAGATAGATATATATCTCGTCAAAATTATATTACTATATGTTGTTGAAAATTGGTTAGAAATTTCCTTGAAATTAGCTTAACTGCTGCTACTTTATTACTGCTCGGCTTTTGTGTTCGCACTCTATGCAAAACCTTTCCCAGATATCTTTTCGTGTATGTTATTTAATTATCATTATTTTTTTTTCCTAGTTCCTGTTTAATAGGAGACCTAGCTAATGTTATGTTTGGTAGAAGTGAAAAGTGGGACGAAAAAAAAAAAAAAAAAGAGTAGAGGGATTTTTTGAAAGGAAAATAGGGTTTTGGGTCATTTGGTAAGAGAGAAAAATAGAGAGAAAAAAATGACTTATGAGTCCCGGATCCCATTTGTTTTTATCTTTTCAAAAGTGGAAATGTTTTGATAGGAAAAACTGATTTAACTTGTATGAATGCTTGAATTACCTTTTCATCCTTATCTTTAAACTAAATTAATATTAAACAATTGACAAAATTTTCATTAAATTTATCACATTTTTCTTTCTTTCTTTTTTTTTTTTTTTTCATATCATACCAAGCAAGATAAAAAATTAAAATTAAAATTAAAATTTCTTTTCTTCCGTTCATAAATTATTTTCTCTTTCTTATGTGTTTTCTTTCCTTTCTCTTTTCTTTTTCTCAAAGTGTAAAATGTTGTTGGTTGCTTCAGACCTAAATATTGTCGGTTGCTTCAGTGAAGTACACTCGGCATCACATGCATTATTTTTTATGTCATTTATTGGAGGACAATTTTGGGAAGGTATATATATTACGAAAATAGAAATATATATATGTTGCTATTACTTCAAAACTGAAGCATCGAATCCTATAAATTTGATTCACTCCATTTCAATTTGGTTAAATTAGATAAAATATAAACTTTAAAAAAATTAATTACAAAATTGAGATTTTAAAAGTGTACCAATATATCTTTTTACCATCACCAGATTTATTCTCCTTGAATGATACATGGAAGAGCAAAAATTATGAATGTTAGATATAATTTATCGATAATTTTACATTTTGTGATTCAACTATAAGAAGTAGAACTTGAATTCGTCACCTCTAAATTTGGGAATTAAAAAAAAAAAAAAAAAAGCAGCAGCAAAAACTACTAGGGGTGGATGAATTGGACCACTAACATGCCTTGGACAGTTCAGCAAAACAAAAAATGACGTGGGCAATTAGGATGCGGATATCGCAGTGACTTTTGAGACCGTATATATAAATATAAATATAAATATATATATTTATATATGTATATTTATAGCTGAGATCTAACTGGAGCACTGTCGGTGATGACAGGATCTTCAATACCACCAGATTATATTCCAAAAAATAAAATAAATAAAACAGCTTATTATGCTTGGCTCCATTCATGAATGTGGAAATCAAAATGGAACTCAACTAATTCACAACTGAAATTTGAGATCTCCAATTATTCTATTTCATAAGTTAGAGAAATCTGTCCCACGTGGGATTTTATATAATAAAATCGAAATTGGATTCAAGAAGTGGTTGTAAATATAATTTAACGATAATATTATATTTGACTCCATTATAATATTTAGAGTTTGAATTTCCCTACTATCAGATTAAAAAAAACACTCAAGAATACTACTCTTTTTTTTCTTTTAAGCCTCAGGATTTCGTGATATATATATTGTTCATGAATAACAATGCCAAGATTTATGTAGTTGCATAAAAGAAAAATGAAAATTAAATTTGACAAGCAAAATCTTGTTGTTGTTGTTGTTGGTTTTTTTTTTTTTTTTTTTTTGATAAGAGACAAGCAAAATCTAGTTAGGAAAAGAAAATGCAACCGTCAAAATAAGATACGCTAGACTCCTTTAAATGCTTATGTTTTAGACAAGCAAAGAGAAAAGAAAAAAAATTTTCACTAAATTTTATCGAAATATGATTGCAAGTACAGTACTCTAACAATTATTTCATACATAATTACATTATTACATGTAGAGTTCAAATATTCGTATTGTTAAATTAAAAAAAATGTATATTTTATACACCAAATTTCATTTTTTTGTAGTTATGCTAACTTATATCATGTAGGAAAGGCATGATATTCTTAAAGAAAAAAAAAATCAGAATAAGATACTTTACGATTATAAAATTTCAAAATTTTTATTCTTTAATTATGATATAAGTGTTAAATAATCCTAGATCCAAAATTATACCTACCGAATACAAAAGTTCTCTAAATATTTTCCAATATTCTGAACATAAACGAATAGCCAAAGTGTCGGTTGGTGAGATGCAGAACCCTTTCACACTCTTTTAATTTATTTAGACTTATTTGTACAAAAACCCCTGAACTTTTCAAATTTAGTTAGTCCCTGAACTAAATTTTCTGATAATTAACCCCTTCAACTTAGAAATCCTTGCATGAGAGGTCCTTTTCTCCCTTAATTTAGTTATTATTATATTTTGGAATTTAAATATATATATATATATACGTGTGTGTTTTATATTATAAATATGTACAAAAAGCGATTGTAAACTTAATCTAATAGTGATTATATATTTAATTGTATTAAAGAGTGTAGAGTTCGAATCCCAACCTAAGTAAAAAAAAAATTCAAAAAAAAATATTTTATTTATTATGGATCTCATAAAATATATATTCAGATATTTAACATATTTCTATTCTGATTTAGTCAATGCTCAATTTTAACTATTAAAAAAAATATATGTGGTTACAGGTATAATTTAGCTATAATTTAATATTTGACTTCAATAAAAATAGTAGAGTTTGAATCACCCAACTCTTAAATTCAAGAAAATTAAAAAAAAGTTTGGAAAAAATGAAAATGAAAGAAAATATTTTAAAATTCAGAATTTTATTTACTAATTTACTTTTCTTTTTTCTTTTTTTAATTTTTCCTTTTATAGCATGAAATTAGTTAATATTTAGCTTTGACGGTAATATGACGTAAATTTGTTATCATACTTGTAATATGTGAACATATTTGATGAGTTTCAAAATGAATGGTTAATTTTGTGCACAAATCTATGAGACATGATTCATTTATAAAAATGTTGCCAACTGATTTTTTTTGGTTGAATCTGTAGTGCAAAAAAGACCAGATTCAGTGGGAAACACCCTTTTTTTTTCTTTGAGGAAGTGAGTGAGAGAAGGAATTACAGATCACCGCGAGTGGACGCACGATGGGCGATGCTGCAACCTGATTTTGGACAGTACAGCTGGCGCTTTCAGGGCACGCACATCAACACAGATTTTGCTGACTTGCTTCTGACAACTGATTACCAAATCCCCCCCCTCCAAAGAAAGACTGTGCAAAGCACGCGCTCCTGGCTCCACTCTGTGGTAGGTGGGTAGCAAGTATCAGCTAGTGGGCCACCCACCGGGAGCCACGTGGAATTTGAATTCCCAAAGTCGCAGGCCACTAGACATTGAGACCAACCACGGTTCCTTTCGTTAACTTTTGTGGTAAACAAAGTAGGAAAGATACAAAACATGTACACATATCTAATTAAACATGAATTTAGTATTAAGGTGTAGATTATAAAATTTAGCTTTCATTTGATTATACGTTTATCGAGATATTTGAATTGTTAGAGTAAAAAAGTGTAAAAACTTAAAATATGTTCGGAAAAAAGATCAATATGGAACTTATTTCGTTTCTCTCAAAATTATTTTTAAAAAAATCATCTCATATGAACTTGTCTATACAAAGTTATGGACTTTTAAAGTTTGATTTACAAAACTGTTTGAATAGTAAAATTGATAGAAAAAGCAAAATTGGATTGTAATCTTAAGGTTTGGATTGTGCGTCCAAACATTCCCTAAGTTTTGCAAATGTTTTAAATGAAAAAAAGTAAGATTGCGTTTGGTATACGAGTTTGAAATGAACTTTTTAAGTCGAAATTGATTGATTTTTCAAAAACTAATTATAATTTTTTAAGTTTTAAATGATTTGACAATCTACAATGTACTCTGCAAAATCTTCAAAATAAAAAGAAAATCCATTATTTGTTTTAATAATAAAGAAAATCCATCATTGAGCTAAAACTCAAGGGACCTTTCTGTAATTTTATTTTGAAAATTGAAAGTAACAAAAACAAGTAGTTGAAGTGTAGCTGAATTTCAAGCAAATGTAGCTTTAAATTGACTTTAAAATGTTTTAAATTGACAAAATTTATGACGTGAACCACAAATAGGTTCAATAGGAAAGGAAAATGAACTGCAATTATAGAATTTAAATCTGGTAGTGTGTTAGATATTTTAAGAAAATTCTTTTACATATCACAATACTTATTTGGACATCATCTCCTTTAAATTATATAATTGAGATCAATAGTGAAATTAAAAATACGGAATGCCCATAACAGAATCTCCCAATAAAAATTGGGCAATAAAATAAAATAAAATAAAATAAAATAAAAGAACAACCACACAAGATTTTAATATACTAAGACTCTGTTTGGTAAGTTAGTTGGAGATGAAATTTTTAAGTTGGAGTTGGTTGATTTTTCAAAAACTAGTTATAATTTTTGTTGACTTTTCAGAAAAAAAAAACAATAACTGAGATGAAAATTTTGAGTTGAAACCTGAGTTCCAAACGGAGGCTAAAGATAGTTTATAACACAAGTAAGAGACCTTGTGGGTAGGTGTGGACTGGTGTACGTACACTACCAAAGTCGTCAAACCCCATTTTATATGAATTTTACCAACCAAAAGAAAAGCCCAATTTTATATGAAATTCTTTGTGGTTGGTATATGATCTTTAGCAGGAGGTGGCTTTCATTACCTAAGTCCTCGCCAACCTTTGATTGCTACATTTTGCTACTCCGCAGCCCTAAGTCCTGTTGATAGGCAAAGTTGATACATCAATATCCAAATTACAAGGTCAAATTCTCTATTAGAAAAAGGAAAAATGTTTGGTTTCCGTCATTTTTAGCTCAAGCACACTAAACGTGTTAGATTTATGTACTAAGATTAAAATACATCTGATGTTTTGTGATATTTTGATTTTTCAATATTTCAATAAAGGATTTTGTGTCCTATTTACATTCATATGATTGTATGAAAGTAAATAAATATATTCTTAAATGTTACTTACTAAACCTTTGTTGATACCCACTCTTGTAGAAGGGCCATTCCAATGAGGCCTAGGTCCACTTTTTACAATAGACTTTTTATCTGTGAACCCAAGTCACATTTGGAGAACTTTCGCAGGTCGTGGTTTGATGGATCATTGAAAGATAGATAGAACCATTTATTTACGGGTCCAGATTAATTTTCGGCTCACTTGGGAGATCACAAAGGTAATTTGATCATAAGTAAGTGGGTGGTGGAGAATCAACCCCAAAATAGTCCCCTTTTTTTTTTTAATCTTTGGTGATTTTGAGGAATACCGAAAAAAAAAAAACACGCCTTTGGAGTATTGCCCATTTATGATGGCTTCAGGATTTTTGTCATCTTCCAAGATAAGTCTTTGTCCAAAAATACCCCCAAACAGTATTCTAACTAAATACCACATGATAATTTACCAAAATACCAAAACGTATTATGGTTGAATACCAAAAGATATTCTATAATACTCTTCGGTCGTCAGTGTTGGTCATCAATTTTTGTCGCTGGACAGTATTCTAATATAATTTTTTTGATATTCTACTAGAATGCCATTGGTATTCAACAGGGTCATTAATCACTTGTGCCGGTCTCCATTCACCGGAGAGTGCTCTTTGTATTTTGGTAGAATATTCATTGGTATGCGACAGATTTATTTATGATATTATTTTTGTTGTCCACAAGATTTTTTAAGATCAGATTATTTTAAATAGTTATTTCATTAATATTAATTTATCATATATATCTATTTTTTAATTTATCACCAACAAATCAAATGAAAATAAAATAATTAGCATAATATCACTTCCTTTAAAAAACTACATAACACAAAAAAAATAAAAATAAAAAAAAACAAAACAAAAACAAAAACAAAAACAAAACAAAAAAATAAAAAGATTAAAAAAATGGGAATAAGAACCAATTTTAATTAGCTTTAAAAAGTTCCTTTAACCCCTAAATTTGAAAATCGCCAAAAATTGGCCAAACATTAATTTTCATCTCTTCCCCTCGCCACCCATGCCGCCACCACCAACGGCAAGCTTTAGCGGCCGAGCTCCGATGAACAACAATTTCTTTGATCCGGATTCCGAAGAGAGGCGACAGTAGCAGAGGGAAGCAGAGATTGCAAGCATAAAGGAGAGAGAAAGATTGCGGTGACATGGAGAGAAAGTATGCGGGGAGAGAGAGAGATCGCTGAGGAGTTGCGATTCTGTCGGGGGGAGAGAGAGAGAGAGCGCGCGGGGGAGAGAGAAAGATCGTGGCGAAGTTGAGATTCTAGTAGAGAGAGAGAGAGAGAGTCTGTGCGTGTCCATGCGCAGGCGTGCGGGGGAGAGAGAAAGATTGCAGAGGAGAGAAAGAGGGCGCCGAGGAGAGAGAAAGAGAGAGGAAACGACTACGGAGTTAGCGGCATTGCGAGGGAGATTCTGGCGTCGCATTTTGTGAATTTGCGATTCCCTCCCGATTTTGGTGTGTTCGAGATGAATGCGGCTGTCCTGTCGATATTCTCACTGTCACAAGACATTCGGCCATTTAGATTCTTTCATGCCGAGTGCAGCTGTCAGTCATTACTTGCTCCGACGAGAGCTCCGACAGTCAGCGGAAGAAAGAAAAAGGAGATTGAGTGATGGTGTTTGAGGAGATGGAGTGAGCAAAGAAAGAGAGAGAAAGAGTGGAGAGAAGAGAGAAAACGAAAAAATAAAAAAGGTCAAAAATCCAAAGTAGGGTTACATTAGCAAAAAAATTAATGAATCAAAAGAGCTGAGTTGACTTATAAAACCAAGAATTCATGTAATAGTACCAAAGAATGGTGAATTTACTTTTAAATTTTCAGTCTTCGAGAGATTTGTTGGGTTATTTATTTATTTCTTTCTTTATTTTGTAAATTATGGAAGAATTTTTTATTTATTTTTTATTTTTTGGGAAAAAAGTCTTAGCTTGAAGGTTTATGAACATATGGTGAAAGTTGGAAAGATCTTTGAGAATGTTGAAGAGAATGAAGATAGGAAAGAGGAAAGTAGAGAGAGAAAAAAGTATGAGAATTAGAAGAGATGAGATAGAGAAATTAAAAGTAGAATGGGCATTTTAGCAAGATAAATGGGTAAAATAAAAGAGTTGAGTTGGCATATGAAGTGAATCGACATATCGCTATTTTGATTAGTACATCAATATTGGAATTAAGACGGTGTCCTGGCATAATTAGAAGCCCAAAATTATTATTTTTAAAGCCCAAATAACTTAGAAAAAAATCAGTAGCTTACCATTAGTAATCGAAGTGTTCAAACCCATCTTCTAGGTCCAAAAAGCCCAATCAGAAGCCCAATTCCCTTGGAAAATCCAGGCCTACAAGTCGGCATCCCTAGATTCCTTTAGCCTATGTGTAATTCACGCATCCAGAGAAAACTTCGTCCCGCTAGAGGAAGACACCTTTGTTTTATGGACAAAAGTATATGCCTTTCATTAGAGTAAGTTCTCAAGATGCTCTTGAACTACTAACATCATGATAAGGTTTTGACTAGACTAGGCCACATTGGCACTGCTCCTGTAGACACCTTTTCACATCAAAGCTGTCACTCTCGTAGATATTATTTCATTCCAGTTCAGTCATCCAGATGGTCACTTATCCTCTATAATACCCCCTCATTTCCACTCCAAAGCATAACCCTTCTTCCATCTTACAAAACTATGCCAAAATCTCCATAGAAATACCTTCCTCAAAATTCATCTTAGGAACATCACCTTCATCCATCCTCACCAGAACACTGACAATACACATATGGGCTATGGTCAGAGAGCATCACTAGCTCAATCACGTTAAAACCCTTGTTAGAGCACCACATCATCATCACCACTGACCGCTTAGAGGATGCCATATCTCCCACCTTAATCATGTCATACCATTATATCTTGGGTCATACTGACTCAAGTGGTGGTTGCTGCCGTAAGGAAGAGGAAGGAGGAGATGCCTATAAATGAACATAGCTATGAAAAGAGATTACAATATAATTATTTTATCTACGATTCAGCACGGAATGACTTTCCTTCAAAACAAACGAAATAAAATTTTTTATGTCCTCAAATTTTCAAATCAATCTACTTGAGATTCAAAGAACATGCGTTGAGAAAGAGATCGGCACAACTCGAAAAAACAACCCATCCCAGACCAAATTTTGGGCCAAAACTTTTAAAATGATTCAGCCCGAAGTCAAACGGCCCAGTAATCCTTCAGTCCAAGTAGTACGGGTCGGCCATGGGCTCCTGAATTCCCCACCCGACCCAGGCTAACCCGAATCAAAGTGATTTAACAAAAATGAAAATAATATATATCTATATACAAGTTTATAACCCTAGGACTATATATGCAGCCACCCCATTTTTTCCTGTCAAACCCTTCTTTTTAGCAGCTTCTTTCTTCTCCCTTTCTTCTCAGTTCTCATCTTCCATTCACCTCTTCTTTTAGACCTTCCAACTTCCAAGTTTCATTTTTTAATCTCCGATTCATGAGCAAACCACCTTCCAAATTTCATTTAGAAGTTTCATTTCCTAATTTCCTAATCATTGAGCTAATGACCTATTTATACTTCATCTTTCGTTCACTTCTTTTTTCACATTATAGTAGTTTCTAATCTCTCTCTCTCTCTCTCTCTCTCTTTTAAATTTAGAAAATTAGGTTAGGTGACATTTTTTAATAATCTAATCTAATAGATAGCTCAACCTTTTTTTATTTAAGAAAATGACTGTTTGTCATTTTTCAGATTTGATCAATCACTGACTGACTATAAAATTTAGTGATTTATGTTATTGTTATTCAGTGATTGACTATTATGTGGTTAATCATTGATTGACCATTTAAAAAAATTGATTAACCATTTTAGAAAAAATGATCTTTTAACTAATTTTTAAAAACTTCTGTCATTTATTAAAATTAAAAAAAAAAGCTATTTAGCTATAACTTATTATTTTTTTTTTGGCATTTTTGGTGTTTTGTTTTCACCATTTTTCAAAGGGTAATATTGAAATATAAAATTATTGTTGGCCAATCTCCTAAAAGTTTAAGCTTTTGAGAGAATTAGTAAACTAACATGGTATTAGAATGGAAGGTCCTGGGTTCGAATCCCTACAATTGCACTATTTATAACCCATTTATTATCATTGTGTTTTTTGTTTTTAATATGTTTCGGGTTTCGTATAATTTGTATTGGACTTTAAAATTAATATTTGTCCGAATGTTTGCCCATTGGTTTGCCTGCACGTGTAACGACTTGACTTTTCGGACCGTTAACTAACTTATTCTTAATTCATTTATTCTTAACACTTATTTATATTAGGTTCCAAAAATACGGATTTTTTTTTTATACAGATTATACTTGTACTTGAAGAGTTTAATAAACTAAAATTTTTAACTGAGGAAATTGAAAATCTTTAGATAATAAATATCATATTCAAATTCGAACTTAGAGGATATTTAAAAAGCTATAACTTCATGTAAGTTAAAAGGAAAGACTGTAAAGTCTTTTTCTCGTAAAGTACTCATACTAGTTTAGTAGTACTAAAATATTAGAAACATAGTTATAAATATAGTCGATACAAAATAATTTAAGAAGTCTAAATGCGAAAATTAAGTTCGTGGTGGTATTCCACTCCCTTCCTTCATCGCCTCAACATAGCTTTACCAGTCCAAAAAATATCTAAGTAGCGGGTTGCTTACCCGCGTTACCTACAACACGAACACACACGTATGAGCTTTTGCTCAGCAAGTACAAACAATATCTTATAAAATATTTTCATAAAATTATATCAACATACGTAACATCAAGAATGTTAAAAAATACAGGTGATCTATGTGTGTTCAATTATACTTCATTATATACATGTCTTGTCTACTTAAGGGCTCCTATGTTATACCAATATGTACGCAACCAATGGGGAGTTGGGGGAGCGACCCTCCAACAACCTCCAAGGTCATAACTTATAACTTTCGTTCTTATCATATCCTCTCACTAATTGGAGATTGGTACGACACTTAATCCTATCTTTTGTTAGCATTATTCTTATTATTTGTGACAATGTGTTGATTTACATGTCATTATACATCGATCATTACGTCATACATATTTATGAGGTATGTCGATCATATCAGTGTAAGAGAAATTATGCACGTCAAATGTTTAATCAACGCAATACATATGACTCATATATTCATCATATCATCAAGGTAAATCATAGAAAACATAGAACATCAACAATGAAAAACATTTTGTTTCATCCTGTAGGTGATGTTTGTACTTACTTGTCTTATTGCTTAAACTTCCAGAGTTGTACCTCCTACTACTCAAGTTTGAGAAATTATCCTGATTTAACAATATCTCATTATTAGATAGAATCATAGTTATACAACTTTATTCATTTATTTATTTATTTTATAAATTAAAGGGGGCTTAATTTACTTATATCATAATTAACCTTAACAATTAATTCAAATTCATTATTAAGTGTTAAATAAATTTCTATTATTATTATTATTATTTAATTAAGTTAATTTTACTTAATTTAATTGATTAATTAATTAATTAACTAATTAATTAGGTAATAGTTAATTATTACTTCACTTAATTGAGTAATTATAATTAAATTACATAATTTTAATTGACTAATTAAGAATTATATTACTTAAATATTCTTTCTCATATAATAATTATCAATTATTAATTCTCATATTAATAATTAGTCATTTGATAAATCTAATAATTAATATTTGATTAATCTCTAATTAATCATCTATAGTTATTTTAATAATTATATGAATGATTGATTAATTAATTTCTAAATAATCATGTATTATAATTATGTAGTTACTCAACATCATAATCTTACTTACACAACTAATTATCACTTACTAACTCTTATAGTTAATTAATTAAATAATTATTAATTAATTACTTCATTAATTACTAACTAACTTTCTTAGCATAATTACATTTTGTTACATACTTATTATATAACGACCCGCCTAGCGTAGGCCGTTATCATACTTATCATACATACTTACTTAACATATTTAATAAAATGAAAATACGGAATAAATTTTCTTTTTAACATACATAATCCAACTTGACCATGTACTTATACATATACCTTCTTCATTGAGTATTGAAATATCAAACTTATTTTAACATATAGTAAAGTATACTAACTAACAGATACAAATATATTACAAAACTGCGTAGCGGTCTCCATTCCAAAGTTTCACAGATAGCCATGTCATGCTCCATCGTCTTGTATTAAGCATTGTCAATAGGTAGCTTACCTATAGCATAAACGTAAGACATGAGCTTTCGCTCAGCAAGTACAACTTTTATTCCGTAAAAATATTTTTCTATACAACAATGCATGAACCAATTATGCTTTCTTAGGTTAGCATATTTTTGGACCCCTTACTTAACATGAGTGTATGTACCGCGGCGCGCAGCCATGGAGTAGTTGGGGTGGCCACTCCAATCCAACTCAAACCATGGATCAAACCTGACCTAGAGCGGGTCAGTACGACACAAGGCAACTTGCTTGCCATCATACTTGAAAACTTATTTTACATCTTTAAAAACTTGTTCTTGCTTTGAAAAATATTTGAAAAATCATTTCATACTTGTAAACAGTTTCTTACTTGAAACTTGATCTTGTTCTTACCATGTGATTTATCATTAGTGAGCATGCTTCATGATGCCACAATAGTAAAACATAAATCATATGCACCTCAACATGTATGCATGAGCTTGAAAACATACAAGCAGTAAAAACATTTTTCACCTATGCTGTAGGCGGAGTTGTACTTAAGGTTATGCTACGTCCTGGGTTTGTTGCTCCAACAGGTTGCAACAACAGGTTACTTTCCTGTTTCCAAAAAGGACGTAAGATAAGGATCATCCTAACTTACCATAAATCATTACATTCAATGCTGGTATCCTAACCAACATGCACCAGTAACCCTAGTTACATGTCCCCCACATACTACAATGATATCTTATTTGGTTACTAAATGTAGCCCTAGGACACATGACCCAATTACAATCAAACAGTATCTTGTTTGATTACTTAATGCAACATTGGGTACAAAGCCCAATTATACTTAAATAGTATCTTATTAGGTTACTATTAGTAACCCTGGGTATAAGCCCAATCATATTTAGACTAATACCCTATTAGGTTACTAAGACTCAATTACTTTTAAAGTAATACCTTATTAGGTTACTATTAGTAACCATGGGTTTTAGGCCCAACTTAATAGCTTGGGTATCCTATCCAGTTACTAATAGTCATCATTTTATTTACTATGTTTTCAAAATAATTTTTGGCCCATGTATTTATTTTTCTGTTTTCTAAACAAAACTTTGTCTAATTTTTCTTTTAAAAGTCTTTTGTAAAACTTTAATCCCTTAAAATCATATTTTTATAAAATTGTAACTTTTAAACAAAAACTGTCAAATTCTGAAAGCAATATTTGAAAACAGTTCCATAATTTCAGTTATCAGTGCATGTGCAGGAATTGATTGTTCATGCACTGTTTTGAAAATCCTGTGCAGGAATTTCCTGTTTCCTGCCCGGTTTTTAAGATCCAGTTTTATCTTAAAATTTGTTTTGAATTTGAAAAAGTTTTCTTCATAAAAGTTGTAGACCTCAATGATTCCTACAACTTTCTTTTTTTTTCTCAAATCTTAATTCTGCCTTTAACCTATCCTTTGTCCTTGTTAAATCTACTTGGCCGTGCACAGGGTCTGGGCAGACCAGGTTCGGATTTTCATAAAAACGGAAGCATTTGGAGCTTATTTTTCAAAATCTGTCCATATTGCCCCCTAGGGTTTTTAATTTTCTACAACTTTGTAGTTTTAATCTTTTTCAAATTCGGCCTCTAAAGACCTCGAAATTCCATTTCCAAATTGCTGCCCAGTTTAATCCGAAACTGGCAGTTTTCAACTTTGGTTGATTTTTACGTAAAATTACGCACATCCTACCTCAAACGGTTGAAACCGTGAGCCTACGACAAACATACTGTGCGTTACGTATGGTTTTCATCATCATGCAGTGGTTTTCCATCCTTACAAACCCAAATGATAACCTTTACCAAATTAGGGTTTTGGGTTAATTTTTCACCCTCCATTCATCATACATCAGCATCATCACTATCATTCATACAATACCTCTTCTTGAGTATGTGGGGACATATTACAAACACATAATAGGTATTCACACATACTACATAATTTCTAACACATAGTATCACAAACATGCACCAAATCATAAATCAAGACCACTAAACCCTAATCAAGCACATATCAAGCAATCTAGGCTATTGCATAAAAAATAAAAGATGAGCTTATGCTCTTACATACCCAACATGAAATACACTTAAACTTTTGAATCATAACTTAATTGAATTGCTTAAAGGGTTTAGGAGGATTACCTTTAAGCCTTGAGAATTGTTCTAGGTCTTGGATTAAAATTTTCCCTCCTTACTTTACTTCCTCAAAAATCCGACCCTTACTCTCTCTCTCTCTCTTTTTTTTTTTTTTTTTTCTTTTCTTCTTTGGCTTCGATTCCTAGGGGAGGGAGAGAGAGTTGAGAATGAACTAGAAAGTTAGGGGTTTCACTAAATGATCACAAACTCATCCCACCTCACCTATTTATATGTGAAAATTAATTTCTTTTTTAGAATTATTTTTATTCCTAAAATTGCATATCGAACAACAATAATAAAATATTTGCTAAAGAGACCCTTGAGGTAGCCGGCCATGGTTGTGCCATTTTGCTCCCAATAAATGCTTAATTATCTATTTAATTTTTAATTCCAAAAATTGATTATTAATCTTTAATGAGGTGTCACCAAATATGACCATGTTTGGCACTTTCCTTAATATGCAGCCCATTTTCTTAATAACTCAGATAGGACTAATACTGTTTTCAACTAACAATAGTACAGTTGTACTGGACTACAGTTCAGAATTTATCTGCACTTAACTGGACTGTGTGTAGGTTTTTCTTAGGACTTGAAGCTACTTAGTCTTTATTACTCTAAATATGGTGCTTGATTTTTCTAAAGTGGTCCCGTACCTTATTCTAACTTTTTCATTCATAATGACGGTTTATTACAGTATAATTTTCATACTGTTTATTATACTACAATCCCGTCTTAATCATAACCTAAATCATCCTGGTCAAACTTTGACCGGAATAAAATCATACATCCTTATTCTACCTTTTTCATCAAAAGGCCTCATGCTTGACTAAGCAAACTATTATTGAGTCTTAAGGACTCAGATATATTTTGATAAAATTAGATCAGATAATTCACATAAACATTTATATTCCTTAAAGAGGAAATCATGAGTCAGTAAAAAGGGTGGCTATTACATATTAATTAATTTATTAATTTATTTCTTAATTAATTAATCAATCAAGGTGACAAGGAGTTACCTAAGTGTATACTTTCCATCTAATATTATGCTTGTAAGACCCAATCCCATTAGTTATGATCATTTAGTTGGACTACGGTAGTCTCTTGGTATATGCCCAGTAATCCTCTAGTGTACTTTATCTTAGTCCACTTAAAAACTTGTGATTTAACTTTATAAAGTTATGGGTTTTTACATTATTTGATCATACACTTAATAGCAACTCATTTCGTAAATAAATATGTCCATATGTTATGACTTACTTTTATGTTACATTTTAATATTTAATCGTTTTGTCGGTGTGGGATTTTAATTTGTAAGATTCATTTAAATTTGAGCATAATCTCATTTTGTATACTTGATAACTTGTTGGAAAGCTCGAAATATCTAATTTTTATCTTTATAATTTGTTTTCCAAGATTTCAAGCATTTCAAATATTAATGTGAGTGTTTTCCTAAGTATCTTATGATAAAATCTTAGTTTACCAGATTACAATATAATATTTTATGATTTATTAAAATTTATGTACATATCCGTTTTAAACATATAATATCTCATTTCGAAGCTTGAGATGTTTATTTTATAGTTGTAAAGTTCTTTCCTTTAGTATTTGAGTGTTTCATATTATAAACTTAGGTTTTGTTACTATTGGTCCCACATATGTACCACAAGTCCAGATTTATGGATAAATTTAGAAAAATCATAACAATTCACTTATAAGTCCAAATAAGGAAAAAGATATGTCATTGGAAAGCTTATGGTGTCTAGTTCATACAATAAGAATAGTTTTGTAAAACATTAAGGTTTAGTAATCTAAAATATATGAAACCCATAGCTAGTACAGGGTTCGAGCAAAAGCTCTCGGTTCGTAATCCAAACTTGTAAGTTCACCAAAAACTACACATTTATCTGTTTGAGGGGCATGATGCCTTGTTAGAAGGCTTAAAGAATCTAATTTTCAGATCTATAACTTATAATCCAAAATTTTGAGACTAAAGGGTTCGGAGTACATAAAACTCGTGGCTAGACTGTACCCCAGAGGTTCATTTTCTCTCTAGTTTTGTGTTATAATTTCAAATGCTCATAACTTTAGACATATAAAAGCAAACCAAGTGATTCCAAAGCCTAAAATGAAGTTTATCCTCTGTAGAATCTTATCATATAATTTATTTTTCATACTAAAGTCTCTAATGCATGCTATATTATCACAACCGATACAAGCTCTAACAAAGTTCATAGATCTTACCGAAATGCTTCGTGGATCCTTTAAGATCTTGGACCTCCAAATTTTTTTCTCAAAATCTTTTCCTAGGTTATTAGAATCTAACATTAAGATTCCAACTAAACATCATGCTTTAGTTCTCCAAAACATGACTAAAATACAAAAAATACCACTAGGTTACCTCTAGTAAAACGTCCTCTAACTCCACTTCACACTTGTTCGAACTTGATATCAGGGTTTCTTGGAGCTTGAAAATAGAGGGATGAGGGTGCTAGAGGGGTGTTGGAGATGGAGAATAGTGTTGGTGGTTCTTTTTTTTGTTTTGAGGTTGGTGGTGGCTAGAGAAGCTCGGATTTTTGAGCTTAACTTGTGTGAGAATAAAATGAGATGTTAGTTGCGTGTCTTCAGCCAAAATTTACTTTAAAGTAGCTGTATTTTGAGGGATAAAAATGAAAAATTTTTGGCTGATCCTCCCCTTGCATTGCCGCCACTTATGGGAGGGAGTTGGTGTGAAAACTTTGTTCAACAAAGTGGAGACAATGGATCACTTTCACTTGTCTCTTCTTTAGGTCAAATTGCCAAAATAAACCATGCCATCTCTTACATGAGATTGCATACATGCACCACTTTTTTGTTTTTGTTTTTTTGTTTTTATTTTTTTTCTCATTTATTCAAATCTCTTCTTGCTTTTGACCACAAAAATTTGGATCCCCTTTGACTTTTTCATTTTTATTTTGTTTTTCTTTCTTCCAATTTTTCCACCATTGATCCAAGGTTGTCATCCTTATTCTCATCCATTGGATCTTCCATCATACCAATCCTTATCTTAAGCTCACGTTGGTCACTTATCATCCGAAGCTTGGCCATTGATTACCTAGGATTCTTTAACATAAAATCTACACCATTGATTTCAAACTTAAGCACAATTCTTGATCAATCTTCTACTTTTGGATTTTCTAAGAATAAATCCTAACTATTTATCTTCTATATATGTGATACATTAATTTCCTAATCATACTCTCAAAACTTAAATATTGATATGACCAAAATAAATACTAAGATCATTAAATTGACCTACTAATAAAAATCGGGGTTTTTTCCAAAATTAACATTTATCCCTCTAATACGACATAATAAATTTTTTAATATAAATTTATATGTTGTTCAACTCATCTTCTATGTATTTAAAATTTCTTATTTAGATAGAGAAACTCAACATTGATAGATCATCGACATCATTATATTGATGATACATATAAAATCATTTATGATCTTGAAATTTGATATTTATCAAAATAATTCTTTAGAAGTATATCAATGAAGAAAATCCATGATAATAATTCATGAATTAAGTTTATGAATTTCTAGAGCATCACGGCACATGAGTGGGATTTTTGAATTATAAAACTATTATTAGCTCACCTCCTAACAACTTCAGCTTTTGGGAGAATTGGTAAACGAACAATATGCTGAAATTAACTATTGTGTTAACTATTGTTGAAATTAACACAACCAAATCTCTAAAAGGCTCTTGTGAAGCTTCTGGAAATCAATATGCTGTGAAACTCATGTGAACTTGAGTTTGGCATGTGAGAATTCTAAAGTTATTCTCGAAGAATTTAAGGCAAGTTAGTATGTCCAACTTAAGGAGGAGTGTTGAGATATGAGATATTATCAAATATTCATTTAAATTATTCTTTACTATTCTTTCCAATTTTTAAATTAGTTGATTGTAATATAGGAGATTTAGATTTATTTGTATTAATTTTCATATTAGGAAATATGATTTTTTGATTATAGAAGATTTCATATCTTTGGTAACTTACCTGTTTTTTATACTTGTAAACTTGTATTTATATGATGAGCCCATTCATAGTGCTCCTCATTAGTGAATCTTCTTTTCATTTCTAGTTCGTGGATGAAACTACGTTAATCCTTTGCCTCCTTCTTCTATCTTTTATTCTCTTATTTATTTACTTTCATTTTTCAAGAGGTATATGAGCTTGAATCAGGTTTTTTTTTTTTTTTTTTTTTTGGTACTTTGGAGGCCAACCCAACCCAACCTGAACCGAAATTTGAGGCAAGGCGCAACTAGGGTTGACAATTGGGATGGGCACAACACGACAACACAACATAATACCCGCATAAAATTAGAGGGTTTGGGTTTTTCTTAAGTGGGTTTGATTCAAAACAGGTTGAACCTACTAGACACGATTAAATAAAGGATTAGAACGGGTTGAACTCGCCAACCTGCAATTAACTCGTATTAACCTGTTTAATAAATGAGTCATATATAGGTTGACATGAACACGACCCATTATTCATCCATTTAGAACCCTTTCATGTAGTTTTGATTTTTCATAGAAATATCTTTCTATAATTTTTATTTTTTGTTAAAATGAAAATAAGGGGAAAATATTTAAACTCTCAAAGATACATAACTTTCTAGTTTAGGTCGATAAAATGGGTCCATAACAGGTTAAATGACCCTTTGAGTAAGCGAGTTTGACAAGTTGACACAACACAATTAAGAATCGTTTAATAAACAGGTTACACAAGTCGTGTCCGTGTCAACCCTCTTACTAAAGGGTCGTGTTTAGGTTTTGTTTTTGGACACGATTATTAAATAGGTTGTGTTCGTGTCAAGAGTTATAGTATTAATTGAGAGGTCAAACACGACATGAACACGATCCACTAACACGAATTGCCAGCCCTACTCGCAACTCAGTTTAGTGGGCCTAAAATTAAATTGCGGCCCACTATTTCCTTAAACTGAAAACTTCGGCTCAGCCCAAAAAGTGGCCTCTAACCCGCCTAACCCAACCCATGTGCAGCTAACCTTAACGTTTTCTACTTATTTTTGGACGTTATAAGTAGAATCTAAGAAATTGAGGAGGATTGAACCATGTACACACTAGTATATGACTAATTCACCATGTAGGGAGACCAAAAACACCACCCCAAGATACAAAATTAAGAGATAAATTTATCACTCTTGAAAATTCCCAAATGAGATAAGAATTTTGGAATAAAACTGAAAACAATTCAGATTTCCTCTTGATTGCTCAAGTCACTCATCAAAAGTTATTGTTTTTTCTACTGAAAATCCGTGCCAAATAAAGCATGAGAAAACCCTTCATGCTAAGAAAACTAAAAGACCAATTCAGCACTAAAAACAAAAGCTGTATATTAAAAACCATGCATTCATGCACCACACACTTGAAACAAACATTAAAAATGAAAACCATAAAGTCTACAATTAAACAAACCATTAAGACTTTTCAATTTCAGCCTTAATTCAAATATGAAACTGAGTCCTTTAAGATTCAATCACGTGGACGACACCTTACACCAATGAGCTTGTACAATAAATCCACATCATTAGTATGTTCGGATTATTAGATTCACAAACCGTATCATTCTCCTCTTATTGGAGAGGACTCGACCTCGAGTCCAGTTTTTCACTGCATCATTTTCTCCTTTGTGGAGAAAATTCAACCTCTAATTTGGAGCAATTTTAATTGATGAACGTAGAAAATAATCTTCTTCACATCTTCTAAAAAACAGTCTTGAGAATATGTTGCTTTGTACTCTTTAGTAAAAGCATATGTTAGAATAAGAAACCAAAACTTTATGGAGAAAATCTAATTCATCCAAGATCCACCATGTTAAATCATCGAGAGAATGAAAGCGGAAGCATACCATGAACAATGGGAAGGAGACGATTGCGGGTTATAGTTCCTCCAATCCAATACGATTTTTCTTTAGAGAAGAATCTCTGTATTCTTACTGATGATGGGATGTCAGAGAGAATAGGAATGAATATATCGTATGAATTAGGGACCATAACCATTTAAAATAACTGCAGTAGTTATACTTTTCATATTTCTATTTTGGGCCATCCTAAAATTAGAAATATGAAATTAGGTCTCTACATATAATAAATCCATACCATATTTAATACTCAATGCCCAATAAAATTAACCTTAGTTAGATCACTTTAAATGGGCTGAACTTTAAGATAGCATATAATACACATTTAATTACATATGTAGGCCCACATATTCAATTATTTTCCAACAATCTCCCACTTAGGCCACATATGTTTCCTTACAAAATGTGCATAACTTTACGAGCTCAAAACTTTTGCTATCATGTAAAAAGGCATCTCTGAACAATCTCGTCCATTAATTATGCCAATATAAGATCAAAGCGATCTTTGTTACATGTAACATAACTAAATCCATCAATGGTCACGTATATCGATATAACCAAATGACATAGATCAAATATGGATGTGTAGCATGGAAATTACATGCAATGTGATCTAAACATGCCTATTTTCTAACTGGTCCAACTTTATTCTTTAATGAGATCAAGTTAAAACAAATCAAAGTGAAAATAAACTGAATTCTTTATTTCTGCAGAAAATATCCATAAAGACAAAGTATCCAAATGAAATAAAATAGCATATAAACACAAACTCCTACTAAACTAGTATATCATCAAATGATACGACACCCATATGAGCAGCGTGCTCATGAAAGCCCTTGGGTGGAAGCCCTTTGGTAAGAGGATCCGCAATCATGGAGTTTGAACTAATATACTCTATAGACACCTGACCACTTAAACTCTTTCTTTAACAACTAGAAATTTGATGTCTATATGCGTTGACTTCGATGAGCTCCTGTTGTTGTTGGAATACAACACTGTTGACTTATTGTCACAAAATAACTTTAATGGACTTTCAACACCTTCCAAAATTCGCAGCCCAGTGACAAAATTCTACAGCCATATTCCATGGTTGGATGCCTCATAACATGCTATAAACTCCGCTGTTATGGTGGAAGAAGCTATGAGTGTCTGCTTGGCACTCTTCTAGGAAATAGCTCCTCCAGTCAATAGGTAAATGTAGACTAATGTGGATCTTTGACTGTCTTGGCATCCAGCAAAATCTGAATCAGAATATCCAATGAACTCTAGTTGGTCTGACATCCTATATGTAAGCATGTAATCCTTTGTTCTCTTCAAATACTGCATAACCTGTTTGGCTGCTTTCCAATGATCCATCCCAGGGTTACTCAAATATCTGCCTAGCATCCAAACAATGTATGCTATATTTGGACGTGTACAAATCTGAGCATACACTAGACTCCCAAAAGCTGACGCATATGGAATCTTCTGCATTTCTTTAACTTCAAAATCATTTTTAGGGCACTGATTGAGACTGAACTTGTCTCCTTTAGCAACAGGCGTGTCACTTGGTTTACAGTCCTGCATGCCAAATCTCTTAAGTACCTTTTCGATATAGTTCTTTTGTGATAATCCAAGTATACCTCGAGAGTGATCTCGATGTACTTGTATACCTAATACAAAAGAGGCGTCACCAAGATCTTTCATTTCAAATTTCTTTGATAGAAATCTCTTGGTTTTGTGCAACAAGCTTATATCATTGCTACTACGTAGTATGTCATCGACATATAGTACCAGGAAGATATGCTTACTCCCACTAAACTTGTGGTATACACAATCATCAACTGCATTTATCTCAAAACCAAATGACTATTACTTGATGAAATTTGTAATATCATTGACGGGAAGCTTGCTTAAGTCCATAGATGGATTTTCTTAACTTGCAAACCATCTTCTTTGGGCCTCCTAACACAAAGCTTTCCGGTTGAATCATATAAATTGTTTCATCAATGCCACCATTGAGAAGCGCCATCTTTACATCCATCTGATGTAACTCAAGATCAAAATGTGCCATAAGTGCCATGATAGTCCTAAAAGAGTCTTTCATTGAAACTGGAGAGAAAGTCTCTTTGAAGTCAATACCTTTCTTTTGAGTAAAGCCCTTTACAATAAGACGAGCCTTATATCTCTCTAAATTACCCATTAAATACCTCTTGGTTTTAAATATCCATTTGCAACCAATGGGCTTCGTACCTTCAGGCAATGGAACGAGATCCCAAACGTCATTGTCTTTTATGGACTTAATCTCTTCATTCATGGCCTCATTACACTTCTGAGAGTTAGAACTTTACATGGCTTGATGAAAGTTGATTGGATCATCTTCCATCACTCCAATGTCATCCTCATGTTCTTGGAGAAAGACTATGTAGGCATCTGGAATTGCATTTCTCCTTTCTCTTGTAAATCTCCTCAATGGCATTTGTTCTTGAGGTTGTTGAGTTTGCTCTTCAGGAACAATTACTTCATCTTGTGTGGGGAGTTGTTCAACATTTCTTGATGTTCTGGACTTGCTACTTGGTCAATGTCAGGAATAGAAACCTAATCATTGTCAAAAGCAATTGTAGGAATAGAAATAGATTCCTCTTCAAAGACAAAGTCTTTAACTTTATTTCTGCCCTAAAAATCAATATCCTCAAAGAATAGTGTAGTTTCCGTCTCGAAAATGGACTTAGTAATGGGATCGTAAAACTTGTAACCCCTTTGATCTTTCAGAATATCCAACAAAGAAACAACTTATTATTCTGATATCCAGTTTCTTTTCATTTGGCCTATAAGGCCTTGCCTTAGCTGGACATCCTAAATGTGAAAATGCTTCAAACTAGGCTTTTTACCTGTCCAAAGCTCATAAGGGGTTTTGGTTACCGCCTTAGTTAGTACTCTGTTGAGAATATAAGCTGCAGTATTTAGTGTTTCTCCTCAGAGAGATCCTAGAAAGGTGGAATGACTAATCATACTCCTTATCATGTCCTTAAGTGTCCTATTTCATCTCTCAGCTATACCATTCATGCTAGGGGATCCCGACATGCTGTACTGTGGAACTATTCTGCATTCCTCTAGGAATTTATCAAAGGGGTCTAGACGTTGTTCACTTGATCTATCATATCTGTCATAGTACTCATCACCACGGTCAGATTTAATGATTTTAATTCTTTTGTTGAGCTGGTTCTCAACTTCAGCTTTGTAAGCCTTGAACACGTCCACTGATTGGGACTTCTAATGAATGAGATACAGGTGGCCATAATGTGAGTAATCGTCTATGAATAAAACGAAATATTGTTGACCATTCCAAGAAGCCGTCGGGAATGGTCCAGAAATATCCATGTGAATTAGTTCTAAGACGTCTGATACTCTGTTGGCACCTAATCTCCTTATGTTTGTCTGTTTTCCTTTAATACAATCAACACAAACCTCAAAGTCTGTGAAATCAAGGGAGTCAAGAATCCCATCGGATACAAGTCTCTCAATTCTAATTTTAGAGATATGACCTAAGCGCTTGTTCCACAATGAAGCAGAATTCTCATTGCTTAATTTGTGTTTCATACCACGTGAATTCACATGCAAGGTTTCATTAAATGAGGCAACTGTATCAAGCAAATATAGGTTATCATAAAAGGATAAAGAACCCGTACCAATCATATTTGAATTCGAAGAAAGACTAAACTGGCTATTTCCAAAAGAACAAGAATAGCCAAATTTGTCTAAAGCAAAAATAGAAATCAAATTCCGTCTAAATGACGGTACAACATATGTTTCTTTCAAATCCAAATAATATCCAGTTTTTAATAATAACCTAAAATTCCCTATAGCCTCAACTTCCATCGATTTTCCATCGCCCACATAGATGAATCTTTCAGCATCATTTGGCTTTCGGTAACTCCGGCAACCCTGCATAGACATACTTATGTGAGTAGTAGTACCAGAATCCATCCACCAAGTGTGTCCTGGTACTGAAGCTAAATTAACCTCAGAACAAACCAGGGTGAGAAGTGTACCTTTCTTTGCACACCAAGCATGATATTTGGTACCTTCTCTCTTCATGTGTCCAGGTTTATATCAGAAATAATAGCCAAATTCTTCATCTTGGTTCTTTTGCTGTTTCCTTTGTGATGAACCACTTGCAGCTTCTTTATCCTTTTTCCTTTTCTTATTCTTGTCCTTAGATGTACTTGCCAAGTGAGCACTTTCGGTCTTCTCTTGCTTTAGCCTTTCTTCCTCTTGCACACAATGAGAAATGAGCACATTCAATGACCATTTGTCCTTTTGGCAGTTAGAACTGACCTTAAATTGACTGAATTGTGCAGGAAGTGAAATCAAAACTATATGCACTAGAAAATCCTCAGATAGCTCCAACTTTAATATCTTTAGTTTTGAAGCAAAATGGGACATCTCCATGATGTACTCCCTTATATTTCATTTTCCTTTATACCTCATTGAAATCAAGCTCGCCAGATGCGTACTTGTTTCAGCCTTATCGTTTTTAGCAAAACTCTTTTTAATTTCCTTAAGAAACTCCTTGGCAGTAGTAACCTTTTCAGACACAATGCCACTAAATGCTTTGTTATCATAAGACTTATGCGATTTGAACGATCCCACTTCTCCATGTCCCAATTTTCCTCAGTGGAACTTTTGTCCGTAAGGTCAGTGGATCGTTCAATCCTTAGCGCAAGGTTTAGATCCATGAAGCCGAGAACGATCATAACATTCTCTTTCCAATCCTTGAAGTTGGTCCCATTTAGCATGGGGATAGAATTGACATTAGCAGATATAGTAGAAGCAGATGCACTAGCTGAACAGAGAACAAAATAAACAAAATAACATGTTCACATAAGAATCCATATCAAACAATCAATAAATTCAAATAATGATGGACCCATCACAAGATACCTAATACAACATTAAATTTAGTCTTTGGATATAAATTTTAACTTGTAAGTGGTACTCTTGATGTAGGAATCAAATATTGACAATAAGTCTTGTCAAATAATATGTCTATTTTTGAATCGACTTATTATTCACATGGAACACCTTATAATTGTCACATATTTATTACCTCAAGTGTGCATGCAATTCGGCCAAATATTAATCTTCCTTTGGGTCGGTCAATATCTGCTTGAATTACGTACACACAACCATCTTAATAATCCAAATAAATTAATCTACACAAGAGAGGTTACTTTGCTAACATATTACTTCAATCAATCTATTTTAAAATATTAAACATCAAAAAGACATAATCAATAAACCAAAATTTGAATTTAATTGATAAAGAAAAATAATTAAAAAATAAAAAATTTTATAATTTTTTTTTGTGGGCATTGCAGCACCCAAATATGGGGCTGCAGTGCCCAGGCCAGCGCTGCAGCGTCGTTTCGCGGCCTGGGTTCGTACCTAGGCCGTACGGGAGCGCTGTAGCCCCAATAAAGTGTGCTGTAGCACCCATACAACCCATAGCAGTTTCCAAATTCCAAAATTCAAAATTTGGGGTCGAAAATTCGCATTCCAAAGCCTAATATGTAAATTTTTAACCCAAAACTTCTAACTTAATGTCTTTAACTCATAACAAAACATCAATATATCATCATATCATCATCAATAAGAGAGGATTCTGGAATTTTGAAAGAACAAAATCAAAGAATCCATAACCATAATCATTCTTAAATCCAACAAAACCAAACCTAATTTAGAAGGAAAACTTAATTCTCAATAGTTTAACATGGAGAAGGCTCTGATACCACTTGTTAGAATAAGAAACTAAAACTTTATGGAGAAAATATAATTCATCCAAGATCCACCATGTCAAATCATCGAGAGAATGAAAGCGGAAGCATACCTTGATCCATGGGAATGAGACGATTGCGGGTTATAGTTCTTCCAATTCAATACGATTTTCCTTTAGAGAAGAATCTCCGTATTCTTACTAATGATGGGATGTCAGAGAGAATATGAATAAATATATTGTATGAATTAGAGACCATAACCTTTAAAATAACTGCAGTAGTTATACTTTTCATATTTCTATTTTGGTTCATTATAAAATTAGAAATATGAAATTAGGTCTCTACACATAATAAACCCATACCATATTTAATACTCAATATCCAATAAAAATTAACTTTAATTAGATCATTTTAAATGGGATGAACTTTAAAATAACCTATAATACACATTTAATTGCATATATAGGCCCACATGTTCAATTATTTTCCAACAGCATAATCTTTAGAAAAAAAAAAAAACAATTGTGCCAACATTTACCCTCTTCAAACAACCATAATCAAGAAAGTAAGGATCATGAGATAAATTGAATTATCAATATTCTCTTTTTTTTTTCTCTCTCCAAAAAAAAATAACATAGATATATATAGATATATATATATATATATATATATATCATAGTATCATAGTATCATATCATTGTTGTTTTCTCTTCCATCTCATTATTTTTGTCAATCTCTTTCTCAATTTATTTCTTAATATTTTCTTGAGATTAAAATTATGGCTGCTCCTATCAATTTACTAGTTTCAATAGTCATAATCAATATACTGAGGTGTGTTGACTTTCCTTTATCGACTAATTTAAGTTTGCTCCTCTCAATCGCGTCGATGCGGTGTGTGTTTGACATCACATCGTCGCATGCAAGTTGCTACGACCTTTATGGCTCTGATACCAACTATCACTAGCCGGCTACTTTGTCTCTCGCAGACGGGCCATGTGGCACCTACTTGACCCTCGAGATTAGCCAGTCAGTATAGCAAGTTGCCTGCAAGGCAATGTTGCTAGCACAAAGCATGTAACGGTAAATCACAATAGCACATAGCCGAAACACGTATTTGATAAGCGGCAGCAACCAAGGCAAACAAGCACATAAGAACATAGCAACGAGGCAATAAACAAGGTATTAACGAGATAAGATAATGCTATACGATTTTAAAATGGACTACCTGTTTCATTGATAAGAGAAAGGGAGTATACGGCTAAAGCTCCTATCACACTGGTGGCCTAGTCCGATGACAACCTAACTGATCATCCCCCATCAAGAACTTTCTGAGCTTTTTCTCACTGTACGTGAGGAGACATGTAAAGTGGTGAGGAGGTATTGCTCTTATAAAAAAAAAAAAAAAAAAAAAGGCAAGCGGTCAAGGCTTCATTAATGACCTTCGCCAAGTTCACTTGTACAAAACAAGAGTGCATACTCTCACACCTTGCGTAGCATTTATCTTAATATAAAGTTGACTTTTCTCTTTCATAGGGAAAACTAATTGGGAGCTTCTATTGACACTTAGTTTTTTTGCTTTTTCCATCCTTCTACTTAATCACCTACTACAAAGATTTTAAATTTTAATTATTACTTGTTAGCCTTTTTTATTCAAAAAAACCCATCACTAATACAGAATGTAGATACCACGACGGTTTTTAACCGTCGTGGTAACATTTCCACGACGGTTTTCTAACCGTCGTGGAATTCAGGGTCGTGGAATCTTTTCAGATTCCACGACGGTTTTTTACCCGTCATGAAATAGGTAAAAAATAGGGCCTAAATGTGGACATTTAAAAACATATCACGACGGTTTTTTGAAAAAACCGTCGTGGTAGGGTCTGCCGAAAAAAAAAATTTTGCGAATTCATTTCATTTCCCACAGGTGGTAAATCCGAAAAATTTAACTCATAAAATCAACATTTTTTCTTGAAAATTCCCTAATCCATGCCTTACCCAATCAATTTTAAAGCAATCTAAATCACAACGACAATCAACAATCACCGAAAGGATGGATTTTGGACATTTTTCTACAGAAAATTCCCAAATCAACAATCAACCAAATCAACATTTTGGAAGGAACATTGTGGATTTTTGACATTTTGGACGGAAATTTCACAATCAACAACCACAATCAACAAAATCAACATTTTGGACGGAAAATTCCCAAATTCGTGCCTTACCCAAGCAAGATACATTTCAACTTACCGGATTATCGAGCGTGGGTACGGGCGGAGTGGTAGAGAATGTAGGGGACGGAATAATGGCGGTGAGAAGGAGAGGGAAAAAGGCTTGGAGTTAGAGAGAGAGGGAGGAATGGCGGCAAGAGAGAGAGGGAAAAAGGCTCGGAGTTAGAGAGAGAGAGAGGAATGGCGGCGAGAATATAGAGAGGGAGCGGAGAAAGATAAATGGAGGGAGGATATGGGCGGCTTTGGATTTGGAGTTAGAGTTTGTATTAAAGAGTGAAAAAGGCTCGGAATGTAATGGGGTGGAAAAGATGGTATTTTTTTGGGTTTTAATATACGCTCCAAAAAGTTGAACAATTTTAAAAATTTTCAAAATTCCCGCCTTCATACCTACCACAACGGTTTTTGGAGTAGGGTGAAAAATTTTAAAAATTTTTTTTTTTGAATTTTTTCCAAAAAATTTTTTTTTTGAATTTTTTGACCTACCACAACGGTTTTTGGCCCAAAAACCGTCTGGTAGATCTACTACGACGGTTTCTGGAAACCATCGTGGTAGCTAATTTTTTAAATTTTTTTAAAAAATTTCACGACGGTTTTTTTTTTAATTAAAATTTTTTTTTTTCAAAATTTTAGTTGAGATACCACGACGGTTTTTTTAATCGTCGTGGTGTCTCTAGATTCCACGACAGTTTTCTATAACCGTCGTGGAATCTTGAAGCTTTCACGATGGTTACATAAAACTGTCGTGGAAGCTTCGGCTTCCACGAGTGTTTTCGGAAACCATGTTCCGCTCCGTATTTTTGCAGTATTTTCTACGACGGTTTTTTAAAAAACGGTCGTGGAAGCTCTGTCGTGGAATCCACATTTTGTAGTAGTGCATACAATCAAATTATAATGTTTATCTTTTTTTCAACCACCAAACCACACCCATTAAACCAATGTAAAGTTTTTTTTTTTTCCTTCTACATTTTCTCATTCACCAATCAAAGCCCACGTTATTTAAGGTCTTTCTTTCTTATATAAATACAATTAAATATTATCAAGGAAAAAAACACTATACTTTTTCATATCACTGTTCATATAGGAAATCATTTGCATTCCTTTGAAAAAATTACGGCAAAAACATGTACTAAAAAAAAAAAAAACTACAGCCGCATTGATAACAATAAAGATATATATATATATATATATATATATATATCAGAACAAAACTAGATACATAAAACAATTATAGCATCTAAAAAAAAAAAAGAGGTCTATACGATCAATATCATGAAAAAGTGATATACACCAAACAAAACGATAAATATTGTAGTATTCTACAAGAAAAAGATCACAACATATTAATCGAATTCAAAAAAGACGAAAAGTTAATTAAAAAAAATAGTAAATGAACTCAAAAAGAAAAAGAAAAAAAAAAGAAGAAAAATAATCCACACCGAATGAGGAAAAAAAAAGAATCCACCCCGAATATAAACAACAACAAAGAAAACAATTCATAAATAAAAATTGTCAAGGGAAAAAAAACACTTTACTCTTTCACAATCACTATTTATGTCCATCTTGTATTCTTCTGAACAATGAGGGTACAAGAGGGGTAAATAGAAGCTAGGGTAAATAGCGTTTTTTTGTGGGGTGGTTGCAATCAGTAGTTTTTATAAACATTGTTGTACTTGTAAGTAATTTTACCAATGGACATTATAGTACTAAAATTATTTATAAAGAAAATGGATGGGAACTAATAACAAATATTTCATTTATTCCAAATCAAGTAAATAAGAAATTACAAAGAGGCCTAAAACAAACAGGCAATTAATCTAAACATCGTAAATTAGATGGAGTAGAACTTAAGGCAAAAAAGAGAGTGAAGTAAATAGTATTTTTATGTTAAATAATTAAAGTAAATAGTATATCACAAAAATAATTGAAATAAATAGTAAATTTACTAGGTAAATGATTTTTTTATTTATGATTAGTAGATAATTTATTTAGTAAATTTGTTATTAATTGTTATTTATTTCAAATATTTTGAAAATCATACCATTTAATTTTATTTAGTTAAGTAAAAAAATGTTATTTACTATAACTTTTTAATACAAAAAATTATCAATAAAGTGGACTATACTATTCTTATCAGAGTTCATATTTACTGTCTCATTTTCTTGTCTAAATCGTTATTCTCCTCAATATTATTTTGATAAAACTTTAATTTGTTTATTTATTTTTAGTATTGAACATTTTTCATATGATTGAATTCTTAAATTTAGATGATATAGCATACATTGTGGGGGACATCCAATGTTGACAACTTATTGTTGGAGCGGTTTCCTCCACCTCAATGTTTTTCTACTTTCTTTGCCTCTCCCCATCGTGTTCCTTCCTCTCTTATCACTGTGAGGCATCGGGGAGTTGACGAGCCTCCATGGAGGTTCGCTGAAGAAACCCAGAAAAGCAGTCCAATCCCTCAAGGGTCCAAGGTCGTTCTCTAGGAACACCTCTTTTTTGGTGGTGTAGGGATCCCCCTCTACGAAGCCAAGTGTTTTCTTTATATATGAGTGTCTTATTCACTAGGGTTTTGCTAGACCCTTGTGGTTGAGACGTATCATTATCTCATTAGCATTTTTTTCTGAGAATTACTGCACTTAACATTTCCAACCTGACTATAAAGTGGTCGGAGTCCTCAATTTGGTACTTTTTAGCAGTCTTGATCATAATCAATTTGATATATGTCATGATCTTGATCTATGTGGAGAAATTCCCCCAACATCTGCCCCTTTTTCCTTAATAACATTTCTTTTAAAGTTATTGAGGAAAAATATATTGTTTTCTTATGGGTCTACATATTTTTACGTATATCTTGGTCGCATAATTCATATAAATGTTGCCACACTTTGGCATGCATGCCCCTAAGCATATTTCGGCTTTTGTTGCAAGTATTTTCAGCGTATGGATGAGATCTCATAGGAAGACAAGTACCAGTCTTGATCTTGACCATTAGTGCTTGCAATTATAATCTCAATCCCTACAAGTAAATTCTTACATCTGCCCCTTTTTGGGGGTTTTTTTTTAAATTTATTTTTTAATTTGATTTAAAAGTATAATTAAAATAGTGAGCGATATGAAATTCGTGATTTGATTTGTAAGGGTGTTCAAGACGATTTAAACCTTCAAAATTAATATGTTAGTCTTTGATGCTTAAAACAATCAGCCTCCCGATATTATTAAATCTAGCTCTTGTTATGAGGTCTAAGAACAACCTAAATCCCTTTCTCATTTCCTATATTTCCAGTTGGAAGGTTCCACAATCTTAAAAAGATCATTAATCTTCTCTTTCTCAGTTGGATATTTTCCTCCATCTTTTCTACATATGAAAATCTCTTTTGGCATACTTTTAGCCTTTTTCGTTGTCATTATTGTCATTATTATTAATTTAGGATCCTTTAATTTATTTCATTATCATTATCATTACTTTTAAAGAAAATGGAGATGTTAGGACCTGAACATAAAAGATCCAAGAGGTAACAGGAGAAGAGACGTAAAACATGGGTCAAGAAAAATTACTAGATTAGGAGACAAATCTCATGAATAATCCCACAGTATTTGCCCCCTTTTCCTTGATGTCTTTTTGAAAAGACATCGAGGAAAACTTGTCTTTTTCCACTTGTGCCTAGTGCATGAATTCAATCAGTATTTCTAAATTTTTAATCATATTTTCCCATACATTTGCCTTTTTTTTTTTTTTGGGTGCATGCCCCCAAATGTCATATGAGTAATCATGTTGTGATAAGATGCAAGCATTATCTGATATTTCAAAGTTTGATCTAAAGAAATTCCAACCTTTATTCAGTCGGTTGGTTTTCAGTTTATTAAATTCAAGGTTCTTGATACGACTTGTGCCTCATCTTTCGGTCTACAAAACTTGAAATTTTGAATATGATATCAATCGTTTGGTCTGGATAATTCAAGGTACTCAATACAACCTGTAACTCATCTTTTGGTCTGGAGAACTCTAAGTTCTTAAATATTTTTTGAATTTAATCTGTCAATTTGGGTAACTCAACGTACTCAATAAGGCCTGTACCTCATATTTTGGTCTAGAGAATTCAAAATTCTTAATATTTTTCTGAATTTAATCTTTCGGTCTAGGTAACTCAAGGTACTCAAATGCGTTCTGTACCTTGAGGTTTGATATGTAATAAGAGGAAAGTGGATGAGTTTCTTGCAAAACTCAAATATTAACAATCAAGCCGAGGCAACGACCTTGGCCTTGTGACTTGATTAACTTTAAGTGTTTGAGGTGCTCAAACGATCTGCATCTCAAAATTCGGTCCAAATGGGTCTTTGATGATGCTTAAAACGATCTGCATTTCGGTCTTATTACATATATTTGAACAGCATTAGGTTAACGTAAGATTACAAGTAAAGCAAGATTTGTGTTTGCTCTACTTAAGAAAAGGACATTTCCATCACTATTTCCAAATCGTGGTTTTCCACGTCCATCCTCTTTAGCAAGTGAATATTCCCAACCCCTGTCCACAAAAGATTTAAGGAACAACAAAATGCAAGAATTGATACAACTTGT
Organism: Ficus hirta; assembly: GCA_038430175.1. NCBI lineage: Eukaryota > Viridiplantae > Streptophyta > Magnoliopsida > Rosales > Moraceae > Ficus > Ficus hirta. The sequence goes on from CM076597.1 coordinate 4,640,163, forward strand.
GCTTTCATTTTTCGGTCTAGAGAACTTGAAGCACTGAAAAGCGTTTATACTTCGAAATCCAATTTGAAGCTTCCATGGTGTTTGAGAAAGGGCATCAGAAGTTCTTGGCACCTCAAAACCTGTTATATGACAATACCTTCCAACAAGGCTTATCATTCATCAACAAAACAGAAACACATTCTAATTACTATTATTTCAAAAAAGGAAAATGAAATTTAGCCTCAAACCATCACTTCTATTGCTTGGATTCAATAAATTCAAGGACAATGGGATAGCTGATAATGATTTGTGCCACATGTTTATTATATACCTCTTTAAGAAAGGTGAAGTACTTTGAATGCAAAGTCTAGAAAATTCGAAGCATATCAATTTTTTACTTAGGCTCTAGTCTAGCCAAGACAATTGAAAATGCCTTCTATTTAACAAGCTACAGCTTGCAAATAATATATGGGGTAGATTTTCAAACGTACTGAGAATGAAAGCAATGTATAATATTTATAACAAGATAAAGTCTCATACCAGGAAAAACATATCTATCGAGCATATCATACACCATCAATTTTTTACTTAGGCTCTAGTCTAGCCAAGACAATTGAAAATGCCTTCTATTTAACAAGCTACAGCTTGTAAATAATATATGGGGTAGATTTTCAAACGTACAGAGAATGAAAGCAATGTATAATATTTATAACAAGATAAAGTCTCATACCAGGAAAAACATATCTATCGAGCATATCATACACCATCAAATTCCTCACAATCATGCATATTGATGACGTTATAAGCAACAATCAAGACTCTAGAGTCATGCATACGGCAGAGTAGTTCAAAACATACAACAGGAACCATCATATGGCTTCTTAAATGTCACTCGAGGAATTACTAGAAGTGTTGTTCCCATTGGAAGTCCCTTATTGCCAACAGAATGTCAATATAATGACGTACTGACCCTACATTGTTGGCTTTTCTAGCAATTAGTACAGACTATATCTTAAATTTTTCATCTACCTCTTTTTGCTAAAGATGAATTTTTCCTTTGCAAAGGCCAACACAAGCAGCATAATGGCAAGAGTAGAAAAATGGAAAGTCCAACAGAAGCCAAGACAGAGGCCAAAAAAGAAATTAGATTAGGCATTAAACATCAAATATAACAAGGCAAACTGCTCCTAACAATCATAGAATCAGTTTCAGGCACCAACGAGCTCTTGTAGTCTTAATTCTTGGATTCAATGGAAACAAACTCCCTCATAATTTTCCTGGCTTGCTACCTAACTTTTACTGTTAATGGTATTAAGATTCCTCTTTTTCTAAATATACTCGAGGATCACTTGATTCCCTTAGAATCCTAAAACTTTATAATGGTTCGAGAACATTCTTCTCATAGAAGCTCTACTTCAAAATGCTTATCTTTTCATAAAGCTTTCATGATCACTTCCTTATATATGTGCGTGTGTGTGTGTGTGTGTGTGTGTGTGTATTACCATAAACAGAACAAAATAGTCATTACTTGCAAAAAGAACTAAGCCCAATATCAATTATAACTTGGTAAAAATCATAACTTTCAACTTTAATTACTATTCAAAACCAGATGTCATCTATCTTCTATCATCAAGGTGATTGAAATTCATTATTTCTAGTACTCAAGGATTCGTAGATCTTCTCAAATACCCTAGGCATTATAATAGTCCAAGAGAATTCTTCTCATGGTGGTTTTGACTACAAAGAGGCTATTTCAAGATTTCACAGGTGCTTCTTTATGTAATGTTGAGTGTATATATATGCTCATTAATCATGAATGAACAAAACAGTTAGTACTACAATAATAAACATCTTCATTCTCAACTTCAACTGCTATCATAATTAGATAATAAGAACTATAGCTTGGAAGACATATAGTTTGAAATGGGTCTTAATAGCAGAAAAAGCCTTTGGCTCTACGAAATGATAATTGTTCAATTATCAGGTTCAATATACTTCACATCTCTAGAGCTTCTAAAACCAATCCCAGTGAAAATCAAGAATCACATCAGTTCATAACAGTAAGCAATGTGAAATGAAAAATTATGTACCCGCTTTTTAGGTCATGATCTGAATTTGTTCACTTCTGGAAAGTTCCAAGACTGCCCTGCTAAAGCTTCAAGTTTATAAAATCCTGGTTTGTCTTGCAAAATTCTCAAAGTAACAACAGAATCAACATTAAAAAGGGCTACAAAATGCCAATTTCTTTATAAAGCTTAAATGTGTACTTCTTTCACATATATACATATATAAACATGTACATATATATAAGCTATTAGTCGAATGAAATAGAAAATTCTAAGTAGTTAAGTCCTATCTCGATTGTATTTCCATAGGTCCTATACATGAATCACTTCCTGACCATCTGAGTTTTAAATGACCCATCTGATCCACAGTACGTACGTGAATCACTTCCTGACCATTTTGACCCATATTATCCAAGCTAGCATATCCACTACCGTATTCACACCTAAGACGAGATCTAATTTCAAATTTAACATACTTTTGAGCCCTAAAATCAAGAGAAGCAAGTTTTGAACCTCATGAGAATGTTCGATCTTAGCATTTCACAGGCAAAGTCAAAGAAGTAAAAAAAATTAAGAACTACGAACGGCATGAATCGAAAAATCCGATACCCATTTTTCTCCGGCCACGATCCGATTTGGCTCGCTTCTGAGGCGTTCTGAGGCGACTGGCCGACTGCTCGCGCCTTATATCTTGATGGACGATGACACAACTATGAAAAATAAATTCATCAAAAAAAAAAAACTATGAAAAATAAATCTGATTCACGAATTCGATGGTACAGCTACTAGGCGCAATGATGGTTCGTCTCAATGATGAGAACAGAGGTGGGCTTGTGCGCAACGGCCACCGCCCTCGGTGATGGGTTCGATGGTGGCGAAGGCTTGATGGCCACGATTGATGATCGAGTTTTGCCGATCAGCTCTTACTCTTCGGGCTTTGAACACCATGGACCATGGGAAGAGAAAATTTTCCAGATCTCCTCTATCATTTATATATATATATATATATATATATATTTTTTTTTTTTCTGCAACAAAGACCTAAGAAAAAATGGCGTGGAGAAAAAGGAAACTAATAATGAGTCTAAAAATAATGATGGAAAGAGAAAATAGCTTTCTCTTTCGTTTTTTCCCAGCCAAACAAGTTTTGGGCATCTCATGACATATATCTGAAGAAACAAAGTCAGAAAATCAAGCAATGGGTTAAAAAAATCAGTGGGTTAACATCAAAATTCATGGAAACCCCAAAGATCTTCCCATAGAAGGTGCCAGATGTTGGAGCGGTTTCCTCCACATTAATATTCTTTTACTTTCTCCGTCTCTCTTCATTGTGTTCCTTCTTCTCTTATCACTATGAGGCGCCAGGGTATTGACGAGCCTCCTCAAGGTTCGTTATTTAGGAACCCCTCTTTTTTGGGGTTCTAGGGATCCCCTTTATGAAACCAAGTGTTTTCTTCATACATGAGTGTCTTATTTATTAGGGTTTTGTTAGACCCTTATGGTTGAGACACATCATTAATTTATTAGCGATTTTCTGAGAATTATTGTACTTAATACTTCCCACTCGGGTATAAAGTGGTTGGAGTCCTTAATTTGGTATTTTTTGACGGTTTTGATCGTAATCAAATTGACACGTGCTATAATCTTGGTCTATGTGAAAAAATTCCCCCAACACTTGTCATTATGGAAGGTGCAACAAATATTGTTACTTTGAGCGTTAGAACATTTCTTCCTTAATAATTGTACTATCCATAGGATTGATTATAACTCTATTATATCAATCCCAATCAACGGTTTTTGAAGGAAGTCGATATTTGCTTTCCCCCAAGTTTTATGACATGTATTATCTTATCCGTAGTCATCAGTGTATGCACGTAGCATCACATTCAATCTTTCATGCTTGGTTCCGGTTGAGCTCTTCTTCTAACTGCACGAGTGCCACATAACAAGTCTCATAGTTGAACTTTTGGCATCGGCTCTCTCATATTAGATAATTACCAAAGCTAAAACCGCTCCCTCAGAAGTTAGGTTTCTTGTCATTTTACTGGTACTAGTCTAATCTGATTCGGAGCGCGATTAGGAGAGTTTTGGATGTTGGTTTTGAAAACCGAAAATGACGAAAAACTAGCAGAAGTATAGAACCATGAACAATAAAATGAGAATTTTACTGTCGTCCGATTAGGTTGATAACTTGGAAACTCCTTCAAAATGAAATCTCACCAACCAATGCACAACTTCTCTTTCAATACCACGTTCTTCCACACCTTACATTCGTCGCTTGATTAAACGAACGGGTGGGTGTTCCTATTGAGGGATTGATTCACTCACTCACTTTTTGATGTTTTTGTTTTGGCTCTCAACGAATGAGAAAAACAAAGAGTGCAAAGGAAAACTTTTCTCTTTTTGAGTTTCTAATGACAAAAAGTCTACTAATCATTAAAATCTCTTCTACCTTGATATAAATCATATTTATAAAAGCAAGATAGATTAACCAAAAATTTAATCTTGAATTTTAAATATTCTTAAGATTTAAAATCAAGATCAATACAAAATTGGGAACATATCATATTATATTCAAATATATAATATTATAAATAATAGAATTATATATATACACGTTCATGCGCCTAAGAAATTCTTTTTTCCTTTTTTTTTTTAGATTTTAAATATATAATATACATAATTATATCACATATATATATATATATGTACACAAACCAGAATTTTCCTTCTTTCCGTTTCTGTTATATATATTAATATTTATTATAAATATTTAATTTAAAATCTAATTATAAATATAAATATTTATAATATCATAAATAGGAAACTAGAAAATAGTCTCACCCAATAATAGTAGGCGCATACATAGTGGATCCCACCCATTGTATTATCTAATTTTAATATTTAAATAATCTCTATTATTGAAATGACAAAATTAATTCTCAATTAATTGTTTGGGTAATAAATAAATATTTGTGATAATAAAATAATAAAAGTAGACACCATTTTTTATATATTATTTCACACAATTTAGTGAGAAAAAATACAATTCATCAAATACACTTGTTCAATTGCTAATAAAGGCAGTGTGAGGAATAATGTACCTATAATTTCAAGCTCCAATAAATTTGATAAATAATCAAACTCTTTGATTAATTTATCAACTTTATTAATCCCAAAATTACTCCACTAAAAACTTGGAATTACACTCTTAAACTTACAGATATAAAGTTACTCAAATAATAGAGTCGTCCATTTGATATAGCCATTATATATAAATCGATCATCCATAAATAATTCATAATTAGAGTCATGTTAAATTCGTTAACCTCTCTAATTACATCGTGATCATTGAGTACCATTGATTCTCTAATGAATGATAAATTCATGAAGTTAATAAAGAATTGAGCGCTTATACCATTCAAGCCCCAAGTCAACACGTAAGAGAATTATTTATCCATTTATTGAATAAGAAGGAATGAATTTCATTTTGTAATATTAATATCATTTTGTAATATTAATATTCCCGACTACTTACTTCTCATATCTCCAAAATACAAGGAATGAGATTAGATACTAAAATCCGTACCAAGCAAATCAAAAGACATGATTTTATAAATGGGAATCTGCTAATAACTCAGGATTAAGATAATTCTATATAGTGATGGAGTCAGGATTTATTAACAGGGGGGCCAAAAATCTTTTTTCGATCAAGCCATTAATGTATATGTTTTTAATAAATTATTTTATTTTTTAAAATCCAAATTTTTTGCCCAAAAAATATGAGTGGCTATATTTACACCCACTGTTGGAAAAACAGTTCCGATATCAGAGTTACGGCGCAGCGGAAGTTTTAAAATTTTTATGCTAATTCAAAATAGAAGCTCATAATGTATATAAAAATAAATTAAATACATGATCAAACGTACCTTGTTTCTCGGATTCTGGAATTGCTAGAGCGTCGGTCAACGTGTCTTCTCTACTATTCTCGAGTCTCCACGTCTCAGAGTGTGTGTGGGCACACGTACTATGAATCCAAGCGACCAGTAATTCTTCCGAAGTCTAGATCCCACTTTCTCAATTCCGATGTACCTCGTTGAGAATTCGATCCGGATTCGTTCTTCAAAACTACAAAATAGGAACTGGTTAAACTTCTAGGAATAATATCACTCGGCTTAACCTTTCCTCACAGTTTTGATTCCATGAAAATTTCTCTCTTTTTCTCACACACAAGAAGGACAAATTTTTTCAAGCACAAAAAACTAGTTTTTGGTGTTTTTCTCTCTCCCAAAAACTGTCCACCTATTTGAGTATATGATAATAGTTGGCTTTTTTCAAGAACTCCTAACCTTTATATAATACTCCAATCATTTTTCAAAAATATCTTTTGAACCAAATGATCATTCAAATTTCGGGCTAGGTTCTTTAAACCTTATGGACGGTTTTTTACTAGGAGAAGGCTCAAAAATTTGTACTCCACCTTATGTGGAGATTGATTGGTGGTTTAAATTTAAATCAAGAATCTAGACTAGTCAAAAAGTCCTAATCCTATCTAGATTCAAACTCCTTTTAAACCTTTGAATTTAAATAAGATTTTCTTATTTGAATTTAAATAAATATTTTCCACAAACATTATCCATATTTAATTAATTTAAATAAATGAAATATTTTAGATTTCCTTTCCACCATAAAAACGTGCACCATTCTTTAAGAAAAGAAAATCTATCAAATAAGCTCCATTATTTAAATCAATTAATAATTTAATGTTTGTAATATATTTAAACAATTTTGAAACAAAATCTTCTTCTCTCTATTCATTAAAAAACCATGCACTATTAATTAAGAGAGAAATATTTTGTTTTCAAAAATTAAATAATTCAAACACAATCTTATTTCCAAAATTCAATTAATCAAAATAATTAACAAATAATTATTTTATTTACAACGAATCATATGTTGACAAATCACATTATTTGTATACATTAATTTCGCATGTCCAATCCTTTTTTGGGACTGCATGTAAGAGAGTACTATGTCTCAATAGACAATTTTAAATTCTCATTTTATTTACCAATTTCATTAGGAACAAATCCTGATACGCTTCGTGGAACTAGATGAGCTAGTAAAGGGACCCGATGGAAATTTGTAAAGAGGCTCCTATAATTGTGAAAAATTAATCCCGGATTAATTATTCATCAATTATCAACTTCAGGACTATTCCACTAAAAGTCTGAAGCTGAACTCCCGTTTACATACCGTATTATGAAAGCTCTCTAATGTAGTGCTTCTTACATGATTTATTCATCGCTTGCTTAATCCTCATATGTTATCCATGATTGAATTAAGGATTTTTTCCGTTTTACCTTTTCAATCATTTTAACTTAAAGTTCCATTATTCTCCATTGAAAGAACCATTAATTGTAAAGCCATACAATCAGTAAACCATCAGAGAATACAAAGTAAACCGATGGCCAATATCTTGTTATATTATCTTTCAATTCCCGAATAATGCCTTTAAATAGATAACATGTACTATCATTAAGATAGCTATGGATTCCGTATCTATGAATCTTGATTTTTCCATCCATAAGTCATAAACCCAAAACACAAGTATATTGACCATCAATTATCAGTATCTCACCTATAGTGGATCAAAATGTATAAGTCATAGATGCGAACTCAAGTATTCATTTCTGGATTAAGATTAATATAGGATGATAATCAAAACATCATTGATTCTTGTAAACGGAATTATTAAACCGAATCAATTAACACTTTAGATTCAGTCCAATGCCATACCTCAATACTGGTATACATTAAAGTTTCTACTCGGAACCTATCTGATGGTCAAGATAAACCATCCCTCCAAGAAAGTAGACAACCTTTACAATCTTATCATGAATAAGATCCCCAAATCTTATTCCATCGATTGCGAATCATTTATTTAAACTGTTATCAAATTACCACGTCTTCTATGTATACCCCGTATATATATGGTAATCCGATATATTTCCAACAGCCTATAAGTATTTTGTGTTTGCTCAAAATAATCATACAATCAACAAATGAAAGTAAATAGGACACAACTTATTAAACAAGAATAACCTCTTTTTATTAATATCAAAATGTCATATTTACAGAAAATCCTTATAATTGATTTTCTATCCTTATGGTACATATAGATCCCAACACCCACAGTATTAGTAAATATGATCTAATAAACGTTTCCTAATATAAACATAGTAATTCTATCCTTTTATAGGTACTTTTTATATAATATTACATTTAACCCTCTCATACATCCATTTTTATTGTAAATTTAATTTATTTTGTTAAAAATAAATTAAAATATCTAAATAAGAAAAAAAGATATATTTTCATTCTCAAAACGAAAACATAAAGTATCTGTAGGGGGGGGGGGGAACAGAAAGTAATAAAGAAGAAAAACTCAAGTAATTTCTAAATAAAAAATCAAGAAATGTTATATTATATTTAAAAATTATATAAATATAGAATCATGCAAACGAACGTAGCAAGAAATAAATAAATAAATAATTATATAAAAAACCACAGAGAATCATTTTTCATATAAATATTTCAATAGATGTTGGCTCTTCAAGAGACATCTTTCTTTTATTTTTATTTAATTTGAATCCTCCATTAAAATTTTTCATGTAGTTATAATTGGAAATAATATTTTTAAAAAATATTTTAAAATATTTTAAAATATTATTTCCATTTATGGTTAATGTGGTGTATGTTTTTTAATTATTTTATAAAAAAAATTATTTTCATTTATAGGTATGTGGGGCTATGAGTATTTTTAATGGTTTTAAGGTAATTTTCTTGCAAGGTAAAAATACATTAAAAATATTTATTAACTTTGTAGGGATATTTATTAATATTGTGAGTGCAAATAAAATCTTCCTAAAAAATTTTAGGGGTGCCAAGACTAATTTATATATATATATCCACTATTATAAAAAAAAAGAAAAAAGATAAAAAAAAACTGGGGAGGGGGGGAGGGGGGAGCATGGACCCCCGAGCCCCTCCTCCCTCCACCATTGATTCTATATATGACCATCAATTGACGTGATTAGAATTCACTATACTTAATGAAAATTATCAACAATTCATATCACGTAACGTTCTCGTCCTACATAATCACATTATGTATAGTGTACTTATTAAATGTCTCACTACATTAACGGTTTGGATAAGACCGTTCCATTCTTTATGGTAATGACATGCACTTATGATATTCGATTAAAGATTCTATACTTTAATTGATTAATCAATTAAAAAATTAATTATTGATCACGGACTGTTTTAATTATCATCCTTAAATATTATTTTATTGTATATAACTCTTATATACACTATTTAAAGTCACATAAATAATTATGGAATTTTAATAATATTTATTAAGTATCAAATATACATGTATATAAAACTATAATAAAATGAAATAATTATTTATTTAAATTGTAACAAAATTATAGAATCATATGTTCTATGAACATCAATCCCAACATTGGATTGCCCGAAAATCATTGATGCTGTCAGATCTAAGAATCCGCCCTCCTGGAGACCCGCAAGCCTCACACCTTCTCTAGTAGTAAAGCAGTCCTCCGCAACATAAGGGAAAAAAAGCCCGGGATTTTCTTAGTCACAACTGCCAGTACAATGCCCCAATTCATTACGAATAACTCCCACGGACTTCCTCACAGCAATAATATTTAACTCAGCCGCGGTAGCTAGAGGATGAAAAGATTGGAAGTTGACTTTATATATATATATATTAGTTATGTTAAATACAGTACTAATCTCAAAATATTCATTCCACCATTTCTTTGAAAAAGAAAATGTCAGCGAATTAAAAACATAAGATAACAAACAATGTGATCATTTCCTATCAGAATGACTGAAAATATTATAGGACAAATTTCTTTATTCCTCCCCAGAATTTTAGGCTTTGTCTCAAAATATCCCCTAAACTTCAATTGGTAACATTCATTCCCTTCTAACTTTGAACTGTCAGCGAACCCCCCCCCCCCCCCCCCCCCCCTCTCCCAGTGAGAATTTCTCCTCTAACTTTGGCAACGACAACGATGGTCTTGCAAGGCTCTTCTCCGGCAACGTCCCCAACGTGGAGTCACAGTCGCGCCCACACCCACAAAGATCTGTTCCTATTTGCTAGAGGTCACCATCGCATCTAGATCTGTCGCGATTGCCTTTCTCCTCTCCCCACAGAGTCTGCTGCGCTGCTACCCAATATTCGTCATGGCGCCTCTATTGGCAAGGCCACCGTCGTTCTACCTACCACGGGTGAGGACACCATCGGGCTATTTCTGTCCCTCTTAGATTTATGAAGTTCATGGGTAATAGGTTTTTTTTTTTTTTTTTAATTGCTCAACTGTTTTAATAAAAGAAATGTATTTTTTTGAGCTTTTCAAATTGCCATTATTCTTCAACAATTAAAGCCTTTTTTTTTTTTTTTAGGAAACATCAGATTTTTCAAAAAATCCAAGCTGAAGGGGGAAATTCGCTCACAATTAAAAGTTGGAGGGGAATAAATGTTATAAATTGAAAATTAGTGGGCGGTTACAGTAGTAGGTAGAGTGTAGTCCCGGGGGACTGATGTCAGCCCTGTACGTAATCCTCCAGGCAGAGTGCTCGGAGCACTATTTAACCCGGGTACATGGTCCAACCGGGGGAGGTGGCATTGCCTGGTTGGATAGACGTGTCCTCGGAGAATAGGACTCTGGTCGATCCGAGTCGGTCACCAGCTCTCGGTCCGGGTAGACGGCTATTTTCGCTTTTACGTTACCGGGATATAGTCAGAAATGGTACTTTGTGGTCGGAGCAGGTCACGACATCAACAACTACAAATGTCTGCCATATCAGATTTTTTTAATCTTTAGGACGACAATTTAAATTAGTCATTGCTAAATGTGGCTGCCACATTATTTTCTGTCGTCTGCCTGAAGCGAATAGCGATAACATTTTCTTCCTTATAGTGACGACATATTGTCACTATAGTTATATTTATAGTGACAACACGTGTACTCGTCACTAAAAAAAATTAGCGACAGGTTTATAACGATGACACATTATCGTTAATAATATTTTTAGCGACGATATTCATGCGTTGAGCAACGATAGAAAGGCTTTATTCTTGTAGTGGATTTAATTGATAATACAATTTTCTTGTGAGAAATGCATGATACGAGTACTAGAGATGTTCTATTATAAGATGTGTCCTAATTATAATTCAAGTTTAGTATCATGTACTAATATAATATTGGACAAATTTCACTCCCCATCTCCCCCCGAACTTTAAGGCTTGTCACACCTTGCTGTCCCCCATGCTGGGTCAGAGACACGTGGCACCAGTCTATTGGACCAACAGCACCTACAATCCTAAGGCCTAATCATCCGTCGGGTGCCCTAGGTAGCCGATCCGACTGGGTCGCCCCGAGCACCAAGACCCGCGAGAGGCGCCTATAAATAGAAGGAGAATCAACAAATTCAGGTATGATCATTCTACCTTGCCAAAGCTCTACCTCTCCCTTTACTCATCAGTACCCTTACTGACTTAAGTATCGGAGTACCCACGGCAGACACCACACTGGTGTCCCCATCACTTCGAGGTGCTTCCTTTTGGTAGGTGATCGACGGCGGAGCGACTAGCCAGCCCTTACCGGACTACCCGACCACATTGGGTGTTGCTGCCGGAGGCGTTTTCGGCATCAACATTTTGGTGCTAGAAGGAGGGCCCCACACCTTTACAGCAACCACAACCTCACCACCCGCGCTCCCCGAGTACCCAACCACACTAGGAATGGATGAGCGAGCCGAACAAGAGATCTAGGATGACAATCCTGCCCCCACTGGCTCCCAGAGTACCCGGCGACCCCCGCGCAAGAGAGGAGCCCGAGCATAGCGCAAACCCACTCAGACGGAGATTATCGTCGGGAACGTCCAAAGTTTAACCCAGACCGTACAGGTGCTCGTGGAGGCTTTCCGGGAGTCTCAGAATATCCAGCTTCCTCAAGAACAGCAAGGGCCGCCGAGTCAACGGCGACCAGGCCACCCAGGTCGGCGGGCCGACCACAAAACCCTGCGCCCACGGGTGACCGAAGGAGCGATCAGTCACACCGGGAGAGCCTTGGGCGGCAGCGACGGGACGGAGAAGAGGAACCGGGCAGGGTTCGCTCAAGAAGCCGTCACACTCGGGCTACCCGCTCAGGGGCGGTTGAGCCACCGGCAACGGCTAGAGATTACCCGGGCAATCACCAAAGAGAGACCGTGAATGTACGAGGGAGCACAACTTCCATTTTCGACCGCCTGGGAAGACCAGGGGTCTATCGACGCCTAGGCCGAGAACGTTCTGTGGACAAGTCGAAGGAGGAGGATCGCAACCGAAACAGGCTGGATCACCTCCAGCGGCAGCTCGACCAGCTTGTGGGTCAGCAATACGGCTGGAGCAGGTCGGAGCAGTTGACCCGCCCTTCACTCCGGCCATCATGGCGTCACCTTACCCTGCTAGGTTCAAGATGCCATCCGTGGCGTCTTACGACGGGTCCAAAGATGTGGACGAGTACCTCGAGAACTACCAAGCACACATGCTGATTCAGAACGCCAACGAGGCTGCCCTTTGCAAGTTATTCTGCGTGATCCTAACCAGAGCTGCCCGGCAGTGGTACCGGAGGCTGGTTCCTGGATCAATCGGCTGCTTTAAACAACTGGCGGACTCCTTCGCAGCTGCATTCGTGGGCTCAAAGACCAGGAAGCTAGGAGCGTCCCACTTGTTTGGCATAAAGCAAGGCGAGGCCGAAACACTGAAAAAGTATCTCGAGCGTTTTGACAAAGTCATCGTGCAGGTCGAGAGCTGTACGGACGACACCCTAATACAGGCCTTCCGGGAAGGCATCAAAGACACCCGCCTCATCTGGACGCTCGCCTATGACAAGCTACCCACCTTTGCGCACCTGAGAGGGATCGCCTGGAGACATGATGAAGCCGACGAGTACGTCAGAGGGCGAGGGCTTGCAGCCCGAGAACAACCCCAGTTTCCCGGAAGGAAGTCGGACAGAAACCAATCCGACCAGAGCCGACTAGAAAAGGGGAAGGCCGTGGTCGTGGACACCAGGATTGAGGCCAATCCCGGTCCGAGAACACCGGCGGGAAGATTCCGCCAGTACACCTCGCTGGTCACGACCATCGAGCACGTCCTTAACCAGGTATCTGGTCGGGGACTGCTCCGAGACCCACCGCCAATCTGAGCAGATCGTGCTCGGAGAAACCAGAACAAGTACTGTAACTTCCACAAGGATGTAGGCCACAACACGAAGGACTGCATACAGCTTCGAGACCAGATCGAGCTGTTGATCCGGGATGGCCACCTGCGCGAGTTTGTGGAAATAATAATTACCCTGGCCGGATCTAGCGGCCGAGACCTACCAGCCAATCGACAGAATCCGGGACCGAGCACATAGTCCACACCATCTTTGGTGGAACAGCTACTGGAGACACCGCTAGTAGCCAGAGAAGTTACGCCCGCGAGACTAGGCGGTTTGCTCGCGGAGAATATATCAACACGGCGGAGCATATTTCCAAGATATGTCACCAAGACAGTACCCCGATCACATTCACGGATGATGAGGCGGACCGACTACTCCACCCGCACAGCGATGCATTGATCGATGAAATCCGAGTAGCCGGTAACGTCATTCGCAGTGTCCTAATTGACAATGGGAGCTCAACGGACATTATGTTCATGGACGCGTTTTCAAGGCTGAGGATCGAGGGAGCTGTGTTAACACCCGCCCAAACACCTCTGTACGGGTTCGCCGGAGAGTGCGTCCGCGCAGCCGGCACTGTTCGCCTCCCGGTCACGATCGGGGATGGCCCAGAGAGGGTGACCCGGATGGTGGAGTTCATCATTGTAGACCGGCCATCCGTCTACAACGTCATCCTAGGCAGGCCAACCCTCAACGCATTAAAGGCGGTAGTCTCCACTTACCACCTGGCCATGAAGTTCCCCACCGAGAGTGGAGTCGGCGTCTTCCGGGGAAACCAGGAAGGGGCGAGAAAATGCTACATGGAGGCGGTGAACAAAGTGTGCCGAAAGGACCCTGCCCCGATCACTGTGGCAGTCATCTTCACGGTGGATGAGATCGAGGCCCCCAGCGGAGAAGTCAAGTGCTTGAGCGACTTGGATCCCCGGATACATGAAGAAGAAATCCGAGCACACCCCGTCTAGGACTTGGTCCCCTACCAGCTGGACCCCGAGCATCCGGAGAGGACAGTAATGCTCGGATCAAAACTCGACCTGGGCACCCGAGCAGCACTCGAGCGGTTCCTCCGAGAACACAAGGATGTCTTCGCCTGGTCCCACGAGGACATGCCCGGAATTGACCCGGCAGTGATGTCCCACCAGCTGAGCGTCAATCCGAGGCACAAGACTGACCGGGATGATCGCGGCCCTCTCCAGATTCGTATCCAGGTTGACCGACAAATGCTTCCCGTTCTTCCAAGCGCTCAAAGGCAAGGGGATGATTAATTGGGATGACAAATGCGAAGAAGCCTTCGAGGGCTTGAAGGAGTACCTGGCGAGCCCACCGCTGCTGTCGAAACCACTTTCTGAGGAAGTACTGTACATCTACCTCGCTGTCTCTGAGAAGGCCATCAGTTCCGTCTTGATCCGAGAAGATGAGAAGGTGCAGTACCCGGTCTACTACAGCAGCAAGGCGTTTCAAGGAGCAGAAGGGAGGTACACCCCACTGGAAAAATTAGCCCTAACGTTGGTCTCATCAGCCCGCAAGTTGAAGCCTTATTTCCAAGGTCACCCGATCCGTGTTCCGACCAGCTACCCGCTTCGCCAAGTTCTCCAGAACCCTGAGCTGTCAGGACAAATCGTGAAGTGGGCGATAGAACTTGGAGAATTTGACATCGAGTACATCCCTCGCTCCGCGGTCAAAGCGTAAGCGCTAGCTGACTTCGTGGCCGAATTCACAGGTGCTCCCGGACCGGCTCCAGAGTACTCGGAGAAAGCGGTTGACTCGCCTGGGGAAGACGGCCCGACAGCTATTGGCCCGAGCAACGAGAGGTGGAAGCTGTTCGTCGACAGGTCCTCCAACTCGGGGGGCTCCGGAGCTGGTCTTGTCCTCGTCAGCCCGGATCAGTACAAGACCTGCCAGGCACTACGCTTCAACTTCAAGGCGTCCAACAATGAAGCAGAGTACGAGGCTGTCATAGCCGGGCTGAACCTAGCCCGGGAACTTGGAGTACAAGACATCGAGATTTTTAGTGACTCGATGCTCATTGTCAATCAAGTAACTGGGGAATTCCAGACAAAGGAAGAGCGGATGGCGAAATACCTAGAGAAGGTAAAAATCCTACTCGGACATTTCAGGAGCCAGCTTGTAACCCGGATACCGCGTTCCGAGAACATTGAGGTGGACGCCCTCGCTCGACTCGCCTCGGGGAATGACCTAGACGGTCTTGTATCGTTCCCCATAGAGCGGCTCGACCAACCAAGCATTGAGCGAGAAGAGCAGGTCCTCTGTTCCTAGAACGCGACGACTTGGATGGACCCGATTGTCCGTTACCTCACCGAGTCCAGTTGCCCGAGAACCGAAAAGAGGCCCGAAGGATCAAAAACACCTCGCCAAGATACACGCTTATCAATGGGAAGTTGTATCGCCGAGGACACTCTACCCCGTACCAACGGTGCGTTAGTTCGGCTGAAGCTGAGTACTTGATGAAGGAGATACACAGTGGTGTATGCGAGAACCATTCTGGGGGGAGAGCCTTAGCTTTCAAATGCCTTAGACAAGGGTACTATTGGCCGACCATGGGCAAGGATGCGATGGAGTTCACCCAAAAATGCCTAAAGTGCCAACAGATTACTAAGGCCATCAAGTCTCATTCCGAAAAGCTCACCTTGGTGGTATGTGCCTGGCCATTCACCAAGTAGGCCCTCGACCTGATCAGACCACTACCAATGGCCTGGTCCTAACTTCGGTATTGCCTCGTAGCAATAGTCTATCTTACGAAGTGGGTTGAAGTAGAACCCTTGGCCCAGCAAACTGAGGCAAAATGTACAAATTTTTTGTGGAAGAACATCATATGTCGCTTCGGGCTCCCCCACACCGTGGTCACGGACAACAGAAAGCAGTTCGACAATCCGAAATTCATCGCGTTTTGTGAGCAGTTTGGGATAAAGAAAGTGTTCTCCTCCCCCGGGCACCCTCAGAGCAATGGACAGGTGGAAGCCGCCAATAAAACCATCAAGGAGAACTTGAAGAAGAACCTTGAGAGGCACAAGGGAGCTTGGATTGATGAACTGCCCCGAGTACTCTGGGCCTACCAGACGACTAAGCGCACCACAACCAGAGAAACCCCTTTCGCTATGGCATTCAGGGTAGAGGCTGTTATTCCGGTTGAAGTAGGGTTGCCGAGTCTCCGAGTAGAGAACTACGATGAAGAAGACAACGCCGAGCAGATGTTGCCCGAGCTTGACCTGGTTGAGGAGCGACGAGACCAAGCTCTGATTAGAACAGTTGCCCGTAACCAGGTCGTAGCTAGGTACTATGACAAGAAATTTCGACCGCGGGTCTTCAGAGTAGGGGACTTGGTGCTGAAAAAGGTATTGGTCCAAGAACCCGAGCTAGGTTCGTTCGGTCCTAAATGGGACGGGCCATATAGGATCACCGAAGTAGTACGACCAGGGACGTACCGGCTAGCCGACCAAGAGGACTGAATCCTGGGACACCCATGGAATGCCGACCACCTGAAGCGCTTTTATCAGTAATTCTATATTGGACTGTCGATGTAAAAGCCGAATTAATAAATAAAGGAGTTTCACCAGAATTCAGTGTTGTATTTATGTAAGGTCCCACGACCGGGCACTGACCAGAATTGGAGGTGCCCGAACAGGACCCAGCATCTGCCCTTGCAGACACCCAACTCCTGTGGTTCCCGGACCACGGGGTTAGGTCCCACGACCGGGCACTCACCAGAATTGGAAATGCCCGAGCAGGACCCAGCATCTGCCCTTACAGACACCCAACTCCTGTGGTTCCGGGACCACGGAGTTAGGTCCCATGACCGGGCACTGATCAGATATGGAAGTGCCTGAGCAGGACCCAGCATCTGCCCTTGCAGACACCCAACTCCTGTGGTTCCCGGACAACGGAGTTATGTCCCACGACAGAGCACTGACCAGAATTGGAGGTGTCCGAGCAGGACCCAGCATCTGCCCTTGCAGACACCCAACTCCTGTGGTTCCCGGACCACGGAATTCGGTCCCATGACCGGACACTGACCGAAAGGAGAAGCCCGAGCAGGACCCAACATCTGCCCAAGCAAGACACACCTGACTAGACTGCACCCACCCGACTAGGGTTGGAGTTGGATCAATTTTAGATTCACCCAAACCAACCAGGGGGGGAAGGGAGTACTCAGATCAGAATCATACTTAAGCGAAAAATAACAAGTGATAAACGAACAAAGATAACAGAGAATACGAGAAGGAAAAAAGTATTCATTGAAAAAAAAAATGGTATTCATTAATTGGTTAAAGGAGGGGGGTACAATTTGGACACCCCCGAACCCAAAAAAAAAAAAAAAACCAAAAACGCGTCCGAAAGAGGAGAAGGCATCAATCCAGCTGGTCTGGAAGGGAGAAGTTGCTCGTCGGGACATTAGGCACGGGAGTGGTCGACTGCTCGGTGGCGACGGGCTGCCCCGGATCGTCGAGGATAACTACTTCCTCGAGTACACAAGCAGCACCGGAGACTTCCCCCTCCTCTTGGGCCTCCTCGGCGGCGGTTTCCTCGGACTCCTCCGGCACGAAGGACCAGTCCACCCCGACCACCGATGAGTTGGCCCCGGTGTCCTCATCACTTCGAAGTGCTTCCTTTTGGTAGGTGATCGACTATGGAACGACTGGCCAGCCCTTACCTGACTACCCGACCACATTTGGTGTTGCTGCCGGAGGCGTTTTCGACATCAACAGTAGTGATGACTTACTTAAATATGTTGCCTCTAAAGAATAAAAAATTATGAGGTGGCATAGTTTTTTAGTGATGACTTACTTTTAATATGTCGTCACTAAAGTTTTTTTTTAATTTTTATTTTAAATATAATATAATATAATTTTAAAATTCATATTAATTTATTTTTTTACTAATTTGCCGTTGATATTTTATTTATTTAATATTTACAGGCTTTGCTTTTACTAGTTTTAACTTTTACCTCGGAGAAAGTATTTAATTAAAAAAAAAAAACATATCTTTAGTAACTACAGTACAAACATCCACTCAATAGTACAAATAGTAAATGTTCAGTAAACGTAAAATGGAGAAGGAAAAAAAAAAAAAAAAGAAAAAAGATAGCTACTAGTCGTCCAAATTTGTGGGATTCTCTTATTCATCATCATCTTCTTTTTCAGTAAAGTTGGACCTAAAGGTCGGATCCATTCGAGACGCATGTGCCGCCAACTACAAGTTTTCAGTATTTGGTTTGCAATCCACTGCTGTAGCTTTGGCGGAATCTGCATGCTAGGCTGCGCAGATGCAGATGATGTCAAAGATGAAGAAGAAGATGCTTTCTTTCCCCGACTGCGCATCAAGGTTGGGTCCACTCTTTTCGTATGCCCCCGTCGAGTGCGTAGAACGGTCTTCAGAATCTCCCTCTCATTTTATCCCCGAAGAAGAGCCGGACGACATCTGTGACTGCTAAGTCTGTCTCTCCTCAACCATCCTTGACTGCATAAGAATATGTATAATAGTGAGAAAAAGAGTCCAAAATAATATGTAATATCAAATCAAATTTAATTTACATTAATACTTACATATGTCGTGGCTGCCTCATCGTTTGCCTAACACAAATTGCCTTGTTCGTCCCTGTGTTGGTGGAGCTCCTGCCAATTATCGATGAAGGACTTCGGTTTCTGTGTCTCTACATTAAACTGATAGGTAAAATTGTAGGGAAAATGGGTAATTTATGTAGCGGAATTTAAAAAAAATGTTTCTTAAGATTGTACTAATTCATGTTGCCATATATAATAAATTATTCTATAATCTACGTACTTTGAGAGAAGACAACAGGAATGTCAGAGGATGTGATCAAATAGAGCTTCAATCAACTAGCCTTCTTTGCTATTCTCCAATTTCCGGATAGTAGAGTGTATGAGTACTCGGTCTCTCGATCGGTATTCGTAAGCGGTTTTCTTCTTCCAACCACCCAGAACTCTTGCAGCTTATTATTACTATAATGAGAGAATAATAATAAGCTCACTCATTTTAGAGTCTGTGGTCTAAATAAAATAGGAGCTTCTAGGGTCTTATTTATAGTGAATCGACTGGGTGGAATTTGAATTCGAATAAGACTAGGAGATTCAAATTTTGATTCAAATTTTTATCTCCAATTATCTTTTGATTTTATTTCCATGGATAATATTCCATAACTTCAATTTAAATTCAAAATAAAATCATGGCAACTTTATTGAATTAAATAATTATGTAATAATTATCCAAATAAAATCAATAAGGAGAAAATAATTTCCTCTCCTTATCCTCATAAAAAGCATCTACACAAGGTAGACTAGGATAAGATTTTGTTTCAATTTCAAATCCAAATAGGATAATTACCATATTTAATTTAAAAATTTATTTAAATAAGATTATCTAGATATTTAAATTAATTATCAAAATAATTAATTTATCCATATCTCTTAATTTAAATTAATATCATGTTTATCACAAAAGATAAATATAATTAATTCAAATTTCAAATCTTATCTTCAAATAAATATTTATCCAATTAATTAAATGAAACAAAATTCTCATTTTATCTTTAGCAGAAAAAACGCCTACACCTTGTGGGAGGTGTTATGGATTTTTCTCTTCACTAAGTCCAATAATTAAAGCCATAATGAATATCCCAATTGATTACTATCCGTTAAGGAATTATATTGAGCTAGTAGAAGGACCAACTAGACATATATAGTATGGGCTCCAATAATCTATGTAATTAATTATACAATTATTATTTTCAGAGTCACATCATTATAAACCTGAAACTGCACTCCCAATTATATACCGTATTACGTAAGTCAGTGTGTAGCTGCAGTCCAATGACCTTATCATATATGCAACACCATCATATGATATCCATGATCAACTTAAAGTCAAAGTCCGTTCAACCTTTTGATCATGCTATCTTAAAGATCCATTATACATTCAATAGGAAAATGATTATTCACTCAAAGTGAATAATTAGTCATTTGTCCAGCAAACGACCTAAGGTCTCATCCATTTGCACATCTTGTATAATATCGTTTAAGAGAATAACCTTTACTCTTTATGAGAGCTATGATTCCATATCTATAAGCAAAGCTCAAATCGAATATAAGTCGTGTACCCAACGAACCGGTCTAATAGCTTACTACTTCGAGACGCTTTAGCCTTTGGAACATCAAATTACAAAGTCATAAACATGAAATCATTTACTTATTCAGGATTAAAGTTATTGCATAATGAACGTAAAAAGTGAATTAATCTAATCAAGTGGACTTATAAATTAATTACACTTTGGTCTAGTCCAATATATCACCATCACTAGGCAATATATCCATGTCTCTATTTAGGAGTCGGCTCGCTCCAGGTGGTCAAGACAAACCATCACCCTAATTGGCTTTAGACAATATAACTGTCTTCATATGAGTTAGATGCTCACTCTAACCCCATAGACTACGAACCCATTGCATGCATTATTCTAATAGTTTAAACACCAAGTAGTCAATGAGCTATATTTGCTTACATTTACTTTAACATGTAAATCTAAATGAGGACAGTATAACAAATATATAATGAAACAACCTCAAATATATTATTAATCAGTTTAATATAAATGAAATACAACTAAAATATCTTACACTCGCGATCGATGACATCCATGATGTCATCGGTCAATGGGATACCAAACCATGTCTGTTTATCAATATCACACAGAAATAAAATGTATTAAATAAGTATCAAATAATTTTAACTAAACGTGGCTTATTAAACGTACATTTTCATACCTTTAGCTTATCAAGAATCTTGGCTCGATCCTCCTCTGGAACTAACTCGTATGAGTTATAGTCTGGCGGAAGATTGTCCTGAGTATGAAGGCCGTACGCAGTCCCGAACATAGAGCCGTAATCACCAACGGCTTTGTCTGTCTCGCCCTCATAGTAGAAGTCCACCGGTAAAGGGCCCTTTGTTGCCATTTCTTGCATATTCTTAACCCCCTCGTCTCACCCCAACCTCACCGGACCCGTCGTGCGGGGGGAGTTACATGCAATGAAAGTTATGTTATATTGATTTCATTTGTAATATCATGAAATCTTTTTAAGTTTATGTAATTAAAATTTGTACCAAAATCACAATGTGCTAGTAGTCACTTAGGGGGACCCTGTGGAGGCTCAGACCCTCCTGCTGATCCCACACATGTTGCAACTGGACCAAAAATCTTAACCTATTGAAAAAAAAATGTAATGTTTATTTGTACACAAGGTCATTGTTTATGGTTAAGTTACAAAATACACAGGAAAAATCACAACAAAAAAATCAAAGAGAAAAGTACATAAATACTAATCATCATCACTGCTTATATATGCAACGATATCCTCATTGTTATTTGTGTCATTATCGTCTTCGTTATAGGATATCTCATCTTCAACATACTCCTCTAATGTTTTATTAATGATATCATCATCGTCAATGAAATCAATATCATCGTGAGTGTTGTTCGGTAAAATAGAATCCATATTTACTACAACATCGGACTGGATATCAGGTCGATTAAATGTTAATCTCACCAACTCTGATGTCTCAACTACCAAGTCAATTTTCGCGGAGCTGTCCTGTCACACCTTTGTCATTAATGATCTGATCTGGAAGATTCCATATATGTCGTTGCCCAAAGTGTTGAACAATTCTCCAGTTAGGACCGTTCATGAGATCATCAATATAAAAGACTTGTTGTGCTTGTGATGCAAGTATGAATGGATCATCTGCATACAATGAAGCATTGATGGCGATACTTGTTTTGTTTTATTCTTTTCTTTTCTTATCGAGTGTCAAACCACTTGCACTTGAAGAGAATAACAGAGAAGCCGTTTACGTATTTTAATTCGATGATGGCCTCCAACTGCCCATAGTATGGCGTATTTTCTGTACCAGGGACAAATATTCCACTATTATGTGTCTTTCGTCTACTGTTGCAATTGTATACAAGAAATTTGACACCATTGACTACACAACCAGTGTAAACACAGTAACAGAGGATACCGATGCAAGTGAAAACAGTTCATTCATGGCCTCTTGTGAATTATTCTGTCGGAGATGGTACATCTGGAACAAAGACTAATTGACACACGTTACTTATTATGATTTTCGATATCATACTAATGTAAATATCATTCACAACATTTAGTGGATATGTTTACCTTCAGGTAAAACCACAGGGCAAATTCTTTCTCTTGAGTTTTAACCAAATTAGTGCGACCGCTTTGTTGCAACTCCTCCATATGTTCACTACACAGGTCAATGGACATTCTTAGTAATGAACAATGAATTTAGTTTGTGTAGGATACAAAATAATTTATGGTACATTTATTTACCTGAGATATCTTTTGATTTCGGGACAGTTGTTCGAGATATACCATTCTGCTTTGATACGCATCGCATTATCTAATGTGGTAGGGGTCATCTTTCCGATAGAACAACATTGCGATTGAAATACACACAACATCGGATGTTGATCGGAATCATCTTTCTCAACCTATTTCCTTTCAGGTCTATTAAACCTGGTTTCAAGACCACGTAAATACATGAGGCAAAATGTCTAGGCTTCATTAACTACATACACCTCCGCTATTGGAAATATTGCTTTAGAGTCCCAAGATAAGGTTTAATTGGGTACATCCATCCCAAATGAACAGGACCAACTTCTTTGGCTTTTTCTGGCACGTGCAGAACAAGATGAACCATTTTATCGAAGAATGCAGGAGGAAAGATAGTTTCTAGTTTGCACAATATAATGACAATATTTTCCTACCCTTTCTCCAAATCACCAACATTTATTGTCCTCAAGCAAATAAACTGAAAAAAATTACACAACTCTACTATCCTGTCACCAATTTCTTTTGTCATGAAAGGATGAATGCCAGATGATGATAATCTTTGCATTATCACATGACAATCATGAGACTTTAAGCTGGTGATTTTATTGCTCCCCTCGATGAAATTTTTCCTCAAGTTGGATGCAAATCCGTCAGGAAACCTAACTGATGTAAAACTTTTGTCGATCAGACGATGATAAGGTGTTTGCTGCATGCGGTTTCATCCAACGGTTACCTTCCTTGTACAAATGAACCTCTGGCCATATGTTCATGTCCTTCAAGTCCTTTCTTGCTTTATCGGTGTCCTTTGTTTTACCTTATATGTTCAACAATGTTCCCAATAGATTATCACACACATTTTTCTCAATATGCGTGACATCCAAATTGTGAAGCAACAACAGCGACGACCAAGATGGCAACTCACAAAAAATGATTTTCTTTGACCAGTTTAGCTCTTGAAGCTCTCTCCTCCTTTTAACTCCTCCGAATTTTTCATGTTTGCAGGGCAATCTGGCATGAACATGCCATAACTGTTGCAGAATTTGATCAACAGTTTTCTGCTCTGGTGGATGTTTTTTCTCAATTTTTCCATCGAACTTTCTACTCCTCCGCATTCTATGTCCACCTGGAAGCCATCTGTGATGCCTGACGTAACCAATTTTACTCATGAGCTGCTTTGACGGTGTATCATCATTGCATGTTGGACATGCTTTGTATCCTTGACCACTCTAGCTGGATAAACTACTCCTAGTAGGAAAGTCATTAATTATTCACAACAACGCTGCTCGCATCTTGAATGAAATATCCATTACTGCATCCCGGATAATGATCCCTTCATTCCATAGCTCTTTCAACTCATCAACCAACGGCCCCTCAAATACGCATCAATATCTTTGTCCAGAGCAGTTGGCCCAGGAATCAACAAAGTAAGCATTAAGTATGGTGCCTTCATCATTAACCATGGAGGAAGACTGTATGCTGTCAAGATAACTGGCCACGTATTGTACGAGACACTCATGTTTCCAAACAGGTTAAAACCATCAGCCGCTAAACCCAAACAGTCATTTTGAGGGTCCTTAGCAAAATTAGTATACTTTCGATCGAGCTCTTTCCATGCTTCACCATCAACTGGATGCTGTAACACGCTTTCATCTTGCGAACGGCCTCGTGCGTACCATGTCATGTTGCTAGTAGTATGACGAGAAGCATACAAACGAATCAGTCAGTCTTTCAATGGAAAATAACGCAATACCGTATGTGGAACTTTCTTCCCTTTCACGTTCTTATTAACCCAACGACTCTCATGACACACTGGACATTCCTTTAAGATAGCATTCTCCTTCCAAAAAAGACAACAATCATACTTACAAGCGTGGATCTTTACGTATCCCAAACCGAGCTTGCTTAATTTCTTCTTTGCATCGAAATGCTAACTAGGGATCTTGAAATCTCTCGGAAATGCATCCTTTATCAACCGCAGTAGCAAATCCAAAAACTGGTTCGTCCATTTGCACATCACTTTTAAATGCATCAATTTCACAATAAAACTAAGAGAAGAATACTTTATACAGCCCGGATACAACTCTGTTTCTAATTATGTGAACATGTCTTTGTATTCTCCATAATGAATGTCGTCATCGGTAGTGTCCAAATCAACCTCGACATTATCAATCCTGGCATTAGTTTCATGTTGACCAGTAATAATATTATGAATAATTTCTAACATCTCATTAACTTGTTCAGAAGGTTCGCAGGTTCTAGTTTGAACATTGGCATTTTCTCCTCTGACCATCTGGTATACAATACATTAAAAGTGTTGCTAACAATATGCCTTTGAATGCTCTCTATTGGATGCAACCAGTGATTCAAACAGTGACGACACGGACATCTTACTATTCCACTGTCGTTGACATGATTTTTGGCAACTTCTATAAATTCTGAAACACTTAAAACGTTAATTAAATACTATAAATTAAAATTTAAAAAGTAAATATTAAATGTTATTAATTTAAAAAAAGTTAAGTGTATTTATATTACTAACCCTTAAAAAATTAAATAAAATAAATTATTAATTAATTAAAATAATTTATTGAACATTAAAAAAGTTGAATAAAATAAATTATTAATTACATATTAAAATAATTAATTAAAAATATGAATTAAAATAGATGCTATTAAATTATATTAATCTGAAAAAAGTTAATTAAAATAATAATAACGAACATTTAAAAATAAAAAAAATTAAATTAATATTAATATTCTTAAATCAAATATTGTTGATGGCATAAATTGCTCCGACCACCAAATCCTATTCCCGAGGACAAATCAGTCGTGAGGGGACGGCAAAATCGTATTCTTCCGCTCAAACCGGGTACTAATGACTCGAGTCGATTCGACTAGGAGATCCTTCCCGGGGAACTATGCTACCCGACCTGATCTTACCTCACCAGCGAGGTTTGCCATGTACTCGGGTTAGGCAGTATCCAGGGACGACATTGCTGACCTGGACAGCCAGCCCCGCGCACGTGGTATCACGCACATGACTGGTGGCGGCGCCTTGATGCAACACTCAGCCTACTACCTGACAACTGACGCATAGCCTCCCACTGCACCTATCATATCACCAACTTCCGCCACCTGTCCCTATTGGGGCTACACCTATTAGTACCGGCGGCAGCTCACCCTAGTGTCCCCTGATACCGGACCATGGACACGTGGCACCGGTCCATTGGACCTATAGCTCTTATGCGTCAGAAGCCTATATACCCGCCGGGAATGCAAGGAGGTCGACCTGATCGGGTCACCCAAATGCCCGAGCCCGTGGAGAATGCCTATAAATAGAGAATCAACCCACAAACTCAGGTGTGGATATTTTTTCTTGCCAAAACTCTGCCTCTCCACTTGCTCATCAGTACCCTTACTGACTTAAGCATCGGAGTGCCCGTGGCAGACACCGTACCGATGTCCCCATCACTTCAAGGTGCTTCCATTTTGCAGGTGACCAGTTGCAGAGTGACCATGCAAGTACATCTCAGTCCGAACATTCACATCGGGTGTTGTGCCAGAGATTTTCGACATCAACATTTTGGTGCTAAAAGGAGGGCCCACGCCTTTCTAGCAATAGCAACTTCATCACACGTGCTCCCCGAGCGCCCGACCACTACCAAGTCATGGATGAGGGAGCCAGCCAGGATGTCCAAGGCCTTGACAACGCAGCTCTTACCAGTTCACAGAGCACCAAACGGCCCCAATGTCAGCGAGGTGCACGAGCACAGCGCAAACCCACAAAGACGGAAATCCTCATCAAGAACGTCAAGAACCTGACCGAGATCGTTAGAGTTGTAATGACCCGCCTAGCACAGGCCGTTGCCATACATACATACATACTGAACTTCTCATACATACTTACATACTTACGAAAAACAACGGAAATAATTTTTTTTTTTTACAGACATAAAAGCGTATAACGCGTGCATCATATAAACGTGTCTGTAGTAAGGATTTTAAACATAAAATAAATACATAAGAAAACAAAACGCGTAGCGGCTAGATTTCCCACATTTCACAGTTTGCCCCGCCACGCCCTTCCATCTTGCATCAACCATTGCTGACAGGTTGTTTACCTACAGCATAGACGTAAGACAGTGAGCTTTCGCTCAGCAAGTACAACTTCCTATACCGCGACATAAATAAACATAATCTAACCTTACATATTCTAACTTAACTTATCATACATATCGTACCACTTCTTAACTTCATTCATCATAGCATAACATACACATCATAATACATGGTCCATTTATGCTCGTATTATGCTCAATTCATTCTTAACTTACTTTCATTACTTATCTTACTTATGGGCCCCATAATATAAGTGTCCGTACCGGACGCGTAACTATGGACTTACTCTTGCCATAGCTCAACCCGACCTCATGCGGGTCAGTACGACACAGGTAAGCTCGCTTGCCATCATAACTTTCATCGTTTTATATCTTGATCTTATTCTTATTAATTGGTGAACATGCTTCGTGATGTCTCACACATTTAAATCATGATCCTATCTTAACCATATCATAGCCATAACATATCCTATATCCTCTCATAACATGATTCTAGCATATTTCATAATATTTCATAGCACATGACATAACATACTACATCGCCTAGCATATTATAACACATAACATGGCATATATAACACATCATAGCATTTAACCCTTTTAGAACACATGGCATAACATAACATATAATATAGCATTTCATAATTCATAGCATCTTTCATAACATTTCCTAACCTATTATAGCACTTAACATATAGAGCATAGCATTTTCTATCACTTAGCATGTAGCATTTACGTCACATAACATTTTCATCATACTTAGGAAAGTATACACAACAAAGCCTATGCTGTAGGCGGAGTTGTACTTACCTCTCTTGCTATGTCCTGCGTAGTACTGCCCTTTCTCTGAGTACAGCTGCAGGTTTCCTCCTGCTTGTTTAAGGACATAGGTGAGGGTCTAATTAGTATTGTGGAATGTTGGTAATCTAACCAACATGCCTACATAATCCTAATTGTATGTCCCCAATACTAGATGTCTTACTGGGTTACAAATAGTAACCTTATGTGCTAAATCATCATATATACCGTTAGGGTTAGGTTACCTTCCTAACCTTGGGCTTTATCTTTGTTCATAAACCATTTGGTTACTTCAATTAACCCTATATCTTAGTCCAATTTATTAATCTTGGTATCCTTTAGGGTTATCTTGACTAACCCTTAAGGTTATTTGTAGTCAAACTTTTGGTCAACTAAGGTCAACCCTATACGGGTCAAACTTGAGCTTTAGGCTTTGGCCTGGTAACTCGGATATCACTTCCGGTTATTACCCGTAATCATCTTGCTTACCTAATTTGGTTTAAAAATATCAATTTTCCATTTCTTTGGAAACTTGGGTAAATTAACTTCAAAAATCTTTTACTTAACTCATAAAAATTCATATTCTTGAAATAGGTCTTTGTAAAAATCATTTAGGGCTAGAAACTGCCTTTGGAACAGTTTCCTTAGTCAAAACAGTGGTTTTGGGAAAGATACAATTTTTTTTTTCCGAACTGTTTTTAGAAAACCCTGTGCA
Organism: Ficus hirta; assembly: GCA_038430175.1. Taxonomy (NCBI): domain Eukaryota; kingdom Viridiplantae; phylum Streptophyta; class Magnoliopsida; order Rosales; family Moraceae; genus Ficus; species Ficus hirta. The sequence continues at coordinate 4,668,522 of CM076597.1, forward strand.
GGAATTTCATGTTCCCTGCACAGTCTTTATAAAACCGTGTCAGTTTAAAGATCCATTCCGATTTTGAAAATGTTGTCTTCACGAAAGTTCTAGCTCTCGAAAACTCCTAAAACTTTCGTGTTTTACGAAAAATTCAATTCGGACTCTAACTGATTCATATTGACGTTTGAACTCACCTGGTCGTGCACAAATCCTGGGCACGGATCAGGCTCGGTTTTTCGTGAAAACGAAGGAAAAATTGGGCACGGATCAGGCTCGGTTTTGGAGCCTTATTTTGGAAATCTGTCCTCGTTGCCCTCAAGGAAAAATCGTTCTCTACAACTTTTATGTTTTACGTTTTTCCCAATTCGGCCTCTAAAGGCCTCAAATTCCACTTTTTAGAAAACTGGGCAGTTCACATCCGAACTGGTAGTTTTTGATCTCACATTCATTTTTCGTCCTATTTCGTGTAAGCTAACTCAACCGAACACGCGGGAGCCTAGATAGCACACATGTAGCATTTTTTAACGTCCCACATGAACAAACATGCAACTCAAACGCGCCCATGCAAACCAAAAACCAAATTGTCCTAGCCTAGGTTTGCATGGTTCTAGGTTGTCTCAACATCCATACATTCACATACCATTCTATAATCAAAACTAACAACCTAACATGAACTTCTAGAATCGGTTTGCACATAAAAACAGGGGACATACAATTCATCATCCATCTCGCATGCACCCTAGCATTAAATCAAACATAAGCATAAAATTAAAGCTCATAACAAAATTAAACATCAAACCACCCTTAAAGCCTAAATCAAGCACCACATCTAATCAATCTAGGGCAAAGAAAACTTGAGCTTATGCTCTTACATCCTCTCAACTTGAAATACAAATAAATTTCAAATTGAAAGCTTAATTGCAAGCTTAGGGCTTAAAGAAAATACCTTGATTCAAGACAAGGCTTAGGCTTAGGGTTTGGGGTCCAAAATCCTTTCCTTCTTTTGGTCTCCACAACCGGTTCTCACCCTAGCTAGGGGCACCAAAATTTTCTTGGCCTCTTGCTTGGTTCACCACAACTTCGGCCACACCACCAAGGCTTCCTACCTCAAATTTTTCTCTTCCTTTTCTCCTCCCCCCCCCCCCCCCCCCCACACTCGGCAACTTAGCCAAAGTGGTTCAAAAATTTTCCAAACCTTTCCTTGGCTTTCTAGATGAAAATCCGAATTCCCTTTAAGCAAAACCCCTTTGGAAATTTTGATTTTCTCTTCTCCCTTTTCTCTCCCTAATGGTCGGTTTTTGGTGAAGAAAAAAGACAAGAGTTTGGCTAGGATTTTGAATAAAATGATTTAAATCTCTCACCTATTTATAGAGGTGGAGAAACTTTGCTAAATTGCACAAAAACCCCAAAAAAATTAACAATTGTGCAATGGGAGGGTGAGGTGGCCGGCCATATGCTTGGTGAACAAGCAAAAATTTCTTTCCAAGCTTAAAGAAATAAATTATGATGTCATAAATAAAAGGTGAGGTGATGTCATTCACCTTAGGCCTTGTTTGGCTCTTTTCCTCAATAACCAGTCCATTTTTAAGCTACACAGATATTTCCAATACTGTGTTCACTTATACACAGTATTTTTATACTGTTCTGCAGTCCAAAGTTTATCTGTGTAAAAATGGACAGTATAAAATTTTTCTTATTTTTCCGAGCCCTTTTTGTCTTTAATTCCTACTAGGTGTGCTTGATTTTCTAAGGTGGTTTTTAAAGCCTATTCATGCTATCTCAACCGTAAAGATGGTTTTCGCAGTATACTTTATTTCACAATACTGCAAAGTCAATCCTTTGACCATTCTTGGTCAAACTTTGACTTTCTTTAAATCATGTACTTTTTGGTCCCTTTTGACTCGAAAGGTCCGTTGCTAATCTACATAATCCATTTTGAGTTTTATTGAACCTGCAAAACTCATAAAATGTAAGAAAACTCTTAACCGAGCTTTTCTTTCAATAATACCTCTGTGGTATACATTTAATTCCTTTGGAAGGAAATAGTAATATCGGAAAAATCTAGGTATTACAATCTACCCCCTTCAAAATTTTCGTCCTCGAAAATCAGAATAATTCGGGGTAGTTCTTTCCGATTGGCCATTAGTTTGGGGTGAAAAACGTATTGAACTTCAATTTCGACCCCATGGCAGTAGGAACATTCGTCCAACATCGAGAAATGAAACGTCCATCCCGGTCTGAGTTGATTGATTTTGGCACTCCATGCAGTTTAATGATCTGGGCTACGTAGATTTTTACTAATCTTTTCACCGAAAAGGTGACTTGGTTAATCTATCCATGATAACTCAAATCGTGCCATTTCCACTTGTAGTCCTGGGCAATCCTACTACAAAATTCATAGTAGTTTGCTCCTATTTCCATTCTAGAAGCTCTATTTTCTGCAAATCTCCTTTAGGATGTCGGTGTTCGGCCTTAACTTTCTGACAAGTTAGGCACTTTGACACGAATTCCGTCACTTTATTCTTCATGTTTGGCCACCAATAATTCTCTCAGAAGTCTTGGTACATCTTAAAAGCTCCTGGATGTACCGAATATGGCGTCTTATGGGCTTCTGACATTATCTGATCCTTCATTGCCAAAATTAATCCGGTTGTTGAGCTCCGCAAGTCCGTAGAGGTTAAACTTTTCCTTGTCGTAAGAGTTAAACGTCTCTCAACGCTTTTAGTAATCAAACTTAGCGTTGTAATAACTTAAGAAATTCGTTTCTAAGATCACATCGAAATCCTAAAACTTGATTGCGATGAGATCTACAAGCAATTCTCTGCCATTATAACTACAAAAGTATTTTGCATTAAAATATTCGGATCACAAAATCTCTCCAAAAAGGCAAAGAAATTTTAAAAAGGCTGTTTTAAACTATCTATACTACTTCCTAATTTCTGGGCAAACTTTATAAATACAAACAAGTGAGTGGCACCAGAATTAGATAATGCAATAATGTCTTATGTGGCGATAAGGATCTATCTTGTCACTTCATGCGAAGTTCCAGCTTCGGCATCTCCATTAGTGTAGGCATAAATTCTAACTTGGGGTTCAGGAGCCTCTAATCTTCCTTGCGAAATTGAGGGTCCTTCGAGCCTTGCCTGGACTGCATGTAACTGGCTGCTTGCATTCCGGTTTGCATAAGAGGGGTTCTGGTTCTGGTTCTGGTTGTTCTGGGGGCAGCTCCGTGCATAGTGCCCTTCCTTGCCACAAAGGTAGCAAGCATTTGTCCCCATTCTGCATACCCCCTGATGTTTCTTCCTACACGTTGCGCACACCGGGTAGTAAATGTTAGTATCCTCATTTCCTTGATTATTTTTCTTTTGAGGAAAATTCCCTTGTTGATTCGGGCCCGAGAAATTTCCTTTTCTCTTGTTCCTCTCAGATTGTTTGGAACCTTGTATAGGGTTGCTAGCTTGGCCTTTCGGGTGCGACTCCGAGTCTTGTCGAGGCTGCGTTGGTTTTGCTGCCGCCTTTTCCTCCCTTTTTGCCTTGAAAATTTGAGCCATAGCTTCCTTATCCTGGTTAATCCAGTATTCGGCTCTTATCACCCGACTTATGCAGTCAGACACCAAGGTAGGGGGGCTGCTGCCAGCACTCACTTGTTTGGCGATGTCGGTTCGAAACATCTTCATCATCTTTCGTACCTTCTCTGTTTCACTCGACACCAAATCTGGACATAACCGAGCTAACTGTTCAAACTTCTTTACGGCCTCCATTACCGTCATCGAACCCTGTCTAAAGCTTGTGAACTCATCTTGTTGAGCAGCAAGGATCTCTCTATTGTAGTACATTGCGCGGAACTCGGTCACAAAATCTTGCCAGCTCATGGCCATAACATCACGGCGCATTTGTACGGTCATCCACCAATGTCGCGCATCCTTTTTCAGGGCAAAAGAAGCGCACAGAACTTTCTCTTGTTCCGTTAGTCGCATGAAATCCAAGATAACTTGGATATCGATCAACCAATTGTCCACGGCAATCGGGTCCGTCTGGCCTTCGAACTCAGGCGCCTTCATTCGCCTGAATCGCTCGTACAGTAGGTCCTCCCTCACTGGCTGTAGGTTCACTTGCCCTCCAGCGGGTGCCATCGGAATGTTAGCATTCTGAGGAATTTCTGGCTGAAGCTCAGGTTGAACTGCTGGTTGAGCCTCAGGTACCGGGGGTACTACTGGTGGTACTGGTTGAGCTCGGGGTGGAACCTCGTTAATCTGAGGTCCCTGGTTCATCCGAGCTATCTGAGCTCGAAGTCTGTCCGTCTCCTGCTGCTGTTCTAGCAGCTGCCGTTGTAGATTAGCTACAATGGTTGCGAGGTCTGGCTCGGGCGGGTTAAGTGGTACCGTTCTACGTGGACTTACCATCTTCTAAATCCTATCACAAGAAAAGATATCATCGTACTATTAGTATCCTTTCTTTCATACAGGACTTATCGTATCATGAATTAACACATCATATCGTAATATCATACATTTCACACCATAACATAAAAGGCATCATTGTATCATATCAGATACTTATCATAACATAACTTTCATAATATATAACATACTCTTGTTATATATCCCGTGTCTGCACGGTCTTTTTGTACATTTCAAAAGTACATTAGGTACATACTCTGTATATCGTAATTTACAATACTGTAATTACAAATTGATTACGTCATACTGTACATACATATCTTTATATATACATGGTCAATAATGGGATGGAAGTGTCTACCACTTTACCATCCTGCAAAAGTACAAGCCTATATTCAAAAAAAAAAAAAAAAGCTAGTACATACAATCCTAGGGTCAAAAGTACATACACACATCAGTCCTAACTAGACTATAATCTCAAGCGTGATCATCGAAATGTCGGACTCTGCGTCGGAGTCTACGTCCCAATCTCCATCGTAGAATAGTATCTCCTCGGGATCACCCTTGGCGTCATCAATGTCCTTCACCCAGTCACCCTGCTCGGCCTCGGGCTCCATATCGTCCTCCTCGTCCTCGTCGTCACTAGAGATGATAATAACGGGAGGGTCTTCTGGTGGGTCCACCGGAGCAATCAAATCATCAGCAGCGCCCTCGGCGTCCATCTGGTCCTCAGCCTCCTGGGCTGGGATCTCCTGTACGGGCATGGCGGGAATCGGGTCCTCGGGAAATATCGGACCTACCTCATACTGAGGCTCTCTTATCCCGGCATCATCGACTGGGACCAGATACTCATCCATATATGCGTCAGCCTGCGCCATATGTGCTGTAACCTCAGCCTGCAAGGTGTCATCCATCATATCCCCAACTGTCCTCTCTAGCATGGGCTCCATGACAAACCGTCGGATACGAGGTGGTACCCCGTTCCGCAATATCACCAATGCCTGCAGCTGGGGTGAGGCATATCCTGAGGAATATAGGGCAGCATGGCCTCCTGAAATCTGCAGCAGTAATGGCCCATAGACTCCTGCGGGTACGCGTGCCAATCTGCCACGAAACTCTGGTATCGCCTATAATGCATGTCTCGATAGATCTCGGGATCTCGGTACTGCTCATCGTCACCGGGCCCTTCCATTGGAATCGGCCCTTATCGTGCAAGTATTACAGCGCGGAAATGTGCCCACGTCCGACTGGGCATCTGCTGCTCTCCGTAGATCATCCACCATAGCCTAGCGTCCTCGATCAGGCAACGACTAGCTAACGAGACCTGTAAACGGTCCTCGATGTGGCAGGTGTAGAAAATCATCTCCATGTCGTATAACCAAGCCGATACCGTGACCGATCATCCCGTACCGTCATATAAAGGAGGACGTGATCCGTAAAATGCCGTAACTGTCACGCGATCCGCATCGATCCGTGCGGGATCCATATCCATGCGTCTATCATAGCATAATCCCATCATAATTACTTACACATATACATAAAACATAAATTTAACTTACAATGATGGTGGCGATGACAGGCAGACTGTGAAATCATATCGCAGGGAACCGCTCTGATACCAACTCTGTAACGACCCACCTAGCACAGGCCATTACCATACATACATACATACTGAACTTCTCATATATACTTACATACTTACGAAAAACAGCGGAAATATATATATATATATATATTTTTACAGACATAAAAGCGTATAACGCGTGCATCATATAAACGTGTCTGTAGTAAGGATTTTAAACATAAGATAAATACATAAGAAAACAAAACGCGTAGCGGCTAGATTTCCCACATTTCACAGTTTGCCCCGCCACGCCCTTCCATCTTGCATCAACCATTGCTGACAGGTTGTTTACCTACAGCATAGACGTAAGACAGTGAGCTTTCGCTCAGCAAGTACAACTTCCTATACCGCGACATAAATAAACATAATCTAACCTTACATATTCTAACTTAACTTATCATACATATCGTACCACTTCTTAACTTCATTCATCATAGCATAACATACACATCATAATGCATGGTCCATTTATGCTCGTATTATGCTCAATTCATTCTTAACTTACTTTCATTACTTATCTTACTTATGGGCCCCATAACATAAGTGTCCGTACCGGGCGCGCAACTATGGACTTACTCTTGCCATAGCTCAACCCGACCTCATGCGGGTCAGTAAGACATATGTAAGCTCGCTTGCCATCATAACTTTCATCGTTTTATATCTTGATCTTATTCTTATTAATTGGTGAATATGCTTCGTGATGTCTAACACAATTAAATCATGATCCTATCTTAACCATATCATAGCCATAACATATCATATATCCTCTCATAACATGATTCTAGCATATTTCATAATATTTCATAGCACATGACATAACATACTACATCGCCTAGCATATTATAACACATAACATGGCATATATAACACATCATAGCATTTAACCCTTTTATAACACATGGCATAACATAACATATAACATAGCGTTTCATAATTCATAGCACCTTTCATAACATTTCCTAACCTATTATAGCACTTAACATATAGAGCATAGCATTTTCGATCACTTAGCATGTAACATTTACGTCACATAACATTTTCATCATACTTAGGCAAGTATACACAACAAAGCCTATGCTGTAGGCGGAGTTGTACTTACCTCTCTTGCTATGTCCTGCGTAGTACTGCCCTTTCTCTGAGTACAGCTGCAGGTTTCCTCCTGTTTGTTGAAGGACATAGGTGAGGGTCTAATTAGTATTGTGGAATGTTGGTAATCTAACCAACATTCCTACATAATCCTAATTGTATGTCCCCAATACTAGATGTCTTACTGGGTTAGAAATAGTAACCTTATGTGCTAAATCATCATATATACCGTTAGGGTTAGGTTGCCTTCCTAATCTTGGGCTTTATCTTTGTTCATAAACCATTTGGTTACTTCAATTAACCCTATATCTTAGTCCAATTTATTAATCTTGGTATCCTTTAGGGTTATCTTGACTAACCCTTAAGGTTATTTGTAGTAAAACTTTTGGTCAACTAAGGTCAACCCTATACGGGTCAAACTTGAGCTTTAGGCTTTGGCCTGGTAACTCGGATATCACTTCCGGTTATTACCCGTAATCATCTTGCTTGCCTAATTTGGTTTAAAAATATCCATTTTCCATTTCTTTGGAAACTTGGGTAAATTAACTTCAAAAATCTTTTACTTAACTCATAAAAATTCATATTCTTAAAATAGGTCTTTGTAAAAATCATTTAGGGCTATAAACTGCCTTTGGAACAGTTTCCTTAGTCAAAACAGTAGTTTTGGGAAAGATACAATTTTTTTTTTCCGAACTGTTTTTGGAAAACCCTGTGCAGGAATTTCCTGTTCCCTGCACAGTCTTTATAAACCGTGTCAGTTTAAAGATCCATTCCGATTTTGAAAAAGTTGTCTGCATGAAAGTTCTAGCTCTCGAAAAATGTTAAAACTTTCGTGTTTTACAAAAAATTCAATTCGGACTCTAACTAGTTCATATTGCCGTTTGAACTCACCTGGTCGTGCACAAATCCTGGGCACGGATCAGGCTCGGTTTTTCGTAAAAAAGAAGGCCATTGGAGCCTTATTTTGGAAATCCGTCCTCGTTTTCCTCAAGGAAAAATCGTTCTCTACAACTTTTATGTTTTACATTTTTCCCAATTCGGCCTCCAAAGGCCTCAAATTCCACTTTTTAGAAAACTGGGCAGTTCACATCCGAACTGGCAGTTTTTGTTCTCACATTCATTTTACGTCCTATTTCGTGTAAGCTAACTCAACCGAACACGCGGGAGCCTAGATAGCACACATGCAGCGTTTTCTAACGTCCCACATGAACAAACATGCAACTCAAACGCGCCCATGCAATCCAAAAACCAAACTGTCCTAGCCTAGGTTTGCATGGTTCTAGGTTGTCTCAACATCCATACATTCACATACCATTCTATAATCAAAACTAACAACCTAACATGAACTTCTAGAACCGGTTTGCACATAAAAACAGGGGACATATAATTCATCATCCATCTAGCATGCACCCTAGCATTAAATCAAACATAAGCATAAAATTAAAGCTCATAACAAAATTAAACATCAAACCACCCTTAAAGCCTAAATCAAGCACCACATCTAATCAATCTAGGGCAAAGAAAACTTGAGCTTATGCTCTTACATCCTCTCAACTTGAAATACAAATAAATTTCAAATTGAAAGCTTAATTGCAAGCTTAGGGCTTAAAGAAAATACCTTGATTCAAGACAAGGCTTAGGCTTAGGGTTTGGGGTCCAAAATCCTTTCCTTCTTTTGGTCTCCACAACCGGTTCTCACCCTAGCTAGGGGCACCAAAATTTTCTTGGCCTCTTGCTTGGTTCACCACAACTTCGGCCACACCACCAAGGCTTCCTACCTCAAATTTTTCTCTTCCTTTTCTCCTCCCCCCCCCCCCCCCCCCCACACTCGGCAACTTAGCCAAAGTGGTTCAAAAATTTTCCAAACCTTTCCTTGGCTTTCTAGATGAAAATCCGAATTCCCTTTAAGCAAAACCCCTTTGGAAATTTTGATTTTCTCTTCTCCCTTTTCTCTCCCTAATGGTCGGTTTTTGGTGAAGAAAAAAGACAAGAGTTTGGCTAGGATTTTGAATAAAATGATTTAAATCTCTCACCTATTTATAGAGGTGGAGAAACTTTGCTAAATTGCACAAAAACCCCAAAAAAATTAACAATTGTGCAATGGGAGGGTGAGGTGGCCGGCCATATGCTTGGTGAACAAGCAAAAATTTCTTTCCAAGCTTAAAGAAATAAATTATGATGTCATAAATAAAAGGTGAGGTGATGTCATTCACCTTAGGCCTTGTTTGGCTCTTTTCCTCAATAACCAGTCCATTTTTAAGCTACACAGATATTTCCAATACTGTGTTCACTTATACACAGTATTTTTATACTGTTCTGCAGTCCAAAGTTTATCTGTGTAAAAATGGACAGTATAAAATTTTTCTTATTTTTCCGAGCCCTTTTTGTCTTTAATTCCTACTAGGTGTGCTTGATTTTCTAAGGTGGTTTTTAAAGCCTATTCATGCTATCTCAACCGTAAAGATGGTTTTCGCAGTATACTTTATTTCACAATACTGCAAAGTCAATCCTTTGACCGTTCTTGGTCAAACTTTGACTTTCTTTAAATCATGTACTTTTTGGTCCCTTTTGACTCGAAAGGTCCGTTGCTAATCTACATAATCCATTTTGAGTTTTATTGAACCTGAAAAACTCATAAAATGTAAGAAAACTCTTAACCGAGCTTCTCTTTCAATAATACATCTGTGGTATACATTTAATTCCTTTGGAAGGAAATAGTAATATCGAAAAAATCTAGGTATTACAAGAGTACTCGTGGATGCGCATTGAGAAACGCACAACGTACAACTCCCCCAAGCACAACCAGAAGCAGCCGCGTCGACGCCGACTAGGCCGCCCGAGTCTGCCGGTCAGCCACGGAACCTGTCGCCCGAGACTGACAGGAGGAGTAACCGGACCAATCGGGAGAGCCTAAGACATCAACCGCGAGAGGTGGAGCTTGACCCGAGTAGAAAACGCTTGAGGAGCCGCAACTATCAGGCCACCCACTTGAGAGTAGCCGCGTCGCCGGCGATCACAAGGCATGACCGGAGAGACACTGTGAACGTGCGCGGGAGCACGACCTCTGTGTTCGACCGTCTAGGAGAGGTCGGGGTCAGCTGCCAACGGATCCGAGACCGCTCAGTTGACAAACTGGCGAAAGAAGAGAAGGACAACTAGAACAGACTGGATCACCTCCAGCGGCAACTAGACCAGATTATGGGCCAGCAGTATGGGCTGAAGTAGTTGACCCCCCCTTACCCCGGCTATAATGGCTGCACCATACCCGGCCAGGTTCAAGATGCCGTCCATGGTGTCTTACGATGGCTCCACAGATGCGGATGAGCACCTCGAGAATTATCAAGCACATATGCTCATCTAGAATGCCAACGAAGCTGCCCTTCGCAAGGCTTTTTGCCTGACCCTGACCGGTGCTGCCCGACAATGGTATCAGAGATTGATGCCTGGGTCGATCAGCTCCTTTAAACAACTGGCGGACGCCCTTGCAGCCACGTTCCTGGGTTCGAAGACCAGAAAGATGGAGACATCGTACTTGTTTGGGATAAAACCAGGCGAGAGTGAACCACTTAAAGAGTACCTTGATCGCTTCGATAAGGCCGTAGTGCAAATCAAGAGTTGTTCTGATGACACCTTGATACAGGCGTTCTCAGAAGGCATCGAAGATAGGTGGCTAGTCTGGACACTCGCCTACGACGTGCCACCGACCTTTGCACACTTGAGGGGGATTGCTTGGAAGCATGCCGAGGCGGACGAGTATGTTAGAGGGCGAGGTATAGCAGCCCGAGAACAATCACGACTTCCCAGAAGGAAGTCGGATAAAAAAGTGGTAGGACAGAGTCGACCAGAGAAGGGGAAGGCCGTGAACTCAGATGTCAGAAGGGCTAAAGCGTCCCCTGGCCCAAGAACTCTGGCGGGAAGGTTCCACCAATACACCCCACTGGTCACCACCATCGAGTTGTTGGTCTGAAACGGCCATTTGCGGGAGTTTGTGGAGAAGATTATCACCCCCGCGGGTGCAGCGAATAGGACGACACCGAGTACACACCCCAACCCGGGACCGAGTAACCAACCTAATGATTCAGAGCCAGAGCACATTGTCCACACAATCTTTGGTGGAAATGCTACTGCTGATGCCGCCAGTACCTGGAGAAGCTATGTCTGTGTAGCGAGGCGGTTTGTTCGCAGGGAATACATAAACATGGCGAAGCACGTTGCCAAAATCTGCCGCCAAGACAGTACCCCAATCACCTTCACCGATGATGAAGCTGACAGACTGCTCCACCCACATAACGATACATTGATTGGAGAAATCCGAATTACGGACAACATTGTACGTCGCGTCCTCATCGACAACGGGAGCTCAGTCGATATCCTATTCATGAATGTATTCACAAGGCTGAAGATCGAGGGAGCTGTGCTGACGTCTGCCCGGACACCGTTATATGGGTTTGCCGGCGAGTGAATCCGAGTAGCCGACACTGTTTGTCTCCCGATCACCATCAGGGACGGTCCGGAGAGAGCGATTCGGATGGTGGAGTTTATTGTCGTGGACCGGCCATCTGTCTACAACATCATCCTAGGGAGGCCGACCCTCAATGCATTGAAAGTGGTGGTTTCTACATACCACCTAGCCATAAAGTTCCCCACCGCAGGTGGAGTTGGTGTCTTTCCGGGAAACCAGGAAGGGGCCAGAAAGTGCTACATAGAGACGGTGAACAAGGTGTGCCACAAGGCCCCTGAACCGACCATCATGACGACCATTTTCAAGGTGGATGAGATTGATACGCCAGACAGCGAGATCAAACGTTTGAGTGAACTAGATCCCCGGATACCCAAGGAGAAGATCTGGGCACACCCCATCGAGGACCTGGTCCTGTATCAGCTAGACCCCGAGCACCCGGAGAGGACAGTAATGCTCGGGTCAACACTCAACCCGGATGTCGGAGCGAAGCTCGAGCGTTTCCTCCAGGACCACAAGGATGTCTTCACCTGGTCCCATGAGGATATGCCCGGAATTGACCCAGCAGTGATGAGCCACCAGTTGTGTGTGAACCCGAAACACAAACCGGTGGTTCAGAAGAGAAGAGCCTCAATCCAGAAAGATACGAGGCCATCAACGCAGAGGTAAAGAAGCTGCTCGCAGTAGGTTTTATCTGGGAAGTGACCTATCCGGAGTGGTTGGCCAACGTAGTCCTAGTCAGGAAATCCAACGGGAAATGGCGGGTTTGTATAAACTACACCGACCTGAACAAAGCTTGTCCTAAGGATTACTTTCCCCTTCCCCGGATAAACCAGCTCGTGGATGTAACCGCAGGACATGAACTGCTCAGCTTCATGGACGTGTACTCGGAGTACAACCAGATTCCGCTGAGCAAGTCTAACTAGGCCAAAACATCATTCACGACAGACCAAGGGCTCTACTGTTACTAGGTCATACCGTTTGGTCTCAAGAACGCTAGGGCGACCTACCAGCGACTCATGAACAAGATGTTCGCCCCATTTATCAGGAGGTCCATGGAGGTGTATGTGGACGACATGTTGGTGAAGAGTTGACGCGCGAGCGACTACATCAAGGATCTTCGAGATTGTTTCAACACCCTGTGGCAGTACAGGATGAAGTTGAACCCCAGCAAGTGTGCATTCGACATGGAGTCGGGAAAGTTCCTCGGATTCATGGTGAACCATCAGGGTATCAAGGTTAACCCGGTCAAGTTCCAGGCCGTCGTGGACCTACAACCTCCACGAACAATCAAGGAAGTCCAAAGACTGACCGGGATGGTGGCAGCCCTTTCCCGGTTCGTGTCGAGATCCATCGACAAGTATTTCTCATTCTTCCAAGCGTCAAGGGCAAAGGCAATATTAACTTGGTCGACAAATGCAAAGAAGCCTTCAAAGGCCTGAAAACGTACCTGGCGAGTCCACCACTGCTGTTAAAACCACTTCCTGGGAAAGTGCTGTATGTGTATTGATAAATGTACAAAAACACATTTTTGTTCACATAATCTATTAGATAATTTATGTTTTAAATGTGTATTTTCATAATTTTAATTCATAATATTTTATTTTAAAAATATTTAATATTTTATTTATTTTGATTGATTTTATTTTCCTTTCCTCTTCTTTTTTCCGCAGGCATAACCATTACTGGGCTCAATCCATGGGCGCGTCACTCCAGCCATGATCCAAGCCCACGAGATTTCTGGGCTACTCAGGCAGCCAATCCAAAGCCCAAGCCCGCGCCCAACTAGCTGCCACTCCAGCTGCTCTCTCCACGTGCACCAACTCAATCCCAGGCGTGAATCCAGCTACCAGCCAGGCCCGAGATCCAAGCCTGCAGCTCCAGTCCAAACCGCGTGATCCAAGCCCGTAATTCCCTCCAGCTGTCAGGCCTGCCATCGCAATCCTAGCCCGCAAGAATCTCGGGCCGGATTCTCAGCCATCAAGCACCCAAAATCCATCCATTCCTTCCAGCTGGTTTACCGCGAATCTCCACTTGATTAACCAGCCTGTGTAGCGGATTTGTGGGCTAAAAATCTTCCCTAGCATGTTGGATTCAAGCCTATATAATGAGGGCTCCTCAAATGGTCGGGGGGTTGTTCTTCCTTTTGTTTTTGGCTGAATTTGTAGTATTATCCCCTTATTCTTGCATTTTTCATCTCATGTTTTCTTGTTAGAATTTTGTGAGATGAATTGCAAGTTAGGCTAGAGTTCTTGGGTGAGACTAGAGATGATCTTATATGTCTAGTGAACTTATTTGGGTTTTGATTCTCCAATGATTTGTAATGTTTACACATTTGAGTAAATAATTTTTCTTTCATCTCATTTCTTTCTCATATCGATATATTTTATTGTCAACTTCTATATAAATTTAGTCAAGCTCTTTTTATGTGAATTGTTGCATGATAAGATATATTGATAGTCTTATTTTATAAGTAGTCTTTTACTGCAATATTACTTATGGTATATTGTCGCTTTTGGATTTCTTATAAGATAATTTTTGCTAGTTCTTCATGTGAGAATTTTATTTACTCAAATACATTTTAATTCACGAGTTCTTCAAATCTTTATTTTCCGGTTGATTGTTTGGGATGTGAAACTTTCAATTGAGTTATTTTATGAATTAAAATCCAAATAGGTAAACGAAACATATAGGGGATTCTCGATGTCTTACCATTTTTGATTTTTGAATTTACTCCTTTTTAAATTACGTTGTCTTTAAATTTGTTTTAAAAATCACAAAAATACTTCCCCTTCTTCTCTCTTTGTTTATTTATTTCTCTAACGTTTCTGTTCCGCTAATATTTTCTTATTTGTTTTATCACCTCCTCGTGGGATCGACCGTCCTAATTCTACTGCAATCGACCGCTTGTTTTTGTACACATTTGGGCGTAATCATGTATCTAGCCGTCTCCGAGAAGTCTATCAGCTCCGTCTTGATTCGAGAAGACGACAAGGTGCAGTTTCCCGTCTACTATAGCAGCAAGGCATTTCAAGGGGTAGAAGGGAGGTACACCCCTCTGGAAAAACTAGCCCTGGCATTGGTCTCATCGGCCTGCAAGTTGAGGCCCTACTTCTAAGGTCATCCATTCCGCCAGGTTTCGCAAAACCCCGAGTTGTCGGGATGGATTGTGAAATGGGTGATAGAGCTCAGAGAATTCGACATCAAGTACATTCCCCGGACAGCGATCAAAGCACAAGCACTGGCTGATTTTGTGGCTGAATTCATAGGGGCTCCCGGAGCAGCTTCAGAAAGCTCGAAGAAGCCAGTAGACACGCCCGGGGAAGATGATCGAATTGCTCCTGACCATAGCATCGAGGGTGAAAGCTGTTCGTGGACGGATCCTCCAACTCAGGGTGCTCCGGGGCAGGGCTAGTTCTTGTGAGCCTGGATCAGTATAAGACCAGCCAAGCACTCCACTTTAACTCCAAGGCGTTCAACAATGAACCGGAATATGAAGCGGTTATAGCCAGACTGGGATTAGCCCGGGAACTCGGGGTGGAAGACATCGAAGTTTTTAGCGACTCGATGCTCATCTTCAACCAGGTAACCGGGGAATTCTAGGCAAAGGAGGAGCGAATGGCCAAGTACTTGGGAAAAGTTAAGACCCTACTTTGCCAGTTCAAAAGCCACGTAATAACCCGGATTCCCCATTCCGAGAACAACGAAGTGGATGCACTAGCACGATTAGCCTCGAGAAACGACATGGATGGTCTTGTCTCGTTCCCGACAGAGTGGCTTGACCAGACGAGTATCGAGCGGGAAGAGCAGGTTTGCTGCTCTGAGAACGCTGCGACATGAATGGATCCAATCGCTGAGTATCTTACCACTGCATGGTTACTGGATAACCAGGAAGAAGCCCAGAGAATTAAGAATACCTCGGCAAGGTACACCCTTATCAAAGGGAAGTTGTATCATCGGGGACACTCTGCCCCGTACCAGCGATGTGTTGGGCTCGCGGTGGCCGAGTACCTAATGAAAGAAATACACAGCGGGGTTTGTGGGAACCATTCTGGGGGAAAGGCTCTGTCCTCTAAATGCCTTCATCAGGGGTACTATTGGTTGACCATGGACAGAGATGCTATGGAGTTCACTAATAAATGCATCAAGTGCCAATAATTTGCCAAGGCAATCAAATCTCACCCCGAGAAGCTCACCTCGGTGGTATGTGCTTGGCCATTCGCCAAATGAACCCTCGACCTGATCGGACCACTATCGATGGCCCGGTCATAACTTCGATATTGCCTAGTAGCAATAGACTACCTCACGAAGAGGGTTGAAGTGGAGCCGTTAGCCCAACAAACCGAGGCGCAATGCACAGGCTTTTTGTGGAAGAACATCATCTGCAGATTCGGGCTCCCTCATACCGTGGTCACAGATAATGGAAAGCAGTTCGATAATCTGAAATTCATCACACTTTGTGAACAGCTTGGAATAAAGAAAGTGTTCTCCTCCCCCGGGCACCCCTAGAGCAACATACAGGTAAAAACCGCCAACAGGACTATCAAGGAGTACCTGAAGAAGAACCTCGAGAGGCACAAAGGAGCTTGGATTGATGAGCTATCTCGGGTGCTTTGGGCATATCGGATGACTAAGCGCACCGTGACCGGGGAGACCCCATTCGTAATGGCATTCGGGGTAGAAGCTATCATTCCAGCCGAAGTGGGTTTACCAAGTCTCTGTGTTGAGAACTACGATGAAGAAGACAACGCCGAGCAGATGATGCCTGCACTAGATCTGGTTGAGGAAAAACGAGAGCAAGCTCTAATCCGAATAGCTGCACGTAACCAGGTCGTTGCCAGGTATTATGATAAGAAATTTCGACCGCGATTCTTCAGAGTAGGTGACTTGGTACTCAAGAAGGTTTTCGTCCAAGAACCCGGGTTAGGTTCATTCGGTCCTAAGTGGGATGGGCCGTATAGGATCACCGAAGTTGTTCGTCCAGGAACATACCGACTAGTTGATCAGGATGACAGATATCTGGGTCACCCGTGGAATGCTGACCACCTCAAGTGCTTCTATTAGTGATTTTATTTTTGACAATTTATGTAAAGATTGGATTAATGAAGAAGAATTTTTGCTCGGATCAACCTCGTGTACAGTCATTCCAAAGGTCCCCGGACCACCGGGTTAGGTCCCCATGCTCGACGTCGACCAGAGTTGGACTTGGGTCAATTCTAAGGAAAACCCGAGCCAACCACAGGAGGTGTCCGAGCAGGACCCACCGTAAAGTCTACTCAGGCAGAGCCTGCACTCCAGAGGTCCTCGGACCACGGAGAGAGGTCCCAATGCCGGACACTGACCAGAGTTGGACTTGGGTCAATTCTAAGAAAAACCCAAGCCAACCAGAGGAGGTGCCCGAGCAGAACGTAACATAAAGTCTACTCAGGCAGTCTCACACAACAATGAACGCATAAGATAAAATACATAAATAAATAAGGAAAGCATTGAGGATAAAAGGAAAAATTTTCATTAATAGAATAAGGAGGGGGGTACAATTAGGGCAACCTCGAGCCAGAAAAAAAAAGTTCGTTATTGTTGGTTGGGGAGGACGGCCTCAGCTCCAGCCTGGTCACCCCCAGCCTCCGGCTCATCGAGAACAACCGAGTTCTCAGCAACGAGAGCACCCCGGGTCACCTCACCCTCCTCGGGTTCTTCCGGTGGCGCCTGACCCTCCTCGACGGTAGTCTCCCCAGAGACCTCGGGAACAAACGACCAGTCAACCCCGGTTACGGTCGGATTGGTAATAGCAAAACCGGCCTTGATATCCCGCATCCCCTCCTTGTACTCGACGAGCAGACGAGCATTGAAGTGGTCGGATTGCAGGTACTCCTTGACAACCTGTTGTCAAGCCTGGTCGAGGGCAGCGGGGAGAGCCTCTTGGAGGAACTGGGAATGTCTAACTGGGCGGTGGCCAGACCATCCTCGGCCCTTCTCCGTGCTTCCTCGACCTTCTTTCGAGCATCCTCGGCTTGGGATGCCCTCTTATCGGCATCCTTTACCTTCTTTTCGGCCGCCTTCGCCTTATCTTCCGCCTTCTTTTTGGCATTTCTCGCAGCCTTGGCCTCAGAGTTTGTCGAGGCTACCTGTTCCTCCATGTAGTTGGTGTATCCCCGCGCAGTCGTGTTTCCTGACAAAGCTATACACAAGGCCTGTAAAAAAAATATATTTATATAAAATAATAAAAATAAATATATTCCCTGAGAAGATCGCTACGCAACCAGGATTATTTACCTCGACCAGTTTTTCGACGAGGTCACCGGTGGCGTCGACTGGGTCAGAATGTCGAGATGATTCAAACACCTCCGAAGTTAGCTTGTGGTCGAACTTCAAGACAAGCGCCTTTTGAGTCGACGTCTTTCGCATGATCGGCTTGGCTCCGGAAGCTAAGGCGAGGTGATCTCGAGACTTAACGTCTTCTCGCCGACTCTCAGACGAAGGAACGATGGCAACCGGCCGCTCTTCTCTCAGGCGACTGACCAGGGCTTCAGGAGTGTCGGAAGGGGCCTTGGCAGCCGGGACCGATGGTCCTGCTCGGCTTGACGGGGCAGCAGTCGAAGTCCCTACTCTGCCCTTACACCGTCGTCGATTTTGGCGACCTTCTGTAGCCGGGCCATCCGGTCCTGGTCTCTAGGATGTTTGCTCCCGCGTTGTTCCTGCTCGGCCATCGTTGATTTGCAAATGCAAGACAAGTTTGTCAGTACTTGGTCATGATCATACCAGAAGAAAGCAAAGGAATAACACGACCTTCGATCCGAAGGCCCCGCGATGGAAAGAGTTGCCTGACAAACTTCGGACCCTGTTGTAGAACTTCGGGGGAGGAACTGTCAGACTGCAGACCATGGGTTATAGCTACCAGCACCCCCCGTAGAACTTCGGACCAATCGGATGTGGTGGCAACTGCAGCAGTCATAACTGTCCTGGAACGATAGTGGACGACCGGGTCGGGCATGCGAGAAGCAATAGTGAGCTCCCCGGGCTGTGCCGCCCTTGGTCGATCGTGGGTGTAATTGGACGTCGAGGACGAACCGATCCAGTTGTACTTGGTCAGGCTCACTGGGGACAAGAGCCTATTTTGATTTTATTCCGGGTCCGTCATTTCCAGGAGAGCGTCAATCTTCGCCAAAGTCCTCGAGTCTACATGCGGTCCCCGGGTCTACACGTGACCCCTCCTGAACGTGATAGGAACTCGTTTATAGGCCAGGACCTCGCCATATGGTAGGTGACCGTGCAACCACCGACCAGACGTGTAGAAGCACAGGTGCTTGAACTGTTTGTCGAAGTTCAGGCACCCAGTGATGAACGTCCCCTGGTAACCTTGGAAGTAATAGGACCCAAAGGACGCCAGAGCTGACTTCATCCTGTACAAGTTATGGAATGCCCGGAACGGCAGCTTAACAATGAAGTTCTTCATCCAGAGGACAAAATAGCTTATCAAGATACGATAAGCGTTCGCATTCAGCTGCATCGGGGCCACGTTGAGCCTACAGAGCACCCGCCTTAGGTAAGGATGCAATGGCAACCGAAGACCTGCTCGGAAGAACTCGGCGGATAGTGTGATATGGCCGAGTGGTGGTCGGGAAGGAAGGTCATTTGAACCGGGAACCACCAGTTCTATGTTGTTGGGGATCTCAAATTCGTCCCGGAGTGCTGCTAGATACGACGACGTTACCGCTGAGGTGAAATAGACCACCGAGTACACGGGAAAGTCACTTGCCCGATCCACCATCTCCCAGTCTGCCATCCGGAAGACTAGAAGCCCGTTGACGTGCAGTGCTCGGCTGTGAGCTCGCTGACGAGCTTGGACAGGCTCCCCGACTGAAGTTGTGCTCTCGGAGCTCTACAAGCCCTCACGACCATTGTACTGGCCTGGCTAGCGATCCTCTCGGATGCGGCGTCCCCACCAGCCGTTAAATCAATCACTGGAGCTGGCTGTGCCTGGGCGGTTCTGTTCAACTCCTGAATGAAGTCCTGGTCTGGTCGGGTGGCCGAGCCCACTGTAAAATCTCTTCAAGCTGAGCGGCGCCTTCTCGGACATGGCTGGTCGGCGTGGCAGGCCTACCCGGGGAAGGGATGTCTGAAATGCCTGACAAGTTGCCAGGCGTCCGGCCCCACGGAGCAGTTGCTTCTCTAGTCGTCTCGGTTGTATCCGAGCTTGAGCTCAGGATTGAGCTCGAACTCCCAGTAACGTCGGTGTCCCCGGACAATTGGGCATTCTCGGAGTCAGACATGTCGCTCATATTGAAAAACTTAAGTAGAAAATTTACCTTCTCGGTTCTTCTCAGATTAACCAGTAAAGCAATCTCGATCAGCAGCTCTCGGCAAATCTCTACGATACTTCGTGAATTATGAGAAAAATGAAAGCACCCACCTGCTATTTATAGGGGTGGGTTCAGGCGGGAAATCCAGGCATGGATCTCGAGGCGACGATTCAGCTTCCCGCTAATCCCGCCATTCAAAATTTGAAGTGTCGATCTGACTTCCCACCAATCACAACACGACATGTGGCAGTAATCGACACGTGTCAACTGAGTCGGCGAACATCCCTGAGTACCCGACCAGACCAATCTGGCCGGGGCAGCTCTTCGTCAGCTCGAATATTCCGATCAGAATACGACAACATCCGATCAGGTCCAAACAGATCGCGATCACTTGCATATTGCAGGGACACAAAGCATCTCTGGTCAGATCAGCCCAGAGATGCTGGGGGGTTTATGTTGATGGCATAAATTGCTCCGACTACCAAACCCTATTCCCGAGGACAAATAGGTCGCGAGGGGATGGAAAAATCGTATTCTTCCGATCGAACCGGGTACTAATGACCCGAGTCGATCCGATCAGGAGATCCTTCCCGGGGAGCTATGCTACCTGACCTGATCTTACCTCACTTGCGAGGTTTGCCATGTACCCGGGTTAGGCAGTATCCAGGGACGACATTGCTGACCCGGACAGCCAGCCCTGTGCATGTGGTATCACGCACATGACTGGTGGCGGCACCCTGACGCAACACTTAGCCTACCGCCTAACAACTAACGCATAGCCTGCTACTGCACCTATCACATCACCAACTTCCGCCACCTGTCCCATATCACATCTCTAACTTCCGCCACCTACCCCGACTGGGGCTACACCTATTAGTACCGGCGGCAGCTCACCCTAATGTCCCCTGATACCGGACCATGGACACATGGCACCGGTCTATTGGACCTATAGCTCCTATGCGTCAGAAGCCTATATACCCGCCGGGAATGCTAGGAGGTCGACCCGATCGGGTCACCCGAATGCCCGAGCCCGTGGAGAACATCTATAAATAGAGAATCAACCCACAAACTCAGGTATGAACATTTTTCCTTGTCAAAACTCTGCCTCTCCATTTGCTCATCAGTACCCTTGCTGACTTAAGCATCGGAGTACCCGTGGCAGACACCCCACCGGTGTCCCCATCACTTCAAGGTGCTTCCATTTTGTAGGTGACCATTTGTAGAGTAACCGTGCAAGTACATCTCAGTCCCAGCATTCACATCGGGTGTTGTGCCGGAGATTTTCGGCATCAACAAATATTATATTAATTTAAAAAATGTAATAAAAATAATATTAATGAACATAAAAAAGGTTAAAATTAATGTTAATATTATTAAAAATTATATGCTATTAAATTAAGAAAAAGTTAATTGAAATAATATTAATGAAAATTAAAAGAAAACATTTAATTTAATATTAATGATATTAAATATTAAATTATATAAATTAAAAATAATATTTATTTATTAAATATTAAATATTAAATTGTCATAAAACTTGATAAGATTTCCTAAAGTCATTAACAAAAATTACAAAATAATTTTCTATTAATTTCTTTTCTACGTGACTTTATCATCATAATTTTCTTTCGTACATGCGTACGAATTAAAATGAAAAGTATATTTATTTCTCATTTGCATTTGCATTCAAGCAACACATTAGACCCGTTCAAGTTTTGGTGCTCTTAGAGTTCACCGATTCTTGAATTATCCCGCTTGGACAGTTTAAGATTAAAATTATAAGTGTAATTTGTCATTCAAAACCACTCGCGCTTTTGATAGAGATTTTTGGTTATCTTCCTTTGTTCTCCGAGTGTGTTGTATATCACACTTAGGAGAACTAAAGGGAGATGCTGTCGAAATTTCTACAGAAAAAAGGCATTGTGGAGAAGGTAACATAGTGCGTATGTTACAATTCTGAATGGGATAGGGCCTTACCTTGTAGTTATGGAGTGAAGGTGGTTAATAGGTTTGCATTACATTATCATATCTTTTTTTTACACTTGTATTTTTAATTGTACTTGATCAGAAGATGCCGATTGACAAAAGTTGGATACATGTGAAGACCAATATAAAAAATTTGCAACAAAAACATATTCAAAACCTATCAAAACCACAAAAACAATCATATTCCAAACTCATCATTGTCACAACCATCAAATCCTATTTAATTAACGTTTTAATTCTTATGAAATTAGTTATTTTATTAACAACTTTATTACAAAATCACAAAAATCATCAACCAAATATTCACCAATATAAAAAATTTTCAAAAAAAAAAAACATATTCAAACCCTATCAAAACCACAAAAACAATCATATTCCAAACTCATCATTCTCACAACCATCAAATCCACAACAACACAAATAAATCAAAAAGTTCCGCAAATTACCAAACTTTTTAATCTCAAATTTTACGTTGTCCTAAAACCACAACTAAATAAATAAATAAAAACAATTCCCCAAATATTAAACTTTTCATACTAATTTTTCGCAAAACCCAAACTTTGTATATTGCAATTTCACAAATTAATTACCAAAACAGAAAACTCACAACAATCACAATACCAATTTTTACAAAAATACCAAAAAAAAAAAAAACTCACAATTGCAAACTCCCTAAACCGGAGTTTGGCATCGGAAATGGAACCCAAGAATGTAGAGGCAATGAACAGCGGCAATGGCGGAGGTAGTGGTGGCTCCGGTGATGGTGGAGGCGGTTTTGGGTGATTTGGAGAAATTTGGTTGATTTTTGACAAAAAAAAACTCCCAACAAATATAAAAGAAAGAGACGGGGAGGGATGGTGTGGGAGGAGGAATGAAAAAATGAAGGATTTGGAGGGGATTTGGTTCGGAGAATCAGAGAGGCCGAGAGAATTTTGTAGAGAAAATGAGGAAGAAGAAGGCACAAGTCTGTTATATAACAGACTTTTAGCAACAACACGACGTCATATCTAAAAATAATGTCGTTGCTAAAATTCATCAAAACAACATCGTTTGGCAAACCCTAATTAAAGGATTCTGACAGTACTTTTAGCGACGACTTATGTCATTGCTCAAAGTGTCTTAAATTTTCATGAAAATTTATTAACCACTCTAAATTACCGCCTGTTTTTTTCCGAGGAGAAAATTGAAAATTTTGTAAAATTTTTAGTAAAAGTCTTCGCTAAAAGTTGGGCACAAAAAATAATCTCTGAAAGTAAAAGACATGTAGATTCCGGCTATCAGTCTAGGTTGGGATGCACTCTTTAGTGACGACTTTAGTTGTCTCTAAAGTTCAATTTTTGCAGGTTTATTTCGGCACCAGCGAACAGTGTGGTGGGAAGGACCTATAGCGATGACGAGAAGGTTATTGGCGACGACTTCGCTATATATGTCATCACTGTATTTCCTTTTTCTAGTAGTGATTTTATATAAATATGGATGATTCTAATAAAAATTTTATTGTTCTGAATTGTTCAGTGTAATATTAATAGAATATAATGAGCCAGTGCAACAAGAGTTTGCCTTTATGACATGTTGGGACCAATCCAAGATCAAATAAAGCAACTTTCTAGTTTTCATTGGGTCTTTTGATGTTTTCGGATTTGGACGAAAAATTAGTGCTTTTTCAGTGGAAACGAACCAACGAGTAAATGTGTGGCTTTGCCATGACGTACATCGTTTCTCGGCCAAATTCCATCATTTAGTAAGGTTGTTCAAAAAAATCGGTGAATCGAAACCAGCTAACGGAACTGCCAGAACCGTCCGATCAACATTGACAGATTCATTGACCAAAGGCATTCGGCCAGGGAATTGAACTGCCCCAGCATTGGCGGCTCGGTGCTCGGTTTGAAACCGAAACCGATCGAGTCCCTCATCTTGGCCAGCCGCAATTCATGACACTAGTCCCCACCTTCCTACTGTTACAGCTATGGCAGCCACGGTTCTCATTCTTCAGCTGATTTCTTCATCTGATTTCTTTTCTTTAACTTAAACTCGAAGAAGATAAAATCTAAGGCCTATACTCATAAGCCTAATAAGCCAATTTCATATGGGAGATTTTATTTGCACTCTACAATGAAAATTACTTTAAAATCCATTAAGAATGCTCAAACCCCTACATACTTATAAATAGAAATATTTTTTTATATATAAAATAATTAAAAAACATACACCACATTAAATATAATTGAAAATAATATTTTTTAAAGAAACAAAAAAGAATTCTCTACAAATTTGATTAACGTTAATTTCATTTTAGAAATCCTAAATTGTTCTTCATTGATTTTTTTTAAAGAAATATTTATAATTACATGAAAAATTTCAATGGAGAATTTAGGTGAAATAAAAACATAAGCAAGCATGTCTCTTGAAGAGCCAACAATGATTGAAGTCTGTTTTTTTTTTTTTTTTTTTGATTCATTAGTATTATGTGTTTTTACTAATTAAAAATTACGTCATTTTGTTGGAAGTGATATGTTTCCACAAAAGAATTTTTATTGTTTCCTCTTTTTTTTAGAGATACGTTTTTTTAAAGAATGGAAAATCATTTTTTTTCTTATTTGTTAAACCACTTTTTAATAAAATAAATTAAAACTAAAATGAAAATATGTTTATGAGAGGGTTAAATATGGTATTATATAAAAATTATCTATTAAAGTAAAGATTTACTATATTTATATTAGTAAACATTTATTAGGTTGGTGTATTTATTAATATTATGAGTGTAAATATATCCACTCTTTTCGTATTTATAATCCCATTATTTTCGGTTCATCATTTTTGAAAAAATTAAGCCCATTCACAAGTAATAAAGGAGAAAATAGCATGACCCAATTTCTTCTTCTTCTTCCCCGACTCCAGCCTCCCGGCAATTAGCTCAAGTTAAGTCTTGCTTATATGACATGTGCATATAATTAAGAACGACTTTGCTAGTCATCAAACTATATTAGACAAATATGGTTGTGCCGGTCTGCATTTTGCACAAAAAGTAGTTTAGTTGGCTTTTCATTTGTCTTATATACTACAAAATGTCACAATCGAAGAAAAGGTCACGATTTATAATTGGAAGAGACCAGAATTTCCTGTTAATAAAACTGGGGCGAGGGGACCCTTAATTAAGATATCTAATTAATTAATTAATATCTTGACCAACCAAATAGCGCCACATGGCAAGTGGTAACAAGGTTTTAGATTTGCCTTTTAACTTAGCCCCCTTGCCAAAGGAAATGAAACCAAAAAACTCAATTATTAAAATATCTCTACTACCCTTTCGTACAGTGGTGTCACTAATATATAGTTTGGCCAAGTAAACGAAAGCGCCATAGGACTTTTAGATTAGCTGTCATATGTATGCGTTGTTTTGGCTCTTTATTTATTTAATTTTTTTAATTATTGGGTTAAAATTAAGAGAAATATTTATTTACTTAAATGGTTATTACTAGACTGTATTTGGAGGTTTCTATTCTTTTTAATCAAGTTAATTATTCACTATAACTTACATGCTGACAAGTAGGAATCTTTTGATGATTACAAGACATTTAGTATAGTTGATTTAAAACTGATTTGGTTTTAAATACTTAATGTTATGTTTGGAATACACATTAATCTTATATTATATCTCAGTATAATATAATGTGTATTTGGGTGTTTAATGCATTTCATTTCAATATAAACAAAAAATTAAACAGTAAACCTTCTCATTTTATTGTTAATTTATATTCTTTTTATATCTATTTTTACCAATCATATCACATATTCGTTTCACCGATACACATTAAGAATGATTATTTAAATATAAACCCCTAAATATTATATTCGACTATAATGTATAAAAATGATATCCAAACACATATTATATTTTATATATGTCATTCCGGTATAATATAAAATGAATAGTCATCTAAATGAATCAAGTTTTGTATTTAACACTTGGTAAAATGACTTTATTTCATTTTAGAAAATGGAAGAAACCTATCATTAATAAAAAATTCATGACTTGCAATGCGGACGAGCCGTTTTCAATCTTTAATGCAGGTTACTAAAAACAAGAGAAAAGCATCTACCTTAGTTTATTCTGTAATTTAAAAAAATAGACGACTCCATACACACACACACACACATACACACATTATGTTTCAACCCTTGCTAGATGAGCAACAACAAAAATGGCTATTAGTGCTTATTAATTAAAATATTGAGGGCGACTTTCCAGAAACTGCTAGGTATAATTAATTCTTATTAGTTCCTTCGGCTTTGAACAATCGTAACCTTGGGAATTATACCGAATAGAGAACAAGTCTCTTCTTCGTTTTCAACGTTCCCACTTGGCACTCTCTCATCAAAGCCGGCCTTTATTCCGATAAACCCTTTCTTTTCTTTCCTCTCTTCCTCTTCAATTCCAACATTTACAATTCATTTTCCACAACTCTACAAATCCCACCAAAAAAAAAAAAAAAAAGAGCTCAAAGTTCATATCAGAAAACATCATTTTAAAAAAAAAGGGAAAAATGAACAGGCTCATAAGCTTAGAGCCATCAAATCTAGTAGCGATAAGGATAGAACCAGGGCAGAAATGCTACGGCCAACTGACCTTACGCAACGTCATGTACACCATGCCCGTTGCCTTCAGACTCCAACCAAACATGAAAACCAGATATTCCATAAAGCCGCAATCGGGGATCATAGCGCCGCTCGAGAAGATCACCGTCGAGATCGTCTACCACCTCTCGCCGGGCTCGAATCTCCCCGATTCGTTTCCAAATTCCCATGACTCTTTCCTCCTACACAGTGTCGTCGTTCCCGGCGCAGCCCCGAAGGACTACTCCTCGACTTACGACGCCGTGCCGAGCGACTGGTTCACCACAAAGAAGAAGCAAGTCTTCACGGACAGCGGGATCAAGATCATGTTCGTCGGATCGCCCGTCCTCGCACGTCTCGTCGCAGACGGTTCCATGGAGGACGTGCGAGAAGTGCTCGAGAAGAGCGACCCGTGTTGGGAAGCTGCGGACTCTGTCGACTCGGACGGCCAGAGTTTACTTCACTTGGCTATCTCTCAAGGCCGGCCTGATCTTGTTCAGTTGATCCTAGAGTTTGGTCCTGATTTGGAGGCCAAGAATCGATTCGGGTGCAGCCTGATTGAGGTTGCCTCCGAAGCCGGAGAGTCGTTGATAGTCGAGCTTCTGTTGGCCCGGAAGGCGAGGTGCGAAAGGTCGGAGAATTCGGCTTTTGGCCCAATTCATCTCGCGGCGAGAAATGGTCATGTGGAGGTCTTGAGGCTTCTTATACTAAAAGGGGCTAATGTTGATGCATTGACAAAGGATGGCTACACTGCGCTGCACCTAGCGGCTGAGGAGAGGAGGAGGGACTGTGCGAGGCTTTTATTGGCTAGCGGGGCGAAAGCGGACACTCGCGACATCATCGATGGCGACACGCCGTTGCATATAGCCGCCGCCCTCGGGGACGAGCACATGGTGAAGCTCTTGCTGCAGAAGGGAGCCAACAAGGACATAAGAAACCAAGCCCGCCGGACGCCCTACGACGTGGCGGCAGAGAACGGGCACGCTAGGCTTTTTGACATTCTCCGACTTGGGGACAGCTTGTGTTCGGCGGCGAGGAAGGGAGAGGTGAGGACGATTCTCCGGCTTCTGGAGAACGGCGCGTCGGTGAATGGAGGAGACCAACACGGCTGGACCGCTCTCCATAGGGCGTGCTTTAAGGGACGGGTTGATGCGGTTCGAGTTCTACTAGAGAAAGGAGTTGACGTCGAAGCCAGGGACGAGGAGGGATACACTGCGTTGCACTGCGCAGCGGAGTCGGGCCACGGGGACGTGATGGAGCTGTTGATGAAGAAAGGCGCCGACGTCGAATCGAGGACGAAGAAGGGCGTGACGGCACTACAAATTGCAGAGTCTCTCCATTACGTTGGGATCACGAGGATACTCGTCCAAGGCGGAGCCTCGAGAGATAATGTTTCTCAGGTCAATCCAACTAGTGTTTCGTCTAATAGTTCGTCACTTGGATTTGGAGATAAAAAAGTGGATTTTATGGAGGGAGAGAGGGGAGGTATATTATTGAAGAAGAAGAGAAGTCGAGGTAGAGTGCTTCGTGGTAGCTATGGAAGATCAATGGCCATGGCCGTGGTTTAGTTTGGTTTTCGTTAGGTATATATATATAATACTATATTGTGTTTATGAAGAGGACTATGATTTACCGCCTACTCATTGCAGTTTATATTATAATGTTTAACCTTAATTGATTTAGTGCTAGCAATATATAGCCGTGGAAGAAGACGTATAATAATCCACATATGTTCATTCTATATATATATATATATATACACATTTTCGTTATAATACTATAAGAAGTTTTAAGTCATTTTGTTGTGAGTTCGCATCAAGGTTCCTACTGCTACACTATATCTACTTCATTTTTGTTGACGGTGAAAAATGGTCAAGTCAGATTTAATCTTACCACGTATCACTAACGAACAATAAAACTATATATATATATATATATATATATATATATAGAAAGGTAAAGAAGACAGAGAATTTATAAAGTTTTTTCCGGAAATTTCTTTGGCTATGTCCTCTTTGTAGTAGAGGTTTCACTATTCTAAGAGATTACATTTGAGAGCTCTTGAGTAGTCTATGCAGAAATGGCATGCTCCGTCTCAAAGGGCAAAAACAACTTTATATGGACCCCTTTGGACATGTACAATAAATTTACATATATAAATAAATAGATAATAGTTATCCTTGCTTATAATTTGAATTGCTTATGAGATATGATGACAGCACTTTAATTTCCAATTCCTATTGACTGCATACACTACTACAAAAACGGGATTCCACGACGGCACTTCAACGACCGTTTTTTAAAAAACCGTTGTGGAAAAGTCGCAAAACACCGAACGGGAAAAAATTATACGAAAACCGACGTGGAAAGGCCTACTTCCACGACGGTCATTTAAAACCGTCGTGGAAGCTGGAAGATTCCACGACGGTTCTCTGAAACCGTGGTGGAACCGTGGTTTAACCGGCCGGTTCCACCACGGTTTAGCCAAACCGTGGTGGAAGTCTGTGGGCTTCCACGACGGTTTCGCTAGACCGTCGTGGAAGCCGGAAGACTTCCACCACGGTTTAGCTAAACCGTGGTGGAACCGGCCGGTTCGACCACGGTTTGTCGAAACAGTCGTGGAAGCACACGGACTTCCACCACGGTTTGGCTAAACCGTGGTGGAACCGGCCTGGTTCGACCACGGTTTATTAAAACCGTCGTGGAAGCCCACGGACTTCCACCACGGTTTGGCTAAACTGTGGTGGAACCGGCCGGGTTCGACCACGGTTCCACCACGGTTTATTAAAACCGTCGTGGAAGCCCACGGACTTCCACCACGGTTTGGCTAAACCGTGGTGGAATCGGCCGGGTTCGACCACGGTTTAACCACAGTTCCACCACGGTTTAGGCAAACCGTCGTGGAAGTGCACGGACTTCCACCACGGTTTCGCTAAACCGTAGTGGAAACCTTCGGACTTCCACCACGGTCTGGCTAAACCGTGGTGGAACCGGCCGGGTTCCACCACGGTTTAGCCAGACCGTGGTGGAACTGTGGTGGAACCGACCGGTTCCACCACGGTTTAGCCAAACCGTGGTGGAAGTCTGATCGGTTCCACGACGGTCTAGCCAAACCGTCGTGGAAAGCCGCCGGTTCCACCACGGTTTGGCTAAACCGTGGTGGAACGAAACGGTTCCACGACGGTTTTGGGAAAACCGTCGTGGAAGCGTCCGGCTTCCACGCCGGTTTGGCCATTCAAATAGGAACCACGACGGTTCCTAGGAAACCGTCGTGGTTTCCTAAGGGACCACGACGGTTTCCTTGAAACCGTAGGAAACCACGACGGTTTCCTTGAAACCGTCGTGGTTTCTTATAAGAAAAATAAAAAAATTTAAAAAAATATTTTTTTTCATTATTTAAATATTTTAACAAAATTTTTAAACTATTTTTAAAAAGGAGTCCATGACGGTTTATTGAATAAACGGTCGTAGTATCTCTAAAATTTAAAAATTTCTCGGGAATTGGGCACGCGCAATGGTTTATTTTGCAATCTCCATTTCTCTTCTCATTTTTGACACTCTCCCTCCATATATGCTTTCTCTTACTTTGCATCGCCGCCCGCGCCCCTCTCTCTCTCCCCTTGCCGTCGCCGCCCACGCCGCTCTCTCTCTCTCTCCTTGCCGTCACCGCCCACGCCCCTCTCTCTCTCCCCTTGCCGGCCCACGCCCCCCTCTCTCTCTCCCCTTGCCGTCGCCCAAGTCGTGGGTACGTTCTCTTGTACCGCCAAAAGTTGTTCACAATTATTGATCCGTGGGATGACTCGGTCTTGTACTTTAATCCTCTAGGAAATGAAAGGGGTGATGATTTTAAAGACCTAATTACGACGTAAGTATTCTTTTTACATGTTCATATCTCTGATGAGACATAAAATAAATTGTTCTTCTAATTGATTTGAAATTTGTCAACTTGATAGGGCACTTAATGATTGGAAATTGTTGGTGGGAAGTGGAGTGAGACAGCAACGCAACTGTCAAACGTTGATTGATACCGTTCGATGTCCAATACAGGAAGGTTATGTAGAATGAGGTTATTTTGTGTTAGCTTACATACGAGAAATAACCTTTACTGTTGATGGATTAGCCGGGCTTCAAACCAAGGATTTTTATACTGATGTTGACATGAGTTTGGTTAGGCAGGAGTGGGCTACATTTATCATGCGGTTTATACAATATTAACTACAAATAATATAGAGAATTTTCACTATCGGTATATTAGTTGTTGTTATACTTTGTTATCAAAGTTATTAACATAATATTTTTGAAAATTATTTTAGATGTACTAACGTATTATTAACACACGAGATTTACCACCCGTGGGAAATGAAACGGATTCGCAATCAAAAATGTTTTTTATTTATTTGGCTAACACGACGGTTTCGTGGTTCGACCGAGGTCGGCAAGGCTTCCACGACGGTCTCGGGTGGCACCGTCGTGGTAGCCGCGGTCTCTGGTGGGACCGTCGTGGTAGCCTCGTGCTACCACGACGGTCTCTTGTTGGACCGTCGTGGTAGCCGCGGGCTACCACGACGGTCCCACCAAAACCGTCGTGGTAGCGCCGGCCGACCACGATGGTCCCACCAGAGACCGTCGAGGTAACCGGGCCGACCACGACGGTCTCCGGTGAGACCGTCGTGGTACGTTGATCTACCACGACGGTTTTTCAGTAAAACCGTCGTGGTATATTCTTGAATTTTGCACCACTCTTCCATTTTTCTCGATTACACGACGGTTAAAAAACCCTCGTGGAATTTTAAAAGATTCCACGACTGTGGATTCCACGACGGTTTTAGAACCATCATGCAAGTGATTCCACGACGGTTAAAAACCGTCGTGGAATACCATTTTTGTAGTAGTGATAATGCCGAAACATTTAAAATTGATAAACCTATTAATAAAAGAAAATGGATACTATAGTAATAAAACCTATTCATAATACCCGACTTTTCAGGCTACCTTATAAGGATTTAAATCATGAGTTTAATTTTTAGGTTAAGTTAAAAAGGGTATTGATTACCTCTATTTGTATATTTTATAAGAAGGGACTAGTAGACATTTTAGTTGGACATTAGTAATAAAAGTATATTGTTATCACTATCATTATTATTATTCTTGTTGTTGTCGTCATCGTTGTCACCCCCATCATATTAAAGCAAGTCTAGTATGCCAACATCCTTAAGTGGGTTGGTAAGGCACTTGTTCTCATCACTAAATGCTTGGGTTCGGGTCATCACTACTACATTGGTCAGAGTATATAGGTAATCTACTTTATAAGAGATTCATATATCACGTGAGAGGCATCCACCTTCACGGAATTATCTAGACATTCAAATCTCTACTTCTATAACCCAATAAATTTTTATCCCAAAAAAAAAAAAAAGCAAATCTAGTTTATAGTGATCTATTTACTATTCTTTATTTTATATTAGAAGGCGTTTGGACGACCAGTCCAAACTGGTGTTTTGTCGTTTGGGTGGAACCGAAGGCGTTTGGCTCCCCATTTCGGATTGAAATGGCTTCTGACCCGTTATACAGTAAACCCAGATGGGTGAACTGTTCACCCACGTTCCCCTGCGCTTCTGGCTCAACCATCCCGTCCCCTGTTCGCGAATATTGTCGATGTCCACGCCGGCGCCCATGTGGTGTTGCCTGTTGTCAGTTGCTCTGCTCGCTGCTCCTCCATCCCATCCACCGGCTGTTGCTTAGCAGGCGCTTCGGTTAGTGGGCCTGAGCAGGTCTCTCCGATTTGCTTTTTCCCTTCATATTCTCCTCTCGCCCGCTTCTCGTGCAGCAGATGAGGCGCCGTGAGAGGACTTCGACTAGTAGGCAAACCCGTAGGGTGATTACCCACTATTCTGTGCTTCAGAAATCATCAAAGCATCGTTCGAATTCGTGCCCTAACCCGACTTCTTCTGCTTTGTATTCATCGTCGGCCTCCAATTCGATAACCCCAGTAAATTTTCTTCCTCTAATTCTCTGTCAATATAGTTTTGCTGTTAAAGTTGTCGGTGATTAGTTACTTGTTGAATCAGATGTTGGTCATGAAAATTTCGATCTCTCCCCAAATCTGAAATTTTTCAGATTCAGTTGGTCTAGTCTTTTGATACCATGTTGTGTTATTGTTGAACTACAGGCCGTTTGGGTTTTTGGTTAATTTGTTATGTGGTTTATGTTACATTTTGGTCACATTTTCTGGTTCGTGACCCCCAAAAAAAATGGCTTGGTTTTAAAAATTTTTCAGTCATATTGTTGGGTTTTTGGTTCGGAAAACAGGTTAGCATGTTCGCTCAAAGTGGGTTTCTGGTTTTGGACATTCTAGTAGCTTTGTTAGGTCAATTATGGACTGCCTAGGTGATTTGTGCTGCCTTGGTTTGTAATTTGGTCGTTTTGGTCATGTTTTGGTCCATTTTGGCTTGATTTTGCACATTTACTGACCCAAACCAGGCCGTGTCTGATTTCTTGGGTTTTTGATCATTCTAGTAGCTTTGTTAGGTCATTTATGGACTGCCTATGTGATTTGTGTTGCCTTGGTTTGCCATTTGGTCGTTTTGGTCATGTTTTGGTCCATTTTGGCTTGATTTTGCACATTTGGTGACCCAAACCATGCCGTGTCTGGTTTCTTGGGTTTTTGATCATTCTAGTAGCTTTGTTAGGTCATTTATGGACTGCCTAGGTGATTTGTGTTGCCTTGGTTTGCCATTTGGTCGTTTTGGTCATGTTTTGGTCCATTTTGGCTTGATTTTGCACATTTGGTGACCCAAACCAGGCCGTGTCTGGTTTCTTGGGTTTTTGATCATTCTAGTAGCTTTTTTAGGTCATTTATGGACTGCCTATGTGATTTTTGTTGCCTTGGTTTGCCATTTGGTCGTTTTGGTCATGTTTTGGTCCATTTTGGCTTGATTTTGCACATTTGGTGACCCAAACCAGGCCGTGTCTGGTTTCTTGGGTTTTTGATCATTCTAGTAGCTTTGTTAGGACATTTATGGACTGCCTAGGTGATTTGTATTGCCTTGGTTTGCCATTTGGTCGTTTTGGTCATGTTTTGGTCCATTTTGGCTTGATTTTGCACATTTTGGCTTGATTTTGCACATTTGGTGACCCAAACCAGGCCGTGTCTGGTTTCTTGGGTTTTTGATCATTCTAGTAGCTTTGTTAGGTCATTTATGGACTGCCTATGTGATTTGTGTTGCCTTGGTTTGCCATTTGGTCGTTTTGGTCATGTTTTGGTCCATTTTGGCTTGATTTTGCACATTTACTGACCCAAACCAGGCCGTGTCTGGTTTCTTGGGTTTTTGATCATTCTAGTAGCTTTGTTATGTCATTTATGGACTGCCTAGGTGATCCACTTTGCCTTGGTTTGTAATTTGGTCGTTTTGGTCACTCTTTGGTCCATTTTGGCTTGATTTTGCAGTTTCTGTTGACCCAAAATAGGCCGTTTTTGGTTTCTTGAGTTTTTGATCATTAGACTTGCTTTTTTGGGTCATTTCGAGGATACCTAGATGCTCCTTCCGTTTGGCTATGATGATAAATGAGCATCAGCATATATTGTATTTTCGGCTGACTGGTGCGTCATTAACACGATATCGTTTAGGTAGTTGCCGGTGTTCCACGCCATGGTAGTTGCCATGATATCGGGTCATTGACATGCCTCAGCTGCAAAATGTCAATCAACCCTTTCTGAGCCAAACACTACATTCCACCCATCTACCTTTCAGTATAAATTCATATTTTGCTTTCTCATGCATTAAGGCCATGCCTCGCAAAGCATCTGGTGAATCGTACGTTTGGACTGACGCAAAGGAAAAACTATTCCTTGAAAAACTTGATGAGTACTTATCCGAAAGAGGCGGGAAGCAACCATCAAGCTCGGTTCCGGAGCTATGGGCCACTGAGTTCAACACACGTTTTGGCGGTGTTCCGGCTTTTGGATCCACTTTATCTCAAAAAAAAGAGCGCATGAAAAAGATTTACAGGGGTTGGAAGACTCTGCAAACCCACACAGGGCTTGGATATGATCCGGCGACGGATACGGTTGTTTGCTCGGACGCAACATGGCACAACTTCGTGAAAGTAATACAACGTTCTCCATGCATTCAATAATATCGTAATTATAACAAACTATTCTTGTACAGTCACATGTTAATCGTTTATTTTTTTTTTTAGGATAACAAGGAGTGTACCCATCTCCGCTACGAGGGATTTCGGTACAAGGAATTGTATTACAACATTTTTGAGAAAAACCATGCAGCAGGTGCCTCGGCATTCGGATCTGTTACGATGGGAGGTGGAAGTATGCCATCGTTTGATTTTGATTTGTCCATGGACCAGTCTGGAACACAACCGGTTATGGAGGACGATATTAGCCCGAGCATAGGTGCACGGAGACAGGCTAACGCGAGAGGTGTTAACGACGATGGAGGTCCATCACGGTCACAAAGGAGTGCTGGGAAGCGGAAACAAAGGGAGGCGACGGATGAGATGACTTACTCGGCCATGTAGGAAATCGCGAATCATTTCCGCGCTCGCTCTCAATCGGCAACCGGTTGTGAGCAAAACAACGAGATATATTGTATTGTGGACTGCATGAATATCATGAAGGAGATGGATATTCCACAATATCAGCGCACGATAATGTGGCACTACTTCGATACTCATCCGCGGCTTCAGCGGCCTTTCTGCCAGCTTGACGACGACGACCGGAGGGGCATTATTGCATCAGTTGTGACCTCCCAGATTCCACCGCCGAGTTGATTTTTATGTTATAGATGTTTTTTTTTCCCCGTCCATTTCAGTTAGATATAACATTGACAGATAAAGTTTGTATTATTTTTTTCGATGACATTTTTATGTGTTATATGTATGAAATCATTATGCTGACATATTGTTAACCCTTGTATAATTTGACGTTTCATAGTCACATTAATTTCCAAATGTTAATTTTTGTGTCTCTAACTACGGGTTTGTAAATGATCTATGAACAGGTAAATTAGTGAATTTTGGTACGACAACAAAATACAGAAATGAATAGGTTTGGTTTCGTACCTCGTCATAACGCGAACGCCCAAGCCACATCTAACGAACAACGCGAGGATGACGACATGTGTGCGAGGGCAGTGGTGGCCATGGTAAATAGTCGCTGAACAGGCGCCGCGTTCCACAACCAATGCATGACTCAATTCTAACTGGCAGCATGCGTGTTGAAGAGATACTAAATGGGCATGAAGACGTAATTCACGGAATGATCAGTATGAAATCATCAACCTTCAGAGTACTAAGTAACCTATTAGGTAGTCGGGAATTATTGAGGCCAACGGCTCACATGAATGTGAACGAGCAACTATTCATTTTCTTAACCATTTGTGCACAAGGCGCTATAAACCGACACGTTTCGTATTTATTTCAGCATTCTCAAGAAACAACATCACGTTGGTTTTTTAGAGTGTTGAAGGTTATTTGTGCGTTGAAGGACGATTTCATCCGACCACCTGACTACACGACGGTGCAACCTTTGATAATGGAGCATGAAGGAAAATATCGGCCATGGTTCGATGTACGGTATCCTTGTTCTTGACCCAAAATATCTTCCAAATCGATTAAAATACTTGCGTCTAACCGTGGATGACCCAAACAGGCATTGATTGATTTTTTATGGGGCATGCAGGGTTGCATTGGTGCTATTGATGGGACACACGTCCCATGTGTCCCAAGGCGCGAGAATGCTGACGGGTGGATTAATCGTAAAGGGTTCCACTCGCAGAATATATTAGCGGCATGTTCGTTTGACATGAAATTCAAGTACATGTTGGCCAGATATGAGGGATCATGCCATGATGCCAGAATGTTGGACGAGGCAATAGCATTTCATGGTTTCCCAATGCCCCCACCTGGTAATCATATGATTAATATTATTGCATTAATTACATATACGGAATTAGGTAAAAAATAATGGACTTCTACTCATACCCCAAGTTTATTTTGCAGGAAAATTTTACTTAGCAGATTCCGGTTACGCCAATAAGGATGGTTTCCTGAGCCCATTTAGACGGGAGACGTATCATTTACCGGAGTATCGAAGACGTCGTGGTGGGTTAGGCAACCGCAGGGAGGTATTTAACTACACGCATTCTTCGCTCCGGAATTGCATTGAACGAACCTTTGGCGTCTGGAAAGCAAGGTTCAAAATACTTAAAGCCATGAACAGCTATCCGATGGACAAACAAAAAATGATCCCCGTGGCATGTGCTGTTGTACATAATTTCATAAGGATGGTGCAAGTTGGGGACCCATTTCTAGAAGATTATGTAACTGATTGCGTGCCTGTACGTGCGAACGACGATGTTAACGTGGATTACGTGTTGGATGAGGGGGTAGATGATATTGGGCAGTATACAGGAACGGAGCAACATGGCTCGAGAATGGGGACGATGAATCAGATGAGAGAAAGGATGGCGGATGCTATGTGGGAACGTTACCAAATGTATCCATGGTACAGAGTCACGTGAACGCAACCGTACATTTTCTAATTGTGCCAGAGTCGGAATGTAATTGTTACTTTATTTATATGATTTTTACATTACGATCAATGTACATTATGTTGGGGTATAATATTACAAACCAAGAAATTTTACGCAATCTTGTGCTGTCTCATATCGATTATGAATTATAATTCGTCATATTACTAATCGTATATTTTATTTACAAAATTATATGATAGAATGTTTGAAAAAAAATTAAAAAATTGAAACATCTCATTTTTTTTACCAATTGTACGCAACCTTGTGCTGTCTCATATTGATTATGAATTATAATCCGTCATTTTATTGATCGTATATTTTATTTACAAAAATATATGATAGAATGTTTAAAAAAAATTTAAAAAATTTATTCAGCTCATTTTTTTACAATCCAAACAAGGCCCTTGTTTTTTCCATTTCAACTCAACTTAAACTTTTTCCACCAAATACTCAACTCAACTTAAACTTTTCAACTCAAACTTTTTACCAAACACTCATCATTTAAACTAAACTAAACTCAACTCAAACTGAACTTAAAAATCTCAATTCAAACTGGTGAACCAAACGGGTCCTTAATATGCATATAAATAGAAATTCAACCCATATGTTCCTTTATTTCTGTCCCTTTAATAATATAATAATACGTCAATTAAAAATATATATTTAATTATAATATAATAATAAATCAATTAAAAAATTATATTAATTATATATATGTCATGTTGTTGTTATTATTATTATTAAAGGGATGAATAGGGATAAATAACATGACATATGAGTTATTTACTGTAAATAGATTAGTGAATGGGAACGGTCTCCGGTGCAATCCAAGTTATCATATTACACCATGTTTCCCATGCGTGACCGTTGACTTAGAAGAGAAATTGATCCTAACCTTTGAATATATCTAGCTTGTTAAAAGGGGCAAAACGTGGGTCCCACCTATTTGCAGTGATGGAATGGGTAAAAATGACTAAGAGCTGACCCTGGGCAGGTGTAGGAAGGTAAAATCAGTCTTATGTGACAATGACTTTATGCAGTGGACCTCACACAAATTAATTACTCATTTTTTCATAAATGCAAATTCATCTTGATTATCCCTCCCTCTAGTTTTCCCCTCTCTCTAAAAAGAGCACTCCTATATAACCCTTGTGGCATGGGTTCCGCAAGTAAAAAAGGGTGCTCTCGAAGATGTTTTCTTTCGGGGGAATTATACGATGGAATAAGTTTACTTTATTCCACTGATATGATAAAAATTCTTATTCTATCAGATGACTTTTTATGGTTAAGATCGAAGAGATATGATAAAAATCTTTTGTACTCTGTTCATCCAACGCCGATGGCCACCAACCCTCACCCTCGACGATGGCCAAATCCGACGACGACGACTGGAGACCCAACGACGATGGCTGTGACTGTTGCCGGCGAAAACCCGCACCGCCGTGAAAGTCACGCGCAAACAAGCATGAGGAATCGCGATGGAGGCCGAGGGAAGAACAGTTGACTGGCGCTGTGGCACTCCCCCCCCCCCTTTTTTGGTATTTTTCCTTCTTTTATTTATTTATTTATTTTTGAAAGCCACAAGTAGAATTTTTTGCATTTTTCCTCCTTTTATTTATTTATAGTTTCTAGAATGACCAACATGCTTAAAGAGTGAGGGATAGAAAGTTGAAAATTTTTAAAAGGCTAGGTTGAAATGTGGGTGATAACGAAAAGATAAATTAGGCCCAATGGGGTATACTAAGGATAAACATATAGTAAGGTAGGCTCGTAAGACTTAAATGTTTCAAAGATGGCCTAAATCTGTAACAACCTATCTAACGTAGGCCGTTATCATACTTATCTTACATAATTACTTAACTTGTTTAACTCGGCAGAAATGCGGAATATTTTTTTTTTTTAAACAACTTGACAACTGAAAATCTAACTCATCACATATTTACGTATATATATATATACATACATATATATATATATATATATTTTCTAAATTGATTACTTGAGTATCAAACTTATTTCAATATATATACAGTATAACAAATAAAAGTATTATAATTTTCACAACTAGCCGTGCCAAGCCCCACCGTCTTGTATCAAGTATTGCCCATAGGTTGCTTACCTATAGCATAAACGTAAGTCGTGAGTTTTCGCTCAGCAAGTACAACTTTTAATATGTAAAACATTTCGTAATAAAAACAATGCATGAACCAATTATGCTTTCACTATGATGTCTTAGGTTAGCATGTTTTTTGGGCCCCTTACTTAACATGAGTATACGTACTGGGGCGCGCAGCCATAGAGTGGTTGGGACGGCCAGTCTAATCCAACTCAAACCATGGACCAAACTCGCCCTCATAACAGGTCGGTACGACACGGGGCAACTTGCTTACCATCATACTTGAAAAGTTTTCCTTAACTTGTTCTTGAAAGCAATTTCTTAAAAAAATATAGTTTTCTTCTTGAAAACAATTCCTTGAAAATAGTTTTCTTTTCGAAAACAGTATTTTAAAACAGTTTCTTACTTGAAACTGGGTTCTCATTCTTACTATGTGATTTATCATTAGTGAGCATGCTTCATGATGCCACAATAATAAAGCATAGATCATATCCACCTCAATATGTATGAATGAGTTTGAAAACATACAAGCAGTAAAAACATTTTTCGCCTATGCTGTAGGCGGAGTTGTACTTACAGGTTATGCTACGTCCTGGGTTTGTTGGTCCAACATGTTGCAACAATAGGTTACTTTCCTGTTTTCAAAAAGGACGTAAGATAATGATCATCCTATCTTACCATAAATCATTACATTCAATGCTGGTATCCTAACCAACATTTACCAGTAACCCCAGTTACATGTCCCCCACATACTACAATGATATCTTATTCGGTTACTAAATGTAACCCTAGGGCACATGACCCAATTACACTCAAACAGCATCTTGTTTGATTACTTAATACAACCTTGGGTACAAAGCCCAATTATACTTAAATGGTATCTTATTAGGTTACTATTAGTAACCCTGGGCATAAGCCCAATCATATTTAGACTAATATCCTATTAGGTTACTAAGGCCCAATTACTTTTAAAGTAATACCCTATTAGGTTACTATTGGTAACCATGGGTTTTAGGCCCAACCCAATAGCTTAGGTATCCTATCTGGTTACTAATGGTCATCATTTTGTTTACTAGGTTTTCAAAATAATTTTTTTTTTTTGCCCATGCATTTATTTTTCTCTTTTCTTAACAAGACTTTGTCTAATTTTTCTTTTAAAAGTCTTTTGTAAAACTTTAATCCCTTAAAACCGTATTTTTATAAAACTGTAACTTTTAAACAAAAACTGTCAAATTCTGAAAGCAATCTTTGAAAAGAGTTCCATAATTTCAGTTATCAGTGCATGTGTAGGAATTGCGTGTTCATGCACTGTTTTGAAAATCCTGTGCAGGAATTTCCTGTTTCCTGCTCAGTTTTTAAGATTCAGTTTTATCTTAAAATCTGTTTTGAATTTGAAAAAGTTTTCTTCATGAAAGTTGTAGACCTCAATGATTCCTACAACTTTAATTTTTTCTCAAATCTTAATTCTGCCTTTAACCTATCCTTTTTCCTTGTTGAAACTACCTGGCCGTGAACAGGGTCTGGGCAGACCAGGTTCGGATTTTCATAAAAACGGAAGCCTTTGGGGCTTACTTTTCAAAATCTATCCATGTTGCCCCTAGGGTTTTCAATTTTCTACAACTTTGTAGTTTTAACATTTTCCAAATTCTGCCTCTAAAGGCCTCAAAATTCCATTTCCAGATTGCTGCCCAGTTTAATCCGAAACTGGCAGTTTTCAACTTTGGTTGATTTTTTACGTAAAATTACGCACATCCTACCTCAAACGGTTGAAACCGTGAGCCTACGATGAACATGCAGTGCGTTACGTATGGTTTCCATCATCATGCATTGGTTTCCCATCCTTACAAACCCAAATGGTAACCTTTACCAAATTAGAGTTTTGGGTTAATTTTTCACCCTTCATTCATCATACATCATCATCATCATTATCATTCATACAATACCTCTTCTTGAGTATGTGGGGATATGTTATAAACACATAATAGGCATTCACACATACTACATAATTTCTAACACATAGTATCACAAACATGCACCAAATTATAAATCAAGACCACTAAACCCTAATCAAGCACATATCAAGCAATCTAGGCTATTGCATGAAAAATAAAAGGTAAGCTTATGCTCTTATATATGCAACATGAAATACACTTAAACTTTTGATTCACAACTTAATTGAATTGCTTAAAGGGTTTAGGAGGGTTACCTTTAAGCCTTGAGAATGGTTCTAGGTCTTGAATTAAAAATTTCCCTCCTTACTTTACTTCCTCAAAAATCCGACCCTTATTCTCTCTCTCTTTTTTTTTTTCTTTGGCTTCGGTTCCTAGGGGAAGGGAGAGAGAGTTGAGAATGAACTAGAAAGTTAGGGGTTTCACAAAATGATAACAAACTCATCCTACCTCACCTATTTATAGGTGAAAATTAATTTCTTTTCTAGAATTATTTTATACCTAAAATTACATATCTAACCCCAAAAATAAAATATTTACTAAAGGGACCCTTGAGGTTGCCGGCCAACAATGAGCCACCTTGCCCCTAATTAATGCTTAATTATCCATTTAAATTTTAATTCCAAAAATAGCTTATTTATCTTTAATGAGGTGTCACCCCATAAGACCATGTTTGGTACTTTCCTTAATATGCAATCCAATTTATCACTAACTCAGATAATGCCAATACTGTTTTAAACTAATAACAGTACTATCATACTGGACTACAGTCCAGAATTCATCTGTGCTTAACTACGCTGCATATAAATTTTTCTTAGGACTTGGAGCTACTTAGTTCTTATTACTCTAAATACTGTGCTTGATTTTTCTAAAGTGGTCTCGTACCTTATTCTTACTTATTCATCTGTGATGACGGTTTTTCACAGTATAATATCCATACTGCTTGCTATACTGCAGTACCGTCATAATTATGCCTTGAGTCATTCTGGTCAAAAGTTGACCGGAATAAAATCATAAATTCTTATTCTGCCTTTTTCCTCAAAATGCCTCATGCTTGGCTAAGTAAACTATTATTGAGTCTTATAAGGCTATAAGAACTCAATTATACTCTAATAAAATCAGATCAGACATTTTACATAAACATTCATATTCCTCAACAAGAAAATCATGAATCAGCAAAAAGGGCGGCTATTACATAATCATTCCCCTAATCAAGTGTAGCCTAGGATTTTGCCTCAAGAGAGAATCAAACAAATTCTAAAACTTGTGAGATCAAGAAAATCACATTTCCACATAAACCTTCTCTAAATATCCATATAACTCAAAGATCAAGACAATGTGCTCAAAGATAGAATAATCAAATCAAAATGAAACTAACTCAAGAATTAAACACAAGCTCAAGCAATATCCACATTTTTACAAAAGTTATGCACAATATCAACCATATTTATATCATTCGATCAATGAGAATCACCAAAGAAAGCACAAAACATATCAATTATTCACAAAATTTTTAAATTTTCAAATTTTTTGATTTTTTTATATATGCAAAATAAAACCAAAATTTAGCCCCCAAAAGTCAATATGCATATTGTCCTCAATGTGTAAGCCATAGAAAATTAAAGAGAGGGATTTAAGAAACTCGCTGATGAGGAGGTTGTTTACCTACAGATCAAGTACTTTTGAGTTCAAATATTTGTAAGTTCTCAAGCGTTTTTGTTAGTTTAATGTGTTTTTATGTGATCTTGTAGGATTTATAAATAAAAAGAGTATTTTGATGAAAATGTGACAAAATGGGATATTTTGGATCTAACTGGAAAGAGTCGTGAGCAAAGGCAACAAACCAAAGCATGCCGGATCAAAGAAGACCTAAAAAGAGGATCCTAAAGGCACCAAAAAGAAGAATTAGAGAAACAAGAAGCGAGCTGCAGTACGCCAAAGAGGCATTGCAATGCTCGCCTTTCATTTTAGCCAGAAATGGCCTGGCTGCAGGCTGCAACACGCCAAATAGGCACTGTAGCACGGCTGCCAGGCCAAAGAGAGCCTGACTGCAGGCTACAGGGATAAAAGGCCCGCTGTAGCCTGCTCCCAACCAGCATATACGAGCTGTAGCGGGCCTTTCTGTAACAACCCAAAAATTTTGATGAACTTGTGATTTCCTTAGATATAAAGGAAAATCTAAGTCTGAATCATATATGTCAACATGAAACTAATGATTTGATTTGATTATCAGAGTATGTTTGAGTTCTTATAAGTATTATGAGACTCAATGATAATTTATTAAATCAAGAATAAGACTTTATGATGAAAAAGGCCGAACCATGAATTATGATTTTTGTTCGGGCCAATGATGTGACGACCCGCCTAGCGCCGGCCGTTACCATACATTCTTACATAATAATATATGAAAATTTAGACAGAATTTTTTTTTTTTTTTTATACAACTGATAAGTATTGTTTAACTTGGAAAATTTCATAATAAACATTTATATACATACATGTACTTATACATAACTACTTATGGTGGAAATGTGTTCTTGTACTTAAATACAACATATTTAGCGTAGCATAATTTAACAAAAAGAAACGTAGTAATTCCGTCCCACAGTTTCACAGCTTTGCCTTGCCATGCTCCACCGCCTTG
Organism: Ficus hirta; assembly: GCA_038430175.1. NCBI lineage: Eukaryota > Viridiplantae > Streptophyta > Magnoliopsida > Rosales > Moraceae > Ficus > Ficus hirta. Next base: position 4,712,232 of record CM076597.1, read on the forward strand.
TATCATGAAATACCGCAGGGTTGCTTACCTACAGCATAAACTTAAAACATGAGCTTTCGCTCAGCAAGCACAACTATTTATCCGCAAAACATATCATGATAACATAATGCATGAACCATTTATGGTCAATTCCTGTTTTCATAAGTTAGCATAGTTTTTGGGCCCTTAAATAACATAACATAACTGTACGTACCGTGGCGCGCTGCCATGGAGTGGTTGGGGCGGCCAGCCCTGTCCAACTCAAACCATGAACCAAACCCGACCTGACGCGGGCCGATACGACATATAGCATTCTGCTTATAGTGATGCTTAAAATTTTGTTCTTATCTTATTTCATACTTGAAATGTTGTTTCATATTCATAACCAGTTTCTTAACTGAAACTGGGATTTCATATTTTACCAAATCGCTTATCTATAATGAGCATACTTCGTGATGTCATAATATCAAATTATTCATCATATGAACATACATACTATAAACATACATCATATATCTCTTAACATGAACTTGAAAACATACATGCCATACTTTCATTATTCCTTGCATACATACATGCCATTCGTACTTTAATATTTATCATATCTTAAAAATGTACATACATACATATCATAAATATTTCTTATACACATAACATTATAAACTTGATATCATACAGGCCATAACGTTTTATCATGCTTATATCATTATAAACTTGAAAGCATTCAACAAACAAATTTTTGTTTATGCTGTAGGCGGAGTCGTACTTACCGTTACTGCGCCTTGAATCACAATTCTTCACTCAAACAGGTCGTTTTCCTGTTTTCAAGAAAAATCATAGGATGAGTATCATCCTATCATAATAACATAATGATTCTAATTGCTAACAACCAATCCTAAATTTCAACTCCTTTTTGAAATTTAGTAAAAACTCTAATACTTTAAAAACCGGATTACAAACCAATTCATAAAGTTTAGTTCTTTTCCCACAAATCTGTTTCGAATTTGGAAAAGTTTTCTTCATGAAAGTTGTAGATCTTGAAGTCTCCTACAACTTTTATTTTAACCTCAAACTTCAAATCTGTCTTTAACATGCTTGTTTTTGCCTTTAAAAATTTTTCGACCAAACTTACTACTCTTAATTTGGTCTCGGGTTTTTATAAAAATGAAAGTCTTAAAGGCCTTATTTTCAAAAACTGGCCGCGTTGGCCCTAGGATTTGCCCTCCTCTACAACTTTGTAGTTTTAACTTTTTTAAGATTCGGCCTCTAAAGGCCTCAAAATCTTGTTTTCAGAAAAACTGTTCGGTTAGAAATTCTTAATCAAGCATACAAAACCCTAGTGCATACTTCTTACAAAATTAAACTCATGTTTAACCCTATTAATCATTCTCTTAATTTATAAATGGAGAACTAGAGGATAACAATATTTACCTCAAGTTTCACTGATGAATTTCTTAGTTTAGGGTATTTAAAATTTTCCTCACACTAAACCGAAAATTCCTCTTTTTCTTTCTAGTTTTCTTTTCTTTCTTTTCTTTGCTCGGCTTCTATGGCAGAATTGGGATGGTTTGTGCTGCTCAAGTGTGTGTGTGTGTTGGCTAACCAAATAATACAACAGCACCTTCACCTATTTATAGATGAAGCACAAAATCTTAAAATTGCTTACTAAACCCTAAAGTACAACAATTTGCTCTTTAGTCCATAGAAGAAACCAATTTGGTTTTGTTTTCTTGATAGGTGGCCGGCCATTCTTGTGCTTCTCATGCCAACTAACCCAAGCTAGGGTGCTTACTCATGTGGCCTAGGAACCTTGAGGTGTCCCTTCCTTGGTGTGGCCGGCCTTAGGTGTAAGTTGTGCATGCCTTTGTTTGCCAACAAGCAAAGCTAGCAAACTTACTAAGCTTGCCTAAGTGTGTGAGATGTCAAACTCTAAGAGAGTTCAAGAAATCCATCTTTGGTAATTTAGGCAATGGTCCTTAAAGCCAACTATTTCCCCCCTTAGTCCCTATGTGTTGGCCGGCCATACATCCCCCAAATTGCCAAGCAAGCTTAGCTAGAGTTGCTTGCTCATCAAGCTAAAATTTTGAGGTGGCATTCCCTTGGTTGGCCGGCCCTAGGGTGAGGTGTGGAAGCCTTGACTTGCCAAGGGGGCTAGGCTAGGAAGTCTAGATGATTGATTCACCTAAGCTAGGCCAAGGGGTGTGTCTTTCCCTTGTGTGGCCGGTCATGGTGTGGTCTTGGCTTGCCAAATAGGTGAAGCTAGGTTTGCTTACTCACCAAGGCTAGACCATGAAGTGTCTAACCAAGGTGATGGCCGGTTCTTAGGTGTCAACTTAGCAAGACCTTGGCTTGCCAAGTAAGTAAAGCTAAGCATTCTTACTCACCAAGGCTAGGTTATGAAGTGTCACTTCCTTATGGTGGTCGGTCATGGTGTGGTCTTGGCTTGCCAAATAGGTGAAGCTAGGTTTGCTTGCTCACCAAGGCTACACCATGATGTGTTGCTTCCTTGGGTGGCCGGCCTTTGGTGCCTAGGTGTGCAAGCCTTGGCTTGCCAAAGGTGCAAGGCTAGGGTGTGACTTAGCCAAGCTAGAAACATAGGGTGTCTCATCCTTATGTGGCCGGTTTTGAAGAAACCATGTGAGATCATTTGCTAATTGATCCATAACACAAAATCAACCAACTAAATTAGAGTGTTAATTCACTAAATTTAGGGTATGATTTGTAAACCTTTAATGACACTTAAAATCTTTTAATTTGAATAATATTTTTCAAGAACAAGATTCCTTGCTCAACAAGCCATGACGTGGCCGGTTCCTATGGTGACACATGGAACAATGTGATTGGTTCTAACTAGAGTTATCAAATACAATCTTAACTTGTCTTCCTTGATTTCCAACCGAACTAACTAAACTATAAATGGATCATTGACTTAATTGAACTCAGAAACTTTGCTTACAAAGTCCCTGATTCAAAAATTTACATAATTGCTGATAAGTTTACAATTTTTTCAAAATTGCACATTGGCCCCCAAAGGCAAAATATTTGTACTTTAGTCTCTATGACTTGGCCGATTATAGTTAATCCTTCAAATTCCTACTAAATTCTTCCTTAGAAGACTTTTTAGCCCCAAAATCATAAACTTTTCTTAATTTACAAATTGACCCCTAAACATAGAATATTTACATTTTGGTCCCTGTGAGGTGACCAATCATAGTAATGACACTTATCATAAGAGGTGTCATCCTTAAAGGCCTTGTTTGGCTTATCTCCCAGTAACATAAAATCATAAAGCATAAACTTACATTTTTTTCTTTTAACAAAAAGGTCTTAAACTTGCATAACTAACTTATTTGAATCTTTTAACAAAAGATTCAACAATTTTTCATAGAAACATATCATACATATAGCATAAACAGACTTTGATTCTTAACAAAAGAAATCATAAGTTTACAAACAGGTTGGTCATTACAAATGAATTACCAGGATAACTTATGACTTGAATAAGAAGGTACTACAGCATAATAATCAGTATTAAAATTATATTGTAGCCGACCGTCATTACGAATAAAGAAGTAAGAAGATGGATTATATCATCCTAGAAAAATCAGAAATAACATTTGGAGCAACAAGGACTAAGTAGCTTCAAGTCCTAAGAAAAACCTATACGCGGTCCAGTTAAATGCATATAAATTATAGACTGCAGTCCAGCAATACTGTACTGTTAATAGTTAAAACAGTATTGACACTATCTGGATTATTAAGAAATTAGACTGCGTATTAAGAGGAATGCCAAACATGGCCCTATTTGGAGGCCAAGTAATTGTGGATAAATATAAAATTTTTGATTTATGGAATTTATGGATTTTTCTTAACCAAAGCCTCCAACTAGGCCAAATGACCGGTTACATTGTGTGGCCTTCGGGAACAAGGAAAACAATTAGAGATAAGTTTAAAAAGATTTTTTTGGCTCCAATACATGCATGGCCGACCAACTCATGGGGACTTGAAAGGCAAATATTTTGTCTTTAAGGACCAATATGTAATTTGAGGATAATTTCAGAAATAAAAATTATTGTGGAAAATTTGGAATTTTTCACCTATAAAATAGAGGTGGGTAGTGAAGAGTTGAACCATTTAGTTGGCTTCCCAACTTCTAGTTCTCTTCCAACTTCTCCCTCTAGCCCTTAGAAAAAAAAAAAAAAAAAAAGAAGGGAGAAAGAGAGAGTGGCCGGTTGGGGTAGTGAAGTGTGGAGGAGAAATGTTTCTCATCCTAAGGCCTAGAGCAACCATTCCAACTTTAGCGGTATTCCTTTTGACCCTCTAAGAATTTCATTAAGCTTTTGATTAAGGATTTATATGTATTTCAAGTTTGGGTTGTAAGAGCATAAGCTCATAATTTATATTCTGCCCTATATTATGGTTTTGGTATAATTGGTTATGCCTAGATCTATGCTTAGGTTAACTTGGTTGCTAGATCTAAGCATGGGTTGATTGTTTTGCTCTAGAATGAGTTTTAAGTTAGGTGTGCTCACCAAGTGTTTGTGAATATGCTTTCACTTGTTTGAATATGGATGATTTATGAATGATGGTTATGTAAATGTCATAAGTGTGTTAGTTAAGGAATTAACCTAGAAACACAATTTGGTAAGGTTGAAAAATTAAATATAGTGTTTTTCATGAAGATGAACAAGTGAATGGTTGAATGATAAATATGTATTTGACACGCTGCATGTTAATGTAGGCTCACGGCTATGACTGTTTAAGGTAGTGTGTGTGAATTTTTAAGCAAAAACCAACAAAATACAAAACTGTCAATTTTCTGATTTAACTGGACAGTTTTCTGGAAACTTAATTTTGTAGCCCTTAGAAGCCGAATTTGGAAAAAGTTATAACTACAAAGTTGTAGAAAATTGAAAATTCTAGGGGGTATCAAGGACAGTTTTTGAAAATAAGACATCAAAGGCCTCTATTTTTATTAATTTCTGAAATTGGCCAGTTCAAGTACTGTATACGGCCAGTATGTTTCAAACAGAAAAACGAACAAGTTAAAGGCAGAATTAGGTTTTGGACAAAAAATAAAAGTTGTAGGTTTCGATATGATCTAAACCGATTTAAATATAAAACTAGATTTTCAAAACTGTGTAAGGTACAGGAAATTCCTGCACAGGATTTTCAAAACTGTGCAGGGTACAGGAAATTCATGCACATGTACTTTGAACCAAATTAAAAAGCTATTTTCAAAAGTAGTTTTTCAGATTTTACAATTTTACAATTTCTGTTCAAAAGAAACTACGGTTTTACAAAAAACGGTTTTAAAAGGTTTTGAATTCATTTGAAATTTTACAAATGATTTTTAAAAGGCAATTTCAAATGCTTGATTTATGAAATTAAGGTATTTTTCAAGTAAATAAAACGTTTTCTAAGAATGCAAGGTATTTTTGAGAAAAGGGAAATCAAAATGAAATAATAAGCCCAAGTTACTTGAAAATATGGTAACAATTCTATGACAAATAGTAATCGGATAGTATACCGATTTATTATGTTGGGCTTTGTAGTTATGGTTACCCATGGTAACCGGATAGGAATCCGATTTATTATGTTAGGGCTTGTATCTATGATTACCAATAGTAATTGGGTGGGATACCGTTTTACTAAGTTAGGGTTGGCATCTATGATTACTGGTAATCGGATTGGATACTGATCTAGTATGTTATGGTTTGTAGTAAGATAGACGATTCTTATCTTATGCCCTGTTTGAAAACAGGAATATTAAACCTATTGTCGTGCCTTGTTGGAACGATAGATCAAGAGAATAGAACAACTTGTAAGTACAACTCCTCCTATAGCATGGGAAAAATGCTTTTATTACATTGCATGTTTTTCAAAAATTCATGTATTGATTTACATGATGTATATATTTTTATGTTTTATGTTTTATTATTGTGACATCATGAAAGCATGTTCACTAACAATAAATCACATGATAAGAACAAGATTAAGTTTTCAAGTAAGAAACAGTTAAGATTCAAGTTTTCAAGTATGATCAATCAAGAACAAGTTTTCATGTAATAAGATAAGACAATCAAGTTTTCTTGTGTCGTATCGACTTGCCACGAGGGCTTGTTTAAACGGTTTGGCCATGGTTTGAGTTGGATTGGATTGGCTGCCCCAACCACTCCATGTTAAACGGTTTGGTTCATAATTTGAGTTGGATTAGACTGGCCGGCCCAATCACTCCATGGCAACACGTCACGGTACCTGCACTCATATTATGTAGGGGGCCCAAAACCAAATTAACATAAGAAAGCATAATCGATTCACAAGAAATCATAATCGGTTCATGCACTTTTTTACAAAAAATGATTTGCGGAATAGAAAGTTGTACTTACTAAGCATAAGCTCATAACTTACGTACATGCTGTAGTTAAGCAACTACTGACAATGCTTGATGCAAGACTGTGGAGAGACGACACTGCAGACTGTGAAATTTGGGTTGGACACCGCCACGGGTTTTGGAAAATATGTTTTGTAAAATGTGTTTGTATTATATTATGATAAGTCGATGGTACTAGTATATGATAATTAGTATGATTTGTAAAAATATGGTTTGAAAGCTCGATACTGAAGTGAGTACATGTAAATAAGTATGAGTTTTGAGTTTAAAAAGGAAAAAAAAAAACATTTCCGTATTTTTACATAAAGCAAAAGTAAGTTTTAAGATGAAGTATGTTTAAGTAAGCATGTCCCACGAGATCGGGTCGTTGCAAAGTTGGTATTTAAGTTCAGTAAGTACAAAGTCACGGCTCTACGTAGGTCGGGTCGTGACACTTTCATCCACTACAGCATGCCTCCTGAGATGCTCCAGTCACCTTATAAGCGCTAAAGCAGGAAAAAGGCTCACTGTAGGGCCTCACACACGTGAAAACCTAATTTTGAGGCAAAATGTGATGTTTTTGGGGAGGCTATAAAAGGAAAACTGGCTGGAAATTGTGGAGAGCTTTTAGATACCCAAAAATTCCAGGGATTCAAGGCAAAAACCCTCAAGGTTGGGAGGATTTCTTGGAGATTCAATGAAGATTGGAGGTTTGGAGCTTAGTTTCATCAACTAGTTCTTCATTCCATTCTCTCTTCCATCTCTTTTAGATTCTTGAACTTGTATTTGTGTTCTTTAACTTATGCTAGAATGATAAATTGGATGTTTGGTTTGTTTATGGATATGGAGTTGGATCTTTTGATGATTAGCTAAACTTTTTAAGTTAGGGGGTATGATGTAACTTGATGATGACTATGTTTTGATGATTTGAACGATTGTTGATTGAATTTCATCTTGAATAATTTATGTTTCTTTATGTTTTTTTCTAATTTTATTTTTCATTAATTTAGAGTTATTAGATCTGTGAAATTAGGCTTGGGAGATTTAATTTCATATGTTGAGACTTGGGAAACACAACCCAAAGTAATATTAAGTTTGGGAGGCTAATATCACTTTGTTAATCACTAAAGTAGGTTTTGCTTAATGAGTGCTTAATTGATTGAGTTAATAGGGATATTAAATTTGGTTAATTTTGCACATTATTTTACTCGGCACCCGGGAGAGGGAGTGAAATTAAAATTGGAACTTAAGATTAATGATTTGGGTGAAATTGACTAACAAGCCTTTGAATTGGAATAACATAATCTAGTTAAGTGAAATCAAAACCCCCTAGCCACACATTAGATTGAGTTCCTTTCAATCCATATCTCTAATTGCATTTATTTCACTTGTTTTTAGTTTAATTTAGTTGCTTATGTTAGTTTATTTTCCATTTTATATTTGCCTAGATAAAGTTGGATTGCGATAATCATGATACTTAGCATATAATCCATATCGATATGAAACTAACTCACCCTATACTATCAAAACTTGGCGACCTCGTATACTTACGAGATATCACACAAAACTCCCCTCATTGATGCTAGATGGCTCGCTCCCGCGAATTATCGCCAACTCCACTCAGATCCAATGCTTCAACCTAGAGAAGAAAAACAAGAAAGAAAATAAAAAGATCCTAAAAACTGAAAATTATTGAAAATCAAACAAAGCAAGTAAAAACTTTAAAAACTTGGGTTGCCTCCCAAAAAGCGCTTGATTTATAGTCAACGGCTTGACTATTTGGAGAAGCACTCATCAAAGAGTGGCTTCCACCCATAGTAGGTATCATGTGACACCAATATGGGTCTTGGTTGTGATTGCTCTCAAGCTTGGCAAGATGTGGAATTTTTCAGCACGTTGCTCGAACAATGATTGGCTTCAATGGATGTGCTCGGTAGGCATGAAGGTATGATACTAAAGTCAGTGGAGGAGGTATTGGCCACATCAGATATTCATAAAAGTGCTCTTGAGCGATTGAAGTTGGCATAATAGGTTGGGCTACAAGGACTTTTTCTTGAGATTCCTCTTCATGGACTAAGTCACATGTTCCTCCCTCACTCAAAGAATCGTCCTCAAACAACTCGAAGCACTCCAACACCGGTTTAGGCTCCTCTATGTGGCAATGTCCCATATTTGGAGTTAAAACATCCAAGGTAGGAAAGGATGTTTGCAACTCTTGAAATTGTCGTACCATTGCCGCCGTACGCCTTTCTGTTTCCAATGATTATGCTAGAAATGTCATCCAACTACACCCACTCGATATATTAGTCCAACCTCTCCATATAGTGAGCAAATAAAGCTTGAAATTCATGGGATGGCTCCGTATCTTGGGATTGGGTGTCAATCCATGGCTCCTCAATATGAGAATTGTTCTCCTAACCTTGGTTGTTCCTTGAACAATCCTAATTCTAACTATCGAACTTGGCCATGTCTTCCAACATCAAATAGGCTTCGTCAACGGATTATTGGTAGAAAGAGGTGGTACCACCTCCCTTCTCGACCCAATGTCTTGTTATAGTACACAACCCACTAAGGAAGATTTCAAGTTGATATTCTTTAGAAAACCCATGAAATGGAAACCTAATTAGCAAATCTTTAAATCTCCACCGAGCATGAAAAAATGGTTCCAATTCTTGTTGAGCAAAACACAAGAGGACTTGTTCATGTGACATCTTCCAAGTACCTCAAACAAGTTCACAAAAACAAGAAAAATTTACACAAAAGTAAAAACAAACAAAGAAACTAAAAACAAGAAGAAAAAAAATGTTCAAATTAATCCCTGAGCTAATTAGTATCGATATTAACCAAAATTAAACAAAACAATCCCCGAAAACGGTGCCAAAAACTTGTTGCAGAAAATCACTTGCAAATATATACTAGTAGCATGAGTAATACCGATCCCACGAGAATTGTGTTAATTTTGAGTTAATTACCAAAATTGGTTAGCCTTAGAATTATTTGAATGATCAATAAAGAGAAAAGAAATAAAACACTAACCAAAATAGAAAAAACAAACTAACGAAATTAACAAAACTAAAATATTGAAAACAAAGGTCTAGGGAATCCAATTTCACGTAATTATTGAATGCCATATGCACTCATCTACCTAAAATCCTCTTCCGATAAACTAGTAGGCACACCTATGTTAATTAAGACCCCATTATTCCTATGATGAACTAATTGATACAAATTCACTAAGGATATATTCAAGCATTCGCAACGACTACAAATACACTAAGGATATATTCCTATTCTAAAATGCAAATGCTACCCTATTATTGATCAAGCCTAGAAATCCATTTTCCAATATCAATTAAGTCCAACAAGATCACCTAATGATGGGCCAATTCACTAGGAGCATTAAGCAAGTAATAGGATAAACAATCACGAACAATCACAATCAAGCCAAGAGAGCAAAAAATAATTTCAAACTCTACTAATAGGATCCATTGAAACCTTAGAACCAAAAAATAATCCATAAATGAAATTGAAATTAAATTTAAGCAAATCAAGAGTTCAAGCATTCAAAAATTATAAAAATGAAAGAGATAAAGGAAATGAATGAAAAACTCCATGATTGTTTCCACAAATCTTCAAGAATTTCTCCCAATTTCCATCTCCTCCTAATGCTCTTCAAATACCCTCTGCCTTGAAATTTGCTCAAAAGAAAAACCTCAAACTAAAAATAAAACTAAGATCCTAAATCTAAAAGTCCTACATTACTACTTTTTGGCTTTTTTTCTATTTTTCTATTTTTTCTCTTTTTCTTCCTCATTTTCTTCTCTCCTTTTTCTTGCTCTGGTTTGGCCTCTCCGCTCACAGCCTCCGCAAACTAACAACAACACACCCCCTCTTCACTTTGCCTTTCTTTTTTTTTACTTTTGCTTTTCTTTTTCTTTTTTTTTTTTCCTTTTCTTTTTTGCCTTCTACAGTTGGAGTGGGATGCATTGCATGCCTGCGACACGTTGCGCGTGATGGCTAGGAGAAGCAGGCGAGCTCACGAGATTTCAATAGGTGTACCTGCAGTAGATCCAGCATGGCTGAGTGCACAGATGCATGGCAAGGCACGATTGGGACAAACTCGTAGGTGAATACGAGATCGGTGGAACGCACGGCTAGGGATAGTAAACTCTACTGTAGTGGGACACGTGGTGCTTTTTGACTGTGGCGAATATAATTCAATTTTTTTTTCTTTTTTTAGGCTGTTTGATGACAGTTTTGCCCCCAGTTTGAGTCCAAAATTCCCTTTTTTTGCATTCTCGCCTAATTGATGACAAAAATAATCATTTAAAGGAATAAATAAATAATAATATAAATAAAATAAATCAAAATAAACTACTTTAAATTGAAATTAAGCAAAAATAAAATTAACTATTTTTATACACTATTTTATAGAGTTATCACTCTTTTCTTCCATGTTCTTAGTTTTTATTATATTGTTCTTTTTAATTATGTTTCGTTAGGGTTGTGTTTGGTTAAGGGGGATTTCAAAACACTAGACATATGATGATTAATTGAATCGTTTAGATTTTATTTTCCATCTTTCCAATTGAGATTGTTTATGTTCTTCCACATCTATTGTTTGTGATTATTTCTTGTGTTATTTAGGTGCGCAACTAAATAGGACTTGAGAATTTTCTATTGCTAGATAGGAATCTTAATCCGTAATTGTCTTGTTTTTCTAGTCATTAGTAGTAATTGTGATAATTGATTATGAGATATTTTCTTATGATTGCATGTGGAACATAACCTAGGATAAATGAACCGAGCTTGTATGTTTGTTTCATAGATCAGCCTATCTTTTTTATCTTAATGCTTCCATTAGATTAAATTTAGAGAGCTTGTTCTAGGTTGTTTAATGTGACGGGAATTAGGTGAAGAGCTTATTTTGCCTAACGACGAACCAAGGAAAGATTGAGGTAGTAGAGCTTGTTGTTATTTCCGGTTGATAGTTTCAATAGAAAGTTGGAGATAAATCTGTTATTTGATTATAATTCAATGTCTAGTGGTGGAAATGTTTCCTTAGCCAATCTTTTATTATTCTTGAGTCTTTCTTTCATTTCTTTTACATTTTTGTTTGTCTAGTTCCCTCTTAATTTAGTGTCCAGTTTTAGTGTGTGTTAAGTTTTAGAGTCAATAATTAATTATTTAGAATCAATCCTTTACGGGAATGATCCTTGCTCACTCTATACTCAATAATGAAACAATTATGCCAAGGTTTTAATTTGGTACTCCATCTGAACCCACTATGACGCTCAAAGGGAAAGATGTACGCTTGAGGCCCGACAATGGGTATATACCTCAACACACAGAAATCGAACACATGTAAGACTTTTTTTGATAAAACCCTGACAATCGATGGAAGATCCCGATCGGTCGAAGGCCAAGACTCAGTAGCACTAGGGTCCCTACTAACTCCGCATAGAAGCAATTCCAGTGGGACCAAAACCATCCTCAAGACTTAGATCTAGCGGACAAACAACCAACATCTAAGGTGAGGAGACCACCTCCATTATTAGAATTAATAAACTAAAACACAACACCCAAATAAAAAAATAACGAAGATATTGCTATTATTAGACGCAAAAACTACACAAAAGAAAACAAAAAAACTAATCACATAGAAATAGTCATTGTGAAAACAAGATCCATGTCATCGAGAAAAACTGGGTTGCTAAAGTTGAGCTTTTACAGGACCTCCCCACCTTGCTCCTTCCTACAACTTTGATCCTCTTCCAATAGGCTCGTCTCTTTCAAGACCCTCACTATCTGATTCTCACCTCCATTCTTAACAAGGCCAGAAAAACAGAGACAGGCCAACAACTGCCACTGGAGTCTAGCCCCAAGAGAGGCAAACAATTGAAAAACCCTAACTCTCACGAGTTAGAGAAAGAAAGAGAAAAGAAAGAGAGAAGAGAAAGAAAAAAAAAACTAATTTCTAGGTATAAGATTTTCATTCACCTCTCTCAATGTTTATATTACATGGAGTATGAAGATATCAACGTCGACTCTGATACCAATAAAGGAAAACCAACCAATTATACATGTGGAAGCATCTTTTGTCGATTTTAAATCTAATCCAAGATTTACACCCTTTAAGATTCATTAAAGATAGTTTAACGATATTCCGTAGCCACAAATATAATCTTAACGCTCCAAGCTACGATCTCCGATGAATATAATCATAGCCACATCTTTGACACTCACAGTGTGTGGTTATTACAAAAGCGTAAAATACATTAAACACAACCATGATAAATTCACAACTCAATAACATTATAAAAGATTATAACGGAGCGAGAGAAGATAAAAAGAGAGGTGAGAGAGAGCCCTTTTAGATTGTCACATAACGTAATTTCACCCTTTATATGCTTGGCTATTTGCACATATTTATTCCCCTATTATCTAGACATAATGGGATGCATATAGAAACTCTCTTCCCACAATATGTGAGGAAATAATATTTCTTATTAGTTGACAGAGTAAATTTCCTTGATTTAACGGTCATGATATGGACATATTATACAATATATCTTCTTTTCCTTTCTAGATTAATTAAGAGTATGTTTGGTTGGAGGGAGAGATGGAGGGATGGAGAGGGGTGGAGGGAGATGGGAAATCTTTTGTTTGGTTAGAGGGAGGAGGGGAGGGAGAGTAGTGATGGAGGGAGAGACTCTTTTCTTGGGCCCACCAATTTGGATCCTTCCATTAATGGGAGGATTCAATAAATCGCTCTAAATTTAAATGAAAAGACAATTTAAACATTCAAAAAAAATAGTAAACAAATTATAAAAGAGGCAATGTAGTAATTGTTTCAAAAAATTATCATTCGTCCGTTTAACTCTCTGTTCATCTTCCCAAACAACATGAAGCATTTATATATTTCTCTCCATCCTTCACATTCCTCATCCTTCCAACACTCTCTTTCCGTCCTCCTCTCCATCCCTCCAAAATCCGATTTTATCAACATCACTATAGACGGTCCAAAAATTCAAATCGAAACTTATAAAGCTACAAATCAATAATTAAAACAAAACCAAACAAAACATTATGAGAGTGTCAAATTGGTCAAGCTAAATGAATTACGAGGAAGATCGAATAAGTATTTAATTTTATTCTAGATCAATCTTTGTGGTTTGATGGGCCTTGTTAACATGCTATACGTGGAAAACTGGAAAGGTTTTGTTGAGTACGTACACAGTGCTTGTTGGTATTATTTCTAATATATTTTTAAATACAGCATTTTTTTAAATATAGTTGCTCATCTAAATAACGTAGTATTTCCAGTTCACTTAATAACTTCTCTATCTTCTTTAATAGGTAATACATGTCAATAAAAGTTTCATTGAATGCGCGTATCTGAATTTTGCACAGTTACATTAATGTATAAAGGAAGAGAGCGATACATTATAATATTACATTAACTGACGGAAGATCTTACCTTTATGTACGTTGGATCAAATCTTCAAAGGGGCATTGGTCTAATGATCGGACCGAAAGTCTTACGGTATTCTTAGGTGTAAGATGCTCATGGTGTGTACGGATATTATTAAAGTACTGATAATAATCCACAACTCAAGGGAGGAGAAAAGAGCTAGCAGTGAAATTTTTACTTAATTTTTCACTGATCCTTTTTACTTATTGATTTATTTTATTCTCAATAAAATCTTACCCAATTTATTCTTGACCATATACCATTGAGTGGACTAATTTGATAATTCACACGAAAAGTCCAACATTAACTGTAAAGTGTTTTTTTTTTTGGGTTAAACAGTGGCTTGTAGCCAAAAACAAAAAAACAAAAAAAAACACACACACACACACAATTGGCTTGTTCTTTTGTTGTTTAATGATTTATGAGGGCTTTTCCGTTTTCTAATGTCCTCCTTTTATCTTGCATGGCCTGGTCTCTATTTTTTAATTTCACGTTTTGTTTTGCCCCGGAGGATGTTGTTCTTGTCTCGAATCTCAATATGTCTAATTTAATAATTAATTACAAATTTTTTATATTGTTACTCTCTTTAATATAATATGATCTTTGGTCATTATTTTGTTTTGCCGGTTAGTCCCTGATTTTATTTCTTTCCAGCTGGGTCATAGCTATTGTTGATGCCCACTTATGCACAAGGCCCAATCCGATGAGGCCCAGGTCCACTTTCTGTAATGGACCCAATCTGTGGACCCAAGCCACGCTTGGAAAATCCTCGTGGGCCATAGTTTTGTGGGTCATGGGAAGATAAATATAACCGCATATTTATTGGCCCAAACTAAACTTGATCCCACTTGGCGGGTCCTAAGGGTATTTTGGTCATAAGTAAGTGGGAGGTGGAGAAATTATCAAAAAATAGCCTTCTTTACACTTGGCACTTAAAAACCCAAAAAAATTATTCTTTAAAGTCCAAATATTATAGGAAGTAAGACACTAGCCTATCTTTAGTATCCCAATATACCTAGCCCATACTTTGAGTCCAAAAGGCCCAAATATAAGCCCATTTCCCCTAGGAAGACTGGGTCCCACAAGTTAAACCCAAGATTCCTTTAAGTCATTGTGTATTTCCCGCGTCTAGGGGAAACTTCAACTGGCTAGAGGAAGATGCTTTTGTCCTCCGAACAAAAGAGTATGCTTCTTCCTCCTACAGTAGCCCTGATGGAGTCACTAGACGTACTGATACGAACCACGCCAATAAACTGACGCGACCCTAACCAATATTGGTCTCCAAGATCGAAATCCTAAACGGCTTTGAATGGAACCGTGACCCGATGCCTAACGAGAAGCACGAACCTTGGTATGTGAGGACGCCACAATCAGTTATGGAAGGACTGATTGATAAGTCGTATGAATGCCACGGAATTCTCCGATAAGTTCAAAAAGTTTGTTTAAGAACCAAAGAGGATTAGCCTCAAAATTTCATATATTCTGATCTCCCAAAGAATTCCGTACGGTACATATATATAGGAGGGTTTTCCATCCCTAATTACCCTAGACAATAATCCCAAAAAGGAAATAACCAATTCTGAAGCAATAAAAACAAAGCAAATATGGCATGTTCCCTAAATGGCTAAAAAGCCTTACAATATTTCAAAATAAAAGGAATCTGAATAATAATTGCGAAGATGATTTGCTGTCACCAATTGTGCTTCAGAATGGAAGAGTTCTCAAAACGGAAACAAAGTAACAACTATTGATCTTGCAAGCGTAATTACTGGGTCTCGTCGATTACTTGGATTACGCATTTGTTGTGCTGGTTGTGGCTTGTAATTCCCTCGATGGGCCTCCATGCAATAGCTTGAGACCAACTTGCTCGAATCAGCCCCATAAGTGCGTCTTTGAATTTCTTCGCGCGAGCCCTCGTAACCGGACCAATGGGAACTAGAATAGGATCTGAATATGTCTCGTCCCACGTGCTCTTGCCTGTGACGACATTCTCATCATTCCCCTCCTCTTGAGAAGGATTTGTCCTCAAATCGTCGCCTGCATCAAAAGGACTCAGATCAGAAACGTTGAATGTAGCACTTACACCATACTCACCTGGCAGGTCTAACTTGTACGCATTATCATTGATCCTTTCAAGAATTTGAAAAGGACCGTCCCCTCTTGGCAACAGCTTCGACTTTCTCTGTTCCGGAAACCGTTCTTTGCGTAAGTGCAACCACACCCAATCGCCGGGCTCGAAGATGAGTTTGTGACGCCCTTTGTTGGCTTGTTTGGCATATTGTTTGGTCCTTTGCTCGATGTTGAGTCGTGCCTTCTCGTGTATCTGCTTTACAAGTTCAGCTTTTCTTTTGCCATCTAAATTCACACGCGCAGACAAAGGTAATGGCATTAAATCCAAAGGGGTTAAAGGATTAAATCCATAAACAATTTCAAACGGTGAAAATTGAGTAGCAGAATGTACAGATCGATTATAAGCAAACTCAACATGTGGTAAACATTCCTCCCAAGTTTTGATGTTCTTTTTAATGATAGCCCGTAACAAGGTAGACAATGTCCTATTCACAACTTCTGTTTGACCATCGGTTTGAGGGTGACAAGTAGTCGAAAACAACAACTTAGTCCCTAACTTAGCCCATAAAGTCTTCCAAAAATAGCTTAAGAACTTGGCGTCCCTGTCAGAAACAATTGTCCTAGGCATACCATGAAGTCTAACAATTTCCCTAAAGAACAAATCAGCAACATTGGAAGCATCATCTGTCTTGTGGCATGGGATAAAATGTGCCATCTTGGAAAACCTATCCACGACCACAAACACCGAATCCCTTCCCCGTTTAGACCTAGGCAAACTTAACACAAAGTCCATGGAGATATCAGTCCAAGGTTCACTAGGTATTGGTAAAGGGGTGTACAAACCGTGGGGCTGCACTCTTGATATAGCCTGCCTACAAGTTACACATCTGTCACAAAGCCTTTCAACATCTCGTCTCATTTGCGGCCAATAGAAATGTTCTTGTAAAACAGCTATGGTCTTAGCAATTCCAAAATGTCCCATTAACCCTCCCCCATGGGATTCTCTCACTAACAAATCTCGTATGGAGCCATTAGGCACACACAATTTATTCTCCCGAAACAAGTATCCCTCATGCCTAAAGTACTTACCACTAGCGAATTTCTCACAAGCTTTATACTCAGCACTAAAGTCTCTATCATCTGCATATAACTCCTTAATATGTTCAAAACCCAGTACTTTAGCATCAAGAGTTGAGATTAACGCGTACCTGCGAGAGAGCGCATCCGCAACAACATTTTCCTTACCTTGCTTGTAGCGAATGACATACGGAAACGTCTCTATGAATTCCACCCATCGAGCATGCCTCTTATTCAGCTTGTGTTGGCCCTTTAAATGTTTCAAGGACTCGTGGTCGGTATGAATCACAAACTCCTTAGGCCATAGGTAGTGCTGCCACGTCTCTAATACCCGAACCAACGCATACAACTCTTTATCATAAGTTGGGTAATTAAGAGCTGCCCCGTTCAACTTCTCACTGAAATATGCTATTGGTCGCCTATCCTGCATCAAAACGGCACCAATTCCAACACCTGAAGCATCACATTCAATTTCAAAAGTTTTGGAAAAATTAGGTAAAGATAACAATGGAGCATTGGTCAACTTATCCTTGATTAATTGGAATGCCTTCTCCTGCTCTTCTCCCCATCTAAACCCAACGTCCTTCTTGATCACTTCAGTCAGTGGTGCGGCGATGGTACTGAAATCTTTCACAAACCGCCGGTAAAAACTAGCGAGTCCATGAAAACTCCGTACATTACCCACACTAGTTGGACTCGGCCACTCCCGAATGGCTCGCACCTTCTCTTCATCGACCTGTATACCTTCAGCACTAACAACAAAGCCAAGAAATACAAGCTTATCTGTGCAAAAAGTACACTTCTTAAGGTTAGCATACAATTTTTCCGTTCTAAGCACATCCAAAACAGATTTCAAATGCGCTACATGTTGGGTCAAATCCTTGCTATAAATTAGTATATCATCAAAATACACAACGACAAACCTGCCAATAAATACTCGTAAAACATGGTTCATTAGACGCATAAACGTGCTAGGTGCATTGGTTAAGCCAAATGGCATTACTAACCACTCATATAAACCTTGTTTTGTTTTAAAGGCTGTCTTCCACTCGTCTCCCGCTTTCATGCGAATTTGATGATACCCACTTTTCAGATCAATTTTCGAGAACACTGAAGCACCATGTAATTCATCTAACATATCATCTAATCGAGGTATAGGATGGCGATACTTTACCGAGATATTATTAATGGCTCTGCAATCCACGCTAGGGGTGGCAATTCGTGTCACGTGTCGGATTCGTGTCGTGTTTGAGCCGTGTCGAATTTTTTCTTCTCCAACCCGAACACGACCCGTGACACGAAAACGATACAAAACCACGACACGAACACGACACGAACCCGTAACGGGTTGACACGACACGAACCGAACTTGACCCGTGACATGAAATTGACCCGCAACACGAAATTAACCCGCGACACGAAATTGACCCGCGACACGAAATTGACACGAAATTCAGGTTGAACCCGAAATTGACACGAATTTGACACGAAATTGACACGAATTTAACACGAATTTGACACGAAATTTAGGTTGGACCCGAAATTGACCCGAAATTAACACGAAATTGACACGAATTTGACACGAAATTGACACGAATTTGACACGAAATTGACATGACATTTGACACGAAATTGACACGGAAAAATTCGTGTCAACCCGAACACGACACGAATTTTTCCGTGTCAATTTTGGGTGACCCGAACACGACACGACCAATATTTTTCCCAACCCAAACCCGCAAAATTCGTGTCGTTTTCGATTCGTGTCGTCGTGTCGCGACCCGTATTGCCACCCCTAATCCACGCACATCCTCCATGTCCCATCTTTCTTGGGCACAAGTAAAACCGGAACGGCACACGGGCTCATACTTTCTCTCACATGCCCCTTTTTCATCAACTCACTAACCTGCCTTTGAAGCTCCTCTGTTTCCTCGGGATTACTTCTATAAGCCGGTCGGTTTGGAATTGAAGCGCCTGGCACGAAATCTATTTGATGTTCTATTCCTCGAATTGGTGGTAAACCATCGGGCACCTCGTCCGGAAATACATCCTCGAATTCCTGCAATAGAGAAACAACAGAACTATGCAATGCAGGGTCAAGATCATTAGTGTTTAAAAGTGCCACCTTGTACAAAAGTACAATCATCGGCTGATTTAAGGACATCGCCCTTCTGATCCCACCACTTCTCGCATAAAAATTTGTTTTTCTCTCTACTTTTCTCTCATGGACTTGTTGTGTATTCTTTTCAGTTCCTTCGATTTTCTCTCCCTTTTTCTCTTTGCTTTCCTTTTTCTCGGCCATCCCTTCTTTCTTTCTCTCACTGGCCGAACTCTCTCTCTGCACTCCCACTCTTGATTTTTCATCACTCGTTTTCTTTTTCTCACTTTCTCGCTGTAAGCTCACTTGGTCTTCATAGACCTGTTTCGGTGTTAACGGCACAAGAGTGATCGTTCTTTGCTGGTGAACCAACGAGTACTTATTGGTGAAACCATCGTGTTTAACTCGTCGATCAAATTTCCATGGTCGACCTAGTAACAAGTGTCCAGCTTGCATCGGAACCACATCGCACAACACTTCTGACACGCCCCGACCTCCCCACGCCGGGTCGTGTCTTCTCGTACTTACTTAACTTAATTCTTATAGCCTTAAATTTACTGAAATTTCCAGAGTAAATTTTTTTTTTTTTTCTTTCTCTTTTAAACTTATACTTTAAATTCAAACTTAAACTTGACTTAATCTTATACTTATACTTATACATGAAATTTAACTTATCCTCATACATACTCAAAGGACCAACCACGTGAATGGGGATCGTTACATTACTTACTTAACTTACTTATTGATTGACATACTTTAAATTCATACTCATACTTGTATAGGTACATATTCGAGTACCGAGCTTTTAAACCTTATTTGAAAGCTATCATATGCAAACCGTGGACCAAACCCGACCTAGTGCGGATCGGTACGACACGAGGCAACTTGCTTGCCATCATACTTGAAAATTTTTCCTTAACTTGTTCTTGAAAATAATTTCTTAAAAATAGTTTTCTTCTTAAAAACAATTCGTTGCCCATACTATCACTTTATTATATCATAATATAACATAACACATTATACAAATATATTTTACAAAACATATTTTACATAACATAATTTTACAAAACTCGTGGCAGTGTCCATCCCACATTTCACAGTCTGTAGCGCCAGCCCTCCACAGTCTTGCATCAAGTGTTACTGGTAGGTTACTTACCTACAGCATGAACGTAAGTAGTGAGCTTATGCCCAGTAAGCACAATATTCAATCCGCAAAACATTTTAATAAAAGAATGCATGAACCGATTATGCTTTCTTATGAATCAATATAGCTTTCTTATAATAACTTGATTCCGTTCCATTATATGTTATACGTGTACTTACCGTGGTACATTGCTATGGAGTGGCTGGAGGCGACCAGTCCAATCCAACTCAAACCATAAATTAAACCATTTAAACCCGCCCTTGTGGCAAGTCGGTAACATTAGCTTGTCTTATCTTATTTTTACCTTGTGATTTAATATTCGTGTACATGCTTCGTGATGTCACGATAATAAAACATAATTCACCATAACATTATAACATGAATCATTGTAATATCATAACATAAACTATCATAACATCATTACATAATTCATCATAACCTCATAACATAAATCATCATAATATCATAACATAAAATATCAGAACATAAAATATCATAACATCATAACATAAATCATAGCATAAACTTATTATAACATAACTTCATAGCATAACTTATTATAACATAAGCTTATCATACATAACTTCATAGCATTACTTAAACTTATCATAGCATATGCATCATAATATAAACATATATAAATCATGTAAATCAATTCATGATTTCTTAAAAACATGCCATGCGACAAAAACGTTTTGTCCATGCTGTAGGCGGAGTTGTACTTACAGTTACTGCGTCTTGAATCAAAATTCCTCACTCAAACAGGTCGTTTTCCTGTTTCCAAGAAAATCATAGGATGAGTATCATCCTAACATAATGATTCTAATTGCTAACTACAAATCCTAAATTTCAACTCCTTTTTGAAATTTAGTAAGAACTCTAATATTTTGAAAATCGAGCATAAAAATCAATTCATAAAATTTGGTTCTTTTCCCACAAATCTAATGCAGGGATTTTCTTACTTCCTGTACTGTTTTTATGATAAATCTTTATCTTAAATTCTGTTTAGAATTTGAGAAAACTTCCTTCATGAAAGTTGTAGATCTCGAAAAATACTATAACTTTGGTTCTTTACTGAAAACCCAGTTCTGTCTTTAACTTAATCATTTTTGAGGTTGAAACCTGCTGGCCGTGCATACTGGGTCTGGCTGCCCAGGAATTCTTAGTCTCAGATTTTTGTAAAAATAAAGGTCTTAAAGGCCTTATTTCCAAAAACTGTCCGCTCTAGTCCCTAGGATTTTGCCTTTTCTATAACTTTTTAGTTTTGACTTTTTCAAGATTCGGCCTCTAAAGGCCTCAAAATCTTGTTTTCCGAAAAACCGTCCAATTACAAACCCTAATTAAACGTACCAAAACCCTTGTGCATGAAACTTAACAAAATGAACTCATGCTCATACATATTGAACATACTCTTAAATCTTAACTAAAACTTGAATGAAGAACTAGAGGATAAAAAGATTTACCTCAAGTTCCACTCATGGAATTCTTAAATTAGGGTTTTAAAATATTCCCTCACACTAAACCGAAAACTTTCTCTAGTTTTCTTTTTCTTTCTTTTCTCTCTTTTTCACTCACTATGGTTCGGCTTTTGAAGGAAGAAGGACAGAGAGGTTGGCTGCCAAGGTTCACTAAATAGGCACAATGAATTCACCTTCACCTATTTATAGGTGAACAACAACTTCTTAAAATTGCTCACTAGTCCTCACAAGAAAAAATAATTTCTTCTTGCACCCTATGTGGTGGCCGGCCATGCTTGCAACATTTGGCCAAGAAGCAAAGCTAGGGAAGCTTGCTAAGCAAGGCTAGGAACCATGAGGTGTTTTCTTCTTGTGATGGCCGGCCCTAGGTGGCACCATGTGGTTGTTTTAGCTAACAAAGTAAGCAAAGCTAATGGCTTACTCATCAAGGCTAGGTTGCAATGTGTCTTTTCCTTGTGAGGCCAGCCATGTTTTGGGACATTTGGCTTGTCCTTGTTCACCAAGTAAGCCAAGCTAGGAGACTTACTCATCCAAGCTACATAGGTGAGGTGTTTCTTCCTTATGGTGGCCGGCCCTAGGTGATGTGTTGGCAATGTCTTAGCTAACCAAGTAAGCAAGGCTAAGAGCTTACTCACCAAGACTATGAACATGATGTGTCTTGCCCTTAAGGTGGCTGGCCTTAGATGGGTTGATGTGTCAATGCCTTGGTCTTCCATGTGAGCAAGGCTAGGATGACTTACTCACCAAGGCTAGTCCATGAGATGTCATTTCCTCATGGTGGCCGGTCTTGGTGTGGTCTTGGCTTGCCAAATAGGTGAAGCTAGGTTTGCTTACTCACCAAGGCTAGGCCATGAGGTGTCTAACCAAGGTGATGGCCGGTTCTTAAGTGTCAACTTAGCTTGCCAAGTGAAACTAGGTAGGCTTACTCACCAAGGCTAGGTTGCAATGTGTCTAACCATGGTGATGGCCGGTTATGTGTGGCACCATGTGGTTGCTTTTGGTTGCTCTAGCTAGCCTAGTAAGCAAGGCTAGGGAGCTTGTTCATCAAGGCTACATACACACATGTCTCTTTCTTGTATTGGCTGGTCATAGGTGGTGAATTTTGGTTGGTCTAACTAGCCAAGTAAGCAAGGCTAGTATTGCTTAGTCATCAACCTAAAATCATGAGATGTCAAGTTCTAGTGAAACTTTAATTTTCACAATTGCATATTGGTTCTTTAAGAGCAAACTTTTTGCTCATTGAACCACTAAGGTGGCCGGCCCTAGTACCTAGTACCATGTGGAAAATCACACTAAGTCACACAAGCTAGTATGCTTAGTTACTAAACTTAGGACATGATTTGTAAACTTCTAATGATACTTAAAATCTTTTAATTTGCATAATACTTCTCAAAACAAGATCCCTTGCTCAAGAAGCCATGATGTGGCCGGTTCTCATGATGACACATGGAACAATGTGATTGGTTCTAGCTAGAGTTATCAAATACAATCTTAATTTGTCTTCCTTGATTTCCAACCAAACTAACTAAACTAGAAATGATTCATTGACTTAATTAAACTAAGAAACTTTACTTAAAAAGTCCTTGATTCAGAAATTTACATAATTGCTGATAAATCTACAATTTTCTCCAAAATTGCACATTGGCCCCCAAAGGCAAAATATTTGCACTTTGGTCCCTATGAATTGGCCGGTTATGGTTAAGCCTTAAAACATCAAATTCTTACTAAATTCTTCCTTAGAAGACTTTTTAGCTCTAAAATCATGAACTTTTCTTAATTTGCAAATTGACCCCTAAATATAAAATATTTGCATTTTGGTCCCTGTGAGGTGACCAATCATAGCAATGACACTTGTCATCAGAGGTGTCATCCTTAAAGGCCTTGTTTGGCTTAACTCCTAAATGTAATCCATTTCAAATACTATTTTCAACTAATAACAGCATAATTAAACCGGACCATTGTCCTAAACTTTTCTAGGATGGTCTTAAATCTTATTTTTGCTTATTTATTCGTAATGACAGTTTATCACAGTATAATTTTTCATATTATTAATTACACTACAATACAAAATACTATCTCAGTCAAATCTTAGATCAATCTAGTCAAATATTGACGACATAAAATCATAAATTCCTATTATGCCCTTTTTCTCAAAAGGTCTCATGCTTAACTAAGTAAACTACTATTGAGTCTCGTAGTTAATTTAAACGAGAACTCAAACATAAACTGATATTTAACTCAAATCTTGAGTTTCATATCAACATATAAGCTTCAGACTTAGATTTTCCTTATATCTATGGAAATCAAAAGTTCATCAGAATTTCGGGTTATTACATTCTACCCCTCTTAAAAAAAATTTTCGTCCTCGAAAATTTAGTGGTTCCAGTTCTAATGCTCCCAATTAATACTTTAATGGAATCATACCTCTTATATGGAACCATAATCTTACTTTCATATCCCATCATCCCCTCATACTTTCATACTTTCATAACTTTCGTACTATCATGCTATCATAACTTTCATACTTACATACTTTCATACTACATGTCATCATATCATCATACTTTCATACTTATATAACTTTCATCATACTTACTGCATACTTTCATCATACTTAATACTTACTTTCATCATACTTTCACTTTTAAACTGCATCATAAGAACTATTTACGTAAAAAGTTTAGCAAGTATTTCATATAACTTGCCACATTTGAGAAACACATCATATCATATCATATATTCAGTATACTTTCTGAAAATAGTTCCTTTCTTGAAACTTGATTTTATATTATCAAAATCTTTTACTTTTCATAATGGCCCCTTTCTTGGAACTCGTCCCATTCTTGGAACTCATCCCTCAAGGATTCGGCCTATGGCCCCCATCTTGGAACTTGCTTCCTCAAGGATTTGGCCTATGGCTCCTATCTTGGAACCTTTACTTTTAATGACAGCCCCTATCTTGGAATTTCTTCCTCAAGGATTCGGCCATCTTACATAAAATGAGAGGGTTCTATTAAACATAAGATCTTTTATTCAAATATTTTATTTGAATTCTTTCAAAGCCAATCTTGGAAAATCATAATATTGTTCAAGTGATGCAGTAAAAGTATATTTATATCATATCAACTAGCTACTTGCTAGATGGTAGAAGCTTCTCTTCTTGCTTCTCACATTTCCTCCATAACATAAATGCATAATTATAGCTCTAAGGAGGGTCTAAAACTTCTCATCATTACATAATTTCTATTACTTAGAAAGTCATATATAGTCGACATCAGTCAAACCATTATATGTCGATTCCTAGGTTGTTGCTATCAATCCCAACCTCATTAACTTCATCATCAGATTCATAGTCATAATCATAGTCTACTAAATTATCGTTGATAACATCCAACTCATTTTTACATTGCCTATTTGCTACCTTAAAGCTAAGGCACCACTAAACTTTTTCCCGTATCTAATATTATTCTTATGGGGTAAAAGTTTTGGAAACATAAAACTTAACTTCCATGGTGTTGATCCTATTCCTTAGAATGAAAACTTTCTGGCTATCACCATACCAAGGTGAGGTATTAGGCATATCTAATCTCAAAGCCTATTCATTTCTTATCATATCCTATCATGGAAATATCATAACTTATCGTATCATACTAGAGATTCATCATATCACATCATATGCTTAACTTAACTTATCCAAGGTATCTACCACACTTCCGCTGCGCAACTTTGATCCACCGTGCGGTCACTCCTTGGGTCTTTATTGAAGATGCGTGGCTTCTCCTTCATTTCTCGGAATGCCAACGAAACCTCACGGTCCTCTTCATCCAATCCGGTTTAACACCAGGTTCATGTCTTTATCATTATAATCTCATACAATTACTATACATAAAACAGAGTAAGAAAACAAACTTACAAAACTGTGGCGCTGGTGGCAGAACTGTGAAACTGGATGGCAGGAAACCTGCTCTGATACCATCTCTGACACGCCCCGACCTCCCCACCCCGGGTCGTGTCTTCTCGTACTTACTTAACTTAATTCTTATAGCCTTAAACTTACTGAAATTTCCAGAGTAAATTTTATTTTTTTTTCTTTCTCTTTTAAACTTATACTTTAAATTCAAACTTAAACTTGACTTAATCTTATACTTATACTTATACATGAAATTTAACTTATCCTCATACATACTCAAAGGACCAACCACGTGAATGGGGATCGTTACATTACTTACTTAACTTACTTATTGATTGACATACTTTAAATTCATACTCATACTTGTATAGGTACATATTCGAGTACCGAGCTTTTAAACCTTATTTGAAAGCTATCATATGCAAACCGTGGACCAAACCCGACCTAGTGCGGATCGGTACGACACGAGGCAACTTGCTTGCCATCATACTTGAAAATTTTTCCTTAACTTGTTCTTGAAAATAATTTCTTAAAAATAGTTTTCTTCTTAAAAACAATTTGTTGCCCATACTATCACTTTATTATATCATAATATAACATAACACATTATACAAATATATTTTACAAAACATATTTTACATAACATAATTTTACAAAACTCGTGGCAGTGTCCATCCCACATTTCACAGTCTGTAGCGCCAGCCCTCCACAGTCTTGCATCAAGTATTACTGGTAGGTTACTTACCTACAGCATGAACGTAAGTAGTGAGCTTATGCCCAGTAAGCACAATATTCAATCCGCAAAACATTTTAATAAAAGAATGCATGAACCGATTATGCTTTCTTATGAATCAATATAGCTTTCTTATAATAACTTGATTCCGTTCCATTATATGTTATACGTGTACTTACCGTGGTACATTGCTATGGAGTGGCTGGAGGCGACCAGTCCAATCCAACTCAAACCATAAATTAAACCATTTAAACCCGCCCTTGTGGCAAGTCGGTAACATTAGCTTGTCTTATCTTATTTTTACCTTGTGATTTAATATTCGTGTACATGCTTCGTGATGTCACGATAATAAAACATAATTCACCATAACATTATAACATGAATCATTGTAATATCATAACATAAACTATCATAACATCATTACATAATTCATCATAACCTCATAACATAAATCATCATAATATCATAACATAAAATATCAGAACATAAAATATCATAACATCATAACATAAATCATAGCATAAACTTATCATAACATAACTTCATAGCATAACTTATTATAACATAAGCTTATCATACATAACTTCATAGCATTACTTAAACTTATCATAGCATATGCATCATAATATAAACATATATAAATCATGTAAATCAATTCATGATTTCTTAAAAACATGCCATGCGACAAAAACGTTTTGTCCATGCTGTAAGCGGAGTTGTACTTACAGTTACTGCGTCTTGAATCAAAATTCCTCACTCAAACAGGTCGTTTTCCTGTTTCCAAGAAAATCATAGGATGAGTATCATCCTAACATAATGATTCTAATTGCTAACTACAAATCCTAAATTTCAACTCCTTTTTGAAATTTAGTAAGAACTCTAATATTTTGAAAACCGAGCATAAAAATCAATTCATAAAATTTGGTTCTTTTCCCACAAATCTAATGCAGGGATTTTCTTACTTCCTGTACTGTTTTTATGATAAATCTTTATCTTAAATTCTGTTTAGAATTTGAGAAAACTTCCTTCATGAAAGTTGTAGATCTCGAAAAATACTATAACTTTGGTTCTTTACTGAAAACCCAGTTCTGTCTTTAACTTAATCATTTTTGAGGTTGAAACCTGCTGGCCGTGCATACTGGGTCTGGCTGCCCAGGAATTCTTAGTCTCAGATTTTTGTAAAAATAAAGGTCTTAAAGGCCTTATTTCCAAAAACTATCCGCGTTAGTCCCTAGGATTTTCCCTTTTCTATAACTTTTTAGTTTTGACTTTTTCAAGATTCGGCCTCTAAAGGCCTCAAAATCTTGTTTTCCGAAAAACCGTCCAATTACAAACCCTAATTAAACGTACCAAAACCCTTGTGCATGAAACTTAACAAAATGAACTCATGCTCATACATATTGAACATACTCTTAAATCTTAACTAAAACTTGAATGAAGAACTAGAGGATAAAAAGATTTACCTCAAGTTCCACTCATGGAATTCTTAAATTAGGGTTTTAAAATATTCCCTCACACTAAACCGAAAACTTTCTCTAGTTTTCTTTTTCTTTCTTTTCTCTCTTTTTCACTCACTATGGTTCGGCTTTTGAAGGAAGAAGGATAGAGAGGTTGGCTGCCAAGGTTCACTAAATAGGCACAATGAATTCACCTTCACCTATTTATAGGTGAACAACAACTTCTTAAAATTGCTCACTAGTCCTCACAAGAAAAAATAATTTCTTCTTGCACCCTATGTGGTGGCCGGCCATGCTTGCAACATTTGGCCAAGAAGCAAAGCTAGGGAAGCTTGCTAAGCAAGGCTAGGAACCATGAGGTGTTTTCTTCTTGTGATGGCCGGCCCTAGGTGGCACCATGTGGTTGTTTTAGCTAACAAAGTAAGCAAAGCTAATGGCTTACTCATCAAGGCTAGGTTGCAATGTGTCTTTTCCTTGTGAGGCCAGCCATGTTTTGGGACATTTGGCTTGTCCTTGTTCACCAAGTAAGCCAAGCTAGGAGACTTACTCATCCAAGCTACATAGGTGAGGTGTTTCTTCCTTATGGTGGCCGGCCCTAGGTGATGTGTTGGCAATGTCTTAGCTAACCAAGTAAGCAAGGCTAAGAGCTTACTCACCAAGACTATGAACATGATGTGTCTTGCCCTTAAGGTGGCTGGCCTTAGATGGGTTGATGTGTCAATGCCTTGGTCTTCCATGTGAGCAAGGCTAGGATGACTTACTCACCAAGGCTAGTCCATGAGATGTCATTTCCTCATGGTGGCCGGTCTTGGTGTGGTCTTGGCTTGCCAAATAGGTGAAGCTAGGTTTGCTTACTCACCAAGGCTAGGCCATGAGGTGTCTAACCAAGGTGATGGCCGGTTCTTAAGTGTCAACTTAGCTTGCCAAGTGAAACTAGGTAGGCTTACTCACCAAGGCTAGGTTGCAATGTGTCTAACCATGGTGATGGCCGGTTATGTGTGGCACCATGTGGTTGCTTTCGGTTGCTCTAGCTAGCCTAGTAAGCAAGGCTAGGGAGCTTGTTCATCAAGGCTACATACACACATGTCTCTTTCTTGTATTGGCTGGTCATAGGTGGTGAATTTTGGTTGGTCTAACTAGCCAAGTAAGCAAGGCTAGTATTGCTTAGTCATCAACCTAAAATCATGAGATGTCAAGTTCTAGTGAAACTTTAATTTTCACAATTGCATATTGGTTCTTTAAGAGCAAACTTTTTGCTCATTGAACCACTAAGGTGGCCGGCCCTAGTACCTAGTACCATGTGGAAAATCACACTAAGTCACACAAGCTAGTATGCTTAGTTACTAAACTTAGGACATGATTTGTAAACTTCTAATGATACTTAAAATCTTTTAATTTGCATAATACTTCTCAAAACAAGATCCCTTGCTCAAGAAGCCATGATGTGGCCGGTTCTCATGATGACACATGGAACAATGTGATTGGTTCTAGCTAGAGTTATCAAATACAATCTTAATTTGTCTTCCTTGATTTCCAACCAAACTAACTAAACTAGAAATGATTCATTGACTTAATTAAACTAAGAAACTTTACTTAAAAAGTCCTTGATTCAGAAATTTACATAATTGCTGATAAATCTACAATTTTCTCCAAAATTGCACATTGGCCCCCAAAGGCAAAATATTTGCACTTTGGTCCCTATGAATTGGCCGGTTATGGTTAAGCCTTAAAACATCAAATTCTTACTAAATTCTTCCTTAGAAGACTTTTTAGCTCTAAAATCATGAACTTTTCTTAATTTGCAAATTGACCCCTAAATATAAAATATTTGCATTTTGGTCCCTGTGAGGTGACCAATCATAGCAATGACACTTGTCATCAGAGGTGTCATCCTTAAAGGCCTTGTTTGGCTTAACTCCTAAATGTAATCCATTTCAAATACTGTTTTCAATTAATAACAGCATAATTAAACCGGACCATTGTCCTAAACTTTTCTAGGATGGTCTTAAATCTTATTTTTGCTTATTTATTCGTAATGACAGTTTATCACAGTATAATTTTCCATATTATTAATTACACTGCAATACAAAATACTATCTCAGTCAAATCCTAGATCAATCTAGTCAAATATTGACGACATAAAATCATAAATTCCTATTATGCCCTTTTTCTCAAAAGGTCTCATGCTTAACTAAGTAAACTACTATTGAGTCTCGTAGTTAATTTAAACGAGAACTCAAACATAAACTGATATTTAACTCAAATCTTGAGTTTCATATCAACATATAAGCTTCAGACTTAGATTTTCCTTATATCTATGGAAATCAAAAGTTCATCAGAATTTCGGGTTATTACAACTTCATCTTCATATCTTCCAATGCGAAAAGAAACTAACACTTGTCTTGTCACTCTGACCTCACCACTATCATTCAGCCACTGCAATTTATAAGGTCGAGGGTGTTTGCTTGTTGGCAGCCCTAACTTCTCTACCATGGTTGCGCTAGCAACGTTAGTACAACTTCCACCATCAATAATCACACTACATACCTTGTTTTGGACATGGCACCTAGTATGAAAGATGTTTTCCCGCTGTTCCTCTTCATCTTCTCTGGCTTGCACACTTAGAGCTCTTCTTGCAACCAACAAATCACCTTGGACAGCGTACTCCTCGTCGTCGACATCCTCTAATGAAGGCATAGAATCGTTGTCCGATTCCTCGTCGGTTTCAATCTCGCCATTGTCTCGCATCACCATAGCTCGTTTGTTCGGACATTGGCTAGCTATGTGACCCCTGCCTTGACATTTAAGCACTTAATATCACGATTCCGAGTAGTGGAAGAATCGGATTTACCTTGGTTCCTATGGCTGGCCTCCTCTTGTTTTTGTTCGGCTTTTGGCCTTGGGTTGAGTTGCTTCTCATCCTTCTTCCATGGTTGCGCCTTCCAAGCTGAGGTGCTCGGATTTTGGCTTGGACGCGTGTTACTGCCCCTCCTCTTGAGTTGATTCTCAATTTTGACAGCCATGTGGACCATGTCCTCCAACTCCACATAATGTTGCAACTCGACGGCATTGTGAATTTCTCGGTTCAAGCCTGCCAAATACCTTGCCATTGTAGCCTCCTGATCCTCTTCTATATTTGCACGGATCATCATGACCTCCATCTCCTTGTAGTATTCCTCCACACTCCGGGTGCCTTGCTTAAGATTTTGCAGCTTGTTGTACAACTCCCGGTAGTAGTACGCTGGCACGAATCGCTTCCTCATCACAGCCTTCATCTCTTCCCATGACTCGATAGGTCGCTCTCTATTTCTTCTCCTATTTATGACAAGCTGATCCCACCAAGTTATAGCGTAATCAGAAAATTCAATTACGGCTAATTTTACCTTCTTTGCTTCAGAGTAGGTTTGGCAGTCAAAAATGAACTCCATTTTCTTCTCCCATTCTAAGTATGCTTCGGGATCAGATTTGCCTTGGAAAGACGGTATCTTCATTTTGATGCCACTCATTCCATCATTTCCCCGATTCCTAACTCCTCTATCCCGTCCGAATCTCCTGTAACTGCCCGCTGAATCTTCTCCTTCATCAAACTCATTCCTATCAATTCCGTAGTAATCATGGGCCTCTCCTCTAACCGGAACCCTCTCTCGCCTACGCGCATGAGGAACATGTTGTGGTTGTTCCACACGTGCGTTTTCTATCCGATCGACCATCTCATGAAGCTGCTCCAACTCTCCTCTTAACATTCGCCTCATCTCCCCCATCATCGCCTCCATGAGGAGTTTTGGGTCGGCCGCTCCAGTGGTACCCTCAGCGTTATTTTTGCTATTATTTGACATTTTCTTCTATCTTTTCCTCCAAAACAAAGTCAGAGATGATAATGCAAAGGTCCTTACCACACTCCCTTACGTGTTTCTCTCGTGAACTGGATTTCGCTCAATTTCTCTCGTGTTTACGCTCAACACTTTCGGCTTTTGTTCACTCTATTGTTCTCGCCACTTTGCCTTTTTCCGCTCGTTAATCCTCAATCAGTTCTTATAGAACTAATGAAATCAGTATCGAAAATTTCCGTAACGATTCACAAACCAGTTACCAAGGAAACTCAGATTAGACACAAGCACGCAAAGTAAAGGCTCTCAGTATTAACACCCACAAAGAGACGAAATTTGGACTTCTCTAAGCTCTGAAAGAAACGATTTTTTTTTTTCTTCTTTTGATAATCTGGTTTTTTTTTTTTTTTTTTAAACAATCCGAAAATTTTTTTTTTTCTTTTGTTCTTCTTCTTTTGATATTCTGGCTTTTTTTTTTTTTTTTTTTTAACAATCCGAATTTTTTTTTTTTTAATTTAAAATCTCCTACACAGTTCTAAGTGAACACAAATGAAGGACAAATAATTCCCACGAAATGTAAATTTTCCACAGTAACAAGAAAACCTAATCAAACCCTAAGTTCTTGAAGAAATCTGGAAATTTTTTTTTTTTTTTTTAAATCACAGATTCAGTACTGGAAATCAAGACTCACGATTCAATGGAAAATAAACGTAAAATAAAGGATTGGATAAGCAAAACCTAATTAGAACCCTAGGCTCTGATACCAAATGATACGAACCACGCCAATAAACTGACGCGACCCTAACCAATGTTGGTCTCCAAGATCGAAATCCTAAACGGCTTTGAATGGAACCGTGACCTGATGCCTAACGAGAAGCACGAACCTTGGTATGTGAGGACGCCACAATCAGTTATGGAAGAACTGATTGATAAGTCGTATGAACGCCACGGAATTCTCCGATAAGTTCAAAAAGTTTGTTTAAGAACCAAAGAGGATTAGCCTCAAAATTTCATATATTCTGATCTCCCAAAGAATTCCGTACGGTACATATATATAGGAGGGTTTTCCATCCCTAATTGCCCTAGACAATAATCCCAAAAAGGAAATAACCAATTCTGAAGCAATAAAAACAAAGCAAATATGGCATGTTCCCTAAATGGCTAAAAAGCCTTACAATATTTCAAAATAAAAGGAATCTGAATAATAATTGCGAAGATGATTTGCTGTCACCAATTGTGCTTCTGAATGGAAGAGTTCTCAAAACGGAAACAAAGTGACAGCTATTGATCTTGCAAGCGTAATTACTGGGTCTCGTCGATTACTTGGATTACGCATTTGTTGTGCTGGTTGTGGCTTGTAATTCCCTCGATGGGCCTCCATGCAATAGCTTGAGACCAACTTGCTCGAATCAGCCCCATAAGTGCGTCTTTGAATTTCTTCGCGCGAGCCCTCGTAACCGGACCAATGGGAACTAGAATAGGATCTGAATATGTCTCGTCCCACGTGCTCTTGCCTGCGACGACATTCTCATCACGTACGTCAGTCCTCCATCCACAAATAAAGTGTTATTATCATTTTCTGGAGGAATCTCAGGCCCTTAAATGGAAACATGATAAGAAGAGCACATTCTAGAACCATCTATAATCATGAGAAACTTGCTCCGGCCAACGAAAGGAACTAGATGTTCATCTAGTCATGCCATTTTAGGTGCCCCTTAGCCAACAAAATAAGATACCAATCCCATTTCTAACCAAAAATGACATGAATTGTAGTAATAACCCCACCAGAGCATGGGGCAGTATTCTCCTGTGCCTCTCTTCTAAAGATGCCTTTCACCTCTAACCTGTCTTTTCTCGATATGCTATTTCTCTCTATCTGAAACAGACCCAAAGCACATTCACCCTCTATAAATTAATACCCCCCTCATTTCCACTTCAAAGCAACAACGTTCCTCCTCCTCTGCCAAAATCATCTTAGAAACCCAGAAATATATCCTAGAATCATCATCTTCATCATACTTTGTCCATACACCCCCATTAGAACCCACCAAAGCAAATTCTGGGCTGCGGCCAGAGCATGTTCTGAGTTACGGCCAAAGCACTTTTTGGGCTCCGGCTAGAGACTACCACTTAGCCTTTTCTTTTTCTCCACCACTATTTATCTTCTCCTCCCACATCTCACGATGACTTGTGGTTTCTTTTATTGTGATTTTCCCTCATTTTTACAAGTTCGAAGAGGCGCCTTAATGGTCTATATAGGCAAGGGGGTCCCTAGGAATCACTTTCCTTTGGGTCTCTTTGCGTCTAGCTAGTCCCATCTTCACATTGAAAGCCCTGCCAGAGCACCATGTACCCTTTGTCCAGTAGTGCCTCTGGACATGTCATCGCCATCATTGACCATTAGGATAACGACACGTTTCCTACCCTAACAACGTCGTACCATTGGATCTACCGGGCTCCAACAGCTATTAACTGATAATAACATTTAAATTTAGTAGAGAACTTACTACCTAATAACTTGGAGGTTAATTAAAATAAATAAATAAAGTACAAACTATTATTTCAATACTTCTAAAATTATTTATAAATTAGAATATTCTACAAATCATGTATTTTTTTGATAAAATTTTAAGTTATTATAGATCTAAGATGAGCAGGTAACAATATATCTCTTAAATTTCAAATATTTATAAGGGAGAAAGACATAAGTAGAAGTTTTTAAAAATACTTAAAGTAAATAATGTGTTTTTAACTAACGTAAGCTTATTTACCTTCATTAATGCATATTCATATAACACCGTTGAAGCTCTAGTTCTTCTGGTTAGAAACTTTTTAAGTTGGAAGACTAATTGCTAAATTTGTTAAGAGAAATTTGTTGAATAAGTATTTGGCTTGGTAATTATTGTTCTTAGGTGTCTAGCCTTTTTTGCCACCTCTAACGATACTGTTAATACCTGTTTTTGTACAACGCCTTCTCCTAAGGCCCAAGCCTAGTACTTGTATCCCGTGGTGCGAGTGGGCTCGTTTCGTGGACCCAAGCCACGCTCGGGGAACTCGCATGGGTCATGGTTTGGTGGGCCATGAGTAATCAAATTGGCACGTTTATCCTTGTTAAAGTTGGTTTTTGATCCCACTTGGGGGCTTTCAAATTGGTTTGTCATGTTAAATGGATGATGGAGAAATAACAAAAAAAAAAAAAAAAAAAAAACCATTCTCTTACCTTAGGTAGACCAAAGTATATATATATCCACCATAAGTGATAGCCCAAAAATCTCATCTCTTCTTTATTATGACCCAAATGACACAAAAAGTTAATTTTAAAAGCTTCCTATAGCTAAGTTAGCCACTCCAGAGACCAAGACATTCTTTGAGCAGTCTACGGAGTAGTCTCTAGTCTGACTCTGGAGACCAGATGTTTCTCCACATTTACTCTGACTGCTTTCTTTGGACTAGTCCTTGGCAAGCCACCCACTCTAGAGATGGAAAAGCTGCCTGTAGAAGCTTCTAGGCTTCTGAAAAGTACTATAATACATTGACCACCTAGTTATTGTCACTTCCCATTTTTTGTTTCTTGAAGCCCAAAACACAACTGTCATTCCTTGGATGCTAGAATACCATTGAGTGTGTAAGAGGCACTCTAGAGCCCAATAGTTCCTCTATCCCAGGCAACCTCCAAGATGACTCAAAGCTTCCCCTATAAATAGTTCTCCCTTCTCCAGAGTAAGGCACTCAACTCAACACTACGACACAACCTCTCTCATCTACTCCCAACTCAACTCATCACCACCACAACACAGTCTCTCCATCTCAAACACATATCTCTCTCTCTCTCTCTTTCTCCAATAGAAAACTACCCAGAAGCTAATCTTTTAGTGCTAGAAACTTACAAACACCATCATAAGCCTGGATCATTTTTAGAAATTACCAAAGTTCGTCTCCAGAGGCAACTCATGTTCATTTCCAGAGCGACCTTGAGTCACACCTAGAAACACTCCAGAGACAGCAGCCCTGTCTCCGACTTACCTTACTAGAATCTCCATCAATAATTCGATTACTCCTCCCAACTTTCTTCTATCTCACCGGTTTCTTTTAGTCAATTCTCTTGTGTTTTCTTGCAAATTCTCTCACTAATTTGGCAATGGAGGACGTCCTTTATTAAGTGCTCAAAAACAATTTAATTTATTTTTAGTGTTTACTAAATTAAAAAAAAAAGAATCTTATTTTTAAATCACTAAAAATACCTTGGGACAATTATTGATTTAATAACGGTGTATAAATAAATTTGGAGTTTATTTTCATTAATCAAGAAAGGATACCAAAGAGTTTTTTATTTGAAAGAAATGCTTTTAGGATATAGTCATAGTAAACAACATAGAGGCTAAACAATGCTAAAGGATACCAACAGTTTTTAACGCCATATATTAACAGCGAATGGAACTATAGAGCTCACATGCGAGATACCCTGAACCCCATATTATATGATACACTTTTTATTATTATGTAATATCGTACCTTCAAAAAAAAAAAAAAAAAGAGGATGAAAACAATGTTCATGTTCCCTCCATATATTCCCCTCCAAAGAACTAGTCTCTTGAGTGAAAATTGCCATACCCTACCGAGTGAAGTAAAGCAACATTCGTGTTCCCTCCAGAGATTCTCACTCCAGAGAGGTCCTCTCTGGAATCAAAATCTCCAAACCCTACCAAATGGAAGAAAGTAGTGTCTGTGCCTCCCTCTAAAGAGACCTTATCTGGAGTCGATCTTTGGACCCCGCCAAAAGGAAGGAAAACAAAGTTCGTTCTCTCCACGAAAATTCTCACACCAGAGAGCCCTTCTCTAGAGGCAAAATCTCCAAACCTAGCCGGTATAAGAAAGTGATGTTCATGCTACCGCCAGAGATTCTCACTCCAGATAGCCATTTTCTAGAGTCAAAATCTCCAGACCCTATCGAATAGATAATGTAATGTTCGAGTCCCCTCAAGGAGCCAAAGGAAATACTACACTTAAATGTTTTCGATTTCTATGCTCGACATCGGGTGATCCTATGAGAGCGTCTTTAGCTCATTGATCATCACCACCATGATTCATATGTCACCTGCCAAAGCCATTTTCAGACTAATAAACCTCATCCATAATAACCTGCTCGCTCCAGAGAAGAAAGGTACACGGCTTCCAGAGCCAGTCTTTTACCTCTTCCGGCTATGGAGGAACACCAACATTTTCATCTCCAACCAAACTTGCCCAGAGCCTTGTCATACTTCGTTATTGCCCTTCGCAACCTAAACCTATGTTCGAAGCCTTACTTTACATCTCCGAAAATATTGCCTCATATCTCCAAACCTTTGCCTACAGTACTTCTCACTTCGCTAGAGCCTATTCATGCACTTAATTGATTACCTAAAGAGCCTAACATGGTGCTCTGGAGCCATTCCCTATGACTCCGGAGTGTTATCTCATGTCTTCAGAATCTTACCTTGCATCTCAAGAGTGTTGCCTTATGTCTCTAGATTTTGTCTACACCTTTGGAGTATTTCCTTATGTCTTTAGAGTCTTGTCATACTTCATCGATGCCTTTCGCAACCTAACCTATGTCTCCAGAGCCATGCTCTAAATATCTGGAGTGTTGCCTCAAGTCTCTAGACCCTTGTCTACATATTGGAGTACTTTCTTGTGTCTTCAGAGCCTTCTCATGTCTTCTCTTTCGATTACCTCTAGAGCCTAACATGGTGTCTCCGGAGACTTACCCTGCATATCTAGAGTACAGTCTCATTTCTCTGGAGTTTTACATGCACCTCTGAAGTATATTCCTACATCTCTAGAGCTTAACCATATACTCCATCCATCACCGTCAGAGTCTTATTCCTTGCCAAAGGTACTGGCCAAGTTATCTCGTTCACCAAAGAAGGAAAGGCACTACAAATAGTATCTCTGGAGTATACACCACTCAAGGCTGACTCCGGAGACCCCTCTTCTTTAACACTTATCTAGCTTTCTATAAGGCTTGCCTTCAAGACTTCATCTCTAACACAGGGCTTCATCTTTGGAGACTGATCGAATGACCTGGATGTCATCTTCTAAGAAGCCTTGTAGCCCTTATGTGCCCCGATGTGGGTGTTCCCCGAGTCACCTTGATCACATATGGCACCTTATTTCTAAGTGTTTGAAATGTGTGGCGCCCATGCTCACCCTGATGACGTGACACTTATCTCTTGTTGCCTGGTTGTGTGTGGCGCTCGAGCTCGCACAAATTGCATCATAGAGCATTCTTTACGTGCACGGTCACTTTACGTCATGATCATATAGAGCATCCTTTATGTGTGCAGTCACTTTATGCCATAACCACATTGCCTCTATATGCGGGTCACTTTATGGTCACTTTACACCATGGTCACATAGAGCATCCTTTTACGTGCGCGGTCACTTAACGCCATGGCCACACTATCTCTATGTGTTCGATCACTTTACACCGGTAAAATAGAGCATTATTTACATGCGCAGTCACTTTCTGCCATAACCACATTGCCTCTATATATGTGGTCAAATTACGCCACAATCTCATGAAGATCCTATCTACATTGCCTATATGTGTGCGGTCATTTTATGCCACGATCACGTGGAGCATCCTTTACATGCGCGATCACGTTACGCCATGGTCACATAGAGCATTCCTTACGTGCACAGTCACTTTACGCCACGACCACATTGTCTCTATATGTGCGGTCACTTTACACCATGATCACATGGAGATCCTATCTACATTGCTTCTACATGTGCGGTCACTTTACACCACGACCACATTGTCTCTACATGCGCGGTCACTTCACGCCACGGTCACATAGAGCATCCTTTATTTACGCGGTCACTTTATGCCACGGTCACATTGTCTCTATGTGCGTGGTCACTTTACGCCACGTCCAACTTCGTTGGAAGTGCATGGCATATCGCCTGCTTCCTCTCTTTATGATGGCTCATCGCCTGCTTACTCTCCAACTTGTGAGGTACACAACGTCACATTATCTAATCTCTGGAGTTATCTTCTCTAGTCAACATTATTTGATGTCCAGAGACGCATTATCTAATCTCCAGAGCTCTCTTATCTATCTGCATCACTTTATAGTGTGATCTCCGGAGCTTTCTTCTCTTATCTGCATCACTTCGTCATGTGAGCTATCTTGTCTGATCTGCATCACTTCATGTGCTCTCCGGAGGCATCTTCTATTATCTATTTCACTCCATAATGTGATCTCTGCACCTATTTTATCCGATCTGCATCAATTCATCATGCGATCTCCGAAGCCATCTTATCTGATCTACATCACTTCCTCATGTGATCTCTAGACCCATATTATCTTTTCTGCATCACTTTATCACATGATCTCCGGAGTCATCTTCTCTGCCTTGCATCACTATGTGATCTCCAGAGTTATCTTGTCTGATCAACATCACTTCATGTGATCTCCAGAGCCATATTCTGTGATCCACATCACTTTATCATGTGATCTCTGTAGCTATCTTATCTGATCTGCATCAATTCATCATGTGATCTCCAGATGCATCTTCTCTTATCTATATCACTTATGTCACGACCCGACCTACGTAGGGTCGTGACTTCGTACTTACTTAACTTAAATATCAACTTTGCAATAACCCGATTTCGTAGGGCCGTTACCTTACCATGTTTACTTAAACATACTTCATCTTAAAAATTACTTTTGCTTTATGTAAAAATACAGAAATGTTTTTTTTCCTTTATTCTTTCTTTTTAAAATTCAATTTAAAACTTAACTTATACTCATACTTATTTATATGTACTCACTCGAGTACCGAGCTTTCAAACTACATTTTTACAAATTATACTAATTATCATATACTAGTACCATCGACTTGTCACAATATAATATAAACACATTTTACAAAACTTATTTTTCAAAACCTGTGGTGGTGTCCAACCTAAATTTCACATTCTGCCACGCCATTCTCCACAGTCTTGTATCATGCATTGCCGATAGGTTACTTACCTACAGCATGAACGTAAGTTATGAGCTTATGCTCAGTAAGTACAACTTTTTATTCCACAAAACATTTTTAGTAAAAGAATACATGAACCGATTATGCTTTCTTATGAATCAATTATGCTTTCTTTTGTTAATTTGGTTTTGGGCCCCTTACATAACATGAGTGCACGTACCGTGACGTGTAGCCATGGAGTGATTGGGGCGGCCAGTCCAATCCAACTCAAACCATGAACCAAACCATTTAACATGGAATGGTTGGGGCAACCAATTCTATCCAACTCAAACCATGGACCAAACCATTTAAACCTGCCCTCGTGGCAAGTCGGTACGATACATGAAAACTTACTTGTCTTATCTTCTTACAAGAAAACTTGTTCTTGGTTAATCATACTTGAAAACTTGAATCTTAACTGTTTCTTACTTGAAAACTTAATCTTGTTCTTATCATGTGATTTATTATTAGTGAACATGTTTTCATGATGTCACAATAATAAAACATAAAACATAAAACATATGTACATCATGTAAATCAATGCATGAATTTTTGAAAAACATGCAATGTAATAAAAAAATTTTGTCCATGCTGTAGGCGGAGTTGTACTTATAAATTGTCCTACGCTCTAGGTCTATCATTCCAATAAGGCACGACAACAGGTTTAATATTCCTGTTTTCAAACAGGACATAAGATAAGAATCGTCTATCTTACTACAAACCATAACATACTAGATTGGTATCCAATCCGACTACCATTCGTAATCATAGATACCAACCATAACATAATAAATCGATATCCTATCCGGTTACTATCAGTCATACACTTGTTATCATATTCTTATGTTTTGAAAATATCATAACTTTATAAATCAAGTATTTCTTATCATAATACTTGAAATTACCTTTCATAAAACATAGTACGTTTTTTTAAAAATCACTTGGGAAATTCCATTGGATTTAAACCTTTTAAAACTATTTTTGTAATGTTGTAGTTCCTTTTTAAAAGAGATCGTAAAACCTTAAAAACTGCTTTTAAAACAGCCTTTTAATTTATTGGAATGCATGCGTGCAGGAAATTTCTTGTACCATGCACAGTTTTGAAAATCCCATTTTATCTTTAAATCGATTTAAAATTTGGGAAACTTTCTTCACGGAAGTTGTAGATCTCATCGAAACCTACAACTTATATTTCCAATATTGAATTCTGCATTTAACTTGCCCGTTTTTCTCCTTGAAAAATTCTGGCCGTGTACAGTACTTGAACCAGCCAATTTTGAAAACTGATTAAAACGAGCATTTGGGACCTGTTTTTCAAAAACTGTCAGTGCAACCCCCTAGGATTTTCTTTTTTCTAAAACTTTACAGTTTTAACTTTTTCCAAATTCGGCCTCAAAGGGGCTCAAAATCCAGTTTCCAGAAAACCATCCATATTTTTTTTTCAAAAACTGGCAATTTGCATTTTTTGTTGGTTTTTGTTTAAAATCCGTGCATCCTACCTCAAAACGGACAAAGCCGTGAGCCTACGTCAACATTCAGTGTGTTGGATTCGTGCTTAACATTCAAACATACACTTATATCATGTTCTTGAAAAACACAACATTGATAACTTACTTGTTTACCAACTTGTGTCTTTAGGTTAATTTCTTAACCAACATACACTTAGCATTCACATCATCATCATCATCATCATTATACATAAAATCTCCCTACTTACACATGTGAAGGCATTTTTACAAACACATGGTGAGCAATGAGCACACATAACCTTAAACTCAACATAGAGCATAAAAATCAAACCCATACTTAAAACTTAGCAAACAAGATAATCTAAACTTAGATGCATAGACTAAACATATAAAAATCATAACATGGCAAGATAAGAAGCATGAGCTTATGCTTTTACAACCTATAGCTTGAAATACACATAAATCCCATAAACCAAAACTTAATGAAATTCTTAGTTAGAGGGTTGAGATTATACCTCTAAAGCTTTGAAAGAGTAGTTCTAGATCTTGCATGAGCAAAAATTCTTGCTCCACTCTTCCACCATAGCAACTGGCCACCTTTCTCTCTCTCTCTATCTCTTTTTTTTTTTTTTTTAATAAGTCTAGAGAGAAATAGTTGAAAAGGAACTAGAAGTTGGGAAGTTCACTAACCACCCCTTGAATTTCCAAATTTTTCACAATTATTTTTATTTCTAAAATTCTCCTTGAATTGCATATTGGTCCATAAAAGACAAAAATTTTGCCTTCCAAGTCCCTCCAAGTGACCGGCCATGCATGTATTGGAGTCAAAAAATATATTTTCAAACTTATCTCTAATTTGTTTCCTTGTTCTCCAAGGCCACCAAGACAACCAGCCATGTGGCTTAGTTGGAGACTTTGGTTAAGCAAAATCCATAAATTCCATAAATCAAAATATTGTATATTTATCCACAATTACTTGGCCTCCAAGTAGGGCCATGTTTGACATTCCTCCTAATACGCAGTCTAATTTCTTAATAATTCAGATAGTGCAAATACTGTTATAACTATCAACAGTCCAGGAATAATGAACTGCAGTCCAGAATTTATCTGCACTTAACTGAACCGCGTATAGGATTTTCTTAGGACTTGAAGCTACTTAGTCCTTATTGTTCCAAATATTATTCCTGATTTTTTCAGATTGATCACAATCCTTATTCTTACTTCTTGATTCGTAATGATGATTGACCATAATATAATTTCAATACTGCTTATTATACTGTAGTACTGTCTTATTCAAGTCATAATTTATCCTGATCATTCATTGGCCCAAACAAAAATCATAACTCATGATTTGGCCTTTTTCATCATGAAGCCTTATCCTTGACTTAATAAATTATCATTGAGACTCATAATACTTATAAGAACTCAAACATACTCTGATAATCAAATCAGATCATGAGTTTTATGTTGACATACACGATTCAGACTTAGATTTTCCTTGTATCTAAGGAAATCATAAGTTTGTCAAAATTTTGGATTGTTACAACTTCATCATGTGATCTTTGGAGTTATATTTTCTGTTGTACATTACTTCATCATGTGATCTACGGAGCTATCTAATTTGGTCAACATCACTACATCACTAGAGTTATCTCATCTGATATACATCACTATACCTTATATGGTCTCTATAACTATTCAATCTTTGACTCTCTTACGTATGGTCTCCAAAGCTACTTCTTCTTCTCCACAACGATGCTCATATTATATCCAAGGCCTTATTATCTGATCTCTGGAGCTATCTAATCTGGTCTACATTGTTCTATCTCTAGAGCTATCTTATCTAGTCTATGCTACTACTTCATATGGCCTCTAGAGCTATTTTATCTGATCTACAATGATATTCTATTGGACTATTGGCACAACATTATCTAATCTCTAGAGCAACATAATCTAATCTCTAGAGTTACTACACTTGATCTACAATACGTGGCATCCGGCTTGAAGCCATCTATTGGAGCATACGTCACGCCTAGTACCTCGACATGTTCATCAATCTTTAAACTAGAGCTCCAGAGCCACATTCATATCACCAGGTGAGAGACCAACATGGCTACATCTCCTTTTCAACAAAACCCATCAGCTCAATCAAGCAAAGGCAAGGGAAGGTACTGAATGAGTTGTTCACTCCTTAATGAACTTACAATTGTCTTGATTACACTTAAAGTCACTGCTCAATTTCATGACATCACTGCTTTGTTTATCTCTAAAGCATATAGCTTGGGGTTGTCCCTCCAGAGACTTACTTGATACCTTCACACTCTAGTTATTGCTTGATTGTCATCATCACATTTAAAGGGCTCATTGCCAAGCCTTATCATACTACTGCTTTGTGCATCTCCGGAGCACACAGCATGTGGATGTCCCTCCGAAGACTTGCTTGATTGTTGATTATGCTTAATGCCTCGGCTCCCTAGCTGATGCTTGATTGTCTTGAAACTATCCACAATCCATGATCGCCAAGGAATAGTTCAGGGCTTCATAAATCCACTCAGGGCTTCACAAAGCCACTCAAAGCCTTACGGAGAACTATATCAAACATGGTTCATTCTCCAGCAAAAAGCTCAAAAGGTCCATCCCTTTTCCTTATCTTGTTTAATATCTTTAAGTTATTTGATTATCTCCATTCATACAATATCTTACTCATGTATTGCTTATCTACATCATTTTCATAGTCTCTCTACATTCTTAATTCAAAATTATTTTGAGATAAAAATTAGAAGGACGGGGAGTACGTAATTAATTCTTGAAACATGTGATTTCTGCTCAACATTGCCCAAACCATCTCTAGAGCGATTTTTTGGTGTACACTAAGGCTTCGTCTCTTGAGTCATCTATGCTATTTTTGTACTAACCTCCGGAG
Source organism: Ficus hirta (assembly GCA_038430175.1). Taxonomy (NCBI): domain Eukaryota; kingdom Viridiplantae; phylum Streptophyta; class Magnoliopsida; order Rosales; family Moraceae; genus Ficus; species Ficus hirta. Next base: position 4,756,251 of record CM076597.1, read on the forward strand.
AACCCCAAAGTCTCTGGCTATGATTGTCTTTCATGATTGTCTCTAGAGTGTTATCGAGAATCTCTGGAGACACTATTTTGAGTTTATACAGGCATATCTCAATTTACATTGACAAGGATTTTTTTTAAAAACTCCAAACGGCCATTGAACCATCTAACAAAAGCAAATAAGTCTCCAGAGCAAGCCACAATGACATCACATTTAGCTCTGGAGAATCAAGTGCGAGGATCTATTGTGATGATTGGTCGTCCAGACTATCTCGCTTCACTACATAGCCCATCCGACCAACGAGGCTAATGTTGATACTTGTTTTTGTACAAGGCCTTCTCCTAAGGCCCATGCCCAATACTCGTATCCCGTGGTGTGAGTGGGCTCATTTCGTGGACCCAAGCCACGTTAGGGGAACTCACATGGGTCGTGATTTGGTGGGCCATGAGTAATCAAATAAGCCCATTTATCCTTGTCAAAGTTGGTTTTTGATCCCACTTTGGGGTTTCAAATTAACTTGTCAAGATAAATGGGTGAAGGAGAAATAACCAAGAAAACACATTCTCTTACCTTTGGTAGACCAAAGTATATATATAAATATATCCATCATAAGTGATAGCCCAAAAAGCCTATCCCTTCTTTATTGTGGCCCAAAAAATCCAAAATGTTGGTTCTTGAAGCTTCCTACAGCTAAGTCAGCCACTCCAGAGACCAAGACATTCTTTAGCCAGTCTTCGGAGTAGTCCCTAGTCTGACTCCTGAGACCAGATGTTTCTCCACATTTGCTCTGGCTGCTTGCTTTGGACTAGTCCTTGGCAAGCCACCCACTTCATAAATGGAAAAGTTGCATGTAGACTCTTCTAGGCTTCTGAAAAGCATTGTAACTTTGACCACCTAGTTATCATCACTTCCCATTTTTTGTGTTTCTTGAATCCTAAAACATAATTGTCATTCCTTGGATGCTAGAAAAAGCATTGAGTGTGTTAAAGGCACTTTAGAGCCCTATAGTCCCTCTGTCCCAAGCAACCTCCAAAATGACTCAAGGCTTCCCCCATAAATAGCTCTCCTTTCTTCAGAGCAAGGCACTCAACTGAACACTACGATGCAACCACTCTCATCCACTACCAACTCAACTCATCCAGACTACCACAACACAGTCTTCCCACCTCAAACACATTTCTATCTCTCTCCATTAGAAAACCACCCAGATGCTAATCTTTTAGTGCTAGAAACTTACAAACTCCATCATAAGCATCAAGTTCTTCATTTCTAGATCATTTTTAGAAATTACCAAAGTTTATCTCCGGACGCAGCTCATGTTTAGCTCCAGAATGACCTTGAGTCACTCCTAGAAACACGTTAGAGACAGCAACCCTATCTCAGGCTTACCTTACCCGAATCTCCATCAACTATTCGATTACTCCTCCCACCTTTCTTCGATCTCACTGGTTTCTTTTAGTCAATTCTCTTGTGTTTTCTTGCAGATTCTCTCGGTGATTTGGCAACGGAAGACGTCCTAGGAGCCATCATTCTTTGATTTCCTTCGAGCCTAATCGGACCCAAATCATGATGGAGGCCCTATCATATATTCTTCTCTAACTCTTCAACATCTCTGGCCACGTCTAATCTATCACCAACTAGCTAGAGAACTCCACATCAACAACCCCAACATGTCACCCACCGGATCTACCGGGCCCCATCTATAGATACTATTTTTCACGCATTCCGTGTTTGCCATGTAGTTGCCACGTTGTCGTCATGTGGATTTTTATTTTTACTGCTTTTCGTTGTTTGTCTATTCCGAACATGCGCTCAACTAATACAAGTGAAAATTTTTTAAAAAAACGATACAATTTTTCTAGACGGTTTCATCTTTCTTCTTCCTCTCCTCCTCTAATTCTCCTTCTCTCTACTCTCAAACTGTTGTTGGGCGATGTTGAGATGCCGAGCTACCTAGCAAGTGTTATGAGGTGAGAGATACACTCACACAAGGAGCTCGACCACCGGTTGAGAAAACTCTCAGTTCCATCCCAACTAGGAGTCGAGCCACGATGATTCCAAAATATAGTAATGAGAGATCTTTTACAGGCATGATGGTGTTTTTGGTCTTAACTTCTGTTTGATACAAAAGTTTGAAAAGTTGTTTTAAAAATAAATTTCCAATCAAATTGAAAAAGCTTTTTTAGTGGTGTTAAAGAAAAAGAAAATATTTTAATTAAATTAAAATTTTATAGAATAATTTAAAAAATAAAATTTGAGATCTGTGTGTCACTCATAGGCTGAGAGTAGAAGAAAGAACAATTTTGCATTATTAAACAATCCATTGAGTGTATATCAATATACAAAACAATTAATTGAAATCAATTTAAATACTTTAAAAAGATTATTATAGTATGTTTTCTTAAATAAATATTATAAGAGCATGCCTGTTATTATTATAGTAAAAAAACTTGAAAAAGTTGCAAAGTCGAACTAAGGTCATGTTCGGCGCGCTCAAAGTCCAAAAAAGGGACATCCATACATATTGACCAGAGGAAGGAATAATTTTAGTTCGAGAGACACGACTCGAATCTTTCATCATAGCGGTCTCTTATACCTTTGCATACTTTTACTTTTTTACCCTTGCCACTATTTTATAATTTTCTCACTCCATTTTCTCAATGTTTGTTTTCTGCTAATCTAGAGCGGTAGAAAATCCCCCAAGTTCAGGGGAAAATTCATACTAAAGGTCCATGGATGGGACAAGTTGTAATAGCTTGCTCTTAAATCATATACCTGATTTTACAATAATCTTTTATATATTTAAACAATATTTATTGTCAGATAACGTATATAAGTTGCTACAGAAAACACATACTCATTTAACATGTTGATAATTTTTTTGTAAGGAAACTAAAATTTGACAACCAGTATCTTTGATACCAATTTAAATATGAAAATTGTAGTAAATAGTATTTTTATCAAAAAAAAATTTTTTGAAGTAAATAATAAGATTTTCAAATTTTTGAAATAAATAGCAAATCTATCAGGTAAATAAAAAATTTACTAAATAAATGACATATTTACAAGACATTTACATAATAAATCTATAATAAATAAATTATTTATATGATAAATCTTCTATTTACTTTAAAAATTTTAATAACATACTATTTACTTCAATTATTTTTTGAAAACTGCTATTTACTTTTTTTTTTAATTAAAAATGAAAAAATAATATGAAGCTAGTCTCGTGAAATATAAGTTATAAATTTCTATAGAAATTATAACAAGATTGGATGACATAGCAATAATATAAAATATTAAAGGAAAAACCTGGGAATGCTTTTATCAGATAATAGAGATGACTGTGATTTACCTTTTACATTTTGATCATATAACTTGCAATTTTACAATATTTTTCCCTTATGGTTCTTGTTGCCTTTTCTTAAAGACACGTCGTCAATTCATATTTCACGAAGAGACTTTGAAAGTGACTTGTGCACATCTGCAATAATTAAATGGAAGAAATTAATTTGTTTTGAGTCAAATTTTTTTCTTCTTCTTTTTTAAATTTTGAAGATGAAGATTCGAATTTTGGACCTAGTGTTCAAGGTGTGTGCAAGATTAGTCTTAAACTAAGTTTAGAATGGGTTAAATGGTTGATGTATGCCATACTTTTTATTTTAAAGCAATTATTTTGCAATTACTTAAAGAGTTAATATGATAGGAAATATAAATTTTTTTTTTGTGGAAGGATATACAGTTTTTTGAGGACCATAATATAGTTTCAACTGTTTTCTTTTATATCACTATTATTGTAATTAACACAAATATTATAGTGTGTATTATAATAACAGTTGACAATTATTGCATTATTGATATGATAGTGACAAAAAATAATAACAATAATTGAAAGGCATTTTTTTTTTTAGGGAAAAGGCAGGTTGTCCATGAAATACTATTTCATATAAGTAATTTATTATTAAAAAAAAAATTTCCAATTGCTTAGCCTTAATGAATACATAATCTTTACTCTATAAAATAATGCTCTTTGGCTCTGGAAAAATTAGCTCGGCAAAGGTTTCATACACGTGACACTATTTACTGTCCAAAAAATTACAGTACGCACGCGTGCATATAATGGAACTTGTTTCCATTCTCATCTTTGATTGATTTGGGACGACCAAGTATTCATGGGTCTTCTCTAAGCGGAGCCCATGCGGAGTTATATTTTTAAGGGAGCTGAATAAATTACTCATATTTAAATGCATGTAAAGCACTGTAACCTTCTATAGTGTCTTTCATTGCTTCACTTTTCTCCTTTTGTCACGTGACGGGTCGTACACCCGTTCCACTCATACTTTATAATTAATTCCTGATAAATAATTAAATAGTACTTAAAAATCACGTCATTAACAAGGGTCGTAGTGAGCAAAAGGATAAAATGGTAAATTTACGAAATTGCAATGATAAGGCTGCACCACGTTATATTCTCCTCTCCTATTCCTGCTAAAATACTTTGTTTCTCTCTCTTGTTTCTCCCTCTCTCTACAAGGTAAAGTCCAAGTTGTCTGGTGGCTGGCATTGGATTTATAGAATAGAAATCTCTATGAAGCTAGCTGTCTGTCTCTCATAAAGGACTTTTCACAAACACATTCCTCTGCTTCGACAAACAATTACACCCACACCTCTACTTCACAATGCAGGTATTTTCCTTGCATAATAATAAATAAAGACAAACTTTAGATTTCTTTTTCTCCATATTTTGAGCTCACAAAATTCTTCTGTAAATAATTTAATGAATTCAGACGAGGACGGTCCAAGTAAAGCAGGTCTCAGATCTAGCTACTGCGAGAGAGATTCACGAATTCTTCTCTTTCTCTGGAGAAATCGAACACATTGAGATCCGCAGGTAGGTAGTCTTTCTCTCTTATTTATTTATTTATTTTTTCACGTTTTTGTTATTGGATCTTTGGCCTTTGAGATTCATCGGCCTCTGTTTGGTTGCCGAGAAAAGTAAAAGGATTATTTTAGGATCGGTATATAAAACTAAAGCAGAAGTACTCTAGTTTTAGTTTTTGAACTTTGAAAATGAAGAGCAGTACTCTCTCTAAACTTGTTAAGTTTTCTGTTAAATTTTTTAAGAGAAATGAACAAATATTGGACTCCTGGTTCAAACATTTACCGGAATCTGATGACGATTTTACGGTTCAATATGCGTGAAATTTTCCCTGTTATTTTGTCTTATGGTAAGTTATATTTATTTCTTTTCTTTTCTTTTTTTTAATAGAAGAATCGACGTCTTTTAAGAACAACTGATATTTGAATTTGAAGTTTAGGAACTAAAATGAGACTTATGTCATTGGCTAGGAAATTTCTAAAGGATTAATCCTAGTAAAACAATAGTAAAAGAACATTTGTACATTCTATTTTTGCTTAGCTTCGTGAATTCGCTAGTTTATTTTAGAGTTTGTCCTTTCTCTCTGGAATTTCTTTAAGTTAGAATGAGGAAAATTTACTCAGTTCCGTAATGTCGCTTCTTTTTTTGTGGGTTTTGGTGTGCAGCGAACCAGGGCAATCAAAGACGGCATTTGTTACATTCAAGGATCCGAAAGCGCTTGAAATTGCATTGTTATTATCGGTATTTCTTCATAAATGCTTCACTTTCCTGTTCTTAATGCCAGGATCCCTGATCATTGATATGCTTTTTTAATGCAATGTTTATATCTTCCTTTTCTTGTAAATATGTCGGTTGTTTAAATATTCACGTGTATTTATGAAATTATGGTGCCATTATGGTGTGAATAAAACAACTTTATCGATGCATCACTTGAATTTAATAATGTTTCTTTAGCTTGAATCTTTCACCAGTAATCTGAAAAATCATATAACTGTTGGATTGCAATTTTGTATACATTTTTTTTTTTTTAACAATTTGCTCTTAAAGTAGCAGCTAGATCATCAGTGCGATTCTCCTTGAAAATCATTCAAATCACTTTGATATAATTAAATTGGAATGTAATATGTACGAAAAAGATGGTATTTAATTGGATATGCTTATATCTGTTAGTTAGCAGGCTCTTCTCTGTTTCATTCATTCACTGGCGTAAATTGATCCAAATTCTACGTTATTATTGTTAAAAACAAAAGTTGTTCTGTGTTCTATGGAGATTGCAGCAATATGGTGATTCGGATTAGAAAATTTTGTGTACAAATAATTTAATTTGGCATTACAAGGAATATTGGAACTCTTGTTGAAAATAATGTGGCACTAGAATGATTTTCGTTTTTGGGCAGTTTATGCAAACTAGATTTGTATGGCTTTTGCTTGCAATATACATGCTTGTGATCATCCTCTTTTCAGTACACTCATGTTTCGTGAAGAGTATACTGCTAGGTTGGTTGGCCTCTTTATTTCTACTCAGTGCTTTGTGTTTTCCTAAATACGCTTTGCATATAAGTCCAATGGCTTAAGTATCCTGTCCAGGATTTGTTTTCTCTTTTTCTCTGCACTCTCCCTCCCAATCCTCGTTGGAATCTTGGTTCATGTTGACTCAAATTGACTCTTGACTCATCCTTAATTTCATTAGGAACACTAGTCTTTTTTTTTTTTTTTGAATCATTTCATTATTGTCTGCATAATCTCATTTGGATTATTGAAACAAGAACTTTATTTAATTCCTGTATTTTGCTTCATAGCAGCAATAAATGATAGTCATTTAGTATAGTTTACACAAAAAGAATAAAAAATAAATTGATGACCCTAAACAATTTGGTGTGAAGCTAGTCAAAGTGAAAATTGTTTAAGTCGTTGCCGAGATCTAAAACTGTCTCTATTATGTCCCAGGGAGCAACAATAGTAGATAAGATTGTGAGTATAACTCCGGTCGAAAACTACGTATCAAAACATGAGATGCAGGTATATTAATAGTGCACTTTTTCTGGATTTCTTTTCACTGCTGTGGTTAAACCTTGAAATCTAAATGCAGAAATGCAATTCATGCAGGCAGTAAGGGTGGTGGACAATGCTGTCTGTGTTGCTCCTGAAAACGTCTCACATAATGTTGAGGTACAAAAAGATAATGCTACGCATTTTAATGCTCTTCTTTCCTGTCCAAGGAAAAAGCCATTTCTTGTATACCTTTAGTTTGGTTAGATTTGTTTAGTAGGCTAAATTAAGCAAGGATAAAGAAGTTATTTACAAGATTTCCTTGGGCAGCTTATTGCTTCAATTTGATTCCTTTGGGGCGTCTTTTTGCCTCAACCAAGAATGATTGATCCAAATGCCTTTGGTTCGGTATTCCTTTTACATGCTTTCAAGAAAGGACAATACCTCCTCGAATTAGATGTTGAGGACTTTTTGTCAATGTTGTTTTCAATTGTTAATGTCCATTTAGTAGCCCTTAGCAAATAAGCTTACTCTGCATGTTATTTATTTTCATTGGAGACCTACACTTTGTTTGTTGTTAGTTCTTGAAAATTTACAAGTTTGAGGGGCTTAGGCGCGGGTGATCTATTTGTTTAGCAGGAAAAGACTAGCCCGACTGGAAATGGAAAAATATATGCTAGTAGAGCACAAGACGCAGTTGCAAACGTGCTTGCAAAAGGGTCCGCCATTGGACAAGATGCAATGAACAGAGCTAAAGCATTTGATGAAAAGCATCAGTTAAGAGCCAGTGCTTCTGCAAAGGTTCTTTCTTTTGATAAGAGGGTTGGTCTTACAGAAAAATTGACAGTCAGTATTTCAGTGGTTAATGAGAAAGTAAAGTCCGTTGATCAAAGGCTTCAGGTGTCAGATAAAACAATGGCGGCAATATTTGCTGCGGAGAGGAAACTTAATAATACTGGATCAGCAGTAAAAACTAGCAGGTATGACTTAACTATCCCTGAAATTAACTCATCTGCCTACACTTTTTACCCTGAGCAAATTACTTGCGGAATGCTTTAAAGAATGTTAAGAAAGCATACTTCTCTTTTCCATGCCAGTTCAAAATGCTACGTACGTGATAACTTTAGTTAATTAAATGCCATGAACTTCAAGTTGAAGTTCTATGTCCAATGAGTGAGAAAAAACGGTTAGACCGTGAAATGCAAAGCTCTGCACGATATATGCTGCCTGCATAAGATATGTAACCAAGGTGCACATAAAAAATAAGTGTCGAAAATTGATGAACTCAATTTTTGTTGCTGATCAGGTATGTCACAGCTGGAACAGCTTGGCTAAATGGTGCATTTAGTAAAGTGGCCAGGGCAGGACAAGCTGCAGGTACAAAAACGAGAGAGAAATTCCATTTGGCCGTGTCGAACTTGACTGCAAAGGTGGGTGTTCTTCAACTAACAAGACAGTTTGTAAAAGTTGATTTGGTTACTTATGATGCCATTGTGAAAAATGATTCCCTATTTGGGTAGGTCATATTTTAATAATTGGATTGTTCTCTCTTTTTTTTATTATTTTTTTTTTTTTTTTGGGGTTTACAGGAACCTCCAATTGTAGCATAAGACAAGAGTAGCTCTGTGAATTTGTTCTTCTCACGATTACATTCAACAACCATGTTGGGCTCATTCATTCTCCCTGCATGCAAATATTATCCTCAACGGTTTGGTGTGTGCACTTCTTTTAAGTGATTCAACTTTTATGATATATATATATTTTTTAATCATTGTTATTCTTTTTCTAGGTGTTTTTGCCTTCGGGTCTAGTTGTAATTTTGCAGCCTTGACGCTTAGTTGAGCGGGGAAAATTATAAATATATATATGTGTGAAAAATGTGTTTCCATTGTTTTTTGCCTTATGAAGAATTCTTTTTATTTATTTATTTATTTTTTGGTCTTGTGTATAGAAGTTGACAGTGTCAGCTGATGTGCCAACATTGCACAATAAGATTACTTATATGAAACAGTAGAACCAATTATATCATTCAGTTATTTTTTTTTTTTTGGATGAATTATATCATTCAGTTTATCTAAAGTGCGATTATGCCTTGTAGATTTGTATGCTTCTGATCCCAATTATTTGAGCCTTGCTATTTGGCTCCGGAGAAGCACAGATCCGCATGGCTCCGGATGATGTGGCTTTACAAAATTGTTGGCTAATAAACTTACGTTTACGTACGTGTAGTATTTTTATGGTGTGTACTCACATCCTTATTTAAAGAAGGTTACTACTAAAGTGATACCCACGCTCTGCTTGTTATTCTATAAATTCTAAATTTTTTTTTTCTTTCTTTCTTTAGTTACGAACAAAGATAGTTTTGAGGAGAAATAAAAGCTTTATTAGAGTAAATTTAAACAGATTCATATGAAAACGTTTTCAACTGATGAAAATACGATCATATACCCACTTGACTTAAAAAGAAAAAAAGAAAAACAAATTTCATCCGCTTGACTTTTTTTTTTTTTTTTTCAACTTAGAGGTAAAGGATTTGAACTTTAATTCTTTTGATAGAATTAGACGATATTATCGTTGGATTATACTTGCAGTCACTTATCTAATTGACTATATATATATATATATATATATTAACTTAAGACATATGAATTCGAATTCTAAACCTTTAAGTAAAGTCAGGTATGATTTTCGTTAAGTTATACATGCAACCAAACTTATCTACTTTGATTATTGATCAAAATAAATTAAAACAAAAATTTTATTTAAATACTATTTTTTTTGGCTAAAAATACTAAAATTTGTGATTAGAGGTATAGCCTAAAGGTAATAACATATCTTGATTTGTCCTTTTTTTTTTTTTCCCCTAGAAAACGGTTGGTCTTGTTTATGTTTACTTCATATGCGACTATTTTTACACACACTTGCCACCACAATAAATTATAGATTTAATCAAAATTATCAATTATTAATGAAATTCTTAACTAAAATTTTTTTTTGGGATTTAAAGAAAAAAAAAATTTGTGATAAAAGTAAATTTGCAACAAAGTGTTACTTTTACTAACAATTATGCTCAATAGAAAAATTTTTGACCCCAACAAAATTCTCACATATATATGTGTATATATATGTGTGTTTATATATATATATATATTATTTATTTATTTATTTATTTATTTTTTTGCGTAGAAACACTAAAATTCTCATATTACAACAACAATAATTTATCCCTAATCAGAAGTTTCATAATAGAATATGAACAAGATCTCATCTCTGGTACCATTTTGTAATTTTGTATACACCACTAACGTGGCCACTTAAATACACATGCGAGAAGGCACATGTTGAAAGATGGGTGCGCTTTGGTGATTAAAAGCTGATCAAAAGACATTTGAGCTGACAAAAAGTAAGAATAAAAAATTGTATTTAAGTGGAGATGAGGGTGAAAAGGTAATTGTAGTGGGGGAGAAAAAATAATTGAGACAGTCGAAAATGTGTAAGTGTAGAAGCAAATGTGGCAGTGAGACGGTAGAGATGTAAGTAGACGTGAAAAAAGAATGCAAACCACATGGTGGTTAGAATGTGAAATGTGACATATGTGAAACAATACCATCTTAAATGGAACACACCGTTGTCAATTTTTTTTTCCTTTTTTTTTTTTGGCTGAATGTCTAGTCCATGCAGCTCCTAATTTCTTCATAACATACATGATCAATCACATTCTCAGACTCCCATTACAGTTTCCCAAGCTTTAAAAACCTATTTGGTTAAATCTTCTTACTTTCTTGCCACTGATCTGAACAGAAAAAAAAAAAAAAAAAAAAAATTTAACAGCACTCTTTTGTGTTTTAACGTGGGTTTCGCTATGGCTCTCTCTCTTGTTTCTCTCTCTATTTGTTGGGTTTCAAGAGCTTGGCATTCCCGTCTCTCTTGCGTGGAAGAAAACATGAAATGGGTTGATTTTGTTTTTCGATTCATTAGAGGAGATAATGCAATCTTCTTACCCAAAATAAAGAAAAAGAAGTTTTGTGAACTATTTATTCGATGAAATCTGAACTTTTCTTGTTTGATTTCCTCTCTTTCTCCTTCAATTCCAATTTCAGACTTTGTTTTTGTTAAAATATAGAATTGGGCAATTTCCCAAAACCATATTTACTTTGTTTCATGTTATTGAGAGTTAGGTTATTTCTATTATTTGTTAGTTTACTTATATCTTTTATATATATATATATATAAATAAAGACATGATTCAAACCACTTGAAAATTGAAGATAATAATATTTTTCATTTAATTCAGTCTCACACATTATAAAGAATATTTAACCTTATTTATAGGGGATAAAATACTAAAAAAAGAAAAGTAAACTAATAAATAATAAAAACCACCTAATAATCAATAACAGGAAACAAACTAAAAATAGTTTTGGGAAATTGCCCAATTCATTATTTTAACACCCGCCCTTGAAAACAAAGGTAACTAAATTTGCAGAATCTTCACATACCATACTCCAGTTCACATAGTAGTTCGGCTTCAAAAATTCAAGACTCAAGTATCATGCTCAAGTTCAAATGAGCTTCTTAATACTTGGTAGATTCAAGGTTCAAGTGTCATGCTCAAATTCATATGAGCTTCATAACACTTATGATATTTTTTTTTTGGGGCAAAAAAATAAAAACCTTACTAGATAATATAGCAACACTACGACTTTATATCTAATTCAAAAAAAAAAAGAAAAAAGAAAAAAGAAACAGAGACAATATTGATGGTTGGATAGCATCAGCGTGATGATGATGGTGACATTGTGACAACGATGATAGTGGCGATAAAATGACTTTACTAAATTATAAAAAAGGTCCAATGACACAAATTTGGCCCTGTGATTCGATGATCTCAACTCTATGACTTGCATATGAATCTTGGACGGATCTTTGATAGGAGTAACGATGATGACCTGTGAATGGTGCAAAATTTCAATGGTGTTTAATTCAGTGAGAATAATTCCAGCATTAAAAACACCTTTAGATTGTATAACAATATGAACAAATTTTGTCCCCAATGATCCACTCATTTTTTAAGTATATTTTTCTCTTTTCTTCTAGCTTTGATACCAACTTGAAAATTGGAGAGAATAGTATTTTTCATTTAATTCTGTCTCACATTACAAAGAATACTTAACCTTATTTATAGGAGATAAAATACTAAGAAAAGAAAAGTAAACTAACAAATAATAGAAACTACCTAATTATCAATAACATGAAACAAACTAAAAATAGTTTTGGTAAATTACCCAATTCAATATTTTAACAATTTTATCTCTTTGTGGTGTGGGTTTGTCTATGGTTATATGTCGCTCTTGTTTCTCTCTCCATTTGATGGGTTAGAGTAGGAGTTGTAATTTGGGTCATGACTCGATAACATGACTCGAACTCAACATAGAAAAATATGGGTTAGAGTTGGAAAAATAGGATGTGGATTGAGTTTGGGTCGAATCTATCTGAATGACAAAAAATCAGGTCGTGTCCGGATCAACCCACCTAACCTAAATTCGACCAGTAAACCATGTTAATTAGTTTATCCTGATTTCTTTTATTGAATATACAGGTGATAGTAAGGCCCAAAAAAATGGTTAAGGCCCAAGAAGTCATAAAGGCCTTAAGAAAACCCTAGGCACTATCCCATTCACTCTTTACCCTTCTCTCTGCCACCACCTCTCCGAGTCTTTTCTCTCACTCAACTCTCTCAAATGTCGCTCTTCATTCTAATTTGTGGCCGCCAACTCCCTCTATGCTCTTTTCTCACTTTTACCGTCATCGCCATAACTTTCTTCTGGAGTTCACAGAGCTTGCACTGGAGCTTAACTCTTTTTCTCTCTTTTCTTATTTTATTTTATTTTCACATTATTTTCATTCTTTTGAGGAGTAATTTGTGATTTGGTTGATGACCACTCTCAATTTGGGCAACTACAAGGGATGGAATCATGGGTGAAAAAGCACGACATTGCTTGAAACCCTTTACCGTAGTGTACATTTGGGTGATTGGGCTGTGGAGATTTTGGGATTTTGATGTGGTTGAGTGAGATTATGAGATTTTATTGTTTATAAACACAAAACAAAGACTGATGATAAAAAAATTTGACTTTTTTCTTTCATTTTTATTCAATCATCTCCTCTCTTCCCTCTCCTATTTGTTTCTTTATAGGGACTAACCCAACAAATTTCAAAGATTAGCTTTTGACGGGTTACACGGGTCGTGCCGTGTCAACCCGTAAAAAGACTAGGTCAGGTTAGTGTTGGTGATTTCCTGACCTGATGGGTTGTGGGTTGTGTCCGGTTAGGGGTTTTTAATATCAAATTGATTTCAATTCGATATGAATCCAAGATGACACGAATTATCAGTCCTAAATTAGAGTCTCGAAGATAGAAAAAAAAAACATAAAATAATGTGGGGCCATTACATACCAGGCTCCAAAAAAGCATGTCAATTTTTTGTATACCTTGGCCCTTCACATGATGACTTTGTTGAAGATTTACAAAATATTTGATTGATTGTACAATTGGGATAATTGACTTGATCGATTTATTTTCAAATTATATGATTGTTTCCTAATTTAGTTAGGCATGTATGGCCTATAAATTGTAGAGTCTTGATTCATTCAAAATACATGTTGAATTTCAATAATCTTCAAATTCAAATTCTTGAGTTAGTATCAGAGCCATCTCGAAGAAGGAAGAAAGAAAGAAGAAAGATTAAAAAAAATAATAATAACCCGGAAAATCCATACCCATATCCATCTTCAAGACTCACAAATTTCCCAAAACCCCAAAACCCACCGGAAAATCATACCCACTACAAACCAATTTATCAAACCCTCAAATCAAAACCCATAAATTTCACAAATCCACAGCCACAGATCGCGCCTTAGACGCCTCGGACGCAACCAAAAAATCCCGTCGTGACGACGCCGCCATTGAAACTTGCCGCCGTCGAAACGCATCAAACCACGAAACCCACGAAACCGTGCAGCTGCCGTCGAAGAGCCGCCGCACTAGAAACATAAAAATGGCCCATCGGAGCCGCCACCAAGTACAACCCAGACGCTCCAAGAGCCGCCGCCGTCGAGGAGCCGTCGCGACAGAACATCGAACCAGCAGTCGCCGTCTCACGCGCAGTCACCATCGCTCACCGGAGTCGCTGTTGCTAGCGCAGTCACCATCACCCGCCGGAGTTACGTCGGTCGCGCAGCCACCATCGCCAGCCAGTTGCTCATACCCATAAGCGTAACAACCTTAGTTTATAGATATATCACGTGAGTTAAAAAAATAAAAAAAAGGGAAGTGTTCGAAAAAAAAAATGATGATGAACAAACAAATGTACAAATGTACCCATTGTGATCAAATTGGTCATATTAGAAGTCGTTGTTTTGAATTAGTAGGATATCTGGAATGGTGGGATCATAGTCGAGCTCCACAGGCAATGAAGACTGAAAAGGCGTCGTCAGTGATAGTAGCAGTAGACAACGGTGGTAAAGTTTTAAATATATCTTCACCTGTTTTAATAGTACATGGATAATTGATTCATGTACTACTAATCATATCATATTCGATTCTAGACAGATCTCACATCTTAAAACATCCTCACAAAAGTTTGTTTCTATTGCCAATGGTACTTCCACCTCAGTTATTGGGAAAGGATCTTTAACCCCTCACTAAGACTTTGAATTTATATTTTGTTTTAGTCGTTCCACCTTTAGATTATAATCTTTTATCAGTCTCTCAAATAACCACAGCCTTATGTTGTGTCATTTTTGGCTTGAATTTTGTGTGTTTAAGGACATCCAAACAAGGCAAATGATTGGTTATGGTGTTAGACGAGGGAGGCTGTACTACTTGGACTTGGCATCATCTAGTTCTCAAACGCTTCGTCAAGCTTTGACTATGGATGGCTCCTAATGGGGAGGAAAAGATATCCGACATTTGGTTGTGGCATCGACGTTTGGGGCATGCTTCTTTCGGGTACCTAAAGAAGTTATTTCCTAGTTTATTTGCAGAGACTGATGTTTCGATTCTCCAATGTGAGGTTTGTGAAATGGCAGAGAGTCATCGTACTTCATTTCCATTAATTCTAAATATAAGTCCAATTCCTTTTATGGTCATACATTCTGATGTATTTGGGTCATCTAAATTTCCTACCATATGATTGCACTTGGATGACATGGGTTTGCTTAATGAAGTCTAAAGGTTAAGTGCACCTGTTGTTTTAAAATTTTCATAAAATGATTCGTACTCAGTATAATGTACAGGTTCAGTTTCTTCGTAGCAACAATGACGGAGAATATCAAAGTTCCAAACTTCAACGATATTTGGAAGCACATGAAACTGTTCATCAAACCACTTGTTCTAATACTCCTCAACAGAATGGGGTCGCCGAGCACAAAAATCGACACTTATTGGAGGTTGTCTGTGCCTTATTGATACAAGCTCATATGCCATTGACCTACTGGGGAGAAGCATTTGTCTCTACAGCATATCTAATCAATGAGTACCCTCCAATACTATCAACTTCCAGACACCATTCCAAGCCCTTGCTGACGCAATTGTTTCCCCAACCATTCCAAACTTACCTTCTCGTGTCTTTAGTTGTGTAGCATTCATACACTTGCATAAATATCAATGCAACAAGTTGACTCCTCGAGCATTGCGAGTATGCTCTTCATCAAAAGGGGTATCGATGTTATCAGCCTCTTACTCAATGAATGTTTATCATAATGAATGTTGTTTTCCATGAAGACATAATGTATTTTTCCTCAGAGTCTGAACTTCAGGCAGAGTACCAGAAGGAATTTCAGACTCTAGATTATGATTTTCTAGAGTATGAGTTTCACATTACTGAGGAAGGAGATCGCCCAGAATCTGGTAACCAGAATATAGGCAACTTGGATATGAGTAATAATGATCGTCTACAAATTGGTCAAATTGATCGTCGAGAAATTGAAGAAGTGGTGCAAAATCTACCTCTGTCTGATTTTTAGTCTCTCTCAATTGAAAAAGCGACACCAATTCCACCTCCGACCGAAGCCAAATCCGAGTCCGTCATTCCACAGGCAATTCATATACCAAACTAATCGCTTGTTGAGGATGTTCCTGATTTAGTGTCCATGCCATCTAGAAAACAATTACCACAACGAAGCACTAGAGGTATCCCTAAACCCACATATGAACCTAAACTTTCTAGTAAGGTTAAATATCTCATAAGTCATCATGTGTCTAACTATCATTTGTTAGAATTGAATCAGTCATTTGTAAATCAATTATCTACTATAGCTATTCTTAACAGTATGCAGAAAGCCTTAGCTGCAAGTTGGAAAGCTACTATGAATGAAGAGATGAAGTCCTTGCAAAAAAATGAAACCTGGGAACTCGTCGACTGTCCATCAGGAAAGAAGCCAGTAGGATGCCAATGGGTTTACACAGTGAAGTACAAAGCTGATGGATCAATTGAACGCTTTAAAGCTAAACTGGTGGCAAAAGGATACACACAAACATATGGGATCGACTACGCAGAAACATTTGCACCCGTAGCTAAAATCAACACAGTTTGAGTCTTGTTGTCTTTAGCTACAAATTTGGATTGGACACTGTAACAGTTTGATGTGAAGAATGCCTTCCTGTATGGTGAATTGTCCGAAGAAGTCTACATGGATCTTCCACCACGATGCATAGCACCTAAAAGACATAGTCGAAAGGTGTGCAAGTTGAAGAAATCATTGTATGTGTTGAAACAATCTCCGAGAACATGGTTCAGAAGGTTCACAAAGTCTATGATAGTGTTTGGCTACCATCAGAGCAATTCAGATCACACATTATTTCTAAAGAAATAATGTGGTAAGATCACTGCACTTATTGTATATGTGGATGACATGGTGGTTACAGGGAATGACATTAAAGAAAGGAAGGCACTGCAAGATTACTTGTCCAAAGAATTTGAAATGAAAGATCTTGGTCCCTTGAAATATTTTCTTGGGATCGAAGTTTCTCGGTCGAGTGTAGGAATATTTTTGTCTCAAACGAAGTATGCCTTAGACCTATTACATGAGACTGGTATGTCTGCATGTCAACCGGCTGATACACCAGTGGAGAAAGGGTTGAAGTAATGTGTTGAGACTAATCAGGTACCATGCTGATAAAGGAAGATATCATAGATTTGTAGGGTAATTGATGTACTTAGCACATACAAGATTGGATCTTGCCTATGCATTAAGCATCGTCAGTCAATTCATGCATAACATTGGAGAGCAACATATATGAATGCAGTTATGCGTATTTTGAGGTATCTGAAGTCTTCTCCTGGAAAGGGAATATTGTTCACTAAAAATAAAGATTATCAAAGCATTGATGCATACACCGATGCTGACTGGACTGGAGCTATAGATGATAGGCAATCAACTTTCGAATACTTTACCTTCGTGGGTGGCAATCTTGTTACCTGGAGAAGCAAGAAACAAAATGTTGTTGCTTGCTCAAGTGCAGAAGTTGAATTCAGAGGTATGGCTCTTGGACTTTGTGTGAAGCACTGTGGCTAAGACTTTTCTTGCAAGATCTGGGTTATTCATCTAGGCAACCAATTCGATTGTATTGTGACAATAAAGATGCGTGTGATATTGCTCACAATCCAGTTCAACATGATCGAACAAGGCATGTTGAGGTGGACAGATTTTTCATTAAGGAGAAATTAGATGGAAAAATATTGGAGTTGCCCAAGATTCGATCAGAGGATCAATTGGCTGACATTCTCACCAAAGCTGTTGTCCCATTGTTTGTGTGACTAATATACTCTAACTATAATTTCATACTTGACTTTTTCAAGGTATAGGATTTGAATACCTTCATATTCTCCAATTCAACCAAAAAAAAAAAAAAAAAAAAAAGAGAAAAAGAGAAAAAGAAATAAAGTATGTTTGGCGATTATAAACATAGTCTAACAGATATTTTACAATTGACTCCATCATAAGATGTAACATTTGAATCCTCAGGTCTCATAGTTTATAAAAAAAAATGCTCAAGTTACGCATCTTAAAGATTTGAATCTTATACACCCTAGCACTGAACCGTGCTTCTAGACGTGATTGGGTATTTTCACTGAAAGTGTATACAATCAATAGCAAACACACAACTTAAAAAAAAAAAAAAAAAGCAAAAAAAGGAAAAAAAAAAATGAAAACAGAAAAAGCACAAATGAGACAGGCCTTTGAACTCTGGACTCCTTTGGACCATCCACCTTAGGTGGACTCAAAAGGACCCCCAAAAGTTCCACGACAAAATGTTGCACCTCTCTTACTTACTACACACATGAGTGTACATGGAGTCTTTGAAACTTACGAGTTCTATTTAAAGAGAAAGGAAAAGTTGCACATTACACAAGGGCCTATCTCTTCTCTAATTTCCTTCAAAGCCACTTGAAAGGCTATGGCAGGTATTTCCTCAAGGCCAAGTTTCTCTCTCGGCCACCCGCATAGTTCTCGACGTCATGAACATCCATCCTTCAACGTCGTGTACAACATGCCTACCGTCAACTATTTCCCACCACAACACCTTGTCGCTCCCGACCTTCCCCATCCAATCGTTGCCTTTATCATTCCCGTCATCATCAACTTAATTGAACTGAAATGCCAATGTCAAGCCAATTCTCCATTTGAGACAAACCCCAAAACCATGTGGTTCAGCATTTCTTGCCTGCTGGCCTACTGCTTGGCTTATAGGATCGAGCTGAGATTTTCCCGTCTTCGCTCTCCAAACTGTGCCGAACTCACAGCGATCCGGTGTGGTTCTTCACTGTTTGGTTCCCTTTGCATAGCGTCTTTAACATCAATTATTTTGCCGTCGATGAAGCGGCTTTTATATGGTTTTTACGGGCTGCTGTCAATAGGTGACATACTGCAGAGCTTCAAGATTGCTTGGAAATGGATTGATGGAAGGATTGTGAGTAACTTCTTTCGTCTGTCTCAAGAGCAACAAGTGGAGAGGGACATACTTCCGGTGTAGAACGGGGACCTGCAGTAGTTTGTTCTTCTTTCTTGTTCGTAAATTAGTATTCGTATTCACACTAGTGCACTTCATTTATACAGATTTTTAGATTTTTTTTCCCCAGTGTATTAAAATGTCCTCCTGTAGAAAACCAATCATACAAGTTGGTTTTGTTACTTTAAATCACACTATTTTTTATTTGGGATTTCAATTTCTGCCATGACCAGGGATTTTCACGGCGGAATCGTACAAGTGACGATGTCTTCATACAAATTCCTGCTTTTATTCGTCGCTAAGAAAAGAAAAAAAGAGATATTGCATCATTTTATTTTATTTTAACTTTCTCCACTCATCTTGTAGTCAAAACAAAGAGCAAAAGATTTCCTTGTACAATTAGACAAGAACAGCTCCCTTTTTTCCCTTCAAAATTCCGGAATAAATATTGTCCTTTCCTTTTGTACCAGAAATAAACTTCTTAACTATCTTACCAATCAATTACGGATTTTTTTTTTAATCTCAACATTTGTACGACGAAATCACAATTAGAAATCATGTCTAACATTTATCAAAATTGAAATTTGAAAAATCCGAGCAAATCAGGAATCCAATCAATAAATGAAAATCAAAAAAAAGTCCGAAATCACCATTAGACAGTAGATTAAATGTATGTATCAGTGAAACTAATAGGAATTGAACCATTATGGTAAGAAAAAGTTTGATTCAGAGGGAGAAGAATATTCAACTAAGCCAGCTAAGCGAAAAATGATATGCAGAGCAAAGCAAAACAAAAACGAAAAATTAACCCAAAATGAACCCATTTAATTAGTGCAGAGAAAGATGTATACAGATTTCATTTGGACATGTGAAATTAACTATCGCTTATTTGGGTGTAATGAAATAATTTAAATTATTTCATGTCCAAATAATGAAAAGATGTAATTTAAAATTATATAGATGTAATTTAAATAGAAGATATTTTGAAATAAGCGCAATAGATATTATTAAATTCTCATTTAATTTACCGATCTCATTAGGAACAAATTCCGAGACGCTTCATGAAACTATATGAGCTAGTAGAGGGACCCGATGAAAATATGTAAAGAGGCTCCTATAATTGTGAAAAATTAATCCCGGATTAATTATTTATCAATTATCAACTTCAGGACTATTCTACTAAAAGTCTGAAGCTGAACTCCCGTTTACATACCGTATTACGAAAGCTCTCTAATACAGTGCTTCTTCCATGATTTATTCATCACTTGTTTAATCCCCATATGTTATCCATGATTGAATTAAGGACTTTTTCCGTTTTACCTTTTCAATCATTTTAACTTAAAATTCCATTATTCTCCATTGAAAGAACCACCAATTGTAAAGCCATACAATCGGTCAACCATCAGAGAACACAAAGTAAACCGATGGCCAAGATCTTGTTATATTATCTTTCAATTCCCAAATAATGCCTTTAAGTAGATAACATTTACTATCGTTAAGATAGCTATGGATTTCATATCTATGAATCTTGATTTTTCCATCCATAAATCATACACCCAAAACACAAGTATATTGGCCATCAATTATCAGTGTCTCACCTATAGTGGATCAAAGTGCATAAGTCATGGATGCAAACTCAAGTATTCATTTCAGGATTAACATTAATGCACGATGATAATCAAAGTATCATTGATTCTTATATACAGAATTATTAAACCGAATCAATTAACACCTTATGTCCAGTCCAATGTCATACTTCAATACTAGTATACATTAAAGTTTCTACTCGGAACCTATCCGATGGTCAAGACAAACCATCCCTCCAAGGAAGTAGACAACCTTTACAATCTTATCATTTATAAGATCCCCAAATCTTATTCCATCAGTTTCGGACCATTTATTTAGACTATTATCAAATTATCACGTCTTCTATGTATACCCCGTATATATATCGTAATCCTATATATTACAAACAGCCTAGGAGTATTTTATGTTTGCTAAAAATAATCATACAGTCAACAAATGAAAGTAAATAGGACACAACTTATTGAACATGAATAATCTCTTTTTATTAATATCAAAATGTCATATTTACAGAAAATCCCTATAATTGATTTTCTATCCTTACGACACATATAGATCCCAATAGCTTCTCATCTCTTTCGCGAGTGTAGAAGGAGTAGCCATTGACAAAGTACGATGTATATCTTGTGACTATCGATGACGGTTCTCTTGCTAGCTTCATTAAGTCTTGGGAAATACCAGCCTTCATATGCAAATCTTTTCTTATCCATTCCCGAAATGTCCGGTTGTGCTCATCTTGAATCCACTTCTCACTTCTTCCTTTTCTTGGATTCACAGCTCTTAATTCCGTAATGTGAACCTCATTGAAAGGCTCCACTTCCTTACCATTATGCAAAACATACAGAAAAGCTTTTTCCCATTCATCTTGATTTACCGGTGAAGGAACGCCCACGGATAGTCCTTTTGACGTAAAGAGGCCACTCTTTGGCAACCCTAATGGTTCTGCGTTGGACAAATACTCCAAGCAAAATTCAACCGATTCCTCCGCTATGTAGTTTTCCACTATACATCCCTCCGGCCTATTTTGGTAATTCACATAACCCTTCAACCTTCATGTACCTTTCGAAAGGATACATCCACCTCAAATGCACCGGTCCACATAGCTTAACTTCCCGAACTAAGTGCACCGTTAGGTGGATCATTATATCAAAAAAAGTTGGTGGGAAATACTTATCAAGCATGCATAATGTCATCACCAATTCCGATTGTAGCGAATCTAGTATAAGTGGATCAATTACCTTGGAGCATATTGAATTAAAAAATGAGCATAACTTCGTAATTGCATATCTCACATCTTTCATTAAAACTCCCCGTAATGTAAGAGGTAATAATTGTTGCATCAAGATATGACAATCATGCGTTTTCATTCCAACGAGCCTCAAATCCTTCATCAACAAAAGCTTTTGAAGTGGAAGAGTACCCACTTGGCACTTTCACGGAAGCAAGCCATTCACAAAGCTTTCTCTTTTCTTGTCTCGATAATGTGTGCTTTGCTGGAGGTAAGTAAGTGCCGTTCGATCTTTTGTCGGGGAGTAAATTTGGCCTAATCTTCATCTCTTTAAGATCCAACTGTGTCTTTACACCATCTTTAATTTTTTTTCGGAATGTCAAGTAACGTGCTCACTATCGATTCATAGATGTTTTTCTCAATATGCATAACATCTAAGCAATGACGAATGTAAAGTGACTTCCAATATGGAAGTTCATAGAAGATTGACTTCTTCTTCCAAGGTCTATCGACAACTGGATCCTTACGTTTTCTCTTTCCCAAAACTACTTTCACATCTTTAACCAACTCAAATACATCTTCACCAGACAAAATCCAAGGAGCGGTTCTTTCTTCGGTATTACCATTAAAAGCCTTCTTTTGTTTGCGGTATCGATGATTTTTTGGCAAGAATCTCCTATGACCAAGTTAAACGGTTTTCTTACCATTCTTCAACCAGATGGAAGATGTTTCCTTCATACAAACGGAACAACCTATAGAGCTCTTCACAGGATAACCAGATAGGTTACCAAGTGCGGGAAATGTTGGAAAAACGGATCTGATATCAGAGTTACAACGCAGCGGAAGTTTTAAAAATTTTATGCCGATTCAGAAAAAAAGCTCATGATGTATATAACAATAAATTAAAAACATGTCAAACATACCTTGTTTCTTGGATTCCGGAATTGCTAGAGCGTCGACCAACGTGTCTTCTCTACTATTATCGAGTCTCCACATCTCAGAGTATGTGTGGGCACATGTGCTATGAATCCAAGCGACCGGTAATTCTTCCGAAGTCTAGATCCCACTTTCTCAATCCCGATGTACCTCGTTGAGAATTCAATCCAGGTTCGTTCTTCAAAACTACAAAACAGGAACCGGTTAACCTTTTATAAAAAATATCACTCGGCTTAACCTTCCTCATAGTTTTGATTCAATGTAAATTTCTCTCTTTTTCTCACACCCAAGAAGGACGAATGTTCTCAAGCCCAAAAACCCTAGTTTTGGCATTTTCTCTCTCTCCCAAAAACGTCCCCTTTTAAGTGTATGATAAATGATTAGCTTTTTTCAAGAACCCCTAGCCTTTCTATAGTATTCCAATCCTTTTTTAAAAATATCTCCTACTTGAAAAATAATTAATAATTATTTTTCTAGATAATCTTTTGAATCAAAGGATCATACAAATTTCGGGCTAAGTTCTTTGAACCTAATAGACGTTTTTTGCAAGGGGAGGGGCTCCAAAAATGTAATAGCCACCATTTTTACTGAATCATGATTTCCTCTTTAAGGAATATGAATGTTTATGTGAAATACCTGATCTGATTTTATCAGGACATATCTGAGTTCTTATAATATTATAAGACTCAATAATAGTTTGCTTAGCCGAGCATGAGGCCTTTTGATGAAAAAGGGTAGAATAAGGATTTATGATTTTATTCCGGTCAACGACTGACCAGGATGATTTAAGGTATGATTAAGATGGTACTGCAGTATAACAAGCAGTATGGAAATTATACTGCGATAAACCGTCATTACGAATATAGAAGCGAGAATAAGGTATGCGACCACTTTAGAAAAATCAAGTACAATATTTAGAGCAATAAGGACTAAGTGGCTTCAAGTCCTAAGAAAAACCTACACGCAATCCAGTTAAGTGCAGATAAATTCTGGACTGCAGTCCAGTACAACTGTACTGTTATTAGTTGAAAACAGTATTAGCACCATCTGAGTTATTAAGAAAATGGACTACATATTAAGGAAAGTACCAAACATGGTCTTATTTGGTGACACCTCATTAAAGATAAATAAGTAATTTTTGGAATTAAAATTAAATGGATAACTATGCATTAATTAGGAGCAAAGTGGCTCCACTATGGCCGGCCACCTCAAGGGGGTATTTAGCAAATATTTTGCTTTTAAGGTTAGATGTGTAATTTTAGGAATAAAAATAATTCTAGAAAATTAATTAATTTTCACCTATAAATAGGTGATGTTGGGGTTGTGGTGAACCATTTAGTTGAATCCCAAAAATTTTAGTTCATCTTCAACTCTCCCTCTCACCCTTAGGAATCGAAGAAAAAAAAAAAAAAGAAGAAGTGGCCGGTTGTGTGTAAGTGAAGTGAGGAAGAAAATTTTCTCAATCTAAGGTGTAGATCCACCCTTTAAGATCTAGAGGTAACCTTTTAATCCCCTAAGCATTCTATTAAGTTGTGATCAAGGATTTAAATGTATTTTAAGCTTGAGTTTGTAAGAGCATAAGCTCACCCTCTTTATTTTTCATGCAATAGCTTTATGTGATTAGTATGTGCTTGATTTAGGTTTAGATGGTCCTAATTGATAAGTTTAAGCATGTATTTGATTTTATGCTTTAGAAGAATGTGGAATTTTTGTATGCCTATCTTGTGTTTGTGATATGTCCCCACATGTTTAAGAAGAAGTATTGTATGATTGATGATGATGGTGTTGATGTATGATAAATGAAGGGTTAAAAACTAACCTAAAACCCTAATTTAGTGAAACAAGTAAGAATTACCTATTTGGGTTCTAAGTAAGATGATTAAGTGTATGGATGATAAGAATTTACGTAACGCGCTGTATGAATTGATGTAAGCTCACGGTTGTGACCGTTTGAGGTAGGTTGTGCGAATTTTTACGTAAAAACCAATCAAAAACAAAAACTGGCAACTTTTGGATCAAATGGGACTGTGATCTGAAAACGTAATTTTGAGGCTTTTAGAGGCCGAATCTGGACAAAGTCAAAACTGCAAAGTTGTAGGAAATTGAAAACCCTAGGGGATTGCAATGATAGATTTTGAAAAATAAACCCCAAAGGCTTCCATTTTTACAAATTCCCAAACCTAGTCGGCCGAGACACCATGCACGGCCAGGTGGTTTCAAAAAGGAAAACGGATAGGTTAAAAGCAGAACCAAGTTTTGAGTAAAAAACAAAAGTTGTAGAATTCTTCGAGGTCTACAACTTTAATGGAAAACTTTTTCAAATTCAAAACAGATTTTAAGAAAAAACTAGATTTTCAAAACTGTGCAGGGTACAGGAAATTCCTGCACAGGATTTTCAAAACAGTGCATGAACAGGCAATTTCTGCACATGCACTGATAACCAAATTTATGGGACTATTTTCAAAGATGGTTTTCAAAAAATTATAGTTTTATAAAAGCAGTTTAAAAAGGTTAAAACTTTATAAACAATTTTAAAAGAAAAAGGTAAGACAATATCAAACAAGGTTTTGTGAAGAAAATAAATAAATAAATAAATTAGGTCAAGTTATATGGTAACAGTAGTAAGACATATAGTAATCGGAAAGGATACCAAAATTTATTGGGCCTTGTACCCATGGCTACTTATAGTAACCAAATAGGATACCACTATAATATGTGGGGCTTATATCTAGGGTTACTTATGAATGTTGGATTAGATACCAACATTGAATGATATGATTTATAGTAAGATAGGATGATTCTTATCTTACGTCCTTTTTGGAAACAGGAAGGTAACCTATTATTGTGACCTGTCGGAATAGCAAACCCAGAATCTAGCATAACCTGTAAGTACAACTCCGCCTACAGCATAGGCAAAATGTTTTTACCGCTTTGCATGTTTTCAAAGCTCATGCATTCATGTATGTGTTGCATATGATGTATGCTTTATTATTGTGGCATCATGAAGCATGCTCACTAATGATAAATCACATAGTAAGAATAAGATTCAAGTTTTTAAGTATGAAATTGTTTTTAAGTATGAAATGGTTTTCAAGTATGAAAAGGTTTTTCAAGTATGAAATGATGTTTCAAGTATGTTCAAGACAAGAAGAAGTTTTAAGATTTTTAAAGCAAGATTTCCAGTATGATGGCAAGCAAGTTACTTTATATCGTACCGACCTGCACTAGGATGGGTTTGGTCCATGGTTTGAGTTGGATTGAACTGGCCGCCCCAACCACTCCATGGCTGCGTGCCACGGTACGTACACTTATGTTATGTAAGGAGCCCAAAAATATGCTAACATAAGAAAGCATAATTGAATTCATAAGAGAGCATAATTGGTTCATGCATTGTTTTATTACAAAATGTTTTGCGGAATGAAAGTTGTACTTGCTGGGTGAAAGCTCATGACTTACGTTTATGCTGTAGGTAAGCTACCTATTGGCAATGCTTGATACAAGACAGTGAGACATGGCATGGCTATCTATGGAGACCACTACGCGTTTTGTAATAAGATATTTGAATCTGTTATTTAGTATACCTTTCTATATGTTAAATTAAGTTTGATATTTCAATACTCAATTAAAAAAGTATATATATATATATATATATATAAAAGTACATGATCGAGTTAGATTTCAAATCGTTTAAAAAAAAATTTTATTCCGTATTTTCATTTCATTAAATAAGTCAAGTAATTATGTAAGATCTGTATGGTAACGGCCTACGTTAGGTGGGTCGTTACAAAAAATTCGTCCCCCTTTTTCTAGGAGAGTCAAATTCGTCCTCCATATAATGTGGAGGTTGATTGGTGGTTCAAATTTAAATCAATAATCTAGACTAGTCAAAAAGTTCTAATCCTATCTAGATTCAAACTCCTTTTAAACCTTTGAATTTAAATAAGATTCTCTTATTTGCATTTAAATAAATATTTTCCACAAACATTATCCATATTTAATTAATTTAAATAAATGAAATATTTTAGATTTCCTTTCCACCAAAAACCGTGCACCATTCTTTAAGAAAAGAAAATCTAACAAATAAGCTCCACTATTTAAATCAATTAATAATTTAATGTTATGAATATATTTAAACAAATTTGAAATAAAATCTTCTTCCCTCCATCCATTAAAATTCGTGCACTATTAATTAGGAGAGAAAAATTTTGTTTTCCAAAATTAAATAATTCAAACACAATCTTATTTCCAAAATTCAATTAACCAAAATAATTAACAAATAATTATTTTATTTACAACCAATCATATGTTGACAAATCACATTATTTATCTACATTAATTTCACATGTCCAATCATTTCGGGATTACATGTTAGAGAACACAATGTCTTAATAGACATTATTAAATTTCCATTTAATTTAACAATCTCATTAGGAACAAATTCCGAGACGCTTCGTGGAACTATATGAGCTAGTAGAAGGACCCGATGGAAATATGTAAAGAGGCTCCTATAATTGTGAAAAATTAATCACAGATTAATTATTCATTAATTATCAACTTCAGGACTATTCCACTAAAAGTCTGAAACTGAACTCCCATTTACATATCGTATTATGAAAGCTCTCTAACACAATGTTTCTTTCATGATTTATTTATCGCTTGCTTAATC
Organism: Ficus hirta; assembly: GCA_038430175.1. Classification (NCBI taxonomy): domain Eukaryota; kingdom Viridiplantae; phylum Streptophyta; class Magnoliopsida; order Rosales; family Moraceae; genus Ficus; species Ficus hirta. The sequence continues at coordinate 4,783,536 of CM076597.1, forward strand.
CCCATATGTTATCCATGATTGAATTAAGGAATTTTTTAGTTTTACCTTTTCAATTATTTTAACTTAAAGTTCCATTATTCTCCATTGAAAGGACCACCAATTGTAAAGCCATACAATCGGTAAACCATCAGAGAACACAAAGTAAACCGATGACCAAAATCTTGTTATATTATCTTTTAATTCCCGAATAATGCCTTTCAGTAGATAACATGTACTATCGTTAAGATAGTTATGGATTCCGTGTCTATGAATCTTGATTTCTCCATCCATAAATCATACACCCAAAACACAAGTATATAGACCATCAATTATCAGTGTCTCACCTATAGTGAATTAAAGTGCATAAGTCATGGATACGAGCTCAAGTATTCATTTCAGGATTAAGATTAATGCAGGATGATAATCAAAGCGTCATTGATTCTTATAAACAGAATTATTAAACCGAATCAATTAACACCTTAGGTCTAGTCCAATATCATACCTCAATACTGGTATACATTAAAGTTTCTACTCGGAACCTATCCGATGGTCAAGACATACCATCCCTCTAAGGAAGTAGACAACATTTACAATCTTATCATGAATAAGATCCTCAAATCTTATTTCATCGATTGCGGACCATTTATTTAGACTGTTATCAAATTACCACGTCTTCTATGTATATCCCGTATACATATGGTAATCCGATATATTACCAACAGCCTAGGAGTATTTTATGTTTGCTCAAAATAATCATACAATCAACAAATGAAAGTAAATAGGACACAACTTATTAAACATGAATAACCTCTTTTTATTAATATCAAAATGTCATATTTAAAGAAAATCTTTAGAATTGATTTTCTATCCTTATGGCACATATAGATCCCAACAGGAAAGTCATTAATTGACCAAATCAACATTGCACGAAGATTGAACGTATCTTGACGGTAAGAATCTCTAACTTGTAAAGTATTTTCCCACCAGCTTTTTAGGTCATCGATTAATGGAGCCAGTACACATCAATGTCATTCCCCGGTTGTTGAGGTCCTGAGATCAATAAAGTCAACATCAAGAACTTCCGCTTCATGTACAATTTTGGAGGGAGATTGTAGTTGACAAGTATAACTGGCCAGTTATTATGCCTACTACTCATATTACTATGTGGGTTCATTTCGTCGGTCGACAAACCGAGACGTAAATTCCTTGGTTCTGTACTAAAATCTGGATGATTGTCATCAAAGGTCTTTTATTATGGTGCATCGCCTTGATGCCTAAGCTTGCCATCGTCAACACGTTAATCATGATGCCATATCAAATTCTTAGTATGCTCGGCATTACGGAATAAACGACACAAACGTGGAGCCGATGGAATGTACCATAACACCTTCACCGGCACTCCTTTGCTACCATTCGATGGCATCTTGCCCTTCTTCCATCTTAACTCGTTACAAACCGGGCATTCATCTAAATCTTCATATTCTTTCCGGTAAAGGACACAATCATTTAGATAAGCATGTATATTTTCATATTCCATTCCCAAAGTACTCAACGTCTTCTTTGCCTTGTACATACCAGGTAGCACTTTGTTATCATCTGGTAGAACATCTTTTAGAAATTCTAAAAGAGTCATGAAACTAGAATTCATCCACCCTCCCGACACTTTCATATTCCATAATTTAACCAATGCCCCTAATTTTGTATATTTTGTACAACCGACATTTTCGACATCATTAATCATTGCCTCAAATAACTCCAGACGGTGCACAAAGTGTTCTTCCAAATCATTTGTCATATTGAACATATTATCACCAGCGTCTTCCTCAACAATAGGCTCTTTACCTTTTATACTCGTCGATGTCATCAATGGAATGAGATTTATGATTTCCACAAATTTGATACGGACACATAATCTTATCATCTTGTATGTGAGATTTGGCAAATGATAAAAATTCTTCAACACCATCTTCATATACTTTAGACAATCTATCAAACCACATCCATTTCCTATCCTTGATTTGCAAATCCTAAATCAAAAAATCAAAGTTTTAGAAGTCAAAATACTAATTTTTAAAATGCATATCATTTTCATTAATTAACACCAGCCCATTAATTGATCAACAATCAAAAATGAAAAAACATAACAAAACTAAAAATACAAAACCATCTAAAATCATAATTAAGTCAAAATACCGGGGGCAAAATAACATTTCGTGATCACTTAAATTAACATCCTTACACAATTTAACTCAAAAGCGATCCCAAAACATACAAAACCTAAAATCATAGATCAAAAATACAGAGAAAAACAACAAAAAGAAGTTAGTGATAACTTACAAGAGAGATTGATGGATGGTAGATGGTGGTGGTGACGTCCAACAGTGGTGTACTAACTATTTTCGGAGCAATCTGATTTGATTTTGGTTACTGCAGATGCGGTATTGATGTGGAAAAATGAGGGCAACACTCGGTTTTGTCTAATTTTTTTGTAAATTTTGCACGACGGTTTTATAAAAAACGGTCGTGGAAGCCAAAGATTCCACGACCGTTTTTTTTAAACCGTCGTGGAATCACGACGCTTCCACGACAGTTTTCTAAAATGGTTGTAGAAGCCTGAAGCTTCTACTACCGTTTTTAAAAACCGTCGTGGAAGCTTCGTGGAAGTTTCGTCTTCCACAATGGTTTTTGAAAATCCTGTTCTGCACCGTGTTTTTGCCGAACTTTCCACGACCGTTTTTTAAAAACAGTTGTGGAAGCTCCGTCGTGAAATCTACATTTTATAGTAGCGCTTGAACTTAAACAGTCATTGCATTTTCATCATCCAACATTTTTTACGAAATTATTTCTCATCACATTGTGTTACCCAATCTAAACTGCACCATATGATAATAAGAGATGTAACATGATAATTGTTTGTATAACGACTAATTGATAAAAATGTAAAACTAGTCTCTGGTCAGATATAAGATTTAATTTCTTGTGGCACAAACAAAAGATCGGTCAAAACGATTTAGAAATAAAAAATAAATCAAAATTAAACTTAATATTTAAAATTGAAAAATCACGAATCTCTATGATATTTCATTATAAATATACTTAAGGATACATAGTTTAGTGAATTAATTATTTGTGATCGAGGCTTAAAAATTTTGGTGAACAACTAAACTTTTGATAATAAAAAATTGGGAAAATAAATGTATAAGAGAGAACTAAAATGAGAGGAAAGAAAGTGAGAAATATATATATGGGCATTCCTATAGTTCCGTAGTTCAAATTTACGGGCCAGGTCCCTTAATAAATCTACACCGTTAATTTGGAGGAGTTAAAATTTTATAGTATCTTAAATGAATCAAACTATCAAATATAAGTTGAGGGTAAGGAAGGGTATCAAAGGGCAATTTATTACTTTGGTTACCGGATACCAAACCGGTCGGGTGTAATTCAAAAAAAAAAAAGTATTGTATCTCCTCTCTCTCCTGGCTCTCTCTTTCCATATCTTTCTCTCTCCCTCCGGACGGAGATCGTGTTGCTCCGATCACTTTGAAAATTCTGGTGTTTGTCTACGCGCGAGTTTTCCCAATAGGACTGCACCCTCAAGCCACCACCGTATTTGCTGCCGAGGCTCTCGAATCTCAGTCGGTGACGATTCAAGGCCACCGGAGATGCACCGCGCCAGTGACAACGATGAGATTGCTTCGGCGACAAGATCATGACGGCCGATGACTCTCCTTGGCTCTCTCTCTTTGTCTCTCTCATCTGGTTCTACTTGCCCATGGTAGCACGACGAGGAAGAAGAGTGCTGGAATGAGATCGTCCACCTGTGTTTCCCATTTTCACCCATAATTAATCTTTTTTTTTTTTTTTTGTTAAATAAAATTTTATTAGCCAAATTAGTTCCAAGCACAATTGATTCTTTACAAGGGGGAAATCATCTCTGAAAACAAAAAACCGTGGAACTTTGCAGTAGTCAAAGCCCAGGAGCACAAATTATGTGCCCACAACATTACAAGCACATGGGATCCAAGAAAAAGACGAAGAGGAGAAAGAACAAAGCAACTCACAAATCTGTGAGAACAAAGGCATCAGTTCCCAATCTGAACAATTAGATTCCACCCGAAAAGTATCAAAAAGCTCTTTGGAATCCCTTTTAAAAGACCCATAAATAATCTTTAGCACAGCAAAAAGATTCCATAAAATGAACAGGAAATCATGGGCCAATGAAACATTAGTGTTCTGTCTTTGAAGTTCAAAGCGTGAGATTTTTGTTGTCGTTGTTGTTGGGGTCAATGGTGAGGTTTTAGAGAGAGAGAGAGAGAGATGGGATTGGATTTTGTGGCGGGTGTAATGGAATTTTGCTTGTAGACACAAATTTGTGTTCAACAAATTAAGGGCACGTTTACTGAACCATTAAGGAATATAATGGAATAGAAAGCAAAGTAATGAAAGTAAATAAGGATTATTGATTCTATTTTTAGTGTTTACTTACATATTGAATGGCGTAAAAAGAAACAATTTCATTTCCTTTGTAGTGTTTGCTAACTATATTAATATTAATCTTACTAATATAATTACTAAATTATCCTTTTCTAAAACAAAGATAACATTAGTACATAAAAACTTATTAAGGGTAAATGAGTAAATTTGATATGTATTCTCTTTGATAAGAAATCAATACCAAGAGGATGTAAGAATTGACATTCGCCTTCCTTGTTCCCTATATTATGTGGGGATCACTAAAATCACATTTCTCATTTTATAAATAAATACCTGATTAAGTAAAAAAAGAAATAACTACTCATTTTTCCTTTTTATTTGATGCAAAATTCTTGGTTTGGGCATTATTATCAAAAGGGGAAAATTTAATGTGTTCAGCAGCCTGGGTTTGAGTACAAGCATTACAATGAATGACAAAACATCAATAAAAAACTAGAAACAAAGGAAAAGTCCAAGGCAACCCACAATGTTTCCAATACGTAGCTTCATTTCAATTTTATATTTGCACACTTTCCCGTTACTTTTACTCCAAAATTTAAAATATTATTTTGCTTTGTAAATTTACACATTTATCCCAATTAAATTTATAATTTTACCCTCACATATTAGATGTCTCACTAATAATGAACCATCTACTGAATTAAAAAGACATGATTATCCTTACTTTTCATTCTTTATTTGTGTGTAGGTCAAAAATAGAACAACTTACCTGGTTATAACAGGTTGACATTTTGAATAAATGAAAAAAGAAAAGCCGTCTTTAACTGAAATGTAAATCTCTTTTTTGAGACCTGTCCCGTATAAGGGACCGTAGAAGTGACCAAAAAATATGAAGGTAAAAGGGATAAAGATTTTTACAAAAATTATAATAATGGTGGTAATACACGTCAGATTTAATTCACGTGGACTAAACTTGAGCCATTAGATTTAAATTATGGAAAAGATAATAAATTAGGACCACTAGAAAGGTTCCAGTGAAGGTTGAAGGAGAAAATCTATTCTCACTTCTATACTAGGACCTAGTTGTTGGATATAGAGATAGCTAGATGTAAGATGATCTCTCTTCTTCTCAGAACATTCGATAATAAGAACAAACAATCTTATAACATTCAATTTAGTGTTACATGATTGTTGTTATGCTCAAACTATCTTTTTAAAGTAGTTAGTTGTAATTAGATCGGACGATCATATACACTAGGAGGTAATAAAAACAACCAAGAAAATGTTAGTAGAATAAGAGCATTAGAGAAGTAAATAATTAAAGAAAAGTGAAAGAGAAATATATATATTTTTTTAGATTTTTGTTTGTGAAAATTAAAAAAGAAAATACAATTTAAAGACTTCAACAAGAGAAAAACAGTAAAGCATCAATAATCCTTTAATTATTTTGTACTATAATTGCAAAATTGATTCATAGATAACTCAATTGCATATTTTACATCCCAAATACATAATCAGAAAATATGGATTTTAAACTCTTAAAATTTCATAAAAAGTATTTTGAACAAACTAAGTCTTCACTTTGATTTCCAAAAGATTATTATTACAAGTTATCATAAATCGACAAAATACTTTTAATAGCAATATGCAGTAAAAGACAACTTATAAAATAATTTAAAAAAATAATTATGTGACTAAATTACATAAATAAAGCAAGACTAATACTCATATAAAATAAGGCACATAATATTTTGAAATAAAAGAAATGAGAATAAAGAAGACTTAATTTATTCAAAATATAAACACTACAAAACAAGAGAATCAATATCACAAGTAGAACACTAAACACAAGATCTCATCTCTAGCCTCACCAATGGAAGAACTAGCCTAGTTTGCTTATCATTTTCACAAATTCTAGAATGAAAGTATGAAAATAAATTGCAAGACAAAACTAGAAAATGAAGAAAATTATGTCTCGAAAAATACACTATGTGACAACAACCCCCAAAAGCCTTAGCTGATTCCCTTATTTATAGAGTATTGGAATTCTAAGGTTCAGCTAAAAGCAATAAAATTCATAGGAGAGTTGCTCTGAGAAGTGGGAGATGTGCTAAAAAACTGATGCAAAGTGGGGAGGCTTCTTATACGTGGCACCCTCTGATTCACGGTAGGGAGAAAACAGGATAAGATGTTGAGTTAGTGGGAAACAAGGGTGAACCCACATGCCACACGTCACGCACAGATTGGGAGAAGTGGGAAAGCTGACATCAGCTTGCAGCAAGGCGGGACCCATGCAAAGAGGGGAAGGCGTGCGATTGGACACGTAAGAAAAAGGAACTCGCGCCCTGATTGGCGCATGTGGTTGACGTGCTCGGAAGGATGAGCTAGAGAGGAAAATGTGGTGAGGCCCACTCTGATGAGGGTTGGTGGCGGCTCGGTGGCTTGGATTCGGCTTGGTTGGATGGCTTCTGAAGCAGCAAATCATGCTTGGCTTTTGGGCTGAAATTTTCCTTCTTTTTCCTTCGTTTAATAACCCATTTGCATTATTCTTTAAAATAAACCTAAAAATCAAAATAAATTAAATTATAACTAAATATTTTCAATCTAAAATTTTGCAATAAAATCATGAAAATATTTAATTAAAACTCAATTTATTAATCCATTAAAAACATCAAAAAGTACATTTTTGTGCATTTATCACAACCCCCAACCAGCTTATTGCTAGTCTCTAAGTTGTGCAATTCCACATCATTTGGGGATAGATATATGTGATGGTTCATAAGTAAAGAGACTACATTCTAATGAATCAGGTCTTTTAGGGTGAGCTCAAAAGCAAAATCGTGCATGCACGAGGCCCAAAGTGGGTAATATCATACCAAAGAGAGGCATGAGTCGTTACAAATAGTATCATAGACTATACCTAACCAGAAGTGTGACAGTAATCAGATCCTACAAGAAAAATGGTAAGCTATGCAGTCCCATATCGTTTGAGAATTGATATATGTGATGGTTCATAGATAAAGAAACCACCTTTTAATGGTATTAGGTCTTTTGGGGTGAGCCCAAAAATAAAACCGTGCGAGCATGAGGCCCAAAACGGACAATATCATACCAAAGGGAGGCATGAGTTGTTACAGAAAGTGTGGCCAATGAGGATGTTGGGCCCCAAAAAGAGGAGTGACTATGACAGTCATCAGTTTATATAAGGAAAATGATAAGTTGTACAGTCCCACATCACTTGGGGATGGATATATATGATAGTTTATAAGTAAAGAGACCACCTCCTAATAAATGAGGCATTTTGAGGTAAGCCCAAGAGTAAAACTATGTGGGCACGAGGCCCAAAGTAAATAATATCATACCAAAAGAAGGCATGGGTCGTTACACATAAAAATTAAATAATGTTTACTTGTGTATTCGATTATTGTTATATCATTTACATATAAAATAAATTGTTATGAGATTTCACACACATAGATTGTGTGCCTTATATATCTATATAGAGGTGGCAATTTGTGTTACGTGTCGAGTTCATGTCGTATTAGAGCCGTGTCGATTTTTTTCTTCCCCAACCCAAACATGACCCGTGACACGAAAATGACTTCAAACTGCGACACGAATTGAACCCATGACACGAACTAAACCCGCGACACTTATTTGATTCGAATTGAACTTGTAACTTGAATTGGACCCAAATTGAACCCGCAATTAACTTGAATTTGACACAAAAACTAATTCAATTTAAGCAAATTATATCCCAAATTCGTAAAAAAGCCTAGAAGAAAAATAAATTACTTTCAACCAAAACATACCATTGACAAAACAATAAGTTTTAAGGATTGTTTTCAAATAGAAAATCATAATATTAAACTTCCAACTCAAGTATAAAGTTCACAATCATAGTTAGGCAAAGTCCTATTACAAACATCTTAATAAAGTCCATAAATCCAAATACAAACATTAAAAAGTCTAAATTCAAACAAGATAACACCAACAAAATACCGAGTTCTAGTAGACAAATATAACTAAATAAATAATCACACCAACATTAACAAAAAACAAGCACAACAAGTACAACTCAGGCACATCCAGAGTTAAAATCTTGAGCAACTATTTTCTCCTCATCAATGTTGAGATCCACGACATTTTGAATGACATCATCCATATTTTGGTCAACTGTTTTGATTCCAACTACACGAGAAAGATTGAAAAAGAATTTATGATTATGAGATTAAATTAACAATGCTAAGTAAAAATAGAGAACCTGAGAAAATTTACCTTCACTCCCAAACAACCAATCTCTTGAGCATATAATTGCCTCAACAGTGTCAGGTTTAAGAGAGCTGTGAAACTGGTCAAGTACACGACCACCAATACTAAATGCAGCTTCTGAAGCAACTGTTGATACAAGAATGCTCAAAATGTCACGAACAATTACAACAAGTATAGGGTAGCGACATTGATTTGTCTTCCAATAGGAAAGGATGTCTAGATTATCACTCTTTCTCATCCTGGGCTCATCCAAAAAAAGTTCCAACTCCGATTTGCTATTTGCACTAGAAAAAGAATCAGAGGAGACATCATCAAATTCCTATAGAACAAACAACAAGCATTAGTTTATAAAAATCACTAGTTAGTAAAAATAAATAAATAAACAAAGGAAATGGAATATTACCTTGAAAATATCAGATTCATCCACATCCATTATTTGCATTGCTTTACCTTTGTCCTTTTTCTTACTAGAGGGTGGAGTGACATTTGCACCTTCAACAAGCTTCAACTTGTATTCTTCAAAAAGGGCTTCCAACTTCATACGCAATGAGAACAACTAAGAAGAGTTTTTCCCATAAGCTTTGTCATAGCAGAAAGCAACAAACTCCAACTTATACCGAGGATCCAATACAAGTGCTAAAGCTAGGATGGGGCTGAATTCTAACCAAAATTTCTGAAATTTGCTCCACATATCCAAGGCCATACACTTTAAGTACTCATCTCCAGATTCCATAGTAGCTTTTAAGGTGATGTAACAATCAAAAATTGCTGGAAAGTATAAATTGGCTGTGGGATATTTGGTGCCAGAAAATATAAGTGTTGCTTTGTAAAACCCTTTCAGAAATTTCCAAATTTTATGAACTCTTTCCCACTCCTCGGTTGAAAGACAATGTTTATAATTCGAATCACTCAACTCCAAGTGCTAAAAAGCACGTTGGTAAAAGATGGCACTTTCAAGTATGAGGTAAGTAAAATTCCACCGAGTAATCACGTATTGGGACAAGCCTCTCGTGCTTCCCATTGAGACCAACTTAACACATTCTAAAAACTTTTGCTTCCTTTGTTGTAACCCTTTAATATATTTGACGCTATCCTAAATCTTCTCAACTGTCTTATCAATAATTTTCAGACCATTTTTCACAATTAGATTAAGTATATGGGCACAACATCTCAAATGAAAGAATTCACCATTGTAAGGCAATAAACCACGCAAGTTCAATTGAAGTTGTAATGCATCCACGGAGACATAATTAGAAGCAGCATTGTCTAAAGTGATACTGAAAATCTTTTCTTCAATTCCCCAATCACTCAACAAAGAAAAGCTCTTCTCAAATAGTGCTATACCAGTGTGTGGAGGTGGCATAAAGCAAAAAGTCAGTATCCTTTTATGCAACTTCCAATTCTTATCAATATAATGAGCAGTCAAGCACAAATATCTATCAGTAGTCAAAGAGGTCCACAAATCAAATGTCAAACTTATTCTATCAGGACATGCTTGTAACATATTTCTCACTTTAACTTTCTTCCTTTAATACAACTTAACAGTGTCAGCTTTAGTAGTATTTCTAGACACTAATTTCACACCAGGCAACAAATATTGGAGCATTGCCTTAAGCCCTTGTACTCAACAAATTGGAATGGCAAATCATGCAAAATGATGTAGCTAGTTATCAATTCACGCCATTTTTCAGAATCAAATTGACAAGAATCAGAAAACAAGGAACCAATATCACGAGTAATAAGCATTTGACCAATGTCTCTAGTTTCAGTTCTTGGACAAGTTTTAATATGCTTTAACATATTACCTGTCCCGTACTTGTTAGAGGCAAGATATTGTTGTCCACATTTCTTGCAAGCACTCTTCAACTTCTTATCTGGACTAAAAGGAATAACGTCGAAGAAATCCCAAACTTTCGACTTCAACCTTTTCTTTTTTAATGGTTTATTGAGATCACTGCCCTCAAGTCCGATCACATCTTCGTCAAGCTCAATGTCCACATGAACTGCATTATCTAAATCAATATTCTCACTTTGTGCCTCAAGATCAATATAATCCATCTATAAATTAAAAAAAAAAAATAAGAATATGATAAGATAAAGAGAAATTAATATTTTGAACCAATAATCATATCTATACATATAGCTAAAAATTGTGAGCCTAGCATTATCGTTAACATTATTAATACTATTTGAGAAAAAGAGAAAGGACGGTCATAAAAGACACTAATTAATGCTCTAAGTGCTGATCAGATAAATATTTGTGTGGCACACAGATTATGAATGATGAATGCAGCTAAGGCATTATGACATATAATTTAATATTATTTTTAAAAAAAGCTTGTTAACTATGAAAAAAAGGCTGGACGAAAATCAACCCCATCTCTGATCTCTCTCTCTCTCTCTCTTTCTTTCTCCTCTCTCTCTCTCTATCTAAGCAATGAAAACCCCCCACTACCGCTAGCCAAAGCTTAAGAAGCTCTTCTCCCATGGCTTCTTCGGCCACTCGCCCACCGCCCCTTGCCCCCCTCCTCTCCCCACCTCCTCTCCCGGTAGCCAAACCATCCTCAGCCCACCGCCCCTTGCCCCCCTCCTCTCCCCACCTCCACCACCCACCCACCCACCACCACCTCCGTCAAACGATTGTGCAGGGGATGATTGTATTGTTGAGATCTATATGAGCCCTAACGATAGAAAATCAAATATAGGGATTTTCTGTAAACATAACATTTTGATATTAATAAAAAGAGGTTATTCATGTTTAATAAGTTGTGTCATATTTACTTTCATTTGTTAATTGTATGATTATTTTGAGCAAACATAAAATACTTCTAGGCTGTTGGTAATATATCGGATTACCATATGTATATGGGGTATACATAGAAGACGTGGTAATTTGATAATAGTCTAATAAATGGTCCGCAATCGATGGAATAAGATTTGAGGATCTTATTTATGATAAGATTGTAAAGGTTGTCTACTTCCTTGGAGAGATGGTTTGTCTTGACCATCGGATAGGTTCCGAGTAGAAACTTTAATATATACCAGTATTGAGGTATGACATTGGACTGGACCTAAGGTGTCAATTGATTCAGTTTAATAATTCCGTTTATAAGAATCAATGATGCTTTGATTATCATCCTGCATTAATTTTAATCCTGAAATGAATACTTGAGTTCGCATCCATGACTTATGCACTTTGATCCACTATAGGTGATACACTGATAAATGATGGTCAATATACTTGTATTTTGGGTGTATAACTTATGGATAGAGAAATCAAAATTCATAGATACAGAATCCATAGCTATCTTAATGATAGTACATGTTATCTACTTAAAGGCATTATTTGGGAATTGAAAGATAATATAACAAGATCTTGACCATCGGTTTATTTTGTGTTCTCTGATGGTTTACTGATTGTATGGCTTTACAATTGGTGGTTCTTTCAATGGAGAATAATGAAACTTTAAGTTAAAATGATTGAAAAGGTAAAACGGAAAAAGTCCTTAATTCAATCATAGATAACATATGGGGATTAAGCAAGCGATGAATAAATCATGAAAGAAGCACTGCGTTAGAGAGCTTTCGTAATACGGTATGTAAACGGGAGTTCAGCTTCAGACTTTTAGTGGAATAGTCCTGAAGTTGATAATTGATGAAAAATTAATCCGGGATTAATTTTTCACAATTATAGGAGTCTCTTTACATATTTCCATCGGGTCCCTCTACTAGCTCATATAGTTCCACGAAGCGTCTCGGGATTTGTTCCTAATGAGATCGGTAAATTAAATGAAAATTTAATAATGTCTATTAAGACATGGTACTCTCTAACATGTAATCCCGAAAGGATTGGACATGTGAAATTAATGTAGACAAATAATGTGATTTGTCAACATATGATTAGTTACAAATAAAATAATTATTTGTTAATTATTTTGATTAATTGAATTTTGAAAATAAGATTGTGTTTGAATTATTTAGTTTTTGAAAATAAAATTTTTCTCTCCTAATTTATGGTGCACGAATTTTTATTGGATGGAGTGAAGAAAATTTTGTTTCAAAATTGTTTAAATATATTCCTAACATTAAATTATTAATTGATTTAAATATTGGAGTTTGTTTGATAGATTTTCTTTTCTTAAAAAATAGTGCACGGGTTTTGGGTGGAAAGGAAATCTAAAATATTCCATTTATTTAAATTAATTAAATATCGATAATGTTTGTGAAAAATATTTATTTAAATTCAAATAAGAAAATCTTATTTAAATTCAAAAGTTTAAAAAGAATTTGAATCTAGATAGGATTAGGACTTTTTGACTAGTCTAGATTCTTGATTTAAATTTGAACCACCAATCAATCTACACACATGGTGAAGCACGAATTTTTTGAGCATTCTCCAAGTAAAAAACCGTCCATAAGATTTAAAAGAACCTAGCCCAAAATTTGAATGATCCTTTGGTTCAAAAGATTATCCAGAAAAATAATTATTAATTATTTTTCAAGTAGGAGATATTTTGAAAAAGGATTAGAATATTATATAAAGGTTAGGGGTTCTTGAAAAAAGCTAACTATCATTATACACTCAAAGAAAGGGGACGGTTTTTTGGGAGAGAGAAAATAAAAAAAAAACTAGGTTTTTGTGTTTGAGAAAATTCGTCCTTATTGGGTGTGAGAAAAGGAGGGAAATTTTCATTGAATCAAAACTGTGAGGAAGGTTAAGCCAAGTGATATTTTTCATAGAAGGTTAACCGGTTCCTGTTTTGTAGTTTTGAAGAACGAACCCAGATCAAATACTCAACGAGGTATATCGGGATTGAGAAAGTGGGATCTAGACTTCGGAAGAATTACCGGTCCCTTGAATTCATAGCACGTGTGCCCACACACACTCTGAAACATGGGGACTCGAGAATAGTAGAGAAGACACGTTCATCGACGCTCTAGCAATTTTGGAATCCGAGAAACAAGGTACGTTTGATCATGTATTTAATTTATTGTTATATACATCATGAGCTTCTTTTCTGAATCGGCATAAAAATTTTAAAACTTCCGCTGCGCCGTAACTCTGATATCGGATCTGTTTTTCCAACATGTATTCCACTGCAAAATCCTTTTTTTTTCCTTTTACTTTCTGGTGGGTTTCTCTAAATCCTGTGTCTGATAATGTTATGTGATATTGTGATGTATGCAGGAGATTCCAAAGAAATTTGTGAGACTATTCGGAGAAAATCTATTTACTACAGTGTCTCTTAGTCCTCTCCTCCCGATGATTCAAAATGGAAAATGGGTTTGGAGAAAAGGGATGACAAGGGTTGGCCAAAATTTGTGAAGCACTATTCCTTAGGCTTCAGGCACTTACTTTATTTCACATACGAAGGGAATTCTAAATTCCAACTTGCAATTTGTGATTTATCTACTTGTGAGCAGTGAGGTATATTATCCTTCTATTGCTTCCCATCATGATGAGCCTGATGTTATAGGATTCAATATAGAAACAAAAAACCACTCAAAAGGGAGATCAAGCAACATACCAGTACACCACGGACTCACGGAGAGGGAGATGAGTTTCTTTGAGACGAAGAGGAGATGTGGTTTCACTAGTTTGGATTCGAAATGTTGGGCACACCACACAAGGTTAGGCGGAATGGAGGAGGCAAGGTAGAAGAAATGGGCAGTGTCGGCTTCTAATCATCTAAAGGTAAAGTAAAAAGGATTTAGGGTTTTTTTTTAAAAGCATAACAAACTTTTTCGGGTCGGACCCGGATTGTGTTCGGATCACTCGAAATTGACACGACATTTGACCCGCCCCCTATTTTTCCCAACCCGAACCCATGAAATTTGTGTCGTTTTCAAATCTTGTCGTCGTGTCGTGACCCGTATTGCCAGCCCTATATCTATATCTCTATTTATATTTGTTTTAATTTTAACATATATAAAATAGTCAATCCCCTTTTTCATCTCTCTTTCACCTTGTGCCATGTGTTACTTCCTCATTTCTCTCTTTTGTTTTCTAATGACAGTGTTTTTTTTTTTTTTTTAAATCTGTTTTCGAATTTATATGACATTTTTTTTGTAACAATTTAATTTAAAAACTGACATTAGTTACTTTTTTCGTTTAGGAATTAACAAAATAGTTAAAAAAAAAACACTCTTTTTAAGAGTTTAAGGTCATTTCAACAAGGAAAAAAAAGGTTTTTTTTTGCACCGTGCATTATGAACACAATTTACAGTCTGAACTTTTAATTTTGATAATTTACACCTTAAATTGACAAATTTATAGCAATTTACCCCTTGTTGACTTCAATGTTGACTTTTTTTATATGAATATTGATATTTGACTTACAAATAGGTTTTAATTAAGAGTATAAAATGTCCTTTTTTATCAAATATTAATCCAAATTTATATTTAAAACAAAGTGAATTGAAAGTTTTCTACTTTGATAATGCTTAATTAAAGATCTTAATCTAAATAAATTTGGGTTAAAATAAGTAAAATGATAATTCTTGTCATTAATTAACCACTAATGTACAAATCACATATCAATTTCATTTAAAAGACTAACATTATTATCGATTCAAAAGACTAACATTTCTATCAATTAGCGGTAAATTTTCATAAATTTGTAAGTTCGTGGTGTAAATTGTCAAAATTAATAGTTTAAGGTGTAAATTTTAACTATATAATAAGTTTAGATGTACTGCTGAAAAAAGCCAAAAATTAAAAGAACAGAACCAAAACATCACAAATCTAATAGCTCAAGGACCAATAGAGCAAAATTTGTAATAAATTTTTTTTCTAATAATTCACCCAAAAAAAATTTTAATTAGCAAAATTGTGTTCAAGCCTTACATTTTGACTTGTCCAAAATACCTTAAAAAGAAAAAATGAAAAATGAAAAAAGCCATTAGTGTTAACAATTAACAAAAATACATCGAAGCCGGGTCGAAACTCGAAATCAAGAGAGTCCATTTTTCCTTAGCAGTAGCATGATCAGGCATCCATGAAGACCCAGATGAGAAACCTCACTCTCCTCCTCTTTCTCCTCCTCCTCTTCCTCCTCTGTTCTTCAGTCCTCTCATGGAAGAAGGAAGAGTTCAGGAACTGCAACCAGACCCCTTTCTGCAAGCGAGCCCGTGCCCGCAGTCCCGGCTCTTGCTCTCTCTCCGCTCGCGACATCCGCATCGAAAATGGCGACCTCAAAGCCAAGCTCCTCCCCAGGGAAGATCACCAAAACCCAGATCAAGTTCACTCCAAGCCGTTGATTCTCAGCCTCTCGGTCTACGGCGACGGAATCTTGCGGCTTAAGATCGACGAGGACCCGAATTCGGACCCACCCAAGAAGCGGTTCGAGGTCCCTGATGTGATTGTGGAGGAGTTTGATCGGAAGAAGCTCTGGCTTCAGAGGCATTCGACGGAGGTGGATTCTTCGTCTTCATCAAAGTCTTCGGTGGTGTTCTTATCCGACGGCTACGAAGCGGTTCTCCGGCACGATCCGTTCGAGGTTTACGTCCGGGAAAAGGGAGGTAAGCGTGTGATCTCTCTGAACTCTCATGGGTTGTTTGATTTTGAGCAATTGAAGGTCAAAAAACAGGACGATAATGGCGATGATGAGGATTGGGAAGAGAAGTTTAGAGGTCACACTGATACTAGGCCTTTTGGGTCTCAATCTATTAGCTTCGATGTGTCGTTTTATGGAGCTGATTTTGTTTATGGGATTCCTGAACATGCTACTAGTCTTGCTCTTAAGCCTACTAGGGGACCTGGGGTTGAGGAATCGGAACCTTATAGGTTGTTCAATTTGGATGTGTTTGAGTATGTTCACGAATCGCCCTTCGGTCTTTACGGGTCGATTCCGTTCATGATTTCCCACGGGAAGTCGAGGGGAACTTCTGGGTTCTTCTGGTTGAACTCTGCTGAGATGCAGATTGATGTTCTTGGAGCTGGATGGGATGCTGAGTCAGGCATTTCCCTGCCTTCCTCCCAGAGTAGGATCGATACGTTTTGGATGAGCGAGGCGGGTGTTGTTGATGCTTTTTTCTTCATTGGCCCTGGGCCTAAAGATGTTGCTAGACAGTACACTAGTGTGACTGGTATGCCTTCGCTGCCACAGCTCTTTGCTACTGCTTATCACCAATGTAGGTGGAATTATAGGGATGAGGAGGATGTGGAGAATGTTGATTCCAAGTTCGATGAGCATGATATTCCCTATGACGTGTTGTGGCTCGACATCGATCATACTGATGGGAAGAGGTACTTCACCTGGGATAGAGTTCTTTTCCCGCATCCGGAAGAGATGCAGAGGAAGTTATCTGCAAAGGGTAGGCATATGGTGACTATTGTTGATCCGCATATCAAGCGAGATGACTCGTATTTTTTGCACAAGGAGGCATCTCAGAAGGGTTATTATGTTAAGGATGCCAACGGCAATGTTTACGACGGGTGGTGTTGGCCTGGTTCATCTTCCTACCCAGATACGTTGGATCCTGAGATTAGGTCTTGGTGGGCTGAGAAGTTCTCTTTGGAGAATTACGTAGGCTCTACTCCTTCGCTGTATATCTGGAATGACATGAATGAGCCATCCGTTTTCAATGGTCCAGAAGTAAGTCGGCTTGTTTGTCCTTATGTTCTTCATTCATTGTTAAAAACGAGATTGCTTTTACATAGATCTCTAGTGAAAAATGAAAATGGTTTCTTCCCTTTGTTTTCCTCATTATCTTTCTTTTTTTTTTTTTTTTAAATTTTTTTTAAATTTTTTTAGACATCAGTGTCTGATGAAGTCTAGGAGTGTGGGTTTTTTGTTTTAATAGTTTGATGTTTGAGGGAAAAACGTTTGCTTGTTTGCGTGTTTTTTTTTGGTGGAAAGGGAAAAAACATATGTTGTCACCTGATAATACACAAATATGGTTCTCTGTTAAAAAATGAATTCGATCCATCCAATTTTGATGATCATATTGGTCTCTGTCCAATGACAAATTGCTAAGTTCTAGTTTGGGATCCATGTGATAGCATATAATTTAAGGAAAAGTTTTTTGATTATGGCCGAAAATGCTAAGTGATTATTACAACTGGATGGTATTTGTGAAATCTTCACTTCGAATAATAGCTGGATCTGGACTAACAGAACATTTGGAATATAGTTTCATTAGGCTTTAAAATGTTCGACAGTCTAGTTAAAAGTTTTGCATCAATGCCCCTTGATGACTGTTTCTTTGAATAATGCGGTTTAACAAGAGATAATATGCTTTTGCCGTCTTGACTTAAATGATCTAATTATCCGTAAATTTATAAGAATTAACTTACTAAGGTGAGAGAGATTTCCGTCCTTTTAGTTATGTGGTTTGTATTTCTGACACATACTTAGTGGTAAAAAAAGGTTGATGATGAAACATAAAATTGTTAATCACGTTGAAATTTTGCATCATCCACAGTCTAATAAAACTGTTGGCGTACCAGGTTACAATGCCTAGAGATGCTTTACATCATGGAGGTGTCGAGCATCGGGAGGTACATAATGCCTATGGATACTACTTTCACATGGCCACTTCTGATGGGCTTGTAAAGAGAGGTGATGGGAATGATAGGCCTTTCGTGTTGTCAAGAGCATTTTTTGCTGGAAGCCAAAGATTTGGAGCAGTTTGGACTGGAGACAACACAGCTGAGTGGGAACACCTCAGGGTTTCCGTTCCTATGATTTTGTCTCTTGGTCTTACTGGAATGTCATTCTCAGGTCAGAAACATTCATTTAAATATTATTTCTACAGCAATCAAGTTTTATTATTAACATGGTGGTGCTATAATGTTAATTCAGGTGCTGATGTTGGTGGGTTTTTTGGTAATCCCGAGACTGAGTTGTTAGTTCGCTGGTATCAAATTGGTGCCTTCTATCCGTTCTTTAGAGCTCATGCCCATCATGACACAAAAAGACGAGAACCTTGGTTGTTCGGGTATGAGTTCCATAAACATTAAAGTAACTTGAGAGTAGTCACTATTGCATGTGTTTGCCTACCTTGAAGACTTCAAAGAAAATGTTTTTTTGGTCACATACTTGTAAAAGATCATTGTCATTGTCGTTGTCGTTGTTTATGTGGGTGGTCATGTTATTCTATTTTCTTTTTTTTCCCCTTCTCTAGGGGGGGGGGGGTGTTTGGTGGGATTTTGTTGGAGTTTTTATTTTTTATTTATTTTTTATTATTTTATCTAAAGATTCCTGATTGGAGAAGCACATATGATGAACGCTTAAACCATTTTACTGCCCATGACTAGCGGAATACACAGACCACGCTGGATATAAATACTTCTCACTTTTATGACTATTTCAGAATGGCTTTAAAGTATGGTGTTGGTTGTGCAGCTGGTGTTCAGCTCGTGTCTTTTACCTTTATTACGCAAGTTCTTGTTGTCATCCAAAATCTGTGAATTTGTTTACACATGTATGCATTATTTTTCAGATTGTGTTGTCACTTGACCTGTTACGTGTGGCCATAATTTTATGTTTTGTTTTCCCAATTTTTACAGAGAAAGAAATACAGAGCTTATAAGAGATGCTATACGCATGCGTTACATGTTGCTACCGTATTTTTACACATTATTTAGAGAGGCAAACACTAGTGGTGTTCCAGTTGCTCGTCCGTTATGGATGGAGTTTCCTTCAGATGAAGCAACTTTCAGCAATGACGAAGCTTTTATGGTTGGAAACAGTCTCTTGGTGCAAGGAATTTACTCGGAGGTATCTCAACACCTAGACTTTCACTGTATAGATCTATATTTGTTCTCCTTCATATCCGACTTTGTTCTGGTTTGCACATATTCTGTTTTCCAATTCACTCTACTGGATAGCAAGGCATGCATTTGTTTACTTGCTTTTATTGTGCATGGCACGCTGCTGCTTATTATTATTATTATTATTATTATTATTTTTTTTTTGTCAGCAACAAACTTTGATGCATTTTTCCCCCTTTCTTGATTGTTAGTGATATTCTTCTGATGTTAAATTGTGTTGTTTATTGTTCTTTTCTTCTAGCGAGCGAAACATGTATCTGTTTACTTGCCCGGGAAAGAATCTTGGTATGATTTGAGAACTGGAGCTGTATACAAGGGAGGTATGACCCATAAATTGGAGGTCACTAAAGAAACTGTTCCTGCATTCCAGAGAGCTGGAACCATTATACCTAGGAAAGACAGGTTTCGTCGAAGCTCCACACAGATGGTGAATGATCCGTACACTCTGGTAAGACTCTGTCATTAAGTTTACTTCTTATGCCCTCACACTAAAGAGAAAAGTTGACAGGGACATATACCAGCA
The DNA here is from genome assembly GCA_038430175.1 of Ficus hirta. Lineage (NCBI taxonomy): Eukaryota > Viridiplantae > Streptophyta > Magnoliopsida > Rosales > Moraceae > Ficus > Ficus hirta. Next base: position 4,803,521 of record CM076597.1, read on the forward strand.
ATGCTTGAATATTATTTTCCTGATATACATACATACATATATATATATATATATAGATATATATTGTATATTTACATGCTTTAGGACTTGCTCCTTTATCGTTCATGTTTTTTTGGTTCGTAGGGTGCCACGTGTAGATTTAGTTCATGTGTATGAAAATTTGTGTTATGTAGAGATGTTGATGCAGGACCGAGATTGATTAAAGAAAGAAAGGGAAAGAAATAGAGAAGAAGGGGAGAATTGAGGGAGAAGTAAGAATTTAGGTTGAAGAAAAGAGAACAATAGAGTGGAAGTATTATGGCTTTTTCCGTTTACGAATTGAGGCATAAGCCTGAACATAAAACCATAAAGTCATTAAAATATACATATATATAAATGTGAAAAATCAAGTACTAGTTCTAAATCATAATTTAACATCATAAAAAATCTAAAATGAACTAGTTTCACATGCAAGAAGTCTAAAAGAAACGAGTCCTAGAGTATACTAGTCATGACTCCTAATTCAGAATTCATCCTCATTCCCATCACTTAGAGTAGGCAGGACTGAACAACTAAGAAGAATGAGAGATTGGTCCATGAACTTAAAATGAAAGAAAGGGGTCTTGGCTCTTTCGTCTTTTTCCTATAACTTAATTTTAGGCCTTGGGGCTTAGAAAGTCTGAGGCTATGCCTCGGCAAGTGCACCACAAGGCGCATATCTTCTTGCATCTCAAGTTGAAGAGGCATATGCAATTTTTGTTCCCCTTGTGAGGCTTAGGCCTGAAGGCTATTTTGTCCACCTTTCACTGAGGCTTGCCTCAATACGTGCAATTGATTGTGCAGTTTTAAACACTGGTGATAAAGAAAGGATGCTGTTTGCAAACCTTAGCTCAGGACACAGTGAATAAGTTATTATTAGGTGATGTATAAAGCAACTGAAAGACCTTGATAGCTAATGCCTGATTCTAGGGTGAGGAAATTGGTTGCTAGTGGGACTTTTTGTTTTTTATGATATGCAAGGACTACTTGTTTTTCTGATTTTCGTTTCACTACAGGCCATTTTGGTTATATGTCATGTTCTTTTCATAGTTCAAGTATTTTTGCTCGGAAAGTTTTTCCTTTTCACAAGTTGATATTTGAACAAAGTATGAAGTTTGGATCCAAAAATAAGATAATAAGTTTTGGCATGAAATATGAAGAGATTGAATGCCACTACCCAAAGCTTACTGGCGTAAACATTTTACAGTAAAATCATGACATTATGTTGATTTGTTAGACTCGATTTCTTTTTTCTTGTTTTGGTACCTTTAATGAGCAGATGTTGGATCATTTGTAGGTAATTGCTCTGAATAGTTCACAAAAGGCTGAAGGAGAGCTCTACATTGATGACGGCAGAAGTTTCGCCTTCACAAAAGGGGCCTACATCCATCGTCGTTTCGTATTCGCAGATGGAAAGCTTACGTCACTAAATTTGGCCACTTCTGCCTTGGGAGGAGCACAGTTTTCTTCAGAATGTGTCATTGAGAGGATTATACTGTTGGGACACTCTGCTGTTCCTAAAAGAGCTCTTATTGAACCAGACGACAAAACTGCAGAAATTGAACTCGGGCCGCTTTTCCTTAAATCAAGACGAGGCAACAATTTCCTCACAATCCGCAAGCCTAATTTGCCGGTTGCCGGTGTTTGGACGATTAAGATTTTGTAAGACCCTTTGTGATGCCCCATTGAGTAACATGGTCACACTAATGATAGGGAGGATTATTATCATATTCGGATTTTGGAGGCAGAAATGACTTCCCATATACAATTTCAACTCACGTTTCCTTGTATGCCTCCAAATGGTTTGTTTCTTTGCTCTCATTTTTGTTCTTGGTTGCCTTATTGTGAAGAGAGATGAATGTAAAGCTTGTGTGGTAAAGTTTGATCCTGATCGTAGAGGGCTTGAAAAAGACGTAAAATTGCTTTGGTTGTCCAAAATTGTCATTTAGATGTATAAGCCTGCAGACTTGCCATGTGATAATTGGTTCAATCAGGATGCAATTAGCCAGACATCGTCGTGGAAGCGCCATGGATGGAGACGGGAGAAGAAGCAGGAGAGAAGGGAGAGAGAGCAGTTGAGATGAGAGGAAAACTAACAAAAGAGCGGGGGGATGAAAAATTTGAGACAGATGATCTTGACGGTTGCGTCCTTTTAACTTTAAGTTTAAGTTTGAATTATAGTTGGATTAGGTTTAAATTTTCAAAAGAACTTGCAATCAAGTAAAAATGACTATTAATGCCAAATTATACACAAAAAAGTATCCAAATTTTAATGGATTTGAGCCGGAAAAAAAAAAAAGGGACCAAAATTACAAGTTCAGGAAGTTGATCAAGAAAATTAGTTTAAGGACTAAATGACTAAATTAGAAAACTTCAGGGGGACATCTGTACCAAAAACTTAGATATTTATATAGTAAGTGTAATCTAATGATATGAAAATGCATAACCTCAAAATTTATGGTATTATACTTTTTGAATAAAAATAAAATATATGGTATAAATACGTAAATAATACTTTACTTTAGTTTTTCTTTGTAGGGGTATTTTAGATGTTTTTAGGTTAAAGTTAAGTTTTGACCGAGAAGACTATAAATATGAATATTAAACATAATATAATGATATAAAAACGTAAACTTCAAAATAAAGTCAATATTTTTTAAATAAAAGATAAATACATAGTATACAAATGTAAAAAAATAAAAATAAAATACATTTTCATATGTAATATCTATTTTAGATTAATTTATTGAGTTGAAATAGTCAAATTATTTAGTTTTTTGTTTTTGTTTTTTTTTTTAATTTTGGGAGATGGAGGAAAATAGGCCAAAAACGCAAAAAAAAAAAAAAAAAAAAAAGGGTGATAGTAAATAACATATGTACAATAAATAACATAATTACGAGATATATTTGCAACAATAGTTATCTTAAAATATTATTATAAATTAACGTTTGCGTTAAGTATCATATTTATGATGAATAATTTACATAAAAAGCGTATTTACGATAAAATTACCTTTAAAATTTTTTAAATAATTAATCTATCATAAATATGCTATTTACTTCAAAAAATTTCAAAATATATTATTTACCTTAAATATATATATTTTTAGAAATAAGTAATATATATATATATATATATTTTCAAATAGTAATTAGTTAGTATTAGATTACGCATTTGTTTCTGGTTGCAAATGTCATCAGAAGAATGAGAGTGATCTTGTTTTGGGTGTACGAGGAGAGTAGGTGTATTGTGTGTTGGTGTTGTGTGGTTAGTGAGAGAGTGTTCGGGACTAGTTTGTAATAATTTCCTATTTGACAACCTATAATGAAAACATGGGTTATAAAAAATATTTTGACATCATGGTGTCTTAGAAAAATGTTAGGGTCAAATTTCATCTCTTAATTCTATCATACACGGGTCGAACTGGTCGAGACGAAGCTGTCAACAAGATCTGGAATTGATGAAAAACCGGCTAATAGAAAGAGCAAAATGACTCCATCTATCGGAGTCAATAAATTTATGGAAAACTCCTCTCTTTTCAAGAAGATAATGCGGGCTCCAACTCTTGAAGATTAAAATGACCCTTTTAGCTCTTGGAGTTGACAATAATGTCTCCACTATTAGAAAAGACCAACTTATGGATGCCTCCACCTCTGGTAGCCATCCACATCTCTTGGAGTTGTCTCCTATTCGTCAAGTCGGATCCATCTCGCTGAGCCAGATCCAGCTCGGCGATCACCCTCTGCCTCGTTGAGCCGTCTATACCTCCTCAAGTCATCTCCGCCTCGAGGAGTCGACATCGGCTCAAGCCAGGTAGTGTCAAGTTAAGGGAGGTACTTACCAACCGTTATGGACGGACTCAACGGCTTCAACAGGAGGGAGCCACTTTTATGATGATTATCTAATGAGCATTCAAAATATTTTGGAAACTTTAATTATCCGGATATCTTTTGGAAGATCTCAATTAAATTCTCTTCATCCTTATCAAGTGAGCATATGAAATAACACAAGAAATTTGACCACTTTCAAGCTAAGGGAGCGTCTCCAAAATTCATTCGAATAAGCCTCAGCCGAATCAGACGGCTCGTCGAGGGCAAGCCAACCATATGAATAGATGTGAAATTTTTCATATTGAGGAGAATTACACTTAAGCTATTTTACTTTATACTCTTGGCATCTTATGTACTTTTCTCTCTAAATAGTGACTAACATCATAGAGGACGTAGCTCTCTCGATGAGGAAGAACTTCTACAAATCTTGTGACTCTTTATCTACTTTCCACACTTTACTTTACCATTCATTTGTAAGCTCGGATTGAACAACGTTGTATTGATCACCATAAAATGCAAATTGACCATAGATTTCACCATTTACAAATAAGTTTTAGTTGCCTCAAATAAAACATTAATAGAGGTCAAAACTCATTTGAATAAGCCTACATCTATCCTTTGTTTATGTTATTATTACTTATATCAGTGACAAATAGCTATGTTTTTTTAATCAACAAATAGTTACTGAAAGTTTAAGAACGAATCGACACTTTAATCGAAAATTCAAAGACCATTATAGTTATTTATCCTTATAAAAAGGGGGAAAAAAATCTGCCTTTTTTTTTCAATATGACCTGATTAACCTAGTGACCTGCTCCTTAATGAAATTCCCTCTTTAGCCCCAAAAAGAAAAAATGTGAGAGCAGCAGAAGCAGTGAAGAGGAAGACGGGATACGCATAGTGGAGAAAATTGATTATTCCTGTATAAGTTCTTATGAAAACAGATAAATTTTTTTTTTTATCATTTAGTACACGTCCTCGTCAAAACAATAAGTTGGTTCAGCCAACCAAATTTTCAGGACAAGAATCTCTAAAGGGATAAAATTTATTATAATTATTATTTTTTTGCTTTCTTGTAAATTTAGAGGAATGAGAGAGTGAAAGAAGGGAAGAGACTAGGGCGTGACGTAGTTCGCAGTATTTAAATGGTTATTCATCAACCAACCACCATAGTCAATGGTCCCGCCAATAACATTTTTTTAATTCAAGCATAAAATTTGTCCACAAATAAATGATATTTTTCACTTTAGTTTGACATCATTTACTTACAAACAGCAAAGACTACAGCTCTGTCTTCCAAGTTGGCAAGTCAATGGCAGAAAGAGTCCTCGTCAACATAGTCGGACAGATCATCGGATGGCTGGGTTCTGCAGCCGCCCAAGAGTTCGGATCGATCTGGGATGTCGGCGACGAGCTTCAAGACCTCAACAACACGCTTTCGTCGATCACCGCCCTACTTCTCGACGCCGAGGACCAGCAGTTGCACAGCCACAGAGTCAGACACTGGCTTGAGAGGCTCGAAGATGTGGTTTATCATGTTGATGACTTACTTGACGAATTCTCCACCGATCAGGCTTTGCAACAACATAATGTTATGCATCGAAACAGGAGTGTTACGAAGGTACGCACTTTCTTTTCGCCCTCTAATCAACTTGTTTCGCGTCGAAAGATGGCTCTGAAAGTGAAAAAACTTAGGAAAACACTCGATAAGATTGCGGTTGATAGACGAGACTTTCATTTAGAAGCACTGCCTCATGAGATCGGGTCTAAGCATAGTAGTAGTTACAGGGATACTCACTCATCCGTACTTGAAGAGAATGTTATCGGGAGGGAGGCAGATAAGATGGCAGTCATTAAGCTTGTTTTGGACACCAAAAGTGGGATTGAAGAGAATGTTTCAGTCATTCCCATTATTGGTATTGGCGGAATAGGAAAGACCGCGCTTGCTCAACTTATTTTCAATGATCAAAGGCTTGAAGATCATTTTGATCTAAAGATTTGGGTCTGGGTATCCGCTGATTTTGATGTGAAATTACTTGCCGAAAAGATTATTACCTCCGGAACTTACATTTGCCCAAAAGACCTTGAGATGGAACAATTGCGAAGACGACTTCACGGAAAGATAAACAAGAAGCGGTATCTACTTGTACTTGATGATGTGTGGAATGAAGAGCCTGAAAAATGGGAAAGTTTAAGAGATTTACTAGTGAAGGATGCGAAAGAATGTAGAATTCTAGTAACTACGCGTAGTGAGAAGGTCGCAAAGCTTGTGGGAACAGTGGAGCCATATCATTTAGAGATCTTAGATGAGGACAAGTCTTGGTCTCTTTTCAAGAAAATGGCTTTTGGACAAGAACAAGAGCCAGAAAACTTCAAGACTATGGAAGTTGGAAAGAAGATAGTGAAAAAATGCGGAGGAATTCCACTCGCGATTAGGGCGATAGGAGGGATGTTGCACTTCAAGAATCCAGAAACGGAATGGTCGCCCTTTGTTCAAAAGGAACTATTGGAGATTTCTCAAACCGGGAATCTTGATAATATGGTTTTACAAACTCTCCGGTTGAGTTATGACCACCTCCCATCCTATTTGAAGCATTGCTTTGCTTATTGTAGCTTATTTCCCAAGGGCCACAGGATTAATGTGGAAATGCTGATACATCTTTGGATGGCACAAGGATTCATCAAGTCACTAGATCCAAGTGAAGATTTGGAGGATATAGGTCGCGAATGTTTTATGGAGTTACTTTGGAGATGTTTCTTTCAAGAAGTTGAAAGAGATGACGTGTTGGGTAATATAAAGACTTGCAAAATGCATGATCTTATGCATGACCTTGCTATCATAATGGCAGGAAAGAAGTGTGCTATGGTAGGTTCAAACAGAGGAGCGATTCAGAAAGAAAGCCGACACTTGTCGTTTCACTTTCATTTGGATTCATTCAATAAAATTCCAACTTCCTGGACACAAGCAAAAAGGATCCGATCAATTCTTTTACCAAGTCAGTCATTTCGTGCGATTGATGAAGTATTTGCCAAGTCATTTTGTGAGGCGATTACTTCTAATTTCAAGTTTCTACGCATGTTGGAACTCAAGAAATTGGGGATGAAAATAGTGCCTGAATCTGTTGGTGAATTGAAACACTTGAGGTATCTTGATCTTTCTGTCAATTGGGATTTACAAACACTGCCCAATTCCATTACCAAGTTGTTCAATTTGCAAACACTAAAGCTCAATCATTGTCGTCTTAAAGAACTACCAAGAGACATTAAGAAGCTAGTCAATCTTAGGCATCTCGAGATTCGTGAAAATAGATTGACTCGCATGCCAAGCGGACTGTGTCAACTGTCTAAGCTTCGAACATTATCACAATTTGTGTTGAGCGAAGAAAGTAATTGCTCCGCTGAGCAAGAGTTAAATGAACTTGGCGGACTAAACAACTTGAGAGGATTGCTGGAGATTAAGAATTTGAGACATGGGATGGAATCTAAGGGTGCAAATTTTAAGGATAAGCATCATCTTCATTCCTTACATTTACACTGGGGTGTTCTTGGCGTTGGTGGTGGTGCACCAGGTAATGTTGATCATGGAATGACGTTGGAAGGCCTTCGGTCCATACCCAATCTTAGAGAGTTGAAATTAGAGCATTACAAGGGTGTCGAATTTCCAAGTTGGATTCCCTTCTCATTCACAAATTTGGTCAAACTTGAGTTCCGTTATTGTGTGAATTGCCAACATTTACCGCTATTGAACGAGTTCCCTTATCTTAGGACGCTGAAGCTCGAAAACATGCCCAGTCTGGAGTACATAGTGAGCAACCACGACTTGTCTATTACATTGACAATGTCATCCTTGCGGAATCTAGAACTGTACTATTTGCCTAATCTAAAAGGATGGTGGAGGGATGTTGTCATTGGTGAAGATGATTCATTTGTAACACCAGCACCATCACAATTGACAGTAGAGAAGCTGCATACCGTGTTCCCCGTATTTCCTTGCCTCTCCAGTTTACGTATCTTTAACTGCCCAAAACTGAATTCCATGCCACTTTATCCACATATCGAAGAACTTGTATTAGAGAATACGAGCTGGAAACCATTCCAAACGACGATAGCAAATGTTGAGATGACACAAGTCCCAACGACGAAAACTGTTGAAGCATCATCGTCAAGTTCTTATACGGTTTCTACTTCCTCTACTCTCTCCAAATTAAGGACTCTGTTTCTTGGTGGAAATGAGAATATACAATCACTACCAACTCACCTAAAGGCGCTCGCATCTCTCAGGGAGCTACACATTTCTCACTGCCCTAAACTGAAGTATCTGTCTTCAACATTTCATCATCTAGCCTCACTTGAGACACTGAAGATTAGGAATTGCGCAGAGCTTGACATAACCAATGACGAGGAGATTATGTGGAAATTGTTTAGAAGCCTCCGATCCCTGTCATTCAATAAGCTACCAAAACTAGTTGCTCTTCCTGAGGGGCTTCAACATGTTACGACTCTGCATCACCTAGAAATTTCTCATTGTAATGATTTGAGAAGTATTCCAGAATGGATTCAAAATTTCAGTTCACTAGCAACTCTTGAGATCTGGGAATGCCCCAAGTTGACATCACTGCCTACGGCAATCCAGAAGTTGAGCTCTTTAGAGACGCTGATAATTTACGATTGTCCAATCTTATTGCTAAGATGCCAAAGAGGAGGCGAGGATTGGCCTAAGATTGCCAGAATCCCGGTGGTAGATTTGTGCTAGATTCGAGTTTGTTCATATTGATTTTGGTTTTACAAACTAATTTCAGGTACGTAAAGTCAGCAGTATAGTGTTGGTAGTTTCTTTTCATTGTCATCTTTATTTTCTCATTGAAGAGTTCTTGTTTCTGTTTTGTACATAGGATCTGATTGGAAGATGCTCAAGGTCTTCAAGGAACCGTAATTTTCTGGTTCGTCTTCCTACCTGGATATGGTAAACCCTGAGATTAGGTCTTGGTTGGCCAAGAAGTTCTCCACCGGGACTCCACTCCAGCTCTGTATATCTGAAATGATCTGAATGAGACTTCAGTTTTCAATGTTCTATAAGTCGCTTGTTTTCATTGTCATTCTTTGGCCAAAACAAGATTGTTCATAACAGAATTTTCTTTTGGCTCTTTGTTTTCCTCCTTTTTTTTTATTCATCAATATGTGATGTATAAAGCTATTTGGATTTTCATTTTGCTAGTATAATGTTTCAGGAAAAAACATAGGTTAAGTTGTCACCTGATAATATGGTACAGAATGCTGCTTTATGATTAAATAAATTCGTTCACCCATTTTGATGATCATATCGGCCTTTGTCCTATGATAATTTGTCAAGTTGTAGTTTGGAATCCATATAAGACCCGCCGAAAGCTAATAATGACTGTTACAACTGTGTAACCTGGATTTGTTAGACATTTGAAATTATAATTTGCATTAGGCATTATAAGGTTCTATTAGTCTCCATTTGTTTGCCGTCTGATTATACAATCAAAATCCGATCATTTTAGTTTTCCTGAAAATTGTAGAAAATGTGCAATAGTCTAGTTAATTTCAATATTCTTCTCTTGATCATTATTGATGCACAACTCTGCTAGTTTGGTCCTTTGCATCTATTCCCATTGATGTCTGTTTCTTTGAATAATCTAGCTTAATTACAGATACTAGGCTTTTCCGCTTCGATCTAAAATTGTCTAATTATCCTCACATCTAATAAAATTATTTTAACAAGATAACAGATTATGAAGGGTTTCATTTTGACGTATAACTCGTTGTCCTCTGTTTGCTGCATTGTCTTTGGTATTCAATTTAAGTTTGTTTCTTTAAAAAAAAAAAAAAAAAAAGGAAAAAAAAAAAAATAAGAATAACATTAATCGTAATATAATATAGATATTTTTTGCTGTTGAAACGTAAAATTGTTGATCACATGTTGGTTTGACATGACTTACCAGGTTACGATGCCTATAGAGACTTTTTAACCAAGGAGGTATTGAGCACCGGGAGGAACGTAATTCCTATGGCTACCACTGATGGGCCTGTAAAGAAAGGTGATGGAAATCGTAGCCCGCTTTTTTTGTCGGGTGCATGTTTTGCTGGCAGCCAAAGGTACGAAGCAGTTTGGACGGGTGATAACATAGCTGAGTGAGAACACCTAAGGCTTTCAGTTTTTATGGTTTTGATGCTCTTGGCCTTTATGGGTGTATCGTTCTCAGGTCAGAAACAGTCGGTTAAATATGATTTCTACAGCAATCAAGTTTCCTTAATTAACATGGTGGTGCATGAGCTCTAAACAATAGGTGCCTTCTATCCATTCTTTAGCGCTCATGCACAACATGACACAGAAAGACCAGAACATTGGCTGTTCGGGTACGCATTCCATAAACATTAAAGTATTACTATTTCTATTTCTTTTTTTTTTTTTAGTTCTTTCTTTCTTTTTTATGAAGGAATTTTTATTGCTATCTCAAAATGGCTTTAAAATGTGGTACTGGTTGCACAATTGTGTATTGTATATTGAGAATAGAGTGTTGGTTTCGAAAATCGATATTGGCGAAAACTAGCAGAAGCGTAGAATCGTGAACAATAAAAATTTATCAAACTTTGTGGTTTTCTATAGCTATATTAATTTGATATATAAAAAGGATAAAGGATGAGAATTGTACCATCGTCCGATTAGGTCGACTCCATCGAAATAAACTTTCGAACCCACGAACTATTCAATCCTTCAAGATCATGTTCTTCTATACCTTACTTTCGTTGCTTGATTGAACGAATGGGTGGGCGTTCCTATTGAGGGATTGATTCAATTACTCACTCACTCGCTTTTGGTATCTTTATTTCGGCACTTAACACATGAGAAAAAACAAAGAGTGTAAAGGAGAACTCTTCTCTCTTTGGTTTCTTATTCACTAAAAGTTTATCAACCAAAAATCTTGAACCAAAAGTTCTTTTTCTACCTTGATATAAATCTTATTTATAGAGTAAGGTAGATTTCCCAAATATTTTATCTTAAATTTAGAATATTCCCGATATTCAAAATTAAGATTAATACAAGTATAAGTTGATATGGACTTACGCTAGCAAGACTCGAGCATTACTGTCCTGATAGATAGATATATATATATATATATATGCATATGTATGTATGTATGTATGGGAGAGTAAATATTCAATTATACAAAAAGATGACGTATTTGAAGAATTGAAACGACGCGTCTCAAAGGAAAGGGTATGAAACGACGTCACTTCAATAAGTGAATCAGGTCTTAATAAAAATAGAATTCTGTATAGACTCAGATTGAAAGGATACAAAAATAAAGTCAGACTAAAATAAGGTTGATCGTTCAAAGTGATAAAGCTGAGCTGGTGCTATGATAAAGAAGATTCTCCGATCCTAAGATTTGGTGACTTTTTCTTTTTCGTAGAGTTCTAGGAGATATTTTAGAGAGAGAAACTCTGTAAATTCTTAGAGAGAGAGAAACTCTGTAAATGTACTTGAGAACTTTATGAGAAATAAATAATTTCATTTGAGGATTCATTTCTTAGAGAAAACTTTAGAATTTTATTGTTTAGGATTCATAGTAAAGAAAATCATCCCAACAATTGGTGCCGTCTGTGGGAATTCGTGACCGAAAAGCCAGGAGGAGAAGAGAAAACTAATAATTCGATAGTGAAGATCAGAATGCCTGGATCAAAGTGAACTGCAAGACTAGGAGAAGGGAGCCAAACCGCGGAAGGTGGACAACAGAATGAAGTAACCCAAACACACATTTAGGCATGAATGGAAACATGCAATCTCCAGATTTAATGCAAATCATTTAGAACATGATGATGAAGCAGCAGCAGATGGAGGAGAAATGCCAGGAAATGGCAGAAAAACAGAGAGAATTAGAAGACCTGTTGGCCAAGTCGAAGAAAGAAAACATAGAGCTTAGAGAGAAAGGGAAAGCTCGAGAAGAAAGAGACAAGATGAGCTTAGAATAACTTGATTCACAAGAAACCAACATAAGGACAGTAGTTGCAGACGACAAAGAGAAGGGGAAATGAAAGAAAGGCAAGAGATCGAAGAAGGTGGAAATAATGAGAAAGTGGGAAGTTTGCAGCACACTTTCATAAGAAATTGGAATTCGGAGGTGGATATTCTGAAAAGAGTAAACGATTGTGTTGATGCACTATTAAGAGATATAAAAAACATGTCACCAGCTGATTTAGCTCTAAGAGAGGCTAGAAGCATGGCGAAGTCGCCATTTTCTGAGGCAATCTTAAAAGAACCAAAACCAGAGAAGTTCATTGCTCCAAAAATGAAGACATTTGACGAAAGACAATTCCAATGGACTTTTTGCATCTGTTCAGATAAGTTATGATGCTCGAGACATCAAATGACAACTTATTATGTAAGGTTTTCCCTCAAGTATTATCAGGGACAGCAGTGACATGGTTCAATCAACTCGAACCAAACTCGATCTCAAGCTTTGAAGATCTTGCTGACAAGTTCGTCATGCAATTCATTTATAATAGGAAAGAAAAGAAAACATTGGCAGATCTGATGGACGCGAAGATGAAATTAAATGAAAGTTTGAAAGCCTTCCTTGAGTTTTTCACTCACGAACTGAATCAAGTGGTGGTAGTTGATGAAAAGGTGGTGGCAAACATCTTCAGAGACAATCTCGGATATCACAAAGCTGGGATTGCATGACCTTCTTCAGAACTTCAGTCCTTGCTTCAAAAATGTTGGAAACAGGAGAAGTGATAGAAACTACAAAGATTAACAATCTCATACATTTAGAATCAGACTAAAAGAAAAGGACATGCATAATGAAAACATGACTAAGAATAAAAAGTAAAATTACCTAGAGGATGTTCTTCATTGGGAATAGTAGGACATGATTCTACCCTTGGATGCTAGGCCCAATTCCCCTTGACGATGAAGAGATTTTCTGCCCAATCTTTCTCGGTGTCAAGGAGACTGGTGAAGAAGGTGACGAAACTAGAATTCTTGCGAACTTGAAGGTGAAAATGCCCTTTGTCTTTCTTTGTACAAACTAAAGAATAAATTGTCCAAAGATCATTTAAGTCCAAGGGGGCTTCTTTTAGTAAATCATACTCGACAACATTTAGAGCACAGAAACTGCTCAGAATGTGGAATGTATTAGGGTTACATTGGTTAGGGCGAAGTAGAGAGAAAAGCAAAAAAATTGATTGAAAAGAGGATGGAGAGGAAATTGACGACATAGAAGTTGTTTAAAAGAAATTGAATCCTTAGATTTGGGGATTTTTCTTTTTCGTAGAGTTCTAAGAGATATTTTAGAGAGAGAAATTCTGTAAATTCTTAGAGAGAGAAAGTTTGTAACTGTACTCGAGAACTATTTGAGAAATAAAGAATTTCATTTGAGGATTCATTTCTTAGAGCAAACTTTAGAATTGTATTGTTTGGGATTCATAGTGAAGAAAATCATCCTAACAGTAAGTATATATATTTATATATATATGTTAGGGAAGTATGAACAATATAGTAAGTCCTAAAGAATGTACGAAGATATATATATATATATATACACACTTATAAATAAAAAGACTCGCTACTTTTTGGATTGTTCTTACAGCGCTGCAAGTAGATTTAGTTCATGTCAATGAAAAATTGTGTCTGATATAGAAATTTTTATCATAAACGTATAGACATATAAGTATATCTACATGCCATGTGCTTTACACTCGGTTCAGGGATTAGAAAAGAAGACGCTGTGAAAGAAAGGATGTTGTTTACAACCTTAGCTCATGACAGAGTGAAGTAATTATTATTAGGTGCTAAATAAAGCGACTGAAAGGCCGAGCAAGGGTGGTTAAGGGTTCTATTCAGTTTGATTGAGAAAACGTAAGGCTCCGTTTGGATCGCATGTTTAATTTTGGAAAGGAAAATTTTTTTGTTTGAAATGAGAAGTCATTTCATTTTGAGAATGAGATGGTGTTTGAATATGCAAACAATATTATTTTTTAAAACAAAAGGTTGTTTGGAATAAGAAGAAATGGTGTTGGGAATAGTGGCATTATGAGAAGATTTCAAAAAGATTTATTTTATTTTTCTAAAATGGTACTGTACAAAATAAGTTTGAAAATGAAATAGTTTTTTTTTTTTTTCAAATGAGACAGTGATGGAAAAAGTTGGGACAAACATACTTTTGCAAAAAATTTTCAATTTTCAAAATTGGACATGCCATACAAACGAAGGGTAAACTTTTTATTGCCATTGTAGAGACGTTGTTAGAGTATAGTGACCCGAATTCTGTTTGGCCCGATCTGAAAACCTCGTGGTGCGACATATGTGGTTCAGCTTTTATTAGGAGAATTTTTTTAGGCCTTTGTAGTGGTAGCGGAGGGATCGGGCCGATAAGGTTTTGGGTATGTAATTTTTAGACCATTATGCTCTTTTTTGCTATAGCAGCTCCTATTGTACCGATTTTTGATTTAGTGGATTTTTTTCTCCTAAACCTGTGGTTTTTTTCCGTCTAAAGTTTTCCACATAAATTTATGTGTTCTTATTTTTCCGATTTTCTTGTTGCCTATTATGTTCTTAATTTCATAACAGATGTGGTCCCTCAAAAATAATATCCGAGCAAACATCATTATTGAAGTCTTCGAGAGGAAGCATTTTAACGTCAGATCAGTTGTTGCCTCACTTATAGATTTTGTCTCCACTTTGTTTGATATGCAATGAATATTTGTTTGTCTGACTGCCTAGTGGCTGCAGGCCATTTTTTCCTTTATGTTCGTATTTTTTTTCATAGTTCAAGTATTTTTTTTTTTCTCCAAAACGTATACCTAGCATTACTTGCTATTCAAACAAATATGAAGTTTGAATCCTAAAAATATTATGAGCCGCCGATCAAGTTTACCTACGTGCAAAAGAAGTATAAAAAGGCGGGCTCGGACTACTGGATTAGCAAATTGAGTTATTAGTTAGTTGGCCAATTAGTTTCTAATTGTGAGTGCCATGTAACTGATTTCTGGAGAGGGACTTTTGGAGGAATCCAAGGGTGGGGAGAGTCTGACAGTCTCTCGAATCACTGTTTCTTTAGAAGATCTGTACGAGCCCTTTGGGGAAATTGATTCTTGCCATGAAAGTGAATTTCAGTTCGGATTCTGTGTGTGAAATTTTTTTTCACTTGTGAGGGTTTTCTCGTTCTTATCAAAAAATATTGTATGAAGTTTCAGCATGAAATGTGAGACTGAATGCCACTACCCGAAGCTTATTTGCATAAACATTATGTACTAAAAGCATGATACCATGTCTTTTTGTAACTGAAATTTTTTTTTTTTTTCCTTTTCTTGTTTTGGTAGCTTAATCAGCAGATGTTGGGTCATTTGTAGGTAATTGCTCTGGATAGTTCACAAAAGGCTGAAGGAGAGCTCTGTATTGGTGACGGCGGAAGTTTCGCATTAATTTACAAAAGGGCCTACATCCTATTAGGAAAGTTAGTACTTCGTATTAAGAGGGTCATTGTTTTATTTATTAAGAGTTTATTTGTAATTTAATTTAGGATGTCTTTTGATTTTTGGAGATTTGTTAGCTTTAGATAAGTTACCGTACGGAAGCTCATTCGTAGTACACTTTACTAATAAATTCTTCCCTTTGCTGTTTCTAGTCCGATCATCTTCTTCATGTTAAGCCTTTCTCTTTTCTTATTACTTTTATTTTTGCTATTCAATTTCTATACATCCATTATCGTTTTGTATTCGCATATGGCGAGCTTACATCCCTAAATATAGCTGCTACTGCCCCAAGAGGAATGCAACTTTCCCTGAATCAAGACGAGGCTCCAACTTCATTACACTCGCTAGCCTAATTTGCCAGTTGCCGGTGATTGGACAATAAAAATTTTGTAACACCCTTTGTGGTATTCCAATTGAGTAACTTGGACGCATTATTATTAATTATAGGAGAGCGTCATTATATAACTATATTGGTTTTAGACTTAAAATGAATTCCCACATGTCATTTCACCTTTTTTATGAGTGGAAATTAAAACTTTTGTATTTCCCTAACAATTTAAGGGAATTTGATTAAAATCTGACAGTTTTAAACTATATCATCTATTAAAATGTATTTTGTAACATCAATGTTATTATTATCGTAGTTAATTACTTCTCAGAGATATCAGCTTGCTTAATTATTTATGCTTTTCATTTTTTTTTCCCAATTGAATGAAGAAATAGTTGAATCTGTTGAAATTAAGGAAGCAAGCACATGTCAGTATTATTAAAGGCTTTACAAAAACTTACATAAAAAATAGAAAGAAGACTAGCGTACAAAATGAACCTACGATTTGGTCCATGTGGGAGTTACGTGCAGCTAACTAAATTTTGGAGTAATATTATTACTTTTCCAGATTTGAACATTACGCTTCTTCAGAAAATAATAAATAAATAAATAAATAATGAAAAAAAGAAAAAGAAAAATAATTAAACAAACGTTGGGGCACGTGATTCATAATACTGTAGGTACATGCTAAGGAAGCATGTGGGGTGCCCTCATGAGTCGTAAAACAAACCAATGCCATTGCTCATGTCTATTGTCAATCAAATAAAAATATATAAGATTAAAAAAAAAAACATAGAAGCAAGAAAAACAATAGAAAAAATAAAAAGAACATGAATAAAAACTGAAACTGTGTGAATAGTGTCAAATATTGGCACTTCGTGTATAGATTATGGATGCCACTACCAATTAATACTTTTAATCACGTTATTTGTAGAGTGTGAAAATTTTTTACTATAATAAGGTACCGAAAAAAGAAAAACTTAAATGTAAACGTTGTACAAATTGCCCTTTTTTTAAAAAAAAAATTTAATTTTACAGTTTTTACACTTGTAAAAATAAAACTACACCTGGCGTAGTTATACTTTTATATCTTTAAGACTTTTATGAATAAACTAGCTAGTTGAGTGGAATCCTTTAAGAGTGTAAATATCATGTAAATTATCTAAAAACAATTAAAGTATAACATGAAAAGGAAATATGAGTTAATTTTTATGCATCTCATTGAAAAGTTATATATCACATAAGAAGGAGAAAATAGAAGAAAAAAAAATATTTGGTGATACATATTTAAAATAAATGATATAAGATTTTAAAGAAAAAGTAAAAAAGAAAGTGTACATATAAAGGCTTAAAAAAACAAAAACAAAAAAATAATAAATTGAAGCAAAATAACATAAGTACAAAATAGAAAATCAATGAAAGACAAAAGAACAAGGAAAAAAGAAATAAAAAATGAAGCAAAAAAAAAAAAAGCATGTTGGGGGTGAAAAAAAGGTATTTAAAAAAAAAGGTTGTCACGTGCAAAGACGGAGTTGTGAAGAGTCAAGTAGGGGTAGCTGTCCTCACTGACTTCCTGAAAAATTATATATGAAATTTTAAAAATTATAACTTCTTTATTTTGTCCCCATTGAGATTTAATGTTTTCATTTATACCCACACTGAACTTTAACCCTTTTTATTTTTATTTCTATTGCTTATTAAATTTACTCTTGAGCATATATTTTTTTGTTGTTTCCTATTGATGTATATGTTTATGAAAACTATTTATGATTAGGTATCCTTAATGGTAGTGCACATTCAAAAATGTTAGATTTAGTTAAAACCATATTAAATAAAAAAGAATTTAAAACAAATTTTGTAATAGATATGACAGTTCAATATTTACATATATGACAGTAATAGAACTCTACTCTAATATTTTTCGATATCCTAGCGTAAATTCTCAGAATCTGTATGGTAATTTTTGAAAAATACAGGAAAATACAATTTTTTTTGTCTTTTTTCATAGTATTTATTTTTTTTAAATAAAAAAATTAATATACATCCCAACTAAGGTTGAAGGTTTGGCTCCACCTCTGGTCACGTGTGTTAGCTTTAAGAAGTGTATCAAAGAAAAAGTCTTTGGCTCTTTTAATATTGTACATAAAAACAAAATAAATTTTACTATTGCTTAAAACTTGAATCCAAGACTTCAAACATAAATACATTTAAACCAAAAAAAAAAAAATCACTATTTGAAGAAAGTTATGCTACTTTGTTTGTTTGTTTTTTGTTTGGTACTTTTTTAGGCTTCAGAATTGAAGAAACAAACTATGTACGCTCATAGGCATTTACAGGGGGAAACAGTTCTTTCCTCTAAAAAGAAAAGGTTATTTTTGTGAAGTATGGCAAAGTTGTAATAAAGGGAAATAGACTGGTCTTCAATTATGCTTTTTCTTGAGAATTGGACACGTAGCAATTGGAGAAGATTAATGGTAAAAGGAGTGACATTTCAAGAGACTATAGTATTATAATATTATCAATTAAATTTTATGAATTATATATTACTTATTTATCAACATGTGTCGAATTTATCCTTTTTTTTTAAGCACTTATATATTGATGTTGAATTTCCAAAAATAAAAAATATATGTCTAAGTTTATACTATTTCAACATTTTTCACTTTTTAAATACGCTTCAAGCGTTATCAACTTTGCACCATGATTGCTTATTGATTTTGATTATTCATTTTATTGATAGTGGTTAATATTAATTGAGATTTGTTCAATTAGCAAAAGAGGGAATTTTTTCAACTTGGGAAAAATAAGGATATGCTTTTTTTTTTTTTTTTTTGTTTGGTACATATCTCACGTATCTTTTCGAGCTCTGATGTTAGACTTGGGCTCCATTTTATGAGCGCCTCGTGAAGAGAATGGAGCGAGTCCTATCAAAGGGGATGTGGGATTCCATCATTAGTAATATATTCCAATATCATGTACGGAGTTAAATCGATGCGGCATTTATTTGGATGATTTATTTAATTTAGTATTTGATTTAAAATGTTTTATTGGAATATGTTTTTCCGCGAATGAAAGAAACCACGAATTCCACGGTTCCTTCATATTTGATTAAACAGATATTGGAGTGCAAGCATTTGAATATTTATTATTTTATTATTATTCAACCCAAATATAAATTTTTTTAAAAAAAATCCGTAACACGTTAATTTTTTTACGTTTACATTATCCAAATGTTATGTTTAATAAAAATTATTTAAACAGATATTTTATTTAGATTTATAATTTAAATTCTATATCTGAATGCAAATATGTAAATTAGATGAATATATTGATACAAAGGTAATCCAAACGAATGTGGTGTTTTTCTTCATGTATATATTCATTACATATGAGCTTCTAAAAGATTGAGAAACACATGTGTTGTACATTTAACTACCTTTTTTTTCTCTACCATGTTATTAGAAAAGTAAAGCAGAATTACATCTTTAATTTATTTGCATTTTTTAGTAGTTAGTAGCATTCATTGGCCATTATTTTCACCTTTAATTTATTCAACAAATTTCATTTCAAAAGATTCCTCAAAAAAATTCATTTCAAAAGAAAAAAGAAAAGAGAATTTATTGGTCAAGCATGTTTTGGGGCTAAGGCATACCGTTGAGGCGAAATAAATCTATACGGCAGACGCAATCCCTATCCAATCACTTTATAAGCAACCATAGGTTGGTCCATAATTTTATAATTTTATAATGTAAAAGTTTGGTGTTTGGAGAGCTTTCGCCCTAACTAATTTGAATAAAGTTGGAAAGGATGCATCAGTTGAAAGAAGAAATAAAAAATAAAAAATAAAAAGATTAGGACATCGTTTGAGGTCTTTTTTTTTTTTTAATTTCGTTTTAATTTTTCACTTTTTAGTGAGGTATAGGTTTGAAAGAGAGAGAATAGAGGATTATTATCACTATCTTTTTTTTTTTTTTTTAAAACTTAGAGTAGCAGGATTCTAACTTTATACCTTTAGATGGTATCATATGTAGTATTACAATTAGGTTATATTTGCAATCACAAATAATAATAAACATTGTGTTTGTCAAACTAAATTAATTTTGGAATAAAAAAATTTAATCTTAGAATCAAGAGTCACTTTAACCGTCCCTGGATAATTACACAAGGACAACATGTTAACACTTTGCCTCTGTTTAGAATACGAGTTTGAGATGAAATTTTTAGATTGAAATTAGTTGACTTTTCAAAAACTAATTATAATTTTTATAGACTTTCCAGAAAAAAGAAAAAAAACTGAGATGAAAAATTTAGATTCACACATGCAATCCAAACACACGCTTCGAAGACTCAATAATGAAAATATGTATTTTCTAAATAAACAGAATCAGTACTTAAATTTTATTTTGACATTAATTTTTTAAAATAAAAACCTTAACTATTACAATCTTTAAAAAAATTAAAAAGCTTCAAAAATTGAAAAACAAAAAACAATCCATCTATTTTGAGCATGACTTATACTTTTTGAGGGGAGTGGTAAGGGGTATTGGGATGCTCATATTGGCCCTTTAATTATTATTATTATTTTGGTTGGAGAGGGGGTGTACATTTTTTTAAGTTTTAAATTCATTTTATTTTTTGAACGGGTTATAATTTGTTTTGACATAAAATATGAAAATGTTCGTTAAAAAAAAAAAGAAAATGTTTAAAATAATATTATTTTTTGACATTTTAAAAGTTTTGCCCGGTCAACGAGATCTATTTTAGTTTTAGTTTTTTTGACCCCTGAAAATTTTGTATTTTGTAATTTAATCCTTAAACCTTTTTGTACCATTGAACTATAATTTTTGGCATCCCAGGTCCTTTCACTTATGTTTGTAAAATTTTGAACGGTTTTTTACATGTGACAACTCAAAAAAGATAATGTTGGTCTTTTTTTTTTTTTTTTACTTAATTTCAATATAAATTATTTTAAAGTTGATTAATTGGTGATATTGATTCTCAAACTCTTTACGTGGTGATGATTTGATTCATTTTTTTCCCCCTTATTTTTGGTAAAATACCTTTAAACTCTTAGCATATGTTTGGTAAGAAAGAAAGAAAACAAGAGGGAATGGAAAAAAGGAAGTGAAAGAAAATAAGAGTGAGAGGAAATACTTTGTTTTTTCTCTATATATGTTGTTTGCTATCATAGAAGAAGAAAAAATAAAAGATTATGTAATTACTATTTTATTTGTCTACATATATTATTTTACTTTAAAAGCAGGGATAAAAAAAATAATTTTAATAATTACAGGGTGGGTTTCAGTTTTCTTCCCACTTTTGGAGGGAATAAAAAGGTGGATCCTACTATAATTTTTTCTCTCCTATTTTCTTTTCGCTTCTCATTTCCTTCTTACCAAACAACTAACTCCATCAATTTTTCTATACTTTTCCCTCGTCTAACTTCCTTCCTTTCTCTTTTCCACCCTAAAAAATATAGCATTAAAGTGTTGACAATTGAAGAACATAGGTTAGAATTTCATCACTTTTGGAGGGTATCAGTAGCCTCACGTGTGGTCTCTTTTTACAGTGAAATGACTCAAATGTTTCTTTAAAGTTTGAGAACTTAAAAAAATAAAAATAAAAAATTCAAGTTTGAGTTATAATCAGACTAGTGAATTTGTAATATTAAATAAAAATGACTAACAATATCCTTGGATATCACACATAATCATATGCAAAAAACTGTGCAAAATATAATGGACGGGAGCAAAAGAACCGATAGTGTTAAGGATTGCATTTCAGATGGTTGATTGCCAGGGAAAAAAAATTAAGGACTTAATTGTCAAATTAAAAAATTTCAGGAGGTGTTAGTACAATTTGTTTTAAGGGAAGTACGTTGAAAAAAAAAATTATATTAACTATTTTGAAACATTAAGGGATACATATTATCAATTTAAGATGAAAAAAATTAAACTCTACATTTTATAACATAGTTAGATATTTTATAATTACAATTACTTAAAAGATATTTTTTGTAATATTTTTAACCATATAATTATCACATTATAACATATGAGAATGTTTTTTAAACCCAATCGGGCATCTTACGACCTTATGTGGATTGTGAGTGGTAGACCTCACATCATAAATCCATTACTGTTTTTTTAAAATCTCTTTTCGCTGAGAAAATTCATCATTCTCAGACTTGCATCTTCACCTCCATTCTTTTTACCATTAAAAAAAAAAAAGGTTCACCTCCAATCTATTTTTCCCCCTCTCTAAACACTCTATCCTCTCTCTAAAAAAACCAGAGCTCAAAGAAGTACAAGGAGCACAGCTACATAAGGAGAGATTTTGGAGAGACCAATGGAGATCGAAGCCCGGCGGCGGGACAGACCACCTTGGTTAGCAGATGACGTGGTACATTTTTGATCCGACAGCAGACGTGTTCCATTTCGTCCCTTGGATCTATATCTCCCGCATTCTGAAGATTTTTTTTTTTAATTAGTGGAGATTAAGAACATCAAATTAAGAACACCAAAACAGAGTTTTAAAAATATTTTGATTGAAAATGAGTTAATGTTTAAAAATGCACGTTTAGTTGAAAACTGAACTATCACCGGTAATTAGTGTAAAAGGTTGAAACGTGTCCGGAAAAAAAATTAATAATATGGATCTTATTTCGTTATTCTCGTCCTTCTATGGATTTTTCTTAAGCATTTTATTTCAACTTAAAATAAAAAAGTTATAGAATTTTAGGGGTGTTTAGAGCAATAATTCTAACCAAAAAATTCAACTCATTTTTGTTTTTTTTTTTCCTTAAAATTCATTAAAAAAAAAATTCAACTAGTTTTTAAAATATTAGATAATTCAAATATAAAAAACTCAGACTCCAACCTATACACCAAATGAATGCTTAAAGTTTGAGTTTCTAGGAGAAAAAAAAAAGAAATTTAAAAATATAAACAGTTAAATTAATTCACTTTTAGAAAAATAAAAAATAAAAAACTCCAACTGAAATTAATGTCCCAAAGGACTTCTAAGTAAAAGAGTGAAAATGGAAAAGTCTTAACGAGGATCTGAAGAATTTTGTAGTATTAAGAGAGTCTTTACTCTTTATTTGTTGATTTATATAGGAGTTGGGTTTGCTTAAAAATCTTACGAGATGGAGTTATTATTATTATTATTATTATTATTATTATTATTATTTTTCAAAAGAGAAAGTCAAGGAAAATACATGTAAGAATTCCATTCGAATTGTGAATAACGATTTCCGCGTAATCTATTATATGATATACTTGGTGTCTTGTGCACTTTTTGTCAATCATTTTTATCCTATTTTAACCGTCTGTTTTTTTGTAAATACCACATGCTTATTTTTCAATCTCTTGTCATTTGTTGTGGTTTAGGAAGAAAAATGCTTTTCAGCCCGCGTAGGAATTCCCACGACTTCACGTGGATTTTACGTGGGTTCGAGTAATGTGGGTCCCATATAAATTATTCTTTATTTATTTTAAAAGCAATCATATTGGTGAAGTATGATGACATTTAAGAAACTTTCAACTTCATGCTTGGAGACCAGATTTCATCATATTTTGAAGATCTCCCACTCCCCAGAGCAAATAGAATCCCCAATTAGACGCTTCACCGGTCGTTGTCGTTAATGGTGTCTCCGTTCGGCGAGATAACCTCAAGGCCGGCACCAATGAACATTGGGTCCGGATTCAAACGAAATTCCTTACCATGTTTGATTTCCCCCCCCCCCCCCCCCCCCCCTTAAAATAAAAAATTCCGATAAAAAAACAAAGGAGAAATCCCAAATCCATGGCGGAAATCAGGAACATGCTCCTGGACTCCCTCGACCGCCGCCGCGACCGCAAGGAGAAATCCTCCAACGATCCCTCCTACTCTTCCTCCACGAAATAGAAAATATAAGTTTTTTCTTAGAAAAAAAGATTAGTTTTTTTTCTTTTTTTACTTGAAGTTGAGCGATGGGTTTGTGGTTCTTTGTCTATTTGTTGTTGAGCTTTTACTTGGTCAAGAACTGGGAAAGAAGGGACGTGAGAAGATGGGGCCAAGGAAGCAAGATGTTGAAGGAGAACAATGTGGAGAGAGGGAAGATGGGGCCCACAAAAAAATTATTAAAAAAAAGAAGAAAAAAGTTAAATGACAGCTGGATTGGTTGATAACGTGTATGAGTCAATGTTTTACACATGGAATCGTGAGTTTAACTATTCGAGCTATATAGCAAGGCTCTTTTGTAGAGGCCACAAAAGATTATAAACCATTTCAATCCAGTTGCAAGTCAAAAACAAAATCTCCTGTGAGTAATGTAGTCGATTGAAAAGATTTACTTATAAAATCACAATAAATAAAAAATAAAATGAAAGATTAGTAAGAATAATAATTCTATAATACTTCATATTTCTTTTGTTTCATAAAAAACTATACATCATATACTTTGATTAAACAAGTCCCAATCTAGCTAAGAGCAGAGTTTTCTTGAAAAATTTTAAAGTTAAATTTGAAAATACTCAAACAATCAAAGTGTTAGATTCACATTAAAAAAAAATGAAATTTCCTTTGAACATTTGTTGGCTGTATGATATTTAAGTGCAAAAAGTGCATTTTGTAAATATTTTACGTACCGGGCTAAGTCTATTTGATAATGATCTGAGGATAATTTATGTAATTAAAGAAATTTTGATCTCTTAAAAAAAGTGAGCTTGTTTATTTTTGTTAAGCAGCCACTATAACAAAGTTAAAATTAAAGGGGTGTCATTATAGTGATATTTAGTAATGTAGATTGATATATATTAAGAGTATCAATATTAATATTCTTTTTCATATTACGATTAATAGTTTTACATATTCTATCAATCAAATACTCACTATTGAGTTTAAAAGTTTTTTTTTTTTCCGAAGAAAAGAGGATAAATATTAAAATATAGGTTGTACTAAATAAATTTCAAATAAATAATATTTATTTTAATTAATAGTTAACATTAATGCACGTGCATTTCTTTCCTAGTTAATATAAAAATGCTCTCACTTAAAAAATTAATTAAACGATTAAAACAAATAATTTACATTACAAATAGAGCTAAAAAAAATCCTTCACTATCATAAACATCTGCAAATTCCTTCAAAAAAAAAAAAAAAAGAACATTTGCAAATAAAAATAGTATAACAAAATTAAATAAAATGACGGCAAAAATATGATAGTACATATGTTTATCAAATAATTTTTCCAAAAATAGAAACAAAAATTACATTTTTTGACTAATAAAAAAATTACATAAAAACTATTTATATATATTTACATACATAACCTAGTAATAATATCACACATACTCTATCTAAAAATATAGAGTTCGAATCTCTATCTTCAAATTAAAAGAAAAAAAAAAAAAACTATTTATGCATACTTGAGCTTTGTTAGATTTTCCGACCAACACGTCTGCCTAGATAAGCGCCACGTGTTGCGATGAGAAGCACGGAACACCGAACGTGTAAACCGAACTCAAGAACTCTATTGCTCTTGTCTTTGCCAACGTCACAAGCGTCAAACTGAAGCAAAATCCCCAAATTACCCTTACACTTTGAGAAAAGTTTCGTTTTGGGTTTATGTTTGTTGCTGCTCTATTTCTCTGTGTGTCTGGGCCATGGCTTCGCTTTATTTTCCTGAAATGGGTATATTCTCAGGGTTCGAATTCGATTCTCTGCGTCTGAGAGAGAGAACTCCCCACCCAACTACTCTTTTTATTTATTTCTTCTAAATAAAAAAAAAACAAGTCCTTCGGTTTTTCCTCACCTCTTCTCTCTCTCTCTCTCGACAAAACTCTCATAAGGTGAGTTGACATTTTTCGTTTTCACTTATTTAGAGATGAATTCGTGAAATTATAAGCAATTATTCCTTTTTTTTTTTTTTGTGGAATTTTTCAAATTGAGTTTTTTTCCTTTTCCTTTTCTTGTTTTTTTTTTTCTTTGGTTTGTTTGGTTTGGTACAACCAATTAATTCATGAATTTTTGTTAACCTTCGGCGGATTGGTATTTTTGGGCTTCATTTTTATTTTTAATTTTCCAGATTTGGGTGAGTTTTGTTAATTGAGAAATGAATTCGTGGGATGGAAAGCAAATTTTTTTTTTCGTTTTTTGGAATTTTTAAAAGTTGGGTCTTGGTTTTTTCTTGGTTGTTGGTTTGGTTTTCGGTGCAACCAATGGATCCCAAAGTTTGGAGTTTCGAATTCAGAGGTTGATCCTTGTTTTCCAATTCTCGTAAATTCGTGTTAAAGTTTTCATTTTTGATTCGATTTATGAAACCATTTCTGATTTTCCTTCATATCATATCATAGAATGTGAATTTGGTGTATAGATATCTACATTATTAATTGATTTGTATAAGAATTGTTGAGATTGTGAATTGTCATGGATCATTGCAACTTTATTTATTTGTTTATTTATTTATTTTTGGTAATCATTATTTATTCATTTGAATCAAGGTGTTTTAATTTTTTTAATTTTTTATTTTAATAATATTGTTTTGATGGTGGACTTACTACAAAATGCAGTTTGTTGCTTTGCTTCGCTTGTGGATTTGAAGATGGTGATGATGATCATGATGGCGGTGTTGCTCTAGTTTAGTTTTTTTATTTTAATTAAATTATTAAAATCAACTCAATATGGACTAGATATTAGATTGAACTACTCCAAAGGCTAGAGTTATTAGGAAAGAACAAAGACTCTTGTAATTCTGGTCTTGAAATCATTCGATAACCAGCGTGTTTATAGTTATTAAGTAGTAGAATCAGGCCTTTTGGTTTTAAAGATTATGGATGTGCTTGTCTTTCCGCAAGGACACAAGCAACACTCGCAGACCTCAGGTCGCAAAATTGTCTCGAGTGGGACCCACAAAGATCTATGGCTCGCGGTGCGAGAGGGTTCTTTGGCCGATGTGGATTTGGCATTGGCGCTGTTGAAGAAGAATGGGGGTAACATCAATTCGAGAAACGGGTTTGGTCTTACCCCTCTTCATATTGCAACTTGGAGAAACCATGTTCCCATTGTAAGGAGGCTTCTTGCAGCCGGTGCCGACCCCGATGCCAGGGT
Source organism: Ficus hirta (assembly GCA_038430175.1). Taxonomy (NCBI): domain Eukaryota; kingdom Viridiplantae; phylum Streptophyta; class Magnoliopsida; order Rosales; family Moraceae; genus Ficus; species Ficus hirta. The sequence continues at coordinate 4,830,288 of CM076597.1, forward strand.
TTGTCCCTTTTTTAATCCTCGGATTTCATTGTTACGTTGTTGATTAAATGTATATCTTGTGTTGGGGAAGTGAAGTATATGCTTTGCTAAAAAGGAGGAAAAAGTATGTCCCAGAACAACTGAAATGGTTCTGTTGTCATCTTTACTATAGCTAACTGTTCTTGGCTGGAAAAATTTTTAAAGGAACAAAGTGAACAAAATCTATTCGTAATGGAATGTTCTGATCATATTTAATGTTATTGAAGAAGATAAGCGAAGATTTTTAAGTGATACGTCCATAAATTTCGACACTTGGATTGCTCTTAATCTTGACGAGTTTTGTTTTGTTTTGTTTTATTTTATTTTATTTTTGTTTTATTTTATTTGTTTTGTTTTTTTTTTCCCTTTTAAAGCTTGATTTTTGTGTGAAACTTTTATAAAACAACTTCATGTTTTCGTGCATATCATTTATGGCATTCAATTTTTGTTAGTTCGGGTGATTTAGTTTGCGATTTTGGATAACTGTTTCCAAATATTTGTATTGTAGATGATAGATGTCAAGTTATTCCAAAAAACTAAACAGAGGGGAAGTGGTGAATTTACTTATTAACAGAAGAGATTAAGATTTGAGAAGAAAATATTTGAGGAAGATCGAGATGGCAATTTTTGGTTCAAGTATTTTTAACTTGGATTTATGATGGTCAAGTTTTTAGTTCCCACCTTTCCCGACTCTGATTACCACATGTTTCATCCAGGACGGGGAATCAGGATGGAGTAGTCTTCACCGGGCGCTGCATTTCGGTCATCTTGCCGTGGCAGGCATCCTTCTCCAGTCCGGTGCTTCTATTACGTTGGAGGACTCCAAGTCTCGAAAGCCTGTCGACCTCCTATCTGGGCCTTTATCACAGGTTGTCGGTAGCGGACATAATTCAGGTATGCGGCATTGTATTTCGTTAATTTGTCTGAGGACCTTATTCTGTTTCAAAATGAAACATAATGCTGAATAAACCGAGTTCTTGTTTGTCACGTTTTTAGTAGTGACGGAGGTCTACAGTTGGGGAAGTGGTGCTAACTATCAACTTGGAACTGGAAATGCGCACATACAGAAGTTGCCTTGTAAGGTTGACTCGCTTCATGGCTCACTGATCAAGTTGGTTTCTGCTGCCAAGTTCCACAGTGTAGCTGTAACTGCTAGAGGAGAAGTCTTCACTTGGGGGTTTGGAAGGGGGGGCCGACTAGGGCATCCTGATTTTGATATACACAGGTAGAGTATTGATGATTTATTGCCTGCGGATAGGGATTAAGTTTTTCTCAGAGTTTATACTTTCTTTTAGTTCCTTGTTATTCAATGATTTATGAGCAGTTTTGTTATTGTTGCGTCTGGTTCCGCTTTTATACTTTTCTTTTTCCTCAAGAAAATTTTGTTTATTATTAAAGAAAAAAGGATAGATGTTAAACTTTGTCGAATAACGTTGTTACGTTTTTCTACACTAGTATACTGAGGGTATATGAACTGTGGACTTGCGTTTCTATCTGTTTGTTTAGGCGCAATGAAAAAAAGAAATCAAATCCTCTGAAATTCATGCTTGTACACGACATATTTGATGCATGGAGATGTTATATGGGTGATTTCTGATTGTTTACTGCCTTAATGATGAATTTTTTAATTATTAATTATTAGCACGACATTTTGATTTTTCAAACAAAACAAAATCACTTTTGTCAACATATACTTCTAGTACAAGATGATTTGAACCGAATGCTGCATAGGATGCAGGAAAAAAATTTTTGAAAAAAATACTTGTATTTATTTGCCATCAATTGGACACGTCTTGTTATAATCTTTGCAGCGGTCAAGCTGCGGTCATCACACCCCGCCAGGTGATTTCTGGTTTAGGATCCCGCCGGGTGAGGGCTATAGCAGCAGCTAAACATCACACTATCGTTGCTACCGAAGGTGGTGAAGTGTTCACCTGGGGATCCAACAGAGGTAAATCATAGGGGGACGAGCATACATACAATATATACTATTTCATGTTTTACAAGAATATTGATCAGTTAAGGGAATGTGGTTATGATTTATGTCATTGTTTATAACAATTAAGGACGTGCAGAATGCAGTGTTTGAAATCATAAATGGTCTACTAAGATCATTGGTCATTCTCATATCATGTTATGCAGAGGGTCAGCTCGGCTACACATCCGTGGACACACAACCCACACCTCGTAGAGTGAGTTCCCTTCGGTCACGAATTGTGGCTGTTGCTGCAGCTAATAAACACACTGCTGTTGTTTCCGAGACTGGTGAAGTTTTCACATGGGGCTGTAATAAAGAAGGTCAGCTGGGCTATGGTACATCTAATTCAGCATCAAATTACACGCCAAGATTGGTTGAATGCTTGAAAGGCAAGGTTTTCAAGGGCATTGCCGCTGCAAAATATCACACTCTTGTGTTTGGAGGTGATGGAGAGGTAACTTTAAGCAGATATTCATTGTTGTGTAGAAGTTACAGCTCAACATAACTTGGGCTCTTTTGTACATGCTTAGGTTATTGCATGATTATTATTGAGCCTTCACTAACGCTAAACCACTATTGTGGGCACGTACAGGTTTACACTTGGGGTCATCGACTTGTTACCCCGAAACGTGTAGTCATTGCTAGAAACTTGAAGAAGAGTGGGGGTACCACCCTGAAGTTTCATTGCAAGGAACGCCTTCATGTGGTTTCTGTAGCTGCTGGGATGGTACACAGTTTAGCACTAACGGAAGACGGTGCATTGTTTTATTGGGTCTCCTCAGATCCTGATCTTAGATGCCAACAGGTTTTCCATTGACTATACCTATCGTCTCTGTTGGATTTGTCTTACCGATTAGAAGCAAATCACACTATTTATCTTCATATTGTTTGTTGGTGTAGCTATATTCCATATGTGGGCATAATATTATAAACATTTCTGCTGGGAAATACTGGACGGCTGCAGTTACATCTACAGGTGATGTTTACATGTGGGATGGGAAAAAGGGCAAGGATAAGCCACCTGTTGCGACCTGCTTACATGGCGTAAAGCGGGCTAGTTCAGTTTCTGTTGGTGAAACGCATTTGTTGGTTATTGGCTCTCTTTATCATCCCATTTATCCTCCCAGTATGGCCAAGAATCCACAGAGGCAGGAATCAAATGTTAGCGATGAGCTAGAAGAGCTTAATATTGAATATCCTATGCCTAATGACTTGGATTCCTGTAACCTGCAACGTACTGCCAATGGGGATTCTGGAAAAAGGCCTGTACCAAGCTTAAAAAGTCTCTGTGAAAAAGTGGCTGCGGAAAATTTAGTGGAGCCACGAAATGCTATGCAACTGCTTGAAATTGCCGATTGTCTTGGAGGAGATGATTTGAGGAAGTATTGTGAGGTATGAAAAATATATTTATATATATATATATATATATGTGCTTATATTTTTGTTAATTTGCATATTTTTATTTTTTCATGTAGTTGTTACATCTGACCTTCGGTTTGAAGGAAAGTCAACAGATATTGCTGGTGGTTGGCCTTTTGTTTCTCTTTGATAGGATGCAATTAATTGAAGGTCTTTAATCTTGAATTATTTCTATGTACCTAATTAAATCTATTTTTGTTCCTTATTTTCAGGAAATTGTTATTCGCAACCTTGACTATGTTTTCACGGTGTCATCACATGCCATTGCAAGTGCTTCATTGGAAATTCTAGCTAGCCTTGAAAGCACGATGGATCTAAGATCATCCGAACCCTGGAGTTATCGCCGTCTCCCGACTCCCACAGCTACTTTCCCGGCCATCATAAACAGTGAAGAGGACGATAGTGAAAATGAGACACAGAGAACTCGTGACCACCATACGAAGAACTTCACGTCAAAAAATGAAATGAACCAGAGATTGGACTCGTTTCTGCAGCCTAAAGATGATCCCGTTCGAGATATTTCAAAGCAAATCCGAGCGTTACGGAAAAAGTTGCAGCAGATTGAAATGCTTGAAGCAAAGCAATCTGATGGTCATCTCCTTGATGACCAGCAAATTGCAAAGCTTCAAACAAGATCAGCTCTCGAGAGCTCGCTTGCTGAGCTTGGCGTTCCAGTCGTAACACAGCAGGTGAACGCATCTTCTTCGGTTTGTACAGATGGGAAAGGGAATAAAAAAGCCCAGCTATTGAAGAAACAAAGGAGAAAGAGCAAACAGAGGGCAGAAGAAATAGAGATGGACTCTACTATTTCTAAAACTGAACTAGGATCGGAACCCGCAAAAGATTTCTCGGAGATCAAAGTCCCCCAGGTCCCAAAACATAAGGTGCGCACTTCTTTCGTATTCCTTTATTGGTTTAAAACCGTGAAGGCTTAGAATCTTAAAGTATCTTTTTTATCAGTTGTTTTTATTTATTGGGTTTTGTTCATTGTAACTTTCGATAGGATGAGGATATGAATGCGTTGTTTGAAATGACTTTGACCAACCAATCCACAAAAAAGTCGGATTTCAGCGTTCAGGAGACTTCAAATTTGCCAAAGAACAAGAGTCCGTCAGCCATGGTTTCCAAGAAGAAGAACAGGAAGGGAGGGCTTTCCATGTTCTTGAGTGGCGCTCTTGATGACACACCCAAAGACGTTGCCCCCCCTCCACCGACGCCCAAAAGTGAGGGGCCTGCGTGGGGCGGAGCAAGAATTTCAAAGGGGCCTGCTTCTCTTCGGGAAATCCAGAATGAGCAAAGCAAAACCAGGCAGAGCTGGCCAACGAGCAGCAGGGATAGGGAGGAAGATCTCGGTGATGGAAAAAGTGATGGGAAAATTCAATTGAGTTCGTTCCTGCCTTCCAAGCCGATACCAATGGCGTCAACTAGAACATCGCAGTCACACGATGGAGAGAGAAGCACACCTCCGTGGCAGTCTTCAGGAACTCCACCGCTTCTTTCTCGACCGTCTCTTAGAGACATCCAAATGCAGCAGCAGGTACAAAATTTATATCCTTTTCGCTCTTGATTTCGAAGTTGAAATACAATATGTAATATAAAAGCCCATCAAATTAGTCTTGGGTCCTATGAATTCAAAGCCCCTAATTCCTGGTTGTTCATCTCATGCAGGGAAAACAACATCAAAGTCTTTCGCAGAGTCCAAAGACGAGAGTATCTGGATTCTCGGTTACTTCTGGTCAGGGCTCGCCATCGGATTCTACCGGAATGAACCGCTGGTTCAAACCGGAGGTGGATGCTCCGTCATCAATACGTTCTATTCAGATAGAGGAGAAGGCTATAAAGGACCTCAAGCGCTTCTACAGCAGTGTCAAGATTGTTAAAAATCAGTCTTGAAATGACATGCCAATGAAAGCTTTCTTAGGTAGTTATTGCGGCTCTTTCACTTATATTTTCTTTCATTTATTTATTTATTTTTTCATTTGATAAGACCACTACTGTAAATTCTTAATTGTACAGAAAATTTCAGTGTACATTAATATCCAAATTTGCAGTGGCAGTTAACTTTCATAATCACCTTTCTTGGGGGGTTTTTCGCCCCCAACTTTTAACCTCGCACTTGTAGACTAACAACAGTTTTTTTTGTTTTGTTTTGTTTTTGTTTTATTTTGTTTTGTTTTGTTTTTTTTTATTCATTGGCATTAGCAAGTTTTAGTTCTAACTAGAAACTAGCTGTGGATTGATAAAGTTCACAAACTGTTAATATAAAGATCATTACTATTTAGGATTACTTACCTTTTTATCCTAAACTGTCCAACTTTTACACGAATTTTCAAGTGGATGAGATCGGTCGAGTGGACTCAGTTGGAGATTGGATTGCATATGTTTATGGATTGAACGAGATTAAGCTGGGGAAATGGTTAAATTTACCAGCGGTGTGAAAGAAATAGCCTTGAATCTTGAGAATGAGTTGATAAGCAAAAAATTGGGATTGAAGTTGGTATCCCTAGCACTATTCTTCTTACCAATGGTGATGTATCATCCTTTTATAACTTAGTTTAAGATATATATGGTAATCACACCCACCATAAGAAAAGAGCTTTTCAGGAAAACCAAAAATCGTCACTAATACAGATTGTTGTTACTGAAAAATTTTAGCGACAATATCGCTAAAATAGACAACCACTTTACCTACTACAATTATTGTCCCTAATAGCGCCTCTGACATCCTCAGGAGTTGATGTATAGATGACATTATTTGACATCTTTTAGCGATGAATCTTAATCGTCGCTAAAAAAATTTTCAATCCGAGCTCTTTGTTACAAATTTTGCCGTCGCTGTTACTTTCCATATGTTTGTTGGCGACAAATTTCGTCATCGCTTGTTGGGTTCTTGTCAAATTTTTTTTAAAAATATTTTAGTAGTTTTTGGTTTCCAGATGTTAAAGGATAATGTTGTAGAGAGTCCATATGGAAAACCCAAATAAAGCATGTCCCAATGGAAGAGAAAGCGTGCAGAAGCAACCTTCACCATATACATAGCCAAACATAGGTGGGTGACATGTTCAATGAAAAATCATGTGATCTGATAATATGATCCGTTCTTTCTTTTCGTTCTTTTCATTTTGCATTGAAAGTACACAGTTTTGTGCATGTGTAAAGAAATGAAGGAAAACATTAGAGGAAAAGGAAAGGGGGGGAAAAAAAATAGTAAAAGAAACGAAAAAGGAGTAAAACGACAAGAAAAGACAAGAGATTGGAAATGGTGTGGGTCATGGGAAGAGAAGATTGGGCGAGAAAGCAAAAAGGAAAGGAGAAAGCAAAAAGGAAAGAAAAAAACTTTTTTTTTTATTTCCTTTTTCTTTTTTGACGTGATAATTGTTTAATCCATGAAGATTATGGAAGTGAAAGGCAAGAAGTACTATTTATTTGAGATTGATTGGCTTAATGATTAGGATGTTACTATTGAGTTTTGAAAAATACTCTTTTCATTTATAAAATAAAATATATATACACAAATTACAAAATGTAAACTTTTCTAATATAGATACTTTCCTTAAACTAAGAAATTTATAAATAAAGTAACTTTAAAATTTAAACTATTGAAAACTAACAAGATAATTATTGAAACATGTAAAAGAATAAAGGAAAAACACCTGAATGACATAATTTTAGAGACCATTGCACTAACATGATATCAAAAATTAATATTAGATCAATATGATGCAAAAGTAAACTAAAGTTAACTAAAATTTATGTTATGATCAAGAGTGAGGAATTTGTATCATGTTAGTCAATAGATGAAAAAAATGATTATTTAGATAATTTTATCAAATAAAATAATTATAATTACTTACATTCTCCAATATACACCTACAAGATGGAGTTTTGGGAGGAGAGTCCAATCTTGGTCTTGAATTTGACAAAGCATTTTCGTGGAAGAGGCTTGGTAAGTGTCGGATAATTTATCATTGGACGAAACATAGGCAACATGGAGAGTACCACTTTGAACTTGATCTCGAATGAAGTAATTATCTAAAGTAACATGTTTCATGCACGAATGAAAGACATGATTGGAACAGAGATTATTAATATTATCATAGTAGATCACAGGTACTTGAGGAATAACAACAACAAGTTCAATAAGAAGTTTGCATACACAACTTAATTTAGCACCAGTGGTAGCAACATAATGATATTCAGCCTCAGTTAAAGAGTGAGCGATAGTGTGTTGTTTCTTAGAACTCCAGTAGATTGGATCTTGTCCAAGATTCACGATATAGGCATTGGTGGAGGTATAATCATCCTTGTTTCCGATGCAGTCAACATCTGAGAATGCATGAAGCGTAGTATGCGTTTTACAGCTTTCCAATGATTATTGGTGGGATGGTGCATAAACTGAGACAATTTGTTGACTGCGAAAGCAACGTTAGGACGCGTAAGAGAGAGATATTGGAGACTCACTTCTATGATTTGGAACTCAATTGGGTCTGATAAGGGCCATGCTAATGTGAAGAGCAAGTGTTGGTTGTAGTAGCAAGTGGTGTAAGGACCGGCTTGGCTTCTGTCATATTGGTGCGAGACAGAAGATTGCTAATGTAGCGCCATTGAGATAGGAGCAAAACCTAAGGGTGTGGAGTGACGTCAACACCTAAAAAGAAGGATAGTATGATCCTTGAGAGAAAACTGGTTGGCATGGGGATCAGTGAAACTTTGGCCTGGCTGTTGTTGCCCGAAATAATGATGTCATCAACATATACAAGTAAATAAATTGTGATGCCACCTGTGTTGAGGATGAAGAGATAGGTGTCAGCATAGGAGTTGGAGAAGCCTGAGGCGACAAGAAATTGACACAATTCACAGTAACATGCACGAGGAGCTTGCTTCAGACCATAGATAGCCTTGTGAAGTTTGCACACATGGGTAGGGCAATCTCGATCAATGAAGCCCGGTGGTTGCTCATAAAGGCATCCTTGGATAGGTGGCTTTGAATAAAGGCATTGTTGACATTCAATTGACATAGAGACCACCCAAGACTGACGACAAGGCTAAGAATTGTGCGGAAAGTAGTTGGCTTGACCACCAGGGTAATGGTAACAAAGACAACCAAAAACTCAAAGCTTGGAGTAATTTGGGGAAGATCCAAATAAAAGTTTTTCATAGGGAGACAAGAGTTGAAGTGTGGAAGTAGGCATGCTATTAACAAGTTAGGCAGCTGTGATGAATGCATAATTCCATTATGTGAGAGGAAGAAAGGCATGTAAAACAAGAGAAAGATAAGTTTCAACATTATGGTGATGGCGCCGTTCGGAGCAACCATTGTTTTGGGTATATTGGATGGGGTGGTGAGATAAGGAATACCATTAGAAGAAAAAAAATTTGCCAAGGGCATAATATTCCCTGCAGTTGTCAGAATATAAAGTGATGATTTTTCTATTATAGAATTTCTCCACAACGACCTTGAAGCGAATAACGACATCAAGAACATGAGACTTTCATTTGAGGGAGTAATACCAAACATACTTAGTGCAGAGATTAACAAAGATAACATAATATTTAAATATGTCAACCGAATGAATAGGAGAAGTCCACAAATCGGAAAATAAAGTTTCAAGATGATAAAAGAAGGGAAGAGAAGAAGTAGAAAATGGTAACTTATGACTTTTGTTTCACTGATGAGCATTACAATTGGAAGTCGAAGATTAAGGACTTGATAAACATAATTGGAAGCGAGAAACAATAAGCCAAAGAATTGGAAACGATGGATGGTCTAATCTGTGATGCCACTCTGACTAAGTGGTGGTCTTGACACTTGAAAAAGCATCTAAAGGTGGAGACTTGACAGAAGAGACCGACCACTCGCACACGTCATCCTAATTCCGCCCCTACAAAAGAGATGCCCCGTGCGAAGATCCTTCACATGAAAAGTAGTAGGTAAGAAGTCAATGGAGACATTGTTAGAGTTACAAAACTGAGGTATGGAAATAAGATTCATGGTAGGAACACAAAGAACAATATATAAAGAAAAGGTACGACAGGGTGTAGAAACAGTAGTAGAACCAGTGTGGGTAAATGGAAGGCCCGTGCCATCTCCAATCACAATGTCATTAGGCCATCATATAGAGTATGAATGAGAAGATTACTCAAGTTAGTGGTAACGTGGTGTGATGCCCCGCTAGCAAGAAGTCAACTGGGGGTTGTTGATAGTGTTAGCAGCGGTGTAGTGAGCATGTGGTTGACATGATACTTGGGGGCACGTTGTCCATGGTGTGGGCTGGCATGGAGCCAGAGTCTAGGTCTCCTAGGCAAAAAATGGGACACCGTTTTGCGGTGTGACCTTGGGCATTGCAAGCCTAAGAGTAGCCAAGGTAGCGTGTCGGAAGCAGACGATCACCACGAAGAAGATTGCGGCTCGTCGTTTCGAGACGTGTGGTGTAACACCCGAATTTTTAATCTCTAGCTTTATTTATAAGTATTTAAATCATGAGCTTAATATTGTTTTAATTAAATTAGAAGGGTCTTTAGATTTTCAGTGTTTTTTATATATATATTTTTTATGTATTAGTTGGATGTCATCTACTTAGAAGTTATTATTATAACTTTTACAGTTATTTTTACAAGTTTGAATATATATATATATATATTAATGTGATGTATTATACGTTATTTATATATATATGTTTATGTCTAGACGATTATTATATATTTAGTTAATTTGCATGTTGATGTAGATGATGCAATATTGAGGTGATTGCTAGACTTACACGTGACTTTAGTGCCACGAGCTAGTTGCTTGCTTTATAAATAAGTTTATCTTATTGGTTCTGACTAGAAAATTCTATACCTTTCCTCAGCAAGTGTACATAATCCCTTTCCTCTTCGACAAATTTATCTTCCACCATAATATCTGTTCCGTTTTTAGCGTAATATCCATAGCATCATTCAAGCTTACTCTTTAACAAAGAGCATACCAAACCATTTAAGGTATCTCCTATTACATATATGGCCTTCAACTAGATGTCACAGGTAATTGGTTTAGTGGTCTTCGATGAAATTAGTTTATTTTGAATCAATTTTTGGAGAGCTAAGTGGATTCTACTATTCACGAAGTTTGTGAACGAGCTATATAGCTTGATTTTTATCTTCTTACTATTCAATAAGATACTAAGATTTGCATGTATATATGCACATACCTATGTGTGAACTGGTAGTGGTTAGGTGGGATGAAATCTTGTAGCAGTTGCAATTAGAAGTATAAAACATATATGTATGTTTATTCTTTTATATATCAATAGATTGGAGGCTGTATATGATTTAATGGGATACAATTTTGTTTTGTGAGATTGAGATTTGTAGAGAAGAGTAAGGTTTCTTTTGGGTTTTTACTCTTTGAAGTGCTTTGTTTTATTGGGACTCCCGATATATAAATTAGAATGCAGAGGACATATTAAGTTTCTTTGTTTTTTTAGTATTGGGTCATGAAGTCTCATCTGTTTTCAAGTAGCTAACTACTAGCGATTTATGTTATAGGCTTATTGATTTTGAGCTCTAGAGTCATCGTATATTGTATGTATCGCGAGTCAAGGTAAGTAGAAACTCTCAATTGCTCACAAGAATGATATTGTGTGTGTGGTATGTTTATTGATATTATGATAATATTTGCATAACGTTTTCATATTAACGAGCACGGCTGCACGAGCATGTTTTCATGATATTTGAGGAACGCAATGGCATTATTTCACACGAATGTTAGGAAAGGAAAGCTATTGTATCCTTATTTCCTATTTTAAAATGAAGTGTGGAATATGGTTTAATATCTGGGTAGGCAAGGGACGCGGGTGAAACCGCTTAGCCCAAACTGAAAATGATCTCTTTCAGATGATACTATGAAAATGGTCTCACTGAGATAGATTGAAAAAGGGTTTCTTTGAGACGTTATTGACACCAGACTGATGAACTGAAAAGGGTCGCACTATGGTGCACTATGAAAAGGACTCTAGTGAGACATACACGGTCTATCGAGTACTAAGCCAGATTTTACACTTGACGGGGTCCAAGACGGTTTTGATTGAAAAGGCTTAATGCATGTGACTGAAATGGGTACAATAGAAAGATGAGGATTTTATATACATGATTGCATACATACACATATTTCTACTTACTAAGTTTTGACTCATATAGTTCTTGTGATGCAGGCAAGTAATGAATCCAAATTAAGAGTTGACTAAGCAAGAAGGTCCGAGATCCCATGACTAGTTTATTAAGCTATTAATCTCTTGATTGATTTTAAAATATTTACAGATTATGTAAATTTATTTCCGCTGTGTTTAGATTTTATTAGTTTAAGTTGAGACATGTTAAGAGAAGTAGCATCTATTAGACTCGTTATAAGCGATATTTGATAATTAACATGCTAGCTTAGGGGGAGTTACATGGGGGAGGATGCGCCAGAGGGCTGAGAGGAACGCCTTGATGAGTTTGTTGTTGCCGGAAGGTATGGAGTAGGGTTTGGGGCGGCCGTGGTGTTGCTGCTGTGGTCCAATTTGATGGTGGCTAAGGTTTGTGGGAAAACAGAGAGAGAGGGGATCCTAGGAGAATATCACTCTAATACGAGTAGGGTTTTGGAAAATATGGAATAACCTTTTCATTGATGAAATCAAATATATATATATATATATATATGCACATAAAAATTACAAAATTCAAACTTTCCTAGCTTAGATACTTTTTTTAAACTAAGGAATTTAGAAATCGAATAATTTTAAAAGTTAAACTATTAAACTCACTAGATAATTATAGATAATACATAAAAGAATGCTTACAATAGTTTACATTCACCTATGGTTACAAGATTTAATCTACCGGCTAGGAGCTAAGAAAAAAATATATATTTTAATTCCTACTCTTATTAAGGATTAATTCAAAATATTTTCTTGAAATATAGTATTTGTAAAATTGTATTTCCTAAATTTCAAAAGGTAACATATCCATCCTCTTAAAGTTATAATGAGATAAAAGAAGGATCAATTATGTAATATTTTCAAATTTCGAGAGGAACGAATATCACATGATTTTCAAAATATTAGGTATTACTAGTGTTTATAACTAGAAAATACTTTTGAATTAAAATGAATCCATAATAGCGATACTGCTGTAATCTCATGTACAGTATTGAGTCCTTAGGAGGGATATATATTGCATTATTTCCATTCCTACTCTAACGGTGTGGATTCAATATCTCGTATCAATTGATTTTTTTTTTTCTTAATTACATGTAGGGTCATAGTCATGTCCTTGTATGTTTTAGAAGTTGGCCCCGCCATTTCCAAACATGTTCGTCAGAGGGAAAAACACAGCTTACCCGTACATGTAACCTAGTCCATATATAAATTATCAAAAAATAGTCCCTAAGATATATATATATATATATATATATAGACACTCACATAAATATACTGTTTGGTATGTAAATTGGAGTAACGACTTTATGATCAGTCGATTAATACTTTGTACACATACGTATTAGAAGCATTAGTTAGTTTTTATTTATTTTTTATTTATTTTTTATTTTATTTTTAAAGAATTAGATAGAGATAAACATTGTAAGCATGTTAATTTTAAATCCTTTTACCTAACATTATTCTGTAAGTTTTATCTCAAAATGGTGCCGTTACACACTGTAGTAAGTATTCATATCTGTTGAATCAATGCCTGAAATTCCCCAATTTCACAGCACAGATAAACCCTAGAAACCCAACCTGAAAATGTTCTTAAATTAATTACAGAGCAGAAAATACAGAAAGTAAATTACCAATTGTATGAACAGTACGAAGATTCAACAAGATTCGGTCCAAATTGGCCTACGTCCTTTGTGGTAGCAGCTCTCCAGGATTTCACTAAAAACCAAATGTTACACCCTCTTCCGGTGTGTACACACACACACACATATATATATATATATATATATATATTTATTTATATATGTATATATATAAAGATATAGAGTACATCAGAGAAGAAGACGAAAATCCTCTCAAAGAAATACCGAATAATTTCTGAGTTGTCTCTTTAAACTTGGTAAGAAACCCTTAGATTTATTATTATAATTACTTAGATCATAGATGGGTTTTAGATGGTTCATATTAAAAGGATGCACCAAAAGATATTAATTATTAATATACTTCAAAAAAATAAAAAAGCTGTTCAGAATTTTAATCATTTATACAAAAGTTACAAAAATATTTTTTAAAAAGAAATACACTTAAAACCAATCATCAATAAACCTGGATAAGTTCTAGCCCTACTTAAAACTAATTAGCATAGGTCTTCAAAACTGATAAATCTACTCAATAAACTGTACACTTCAGAAAACTAATTGCACATCCCAAGCAACTAACATAAGGGGTCAATATCACATCGATCCCAAGCAACCACTAGCAAACCCTTCCCAAGTTGAGGTTCCCACTTAATTTTTACTAAAATAAAAATAGAATTACAATAGCATAGTAGTCGTTGACGGTGAAAATTTCATAACAAGAGAGAACTCTCCAATAACCTTATCATGGTGCAATTACTCACACAGAACAATAATTGAAGTGTCAAAAATAGAGAATACGAAAATTTAGAGGTTCTTCTTCAATTTGAAGATCCTCTTTATGGCAGATTTTTAACTATGAGGATAGAAGTTGGTAAATGAGCTCTAGATTTCAAAATAGCAATTAGGGGTTATTCCCTTATGTATTATATGTCCCCAAATGATAATTACAAGGAAAGAAGCAATAAATGTAAATTCTCTATTATTCCTTTTGAATTACTTACCTAATTATTACTTACAAGGAAAAAAGCAGTCAATTTCTGAATGTTTAAATGTTGAATTGGGTAATTGAGAGAACCCCTTGGGGTAAGGGATAGATTTATCCTCCAATTTTCCTTCCAGTTTACCACATTTTTTTTTTAATTAGGATGGGAAAATTCGAACCCTGTATTTATTAGTAAAGTCGAATATGTTATTACCGCCAGATTATATATGTTATTAAGTTTACATTGCCTTCCAATATCAGTAAAATGTAATATTCTACCAGGTACAAATTGAGAGGATGGCAAATATCAAGAGTGGAAAATTAATTGAAGCATCAGAACTGAAATTTCATCACCAATAGAACAAACCCCACATGCCACGCTTGATGTAACACATTATTGTTGTTCTGTACTGTGTAAATGCTAAAGTGTTACCTGCCTTAATTTGTCTCTTCCGCAAGTCTCTTTGCTGCTGTATGATTCCATACCCCTTTTTTATTCTTTCCCAACCCAACTTTACTTAAAAAATTTGATATAGTAAATTAGTTACTCCATAATATTAGTAAGCATGACAATTTTTTTTTAACTTAATTAATGTTTTTCTGACACCCCCCTTTGTGGCCCATGCTTGAGAACGTGTTCTACCATTAAGCATGTATAAGAACCGTTTAATTAGTATATATATGTTTATAATGTTATAACCTTTACTAATATTTACGCATTCTTCTTATCCTTAAAATTATTGTGCTTTCTATCAATTATATTTTTTCTGCTTCAGAATAAATATAAATTAACTAACAACTAGAGTACTAATGCCCTTTACCAATATTTGTTCTGTAAATATATTCTTATGTTATGGAAATATTGGGGTGAATGAAAAAAGTTTGGGTAGAACCAATTCTAAATGTTAATTAAGTATCCTGTAATAAGAGTAGTAGTTATAAACCTTGCGGATCATTCCCATGGGGTGGTTAATATGAATATTAATAAACTCAATTTATAACATTTAGAGCCGCGTGATCTTTATCTTGTAGTAGTCACAAGCTATTGGTAAAATCGACTTAAGCATACTACTTTTTATAAGATTATTTTGGAATTCTTTTTTTCTGGTGAAAAAAGATTGCATAGAATATTTTGGAATTCACCATATATAGTGGGAGCAGGTATGACAATTATCCTAAACTATTAAGTGCAACTAGTAAAATATAATTTATTCATTAACTATACATGCTCGGATAGCCAGCTAGCATCTCAAAAAAACAAAAAAAAAAAAAAAAAAGCGAGGGAGAGTTGTTCAAAGAGGAGTGTTATATATATATATATATGTGTGTGTGTGTATGTATATATCTCCATCTATAATCGTCATTCCATATACTTTAATGCAATTATAAATTCTCTTCACCATCCATTATTTATGACACAGAGTCTCGTATAGTTTTACCTGAATAAAAAAATATAGTGACGATCACTATAAGAATAGCTAATATTTTTTCTTTTGTTCTATAATTTCATTAATTGATTAGATTGGTAGATACAAATTACTTCAGAAGTTTGATTAGTGCGTACATGTCACTTTCACGTGGTGGTTGATCTGACTCCGTGTACATCCCTGTTAGTCGTGGTAGTTTGGACTACTAACTACAAAGTAACATTAAATTATTCATTTTAATTATCCTATATTTTGCTGATCTGAAACTAATTTAATGTTTCATATTATTTAATGTTTAATATTATTTAATGTTTCACTTATCTCTGACAATTACACAAGAAAATGAGTGCACATAAAAATTAATCATATTTGGATATGGGCGGTGTGCCCTTTTTTCCTTGATCATCATTTGAAGATCATATCTTCATTGTTGTTATAGCTTTTCTCGTGAATGTGACCTCCTACTTATAAAACTAATATTAATTAATTTTTACAATGTCCCCCTATTTTTATTTTTTTATTTTTTATTTTTATTTAATTGCAAAAAATAATAACAATAATTTCGAAGGTCCAACTATCCTCGTTATTTTCAAACCTCTACTTTTGCTGAGAGACAGCACTGAAAAAGCCTCAGTATATAGTACTATTAGCTTTTTCTTTCTTGCTTTAAAAAAAAAAAAAAAAAAAAAAAAAAAGCCTTCAGAAGAAGACAATTTCCATCCCTCCAAAAACCCATCAGCAGCCTTTTCATTATTCAATGGATTCAGTGACCTGTCTTTCATGTGCTAGCTAGCTATACCGTGTTTTCTTTTCTTTTCTTTTATTTGCTTTTTTTTTTTTTTAACGGTTGTTTTTAATTAACTATTTCTCTTTCTCTCATGTTCATATATATATATATATAAATCATAGTAGTGTTCTTGTAAGAGATATTGATTGAGAACTTGAGTACTTGCAGCTTTGTTTGCTTTGACTGTTGAATCATGAGAGAGAGAGAGAGTATCTTCCATTTTCTTTTTATATTGGTGGTCTTGCAGAGTGAAATTATATATACATATACATATATATGTATGCAGTATACTTGAGGGCTTGCAGTCTCCTTGTTTGATTGTTGAATCATGAGAGAGAGAGAGAGAGAGAGAGAGAGAGAGAGAGAGAGAGAAAGAGGAAAACAGGCATGTGGAATGAGGTTTGATCCGAAATCCCCTTTGTCTTCTTCTCCAATAGATGATGACATTAATTTGGCTGTGAATGATGTTGGAAGAAATTGAGAGATATGTATTTTTCTTCTATCTGGTTATATATATATATATATATATATTGATGTGTGTGGGTATATATATATATATGTACGACATCAAAGGCAGCCCTGATCTCGGACCAGGCTTCATTCCTCACACCTTGCTTTTCCTTGTTCAAGCAGATCATCATCAAATCACAGTAATCCAGGTAAAAAAAAAAAAAAAAAACTCTTCTAGGTGAATTATACTCCTTTTTTTTCCACTTAATTATTTGTTTCTTATTTGTTCATCATCAAGGATTCAATTGCTCTCATAATTAATTATTTGATCTCAGTATCATTTAAATATATATATATATATATATATAGATGTTCTTATAGGCTAGTTTCTTTTAAACTTTTACTACGATTTTATATTTGTTTAACCTTATATACTGCTAAGTGCTTTGTTTGATGTTCTTGGAAACCCTAGTTGCAGTACTCATCAAGGATTGGATCTGATAGATTAATTTTTCTTAAAAAAAAAAAAAAAAAGAGGTTTTGGATTTTTTTACCTTCAGAAAAATAATTGGTTTTTAACAATATATCCAATTCAAAATTAATTTGATTTTAGTAATATATCCATCTTATTCTACGTGGATAGATTTTGTTTCAGCTGACAAAAAATTAAAATGAAATGTAAAAACTTGGACTTTTAAAGACATGATGGCATTTCATGAAAGAGCTCTGGAGTAAATTAAAGATTTTTCTTCTTCTTCTTCTTTGGTATTCCTCTTCATTGTTTTGCACACTCATTAATTTGTACTAGTACTGTTGTTAAATAGTATACAATTTATGAATCATTACCACAATTTTATGGCTAATTTGATCACATACATATAAAGTAGATGTTATTTATAAATAAATAAATAAAGAGAGAGGACAATTTGTATTGGGCACATCCTTACTAAAACGTATATGCATGTGTGTGTCTGGTCGATATATTATACAAGTATTTTGTATGACTTTGTATGCATATAAACTATAGATTAATAGACTATGAGGTAATTTGGATTGAGGTTTTATTTTTATTTTTATTTTTCTGGAAAGTCCGGACGTTGAGGTACGTACTTGGTAAGGAGTCCTATTTGATTAGCATCTTTAAACCAATTACACATTTGAGTACAATTTAGATTTCACATTCTCAATATTGTTAATTTTCTGGTGGAAACACTGGAAAATTCCAAATCGAAGTTTGAATTGTATCAAATATATGAATACGGATTTACAAGACTCAAGCATGATAATTACTCCTTAATACCACTGCATGTTTTAATGCACGCACTAACAGGGTTCCTAGAAATTTGTAACTACTGGCTAGTTGGAACCAAGCCAATCTGCATATAATCTAATTCAATTGCTACTCAAATGTCCGTTCTGATCATAGATTGTATTTGAATGTTTATTTAAATTAAACATTCAAATGAATTTGAAAAGTGTATTCAAATTTAAATATATATTTAGATCATTTTTATTGAACATAATATTTGAATAGTATAATATATTTCTAAAAAATTAATATTTAGATTTGGATTAAAGTTAAATTATTATGAAATAGTGAAACATTTAAATAATTTTATTCAAGTAATTGACCAATCAAACAGATATTATATCCAAACATTTAAATCCAATTGTAATTTATTAGAATGATTTATCCAAACAAATCATACGTCCCTTCAAAGATATTTATCAACAACATCTTAGATTTTATAAATACCAAGAAGTAATTGGATCTCTACCTTTTATTGATGTAACAAGGCACGATCACTTGTCTTCTTTAATACACAGGCGATTGGGACGAGCTAAAACAGAGGAGTCACCTCCAGAATAATTAAAGAAAAATTGAATGCTCAAGGGAAAAAAAATAAATAAAAATAAATAAAAAGATATAGTAAGAATGACTATCCCAACATCTAGCAAGTGGGGTGAGGTCAGTTGTCCCCAAGACATGCGAATTGACTTAATATATATATATATATATATATATAACCTCTTTTAAATAAGTCTTTTAATAAATGACCAATGTAAAATTAGTAAAATGACCCTTTTTTTATTTATAAAAACTAATCAGTTAATTATTGATTGATCATGATTAGTTAGTGATTGACCAATTTTATGTCATATTTTTTATTGATTAACTATAATTAATCAATTATTAACCATATTAATAATCGATGTACTTACCCAGTTTTAAACATAGGCCTGAAACATGGTCTTAGTGGCGTTTTAATACAAAATTGTTTCATGAAACTTTTAGATCCCAGTATATCTAAAAGTTCTCTATAGATTTTCAAGTCTAAAAAGGTCATTTGCTATGTGGTGTAGGCTGATTTTGGTGACTGATTTAAATGACAGTTTTTTAAAAAATCGTTGTTTAGCTAAAACAACTTATAAACCATGTTCTAGAGCATAAAACACACCATAAATCAAAATAAGCATAATCACCCCTTAGATATAAAGCTATTCAAAATAAAAAATTTAAATAACTAAAATATAAAACTTATTACAACCTAATTAACAAATTCCTATACACTTGTTCTAGCAAATAAACTTGGAAAGCTTAAGGAAGTGGTTTAGGATAACACCTGTGAAAAACCTTGATGATTTCTTAAGGCTTGGAGGCTTGAAAAGTGAGGGAGTAAAGGAGAAAAGATTGCTGTCTTTTGGCTGAGAAAGGGAGGTGAAGAAAAATGAAGATTGTGAGCCAATGGAACCTTGGTTCTATATATAGCCTCCACTAATTGTTGCTTAATTTTTCTGCCTCACTTAAGCTCTAACTTTGTGTTTTATTTTGCTAAGAAATCAAGGCCCAATTGACCTTAAAAATTTAGGATTTCTTAGCTGAAAAATGGCTGAAAATTGTGCCACAAATACTTGTCATTCTAGGAACTACTCATGACATCACCTAATATTTTTAACCATAAAATTTTGACACCTCTTCCTTGATTCAAGGAAAAATGTTTCTTGGCTTGTTGGCCTTCTAAAAACCGTGGGTTGGGTGGTGTTAAAGGACTGAAAATGGAGCTCAATGCTTGTTCTTTAGTCTAAGTTTTATTTGGAAATATTTCTGGCAGTATTTTCAGAAAGTGTAAAATGTCCAATCTTATTCTAATCCACAAACAATTGATATATTCATACTTTAACTGTTCCATATAGTCCATAATGTACTTGGGTTATTGTTTGATCGTAAAACACTATCTGGTTGTTTGAAATTACACTACGGGCTAAGGTGTTACTCGGAACAAGAAATTTTTCCGTTTTGCTCTAATTTTCAAACAACTAATATTTTTATTTCTTAGCAGTGTCGTAGAGTTCATAAATGTTCGTGACTTCTTTGTTGGTCATTATTCAATATTTGACTACTTGAAATTGTAGTCTGAGATAAAAAAATATATAGTTTGGGAAATTTTTCCGAATAGTGACGAAATTGACCCGAATTACTTATTTAGGGTTCTAAACCTCAAATTGGATCAAATTATGACCTGGTTGCATCAAAACCCTAATTTCTCCGGTACTGTAGTCTTAGTGATTTTCATACTTTCAAAACCCTAATTTCTCCGGTACTGTAGTCTTAGTGATTTTCGTACTTAGTCATAGACTTACTGAGCTTATTCATACTATTTATACATTTAGTGCTAATTAACATACAATTTCTACATGGTATGCTAATCTAGCATTCAGTATAGTATTTCACTTAGACCGTGTAATTTCTGGATCATATTGGACATTTTGATGAACTTGATGTCCAATTATAATCTAAATGGAAGCATTTCATGTTTACTTTAGTAATGAAAGTTTTCCAAACGTAACTGAGCTCGGTAAAATTATTGCAGTGTTAAATTGCACTGCCTGTGCTATTACTGACATAAAACATTGGAAATAATGAAATTTGGGATTTATTACCAGAAAATTCATTTTTCCATCAATACATGAGATTACTAGAAAAATTTGAGACTTGACCTCTTTCTAACTAGGAGGTTTAGTTTGGAATTTTTCTGGACATTACAACAAGAAGCTAATGATAACATATATTTAGCTTTATCCACCGATATAGATTTTGCAAAATGCGACTAGGGGTCGACAAACTGAATCCCAATACTACACCGCTCTATGGTTTCACGGTTCATAGTGTGATACCTGAAGGAATTATAGAGCTTCCATTAATGTCAATAGATGAGTACCCTCGCCAAACCACCATGATGACCAACTTTTTAGTGATTAAAGGTCCAACCTTTTATGCCGCAATTGAGAGACCTGCCCTCAAGGACTTGAAAACCGTCACCTCCATTTATTACCTCGCTATCAAGTTCCCAACTATGGCACGACTTGGCATGGAGAGAGGAAACCAAGTAACCGCCTATGCAGTGAATTTCTATAATTTTTGGCGTCTACTCTCGCTTTTATTTGTTTCTTTCCCGCATTTATTGTTCTTTAATCACATTAATTTGGTTTCAATTTTGAAACCTTAGTTCCTTCGAGGTTGACGATTTTCGCCATCAACAAGAGAGAATTTACAAGTTTGTGAGCGTGGCTAGAGCATCTATAATATAATTACCAATTTAAAAAAAAAAAAAAGGAAAATTACTAATCAAGGAAAAAAATAAGAGGTTGAGGAAAGCAAATGCTGTAAGATACCATTTTGACATTTTGAGAATTTCGTTCATCTCTGACAATGACTCCATCTTCATTCGGGAGCTCCTTACTGACTTTCGGCTCCTTCACAGTGTCAGCAGAATTCTTCTTCTCCAATGGCCTCTTGTTGGCGGGCTGCTTCTTCGCCTTTGACGCCATTGTGGTTTGGTGGTTTGGGAGAAGTAATTTTGAATTTGATGATGGCTATTTTATGACAAATTGATTATTGAGAGGATTATGTAGAAAAGAGAGACGTTTTTTAGTGGCTACAGACTTTTTTACGAAGATAGATGATTTGGCTTACGTTTAAACCGTTAGATTTTTTATTTTGGTCAAGTTGCAAATGGACTGAGAAGCATTTTAGCCTTTTTTGAACATGTTTGTGACGTTTTTGAGTACGAGGATCACTGCGTTGGCAATTTTTTGACAGCTGAGATGATTTTTTGTTTTTTTTGTTTTTCTTTTCCTTGAGTTCCCCTTCACCCTAAGGATAACAATGACTTTGATTTTTGATTTCACCCAAGGAGCTCGCACCAACAAAATGCCTCAGAGAAAGTTAATCGTTGTGCGACAAGGGAGGAATGAGAGTATGAAGAGCTATTATCAGAGGCAAACATAGTGGATATATCGGATGACGCCGCCCTGACAATAGTAATATGAGGATTTTGGGTGGAATCTCGGTTTTGGGACAAAATTCACGATAAAGAACCTGGAACGCTGGCCGAATTCTATAAGAAAGCTTTGAAGCTCATCAACATCGAAGAGTCAAACAAGAAGGATAAAGGAGAGAAGAGGAAGGTTGAAGAATCTAGCTCCAGACCCAACAAGCAAGATCACGACCAGCGGGAAAAGAGACAACGAAATAGGGATAATAAGTACCCTTATCAAGAGGAAAAGTAGTATCCCCTTTGCCTTAAGGATTCCAATGACTTTTATTTCACTGCTCTCAATGTTAGTGGGAAGTCATATTCAATGAAATATAGAGGGAGCTACCCCCATCCAAATCCCATCAAGGACCGTTCCAGAAGGGACCTTGGCAAGTATTATCGATACTACTAAGAGATCGGACACAACACTAAAGATTGTTTTAACTTGAAGATTGATAACTCTATAAAATAAAGTGTTTTTTACTATGTTTTCATGCTTCAATCGGCTATATTTTTTAGTATTTTAATTTATTTTATTTTGTATTATTTCATTTTATTTAGATTAACATTAATATTAATATATAGTTATTAATTTACCTCTCTTAATAATTAATTTTTCTCAATCGAATGAAAATAGAGCAAAATGGCATCGCAATGCATTGAAAACGAATTAAAAATTCAAATTTCATCCGTTTCCAGCAGATGCCCACTTGCGAACCCATCTCAGCCATCGATCAGCCAACAAATGGCCCGGATCATGCGTGGAGACTAAGCCCAGACACGGGCACGTGCGTCTCAGATCACGTCGGTCGATCTCCTCAGCGTGCCGGTTCCGCTACTTTGAGCTCACTGAAACTCGTGTGCTCCCTAGTTCTTGCCCAGCCCACATCAGCCACGTGGACCATACTTTCTCCACGCCCATTTGCGTCGCACCGCTTGTACAGCCGCTTCACAGATGGGGCCCACACTGCAGCTGCCTCTACCTGAATAAACATTCTAACTCTGATCGGACCCCGACATTTGCAAATAGACAAACAAACCAAATTAGCCCATTGAAGATAAAAAAAAAAGGTCTGGAGCCAATAGTGAAAGGGTCAATGCCTCTCGGGTCCTGTCGCAGGAGAGGAGGCAAGGGTGTCCTATTGCCCACCCACATAAAAAAAAAAAAAATTTGTGTGAAGGGGCGGATGCCCGTCGGGCCTTGCTCAGGGCCTATATTTTGAAGGAGGTAAATATGGCTGTTTGTTGGTAAATACCCGGATTTACAATACATATTAACTAGTTAAATCCAATTCGAGTAAATAATGAGATTTATATAACTGGTTATTATTTTTGTAAATACAAAAGATAACAATGAAAATAGATATAAGATTTAGAGGAAAATAAATGAATTAATCCATTATTTGCCATTATACTTAGTAAATCCACTTTACTATTGAGTAAATATTATTATTTACTCATAAATTTTATTATTTACTAAGAATTAATAAATATATGAATTTAGGGGATGTTTGGTGTGTAAGTTTGAGTTAAGATTTGTAAGTTTAAATAGTGATTTTGGTTGATTTTTTCAAAAAAGACAAAAAACTTTTGAGAAAAAAGATAAAAATTGAGTTGCTGGTGATGAGTTTGAACTCATCACCCAAACACTTATTATTTTCAGGCAAATATTATATTTATTAGTAATTTATTAACAAATATATGATTTATTAGTAAATAATAGTACTAACAAAAATTGAAATTTACTGATAAATAAATCATGTAAATATCAATATTTACAAGTAAATACCATTATTTACCGTTTTCTATGTAAAGAGTAAATATCATATTTATCAAGTTAATATTATATTTACTAATGAAATAAATTAGGTAAATATCATTATTCAGGTAAAAACAATTTACATGTAAATATCATTCTTCTTCTATTTTTTATCTTACGAGTGAATATCAGATTTAGCAAGTTAATATCAAATTTACTAATAAATAAATCAGGTACATACTAATATTTTTAAAAAAATCATTATTTACTATTTTCTATCCAATAAGTAAATATAAGATTTATCAAATAAATATGAAATTTACTTATGAGTAAGTCAGGTAAAGACTATTCTTTACAGGAAAATAATTTTATTTAATGTTTTTTTTATTTATAGGTTGATAGATTAATATTACATATATACCAATCAATCTTAATAATTAAAAATTGTCATAGCTATTTTTAGTCTTTACATTTTCTTTTCTAAAATTTTGAATATTGTAAAAAGCCCTAATTTATCCTCAAATTTAGCCCCAAATCCTAACCCTAATCCCCAAAAATGCCAGCTACCCCTAATTTTAGGATTCAGTCACGGAGACAGAGAAGATGAATCCGCAGGATCGCCAGAGATTTCACGCCGTTGACGATGAGATCTCATCAGATTTCATTGCGATTCCCCCTTCACGCTCGCGATTCCATTTTGAAGGAGAAACATCCACTTGCGGCAGTGAGAAGATTTGCAAAGAAGAATCATGATTTTCATCGTGATTTCTTGATTCTCGCCTGGCTAAAAGATTCGCGATTTCTGCCATTGGCATTTCATTTGGTGTGACATCCAGCAAGTTCCTCGGCTACCTGGTGCCAAGCGGGGCATTGAAGCAAATCCGGACCAGATACAAGCAGTTCTTAACATGCCCTCTTTGAAGAACAAGTGAGACATACAACAACTTGCTAGACGAGTAGCTGCACTCAACCGTTTCATCCCCAAATCCTCCGACTGGTGTGTGCCTTTCTTCAAGTTCCTCAAAGGCAACAAGACATTCAAATGGGACTAGAAGTGCAAATCTGCATTCCAAGACCTGAAGAAGTTCCAGACGACTCCTACACTGCTCGCCAAGCCAGTCAACGGTGAGCCTTTACTTTTATATTTGTCTGTATCTGACACCGCTGTGAGTGTAGCATTAGTCAGGGAGGAAGGAAAGGTCCCATAGCTCATCTACTACATCAGCCATACTCTACTTGACTCAGAGACTTGATATCCAATCATCGAGAAGCTCACGTTGGCTCTAGTCACAGCAGAAAGGAAACTCAGGCCATATTTCCAATGCCACTACATCATTGTGACCACCGCCTTCCCTCTGCAAGCCATACTTCACAAGCTAGAGACTTCTGGATGACTCATGAAATGGGCAGTTGAACTCAGCAAGTTCGACATCACCTACCATAATAGGATAGCTCTCAAATCATAGGTACAGGTAGACTTTGTAGCAGAAGTGACTCATGAGGCTTTATCGGCCTTGGACGACAAACGATCACTTGACGAATGAATACTACAAGTTGACAGCTTGTCTATCGTGGGAAATGGAGTAGGCATCTATTTGAAGACTGCAACCGAGGAGATAATTGAGCAATCCCTTCAACTAGGATTTAAGGCCTCCAATAATGAAGAGGAGTACGAGGCTATGGTGGCTAGACTACGACTTGCCAAATCACTTGGCGCCAAAAGACTAAAGGTAATGAGTAATTCCTAACTTGTTGTGAACTACGTTAGCGGCGAATACGTGGCACGTGATACAAAGATGGCATCTTCCTTGGAGCTACTAAATGCACTACGCTCCCAATTCGAAAGCTACTAAGTTCACCAAGTTTTGAGAGAATCAAACAGCCACGCTGATGCCTTAGCCAACCTCAGATCTTCAACCGATTCAATTATGCGAAGGACTATCCTAGTTGGATATCTCAAGAAGCCCTACATCAATTGGTTGACCTCAGAGTTGGCACCAGACGACAGCCAGCTGACCCGATTTGTGATTCGCTAGTCAATCATTGCTTTTCAAATGATTCGATTAGTGGTCTGACAATCGGTCACTACTCGTCAAGTGATTTGTCCAATAGTTAGATGTCACCAATCCTCAGGTACATCGAACACAGAGAGCTACCATCTGACAAGAAGCAAGCAAGGAAGCTATAGATCCAAAGTGCCAGGTACTCAATCATTAGTAGAAAGCTCTACCACCATTCTTTTTCAGGTCCTTAACCTGAGTAAGCACTTTAAGTCATCCGAGAGATACATGAAGGAGATTGCGGCAACCAGTCAGGCCTTAGATCCCTTGTTCACAAAGCCATATGACAAGAATTCTAATGGTCGATGATGAAGTTAGATGTCGAAAGATTCACTAAGATGTGCAACAAGTGTCAAAGCTTTGCTCTGGTCATCCATTCACTATCCGAGCTCCTATCCTCTATAAGTAGACATTATCCTTTCATGAAGTTAGGCATGGATATTATGTGTCTATTATTAGTTGTCTCCGGGCAAAGAAAGGATAATAGGAATCAATTCACATCCAACCGTTCCCAAGATTTCTACGGCAAGTGGAAGATCACTATTAGTGTAATAACGTGAATTTTGATGACTCTAGATTTCCTTTGAATAAGGAAAACTTAAGTCTAGATCATGTTTGGAATAGAATATCGGTATAAGGTTGAGTTTTCGGTTAATTAGCTACGAGACTCAACGATGGATTACTGAGCCTAGTATAAGGCATTTTAAGGAAAATGGCGTGATAAAATTTCATGATTCCATGTGGTCAAAGTTTGACCAAGAAAGTCAAAGTTGACCAAAAAGTCAAAGGTATGACTATACAGTAATGTGATAAGCAGTATGAGAAATATACTACGAAAATTATCTTTTGGACAAGATAGCTGGAATAAGCTAAGAGACCACCCTAGAAAAATCAAGCACACTAAGTTGGATATCAAGGGCAAAAAGGTTTGAAGAAATAAGAAAAAATTTTTACAGTCCAAAAATACACAGATAAATTTTGGACTGTAGTCAAGCAAAACAGTACTGAATTGTACTGTGTAATAGTGAAAACAGTATTAGAAATATCTGTGTTGGATTTAAAGTGGACTACATTAAGGAAAAAGCCAAACAAGGCCTTATGATGACATCACCCAAGTTTGGAATTATGACATCATCCCATTTTTGAATTATGACATCATAAATGGTGGAAACAAATCACACCTAGCCACCTTGCACCATGGATGGCCGGCCATGTGGGGGAGGGGGGGGTCAAAATAGAATTAATTTTGCTCTATGGATTTATGAGCAAAAGTTGAACAAAAATTTTTGCAAAAAAGTCCCATTTTTTCACCTATAAATAGGCTCATGGGGGGATCAGTTTTGGCTGATAAAAATTCAGAAAAAGCAGCCAAATTCTGCCCATTTTCCCTCTCCAAAAATCTGCAATCTCAAGTGGGTGATTGAGTGAAGAAAAAAATTGAGAAACTTAGGGGTTTTGATGATTGTAGTCTTCGGTTTCCCCTAGCAAGTTCAAGCAAAAAATTTTGGCAGTTTTTGTGCCCAATTCTGGGGCCAACAGCCGGCTGCCAAGGGGGGTGAGTGAGTGAGAAAATTTGGATTTAAGAGTGCTTAGCTTAGGTGCAAGCAGCCACCAAGAATCAGCCAATTTTGGTGCCAATTGGTGCAACAAAACCGGCCTTGGGTGGTGTCCTAGGAGGAAAATTTTTGTGACCAAACCCTAGCCTCAATTTCTTCAATAAATCAAGGTAAACCATTCTAGACCTTAATCTCTTTCAATTAAGCATTCAATTTGAAATTTACATGTATTTCAAGTTGAAATTGTAAGAGCATAAGCTCAATTTATTTTGTGCCCAAAGTTAGGAATCTAGGGTTGTGCTTGATTAGGTGATTAAGGGTGGATGGTTTGATTTTGTGCTTTGCTTCTTGATTTATGCTTGTTGGACGATAGGTTGCATGCTAGATGTAAATGGTTGTGTGTCCCCTGATTTTCTTGGTCCAAAATCTGCCCTAGGCAGTGCATGCTTGGCTGCTAGCTTAAGGGTGAATGATTGATGCTTGTTTGAATGAGATGCAAAAGTTAGAACCTTGCAAACCTAGGATTAGAGCTTTTTGGGTTTGGTTTGCATGGACCCGTTTGAGCTACATGATTGTTCATGTGGGACGATAGAATACGCTGCATGCTTGCTATCTACGCTCCCGCAAGTTCAGTTGAGGTAGTTTGCACGAAATAGGACGTAAACCGGACTTAACAACCGAAACTGCCAATTCGGATTCCAAACTGGCCAGTTTCGGGAAAGTGGAAATTTGAGGCTTTTAGGTGCCGAACTGGGTGAAACGTAAAACATGAAAGTCGTTCAGAAGGGTTTTTCCTAGGGGGCAGCGTAGACCGTTCCCCAAATTGAGGCTCCAATGGCCTCCGTTTCTATAAAAATCCGAGACTAGTCTGCCCAGACCTAGTCTACACGTTCAGCAAGTTCAAATTAAAACTGACAAGAATACAAGCAGAACTGGATTTTTCTCAAAACATGAAAGTTTTAGGATTTTTTGAGAGCTACAACTTTTGTGAAGAAAACTTTTGCAAAATCGGAATGGATCTTTAAACTGACACGGTTTTATAAAGACTGTGCAGGGAACAGGAAATTCCTACACAGGATTTTCTAAAAACAGATCGGAAAAATTGTATCTTTCCCCAAAACCACTGTTTTGACTAGGGAAACTGTTCCAAAGGCAGTTTCCAGCCCTAAATGATTTTACAAAAACCTATTTCAAAAATATGAATTTTATGAGTTAAGTAAAAAATTTTTTTTGAGGTTAATTTACCCAAATTTCCAAAGAAATGGAAAATGGATTTTTGAACCAAATTGGGTAAGCAAGATGATTATGGGTAATAACCGGAAGTGATATCCGAGTTACTGGGCCAAAGCTTAAAGCTCAAGTTTGACCCGTATAGGGTTGACCTTAGTTGACCAAAAGTTGACTTTGGTTGACCAAGAGTTTGACTACAATTAACCTTAAGGGTTAGTCAAGATAACCCTAAAGGATACCAAGATTAATAAATTGGGCTAAGATATAGGGTTAATTGAGGTAACAAGTTTAGGAAGGTAACCTAACCCTAACGGTATGTATAAAGTTTTAGCACATGAGGGTATCCAACGTAAGCTCTTAAAGATTAATCCATATTGGGTTGTTTTTAAAATAATAGGGTTACTATTTGTAACCCAGTAAGACATCTAGTATCGGGGACATACAACTAGGATTATGTAGGCATGTTGGTTAGATCACAAACATTCCACAATACTAATTAGAACCTCACCTATGTCCTTCAACAAGCAGGAGGGAACCTGCAGCTGTACTCAGAGCAGTAGCAGCATTGCGCAGGACATAACAAGAGAGGTAAGTACAACTCCGCCTACAGCATAGGCCCTTTGTTGTTACTTGCCTAATGTGATGGTATGTTATGGCATGTGATAATATGTTATGGCGTGTAATGTTATGGTATATTATGTCATGTGATATTATGGTATGATATGTTATGGTATGTATGGCATGTCATGGTATGTTATGAATGAGGTTATGTTATGTAATATTGTGACATCATGAAGCATGTTCACTAATGTTAAACCACCTGGTAAGAACAAGACAAGTAAGATGTTGTGTCGTACCGACTTACCACAAAGGCGAGTTTAAATGGTATGGTTTATGGTTTGAGTTGGACTGGATGGCTACCTAAACTACTCCATGTTAAACTTTGTGTTTCATGGTTTGAGTTAAAACGGACTCCCGCCTTCAACCATTCCTTGGCTATGTACCACGGTACGAGCACACATGATAAGTAAAGGAATAGAACTAAGCTAAGTTATGAATCCATATTTGATTCATAAGAGGTCATAATTGGTTCATGCATAATGATATGTGTTTTGCGTCGCGGATGTAACAGTTGTACTTGCTGAGCGAAAGCTCACGTCTTACGTCTATGCTGTAGGTAAGCAACCTGCCAGCAATCTCTGATGCAATACTGTGGAAGGCTGGTGCTGCGGACTGTGAAATGTGGGATGAACACTGCCACGGACTTTGAAAAAAATATACTCTATAAAATATGTTGTAATGAAAAAGGGTTTTCATATTTTCATGATGTTTTAAATATGAATGACAAAGTTTACGAATGTATGACAAGCAAGTTGCCTCATGTGGTACCGATCCGCATTAAGTCGGGTTGGTCTACCATTTGATTATGATGGCATTCAAGAAGGGTTTGAAAGTTCGGTACTCGAGTAAGTACCTATCAGTAAGTATGAGTTTGAGGATGAAGTTCAAGTTGAAAGTTTTAAAATAAAGTTTAAAAGAAAAGAAAAAAAAATTTCCCCCCAACTTTTCCGCAAGTTTAAGTTCAGTATGTAAGTAAGGTGACGACCCGGCATGGGAAGTCGGGGCGTTACAGTTTGGTATCAGAGCAGAGTTCCTGCCATCCAATTTCACAGTTCTGCTGCCAGCACCACAGTTTTGTAAGTTTGTTTTCTTACTTTGTTTTATAAGATTATTATAATGGCATGTACCTGGTGTTAAATTTGGGTCGGACTAAAGAGGACCACGAGGCTCCGTTGACATTCCGAGGAATGGAGGAGAAGCTTCGCATCTTCAATAAGACTCAAGGAGTGGATGCACGATATGGAGACCCTCCTCAGATTATGTCATGCAGGGACGTATCTTCAGGATATACTTGCCAGTCGAGCCGACGTCTAGTCAAGGAAGCTCGTGCAAAGAGCCTTGGCCAAGAGGACCTTGAGAGGAGATTCCTAAATGGATTTCTTGACGACAGCAAGGATCGTCCATGTATTACCGCGATATCAAGATGTACTAGGATATGTACATGAGACGATACGTCAGCTATGTTGCAGCCTGACATGCTTATCCGAACGAGTTTATGGGCTTTTATTGCCAGTAAATCAGAGTCGCACAGTGGAAGCGTGATGGATAAACTTAGCTTACAATATGATGATCGCTAGAATAGCAATAAGAAATGAGTAGGCTCTAAGATTAGATAGCCTATCGCCTCATTTTGGGTATAGTGATCTTTCCATTTAAGGAATTGGATGAGATTATGGAAGTTAAGTTTCCTGATTGTGAAACTTTTGCTCCATAAGAGAAATATTGGACATGGGGAAAATTTTGAGGATGCCTTAGTTTGGGGGTAGCAAATAAGCAATACGCTACCAACAACAATTTATTAGGCTATGATTTTTTTTTTATGATAAGAATGATGATTATGAGATTTGATGATATGAAGTTAACGAGGTTAAGGTCGATGGCACCAACCCTGAAGTCGACATATAATGGATGATTAAGGTCGACTGTAGACAACCATTTAAGTAATGGAAATTATGAGATGATGATTGGGAGTTTTAGATATCCCTTAGAACTATGATTATGCCTTTGAGCTTTAAAAGAAATGCTAAAGGCAAGAAGAACGTTTCTACTAGCTAACAAGTAGCTAGTTGATACAAGGATACCTTTCATTGCATCACTTGAACAGTAATATGTTTTCAATAATACTATTTATTATTGATTTTCATGATTGAATTGAAAAAGATTCCAAAAAGTATCTTAAATATAAGAACATATTAAGATACATGAAAAGACAAGTAACAGTAAGGTGTCGTACCAACCTCCCGTGATCGTGGAGGCTACATGTTTCAGTTATGATTATTAACCTCTCGTTGATGCGTGAGGGTCAAGTTATAATTCCCAGAACTGTTAGGGCCTTGCAAACCCTAGCTTTGTCTGGAGGCTGCGCGCTTTCGGTATGGACACTATGGGCCTACATATTAAGACAAGATAATAAGACACAATATGCTTTTCAAATATGAAAAAGCTATGTGATATTATATGTTTTTAAAGTATGAAAAAGTTATATATATGTTTTTCAAACATGGCAAGTTATATGATATACTTGCTCAGTTTTTCATGTAAATAGTTCTTGTGATGCAGTATGAAAGGAAAGTATGATGGTATGAAATGAAAGCATGAGAGTATGAGGAATGAATTATGATGATGTAAAAAGAAGATTATGGTTCTATATAAAAGACATGATCCCATTAGGGTATTAAAATGGGAACATGAACAAGTTATTCAATCCATAGTAACTTGTTATGGATTGATGGTGGATTTGAAGAAAAGCCACTCAGGATTATTCGAATTTTCGAGGACGAAAATCTTTTAAGGAGGGTAGGATGTAATAACCCGAATTTTGATGACTCTAGATTTCCTTTGAATAAGGAAAACTTAAGTCTAGATCATGTTTGGAATAGAATATCGGTATAAGGTTGAGTTTTCGGTTAATTAGCTACGATGGATTACTGAGCCTAGTATAAGGCATTTTAAGGAAAATGGCGTGATAAAATTTCATGATTCCATGTGGTCAAAGTTTGACCAAGAAAGTCAAAGTTGACCAAAAAGTCAAAGGTATGACTATACAGTAATGGGATAAGCAGTATGAGAAATATACTGCGAAAATTATCTTTTGGACAAGATAGCTGGAATAAGCTAAGAGACCACCCTAGAAAAATCAAGCACACTAAGTTGGATATCAAGGGCAAAAAGGTTTGAAGAAATAAGAAAAAATTTTTACAGTCCAAAAATACACGATAAATTTTGGACTGTAGTCAAGCAAAACAGTACTGAATTGTACTGTGTATTAGTGAACACAGTATTAGAAATATCTATGTTGGATTTAAAGTGGACTACATTAAGGAAAAAGCCAAACAAGGCCTTATGATGACATCACCCAAGTTTGGAATTATGACATCATCCCATTTTTGAATTATGACATCATAAATGGTGGAAACAAATCACACCTAGCCACCTTGCACCATGGCTGGCCGGCCATGTGGGGGAGGGGGGGGGGGGTCAAAATAGAATTAATTTTGCTCTATGGATTTATGAGCAAAAGTTGAACAAAAATTTTTGCAAAAAGGTCCCATTTTTTCACCTATAAATAGGCTCATGGGGGGATCAGTTTTGGCTGATAAAAATTCAGAAAAAGCAGCCAAATTCTGCCCATTTTCCCTCTCCAAAAATCTGCAATCTCAAGTGGGTGATTGAGTGAAGAAAAAAATTGAGAAACTTAGGGGTTTTGATGATTGTAGTCTTCGGTTTCCCCTAGCAAGTTCAAGCAAAATATTTTGGCAGTTTTTGTGCCCAATTCTGGGGCCAACAGCCGGCTGCCAAGGGGGGTGAGTGAGTGAGAAAATTTGGATTTAAGAGTGCTTAGCTTAGGTGCAAGCAGCCACCAAGAATCAGCCAATTTTGGTGCCAATTGGTGCAACAAAACCGGCCTTGGGTGGTGTCCTAGGAGGAAAATTTTTGTGACCAAACCCTAGCCTCAATTTCTTCAATAAATCAAGGTAAACCATTCTAGACCTTAATCTCTTTCAATTAAGCATTCAATTTGAAATTTACATGTATTTCAAGTTGAAATTGTAAGAGCATAAGCTCAATTTATTTTGTGCCCAAAGTTAGGAATCTAGGGTTGTGCTTGATTAGGTGATTAAGGGTGGATGGTTTGATTTTGTGCTTTGCTTCTTGATTTATGCTTGTTGGACGATAGGTTGCATGCTAGATGTAAATGGTTGTGTGTCCCCTGATTTTCTTGGTCCAAAATCTGCCCTAGGCAGTGCATGCTTGGCTGCTAGCTTAAGGGTGAATGATTGATGCTTGTTTGAATGAGATGCAAAAGTTAGAACCTTGCAAACCTAGGATTAGAGCTTTTTGGGTTTGGTTTGCATGGACCCGTTTGAGCTACATGATTGTTCATGTGGGATGATAGAATACGCTGCATGCTTGCTATCTACGCTCCCGCAAGTTCAGTTGAGGTAGTTTGCACGAAATAGGACGTAAACCGGACTTAACAACCGAAACTGCCAATTCGGATTCCAAACTGGCCAGTTTCGGGAAAGTGGAAATTTGAGGCTTTTAGGTGCCGAACTGGGTGAAACGTAAAACATGAAAGTCGTTCAGAAGGGTTTTTCCTAGGGGGCAGCGCAGACCGTTCCCCAAATTGAGGCTCCCATGGCCTCCGTTTCTATAAAAATCCGAGACTAGTCTGCCCAGACCTAGTCTACACGTCCAGCAAGTTCAAATTAAAACTGACAAGAATACAAGCAGAACTGGATTTTTCTCAAAACATGAAAGTTTTATGATTTTTTGAGAGCTACAACTTTTGTGAAGAAAACTTTTGCAAAATCGGAATGGATCTTTAAACTGACACGGTTTTATAAAGACTGTGCAGGGAACAGGAAATTCCTACACAGGATTTTCTAAAAACAGATCGGAAAAATTGTATCTTTCCCCAAAACCACTGTTTTGACTAGGGAAACTGTTCCAAAGGCAGTTTCCAGCCCTAAATGATTTTACAAAAACCTATTTCAAAAATATGAATTTTATGAGTTAAGTAAAAGATTTTTTTTGAGGTTAATTTACCCAAATTTCCAAAGAAATGGAAAATGGATTTTTGAACCAAATTGGGTAAGCAAGATGATTATGGGTAATAACCGGAAGTGATATCCGAGTTACTGGGCCAAAGCTTAAAGCTCAAGTTTGACCCGTATAGGGTTGACCTTAGTTGACCAAAAGTTGACTTTGGTTGACCAAGAGTTTGACTACAATTAACCTTAAGGGTTAGTCAAGATAACCCTAAAGGATACCAAGATTAATAAATTGGGCTAAGATATAGGGTTAATTGAGGTAACAAGTTTAGGAAGGTAACCTAACCCTAACGGTATATATAAAGGTTTAGCACATGAGGGTATCCAACGTAACCTCTTAAAGATTAATCCATATTGGGTTGTTTTTAAAATAATAGGGTTACTATTTGTAACCCAGTAAGACATCTAGTATCGGGGACATACAACTAGGATTATGTAGGCATGTTGGTTAGATCACAAACATTCCACAATACTAATTAGAACCTCACCTATGTCCTTCAACAAGCAGGAGGGAACCTGCAGCTGTACTCAGAGCAGTAGCAGCATTGCGCAGGACATAACAAGAGAGGTAAGTACAACTCCGCCTACAGCATAGGCCCTTTGTTGTTACTTGCCTAATGTGATGGTATGTTATGGCATGTGATAATATGTTATGGCGTGTAATGTTATGGTATATTATGTCATGTGATATTATGGTATGATATGTTATGGTATGTATGGCATGTCATGGTATGTTATGAATGAGGTTATGTTATGTAATATTGTGACATCATGAAGCATGTTCACTAATGTTAAACCACCTGGTAAGAACAAGACAAGTAAGATGTTGTGTCGTACCGACTTACCACAAAGGCGAGTTTAAATGGTATGGTTTATGGTTTGAGTTGGACTGGATGGCTACCTAAACTACTCCATGTTAAACTTTGTGTTTCATGGTTTGAGTTAAAACGGACTACCGCCTTCAACCATTCCTTGGCTATGTACCACGGTACGAGCACACATGATAAGTAAAGGAATAGAACTAAGCTAAGTTATGAATCCATATTTGATTCATAAGAGGTCATAATTGGTTCATGCATAATGATATGTGTTTTGCGTCGCGGATGTAACAGTTGTACTTGCTGAGCGAAAGCTCACGTCTTACGTCTATGCTGTAGGTAAGCAACCTGCCAGCAATCTCTGATGCAATACTGTGGAAGGCTGGTGCTGCGGACTGTGAAATGTGGGATGAACACTGCCACGGACTTTGAAAAAAATATACTCTATAAAATATGTTGTAATGAAAAAGGGTTTTCATATTTTCATGATGTTTTAAATATGAATGACAAAGTTTACGAATGTATGACAAGCAAGTTGCCTCATGTGGTACCGATCCGCATTAAGTCGGGTTG
The DNA here is from genome assembly GCA_038430175.1 of Ficus hirta. NCBI lineage: Eukaryota > Viridiplantae > Streptophyta > Magnoliopsida > Rosales > Moraceae > Ficus > Ficus hirta. Next base: position 4,866,152 of record CM076597.1, read on the forward strand.
GTCTACCATTTGATTATGATGGCATTCAAGAAGGGTTTGAAAGTTCGGTACTCGAGTAAGTACCTATCAGTAAGTATGAGTTTGAGGATGAAGTTCAAGTTGAAAGTTTTAAAATAAAGTTTAAAAGAAAAGAAAAAAAAATTTCCCCCCAACTTTTCCGCAAGTTTAAGTTCAGTATGTAAGTAAGGTGACGACCCGGCATGGGAAGTCGGGGCGTTACAGTTTGGTATCAGAGCAGAGTTCCTGCCATCCAATTTCACAGTTCTGCTGCCAGCACCACAGTTTTGTAAGTTTGTTTTCTTACTTTGTTTTATAAGATTATTATAATGGCATGTACCTGGTGTTAAATTTGGGTCGGACTAAAGAGGACCACGAGGCTCCGTTGACATTCCGAGGAATGGAGGAGAAGCTTCGCATCTTCAATAAGACTCAAGGAGTGGATGCACGATATGGAGACCCTCCTCAGATTATGTCATGCAGGGACGTATCTTCAGGATATACTTGCCAGTCGAGCCGACGTCTAGTCAAGGAAGCTCGTGCAAAGAGCCTTGGCCAAGAGGACCTTGAGAGGAGATTCCTAAATGGATTTCTTGACGACAGCAAGGATCGTCCATGTATTACCGCGATATCAAGATGTACTAGGATATGTACATGAGACGATACGTCAGCTATGTTGCAGCCTGACATGCTTATCCGAACGAGTTTATGGGCTTTTATTGCCAGTAAATCAGAGTCGCACAGTGGAAGCGTGATGGATAAACTTAGCTTACAATATGATGATCGCTAGAATAGCAATAAGAAATGAGTAGGCTCTAAGATTAGATAGCCTATCGCCTCATTTTGGGTATAGTGATCTTTCCATTTAAGGAATTGGATGAGATTATGGAAGTTAAGTTTCCTGATTGTGAAACTTTTGCTCCATAAGAGAAATATTGGACATGGGGAAAATTTTGAGGATGCCTTAGTTTGGGGGTAGCAAATAAGCAATACGCTACCAACAACAATTTATTAGGCTATGATTTTTTTTTTATGATAAGAATGATGATTATGAGATTTGATGATATGAAGTTAACGAGGTTAAGGTCGATGGCACCAACCCTGAAGTCGACATATAATGGATGATTAAGGTCGACTGTAGACAACCATTTAAGTAATGGAAATTATGAGATGATGATTGGGAGTTTTAGATATCCCTTAGAACTATGATTATGCCTTTGAGCTTTAAAAGAAATGCTAAAGGCAAGAAGAACGTTTCTACTAGCTAACAAGTAGCTAGTTGATACAAGGATACCTTTCATTGCATCACTTGAACAGTAATATGTTTTCAATAATACTATTTATTATTGAATTTCATGATTGAATTGAAAAAGATTCCAAAAAGTATCTTAAATATAAGAACATATTAAGATACATGAAAAGACAAGTAACAGTAAGGTGTCGTACCAACCTCCCGTGATCGTGGAGGCTACATGTTTCAGTTATGATTATTAACCTCTCGTTGATGTGTGAGGGTCAAGTTATAATTCCCAGAACTGTTAGGGCCTTGCAAACCCTAGCTTTGTCTGGAGGCTGCGCGCTTTCGGTATGAACACAATGGGCCTACATATTAAGACAAGATAATAAGACACAATATGCTTTTCAAATATGAAAAAGCTATGTGATATTATATGTTTTTAAAGTATGAAAAAGTTATATATATGTTTTTCAAACATGGCAAGTTATATGATATACTTGCTCAGTTTTTCATGTAAATAGTTCTTGTGATGCAGTATGAATGGAAAGTATGATGGTATGAAATGAAAGCATGAGAGTATGAGGAATGAATTATGATGATGTAAAAAGAAGATTATGGTTCTATATAAAAGACATGATCCCATTAGGGTATTAAAATGGGAACATGAACAAGTTATTCAATCCATAGTAACTTGTTATGGATTGATGGTGGATTTGAAGAAAAGCCACTCAGGATTATTCGAATTTTCGAGGACGAAAATCTTTTAAGGAGGGTAGGATGTAATAACCCGAATTTTGATGACTCTAGATTTCCTTTGAATAAGGAAAACTTAAGTCTAGATCATGTTTGGAATAGAATATCGGTATAAGGTTGAGTTTTCGGTTAATTAGCTACGATGGATTACTGAGCCTAGTATAAGGCATTTTAAGGAAAATGGCGTGATAAAATTTCATGATTCCATGTGGTCAAAGTTTGACCAAGAAAGTCAAAGTTGACCAAAAAGTCAAAGGTATGACTATACAGTAATGGGATAAGCAGTATGAGAAATATACTGCGAAAATTATCTTTTGGACAAGATAGCTGGAATAAGCTAAGAGACCACCCTAGAAAAATCAAGCACACTAAGTTGGATATCAAGGGCAAAAAGGTTTGAAGAAATAAGAAAAAATTTTTACAGTCCAAAAATACACGATAAATTTTGGACTGTAGTCCAGCAAAACAGTACTGAATTGTACTGTGTATTAGTGAACACAGTATTAGAAATATCTATGTTGGATTTAAAGTGGACTACATTAAGGAAAAAGCCAAACAAGGCCTTATGATGACATCACCCAAGTTTGGAATTATGACATCATCCCATTTTTGAATTATGACATCATAAATGGTGGAAACAAATCACACCTAGCCACCTTGCACCATGGCTGGCCGGCCATGTGGGGGAGGGGGGGGGGGGTCAAAATAGAATTAATTTTGCTCTATGGATTTATGAGCAAAAGTTGAACAAAAATTTTTGCAAAAAGGTCCCATTTTTTCACCTATAAATAGGCTCATGGGGGGATCAGTTTTGGCTGATAAAAATTCAGAAAAAGCAGCCAAATTCTGCCCATTTTCCCTCTCCAAAAATCTGCAATCTCAAGTGGGTGATTGAGTGAAGAAAAAAATTGAGAAACTTAGGGGTTTTGATGATTGTAGTCTTCGGTTTCCCCTAGCAAGTTCAAGCAAAAAATTTTGGCAGTTTTTGTGCCCAATTCTGGGGCCAACAGCCGGCTGCCAAGGGGGGTGAGTGAGTGAGAAAATTTGGATTTAAGAGTGCTTAGCTTAGGTGCAAGCAGCCACCAAGAATCAGCCAATTTTGGTGCCAATTGGTGCAACAAAACCGGCCTTGGGTGGTGTCCTAGGAGGAAAATTTTTGTGACCAAACCCTAGCCTCAATTTCTTCAATAAATCAAGGTAAACCATTCTAGACCTTAATCTCTTTCAATTAAGCATTCAATTTGAAATTTACATGTATTTCAAGTTGAAATTGTAAGAGCATAAGCTCAATTTATTTTGTGCCCAAAGTTAGGAATCTAGGGTTGTGCTTGATTAGGTGATTAAGGGTGGATGGTTTGATTTTGTGCTTTGCTTCTTGATTTATGCTTGTTGGACGATAGGTTGCATGCTAGATGTAAATGGTTGTGTGTCCCCTGATTTTCTTGGTCCAAAATCTGCCCTAGGCAGTGCATGCTTGGCTGCTAGCTTAAGGGTGAATGATTGATGCTTGTTTGAATGAGATGCAAAAGTTAGAACCTTGCAAACCTAGGATTAGAGCTTTTTGGGTTTGGTTTGCATGGACCCGTTTGAGCTACATGATTGTTCATGTGGGATGATAGAATACGCTGCATGCTTGCTATCTACGCTCCCGCAAGTTCAGTTGAGGTAGTTTGCACGAAATAGGACGTAAACCGGACTTAACAACCGAAACTGCCAATTCGGATTCCAAACTGGCCAGTTTCGGGAAAGTGGAAATTTGAGGCTTTTAGGTGCCGAACTGGGTGAAACGTAAAACATGAAAGTCGTTCAGAAGGGTTTTTCCTAGGGGGCAGCGCAGACCGTTCCCCAAATTGAGGCTCCCATGGCCTCCGTTTCTATAAAAATCCGAGACTAGTCTGCCCAGACCTAGTCTACACGTCCAGCAAGTTCAAATTAAAACTGACAAGAATACAAGCAGAACTGGATTTTTCTCAAAACATGAAAGTTTTATGATTTTTTGAGAGCTACAACTTTTGTGAAGAAAACTTTTGCAAAATCGGAATGGATCTTTAAACTGACACGGTTTTATAAAGACTGTGCAGGGAACAGGAAATTCCTACACAGGATTTTCTAAAAACAGATCGGAAAAATTGTATCTTTCCCCAAAACCACTGTTTTGACTAGGGAAACTGTTCCAAAGGCAGTTTCCAGCCCTAAATGATTTTACAAAAACCTATTTCAAAAATATGAATTTTATGAGTTAAGTAAAAGATTTTTTTTGAGGTTAATTTACCCAAATTTCCAAAGAAATGGAAAATGGATTTTTGAACCAAATTGGGTAAGCAAGATGATTATGGGTAATAACCGGAAGTGATATCCGAGTTACTGGGCCAAAGCTTAAAGCTCAAGTTTGACCCGTATAGGGTTGACCTTAGTTGACCAAAAGTTGACTTTGGTTGACCAAGAGTTTGACTACAATTAACCTTAAGGGTTAGTCAAGATAACCCTAAAGGATACCAAGATTAATAAATTGGGCTAAGATATAGGGTTAATTGAGGTAACAAGTTTAGGAAGGTAACCTAACCCTAACGGTATATATAAAGGTTTAGCACATGAGGGTATCCAACGTAACCTCTTAAAGATTAATCCATATTGGGTTGTTTTTAAAATAATAGGGTTACTATTTGTAACCCAGTAAGACATCTAGTATCGGGGACATACAACTAGGATTATGTAGGCATGTTGGTTAGATCACAAACATTCCACAATACTAATTAGAACCTCACCTATGTCCTTCAACAAGCAGGAGGGAACCTGCAGCTGTACTCAGAGCAGTAGCAGCATTGCGCAGGACATAACAAGAGAGGTAAGTACAACTCCGCCTACAGCATAGGCCCTTTGTTGTTACTTGCCTAATGTGATGGTATGTTATGGCATGTGATAATATGTTATGGCGTGTAATGTTATGGTATATTATGTCATGTGATATTATGGTATGATATGTTATGGTATGTATGGCATGTCATGGTATGTTATGAATGAGGTTATGTTATGTAATATTGTGACATCATGAAGCATGTTCACTAATGTTAAACCACCTGGTAAGAACAAGACAAGTAAGATGTTGTGTCGTACCGACTTACCACAAAGGCGAGTTTAAATGGTATGGTTTATGGTTTGAGTTGGACTGGATGGCTACCTAAACTACTCCATGTTAAACTTTGTGTTTCATGGTTTGAGTTAAAACGGACTACCGCCTTCAACCATTCCTTGGCTATGTACCACGGTACGAGCACACATGATAAGTAAAGGAATAGAACTAAGCTAAGTTATGAATCCATATTTGATTCATAAGAGGTCATAATTGGTTCATGCATAATGATATGTGTTTTGCGTCGCGGATGTAACAGTTGTACTTGCTGAGCGAAAGCTCACGTCTTACGTCTATGCTGTAGGTAAGCAACCTGCCAGCAATCTCTGATGCAATACTGTGGAAGGCTGGTGCTGCGGACTGTGAAATGTGGGATGAACACTGCCACGGACTTTGAAAAAAATATACTCTATAAAATATGTTGTAATGAAAAAGGGTTTTCATATTTTCATGATGTTTTAAATATGAATGACAAAGTTTACGAATGTATGACAAGCAAGTTGCCTCATGTGGTACCGATCCGCATTAAGTCGGGTTGGTCTACCATTTGATTATGATGGCATTCAAGAAGGGTTTGAAAGTTCGGTACTCGAGTAAGTACCTATCAGTAAGTATGAGTTTGAGGATGAAGTTCAAGTTGAAAGTTTTAAAATAAAGTTTAAAAGAAAAGAAAAAAAAATTTCCCCCCAACTTTTCCGCAAGTTTAAGTTCAGTATGTAAGTAAGGTGACGACCCGGCATGGGAAGTCGGGGCGTTACAGTTTGGTATCAGAGCAGAGTTCCTGCCATCCAATTTCACAGTTCTGCTGCCAGCACCACAGTTTTGTAAGTTTGTTTTCTTACTTTGTTTTATAAGATTATTATAATGGCATGTACCTGGTGTTAAATTTGGGTCGGACTAAAGAGGACCACGAGGCTCCGTTGACATTCCGAGGAATGGAGGAGAAGCTTCGCATCTTCAATAAGACTCAAGGAGTGGATGCACGATATGGAGACCCTCCTCAGATTATGTCATGCAGGGACGTATCTTCAGGATATACTTGCCAGTCGAGCCGACGTCTAGTCAAGGAAGCTCGTGCAAAGAGCCTTGGCCAAGAGGACCTTGAGAGGAGATTCCTAAATGGATTTCTTGACGACAGCAAGGATCGTCCATGTATTACCGCGATATCAAGATGTACTAGGATATGTACATGAGACGATACGTCAGCTATGTTGCAGCCTGACATGCTTATTCGAACGAGTTTATGGGCTTTTATTGCCAGTAAATCAGAGTCGCACAGTGGAAGCGTGATGGATAAACTTAGCTTACAATATGATGATCGCTAGAATAGCAATAAGAAATGAGTAGGCTCTAAGATTAGATAGCCTATCGCCTCATTTTGGGTATAGTGATATTTCCATTTAAGGAATTGGATGAGATTATGGAAGTTAAGTTTCCTGATTGTGAAACTTTTGCTCCATAAGAGAAATATTGGACATGGGGAAAATTTTGAGGATGCCTTAGTTTGGGGGTAGCAAATAAGCAATACGCTACCAACAACAATTTATTAGGCTATGATTTTTTTTTTATGATAAGAATGATGATTATGAGATTTGATGATATGAAGTTAACGAGGTTAAGGTCGATGGCACCAACCCTGAAGTCGACATATAATGGATGATTAAGGTCGACTGTAGACAACCATTTAAGTAATGGAAATTATGAGATGATGATTGGGAGTTTTAGATATCCCTTAGAACTATGATTATGCCTTTGAGCTTTAAAAGAAATGCTAAAGGCAAGAAGAACGTTTCTACTAGCTAACAAGTAGCTAGTTGATACAAGGATACCTTTCATTGCATCACTTGAACAGTAATATGTTTTCAATAATACTATTTATTATTGAATTTCATGATTGAATTGAAAAAGATTCCAAAAAGTATCTTAAATATAAGAACATATTAAGATACATGAAAAGACAAGTAACAGTAAGGTGTCGTACCAACCTCCCGTGATCGTGGAGGCTACATGTTTCAGTTATGATTATTAACCTCTCGTTGATGCGTGAGGGTCAAGTTATAATTCCCAGAACTGTTAGGGCCTTGCAAACCCTAGCTTTGTCTGGAGGCTGCGCGCTTTCGGTATGAACACAATGGGCCTACATATTAAGACAAGATAATAAGACACAATATGCTTTTCAAATATGAAAAAGCTATGTGATATTATATGTTTTTAAAGTATGAAAAAGTTATATATATGTTTTTCAAACATGGCAAGTTATATGATATACTTGCTCAGTTTTTCATGTAAATAGTTCTTGTGATGCAGTATGAATGGAAAGTATGATGGTATGAAATGAAAGCATGAGAGTATGAGGAATGAATTATGATGATGTAAAAAGAAGATTATGGTTCTATATAAAAGACATGATCCCATTAGGGTATTAAAATGGGAACATGAACAAGTTATTCAATCCATAGTAACTTGTTATGGATTGATGGTGGATTTGAAGAAAAGCCACTCAGGATTATTCGAATTTTCGAGGACGAAAATCTTTTAAGGAGGGTAGGATGTAATAACCCGAATTTTGATGACTCTAGATTTCCTTTGAATAAGGAAAACTTAAGTCTAGATCATGTTTGGAATAGAATATCGGTATAAGGTTGAGTTTTCGGTTAATTAGCTACGATGGATTACTGAGCCTAGTATAAGGCATTTTAAGGAAAATGGCGTGATAAAATTTCATGATTCCATGTGGTCAAAGTTTGACCAAGAAAGTCAAAGTTGACCAAAAAGTCAAAGGTATGACTATACAGTAATGGGATAAGCAGTATGAGAAATATACTGCAAAAATTATCTTTTGGACAAGATAGCTGGAATAAGCTAAGAGACCACCCTAGAAAAATCAAGCACACTAAGTTGGATATCAAGGGCAAAAAGGTTTGAAGAAATAAGAAAAAATTTTTACAGTCCAAAAATACACGATAAATTTTGGACTGTAGTCAAGCAAAACAGTACTGAATTGTACTGTGTATTAGTGAACACAGTATTAGAAATATCTATGTTGGATTTAAAGTGGACTACATTAAGGAAAAAGCCAAACAAGGCCTTATGATGACATCACCCAAGTTTGGAATTATGACATCATCCCATTTTTGAATTATGACATCATAAATGGTGGAAACAAATCACACCTAGCCACCTTGCACCATGGCTGGCCGGCCATGTGGGGGAGGGGGGGGTCAAAATAGAATTAATTTTGCTCTATGGATTTATGAGCAAAAGTTGAACAAAAATTTTTGCAAAAAGGTCCCATTTTTTCACCTATAAATAGGCTCATGGGGGGATCAGTTTTGGCTGATAAAAATTCAGAAAAAGCAGCCAAATTCTGCCCATTTTCCCTCTCCAAAAATCTGCAATCTCAAGTGGGTGATTGAGTGAAGAAAAAAATTGAGAAACTTAGGGGTTTTGATGATTGTAGTCTTCGGTTTCCCCTAGCAAGTTCAAGCAAAAAATTTTGGCAGTTTTTGTGCCCAATTCTGGGGCCAACAGCTGGCTGCCAAGGGGGGTGAGTGAGTGAGAAAATTTGGATTTAAGAGTGCTTAGCTTAGGTGCAAGCAGCCACCAAGAATCAGCCAATTTTGGTGCCAATTGGTGCAACAAAACCGGCCTTGGGTGGTGTCCTAGGAGGAAAATTTTTGTGACCAAACCCTAGCCTCAATTTCTTCAATAAATCAAGGTAAACCATTCTAGACCTTAATCTCTTTCAATTAAGCATTCAATTTGAAATTTACATGTATTTCAAGTTGAAATTGTAAGAGCATAAGCTCAATTTATTTTGTGCCCAAAGTTAGGAATCTAGGGTTGTGCTTGATTAGGTGATTAAGGGTGGATGGTTTGATTTTGTGCTTTGCTTCTTGATTTATGCTTGTTGGACGATAGGTTGCATGCTAGATGTAAATGGTTGTGTGTCCCCTGATTTTCTTGGTCCAAAATCTGCCCTAGGCAGTGCATGCTTGGCTGCTAGCTTAAGGGTGAATGATTGATGCTTGTTTGAATGAGATGCAAAAGTTAGAACCTTGTAAACATAGGATTAGAGCTTTTTGGGTTTGGTTTGCATGGACCCGTTTGAGCTACATGATTGTTCATGTGGGACGATAGAATACGCTGCATGCTTGCTATCTACGCTCCCGCAAGTTCAGTTGAGGTAGTTTGCACGAAATAGGACGTAAACCGGACTTAACAACCGAAACTGCCAATTCGGATTCCAAACTGGCCAGTTTCGGGAAAGTGGAAATTTGAGGCTTTTAGGTGCCGAACTGGGTGAAACGTAAAACATGAAAGTCGTTCAGAAGGGTTTTTTCTAGGGGGCAGCGCAGACTGTTCCCCAAATTGAGGCTCCAATGGCCTCCGTTTCTATAAAAATCCGAGACTAGTCTGCCCAGACCTAGTCTACACGTCCAGCAAGTTCAAATTAAAACTGACAAGAATACAAGCAGAACTGGATTTTTCTCAAAACATGAAAGTTTTAGGATTTTTTGAGAGCTACAACTTTTGTGAAGAAAACTTTTACAAAATTGGAATGGATCTTTAAACTGACACGGTTTTATAAAGACTGTGCAGGGAACAGGAAATTCCTACACAGGATTTTCTAAAAACAGATCGGAAAAATTGTATCTTTCCCCAAAACCACTGTTTTGACTAGGGAAACTGTTCCAAAGGCAGTTTCCAGCCCTAAATGATTTTACAAAAACCTATTTCAAAAATATGAATTTTATGAGTTAAGTAAAAGATTTTTTTTGAGGTTAATTTACCCAAATTTCCAAAGAAATGGAAAATGGATTTTTGAACCAAATTGGGTAAGCAAGATGATTATGGGTAATAACCGGAAGTGATATCCGAGTTACTGGGCCAAAGCTTAAAGCTCAAGTTTGACCCGTATAGGGTTGACCTTAGTTGACCAAAAGTTGACTTTGGTTGACCAAGAGTTTGACTACAATTAACCTTAAGGGTTAGTCAAGATAACCCTAAAGGATACCAAGATTAATAAATTGGGCTAAGATATAGGGTTAATTGAGGTAACAAGTTTAGGAAGGTAACCTAACCCTAACGGTATGTATAAAGGTTTAGCACATGAGGGTATCCAACGTAACCTCTTAAAGATTAATCCATATTGGGTTGTATTTAAAATAATAGGGTTACTATTTGTAACCCAGTAAGACATCTAGTATCGGGGACATACAACTAGGATTATGTAGGCATGTTGGTTAGATCACAAACATTCCACAATACTAATTAGAACCTCACCTATGTCCTTCAACAAGCAGGAGGGAACCTGCAGCTGTACTCAGAGCAGTAGCAGCATTGCGCAGGACATAACAAGAGAGGTAAGTACAACTCCGCCTACAGCATAGGCCCTTTGTTGTTACTTGCCTAATGTGATGGTATGTTATGGCATGTGATAATATGTTATGGCGTGTAATGTTATGGTATATTATGTCATGTGATATTATGGTATGATATGTTATGGTATGTATGGCATGTCATGGTAAGTTATGAATGAGGTTATGTTATGTAATATTGTGACATCATGAAGCATGTTCACTAATGTTAAACCACCTGGTAAGAACAAGACAAGTAAGATGTTGTGTCGTACCGACTTGCCACAAAGGCGAGTGTAAATGGTATGGTTCATGGTTTGAGTTGGACTGGATGGCTACCTAAACTACTCCATGTTAAACTTTGTGTTTCATGGTTTGAGTTAAAACGGACTGCTGCCTTCAACCATTCCTTGGCTATGTACCACGGTACGAGCACACATGATAAGTAAAGGAATAGAACTAAGCTAAGTTATGAATCCATATTTGATTCATAAGAGGTCATAATTGGTTCATGCATAATGATATGTGTTTTGCGTCGCGGATGTAACAGTTGTACTTGCTGAGCGAAAGCTCACGTCTTACGTCTATGCTGTAGGTAAGCAACCTGCCAGCAATCTCTGATGCAATACTGTGGAAGGCTGGTGCTGCGGACTGTGAAATGTGGGATGAACACTGCCACGGACTTTGAAAAAAATATACTCTATAAAATATGTTGTAATGAAAAAGGGTTTTCATATTTTCATGATGTTTTAAATATGAATGACAAAGTTTACGAATGTAGGACAAGCAAGTTGCCTCATGTGGTACCGATCCGCATTAAGTCGGGTTGGTCTACCATTTGATTATGATGGCATTCAAGAAGGGTTTGAAAGTTCGGTACTCGAGTAAGTACCTATCAGTAAGTATGAGTTTGAGGATGAAGTTCAAGTTGAAAGTTTTAAAATAAAGTTTAAAAGAAAAGAAAAAAAAATTTCCCCCCAACTTTTCCGCAAGTTTAAGTTCAGTATGTAAGTAAGGTGACGACCCGGCATGGGAAGTCGGGGCGTTACAGTTTGGTATCAGAGCAGAGTTCCTGCCATCCAATTTCACAGTTCTGCTGCCAGCACCACAGTTTTGTAAGTTTGTTTTCTTACTTTGTTTTATAAGATTATTATAATGGCATGTACCTGGTGTTAAATTTGGGTCGGACTAAAGAGGACCACGAGGCTCCGTTGACATTCCGAGGAATGGAGGAGAAGCTTCGCATCTTCAATAAGACTCAAGGAGTGGATGCACGATATGGAGACCCTCCTCAGATTATGTCATGCAGGGACGTATCTTCAGGATATACTTGCCAGTCGAGCCGACGTCTAGTCAAGGAAGCTCGTGCAAAGAGCCTTGGCCAAGAGGACCTTGAGAGGAGATTCCTAAATGGATTTCTTGACGACAGCAAGGATCGTCCATGTATTACCGCGATATCAAGATGTACTAGGATATGTACATGAGACGATACGTCAGCTATGTTGCAGCCTGACATGCTTATTCGAACGAGTTTATGGGCTTTTATTGCCAGTAAATCAGAGTCGCACAGTGGAAGCGTGATGGATAAACTTAGCTTACAATATGATGATCGCTAGAATAGCAATAAGAAATGAGTAGGCTCTAAGATTAGATAGCCTATCGCCTCATTTTGGGTATAGTGATCTTTCCATTTAAGGAATTGGATGAGATTATGGAAGTTAAGTTTCCTGATTGTGAAACTTTTGCTCCATAAGAGAAATATTGGACATGGGGAAAATTTTGAGGATGCCTTAGTTTGGGGGTAGCAAATAAGCAATACGCTACCAACAACAATTTATTAGGCTATGATTTTTTTTTTAATGATAAGAATGATGATTATGAGATTTGATGATATGAAGTTAACGAGGTTAAGGTCGATGGCAAGTTATATGATATACTTGCTCAGTTTTTCATGTAAATAGTTCTTGTGATGCAGTATGAAAGGAAAGTATGATGGTATGAAATGAAAGCATGAGAGTATGAGGAATGAATTATGATGATGTAAAAAGAAGATTATGGTTCTATATAAAAGACATGATCCCATTAGGGTATTAAAATGGGAACATGAACAAGTTATTCAATCCATAGTAACTTGTTATGGATTGATGGTGGATTTGAAGAAAAGCCACTCAGGATTATTCGAATTTTCGAGGACGAAAATCTTTTAAGGAGGGTAGGATGTAATAACCCGAATTTTGATGACTCTAGATTTCCTTTGAATAAGGAAAACTTAAGTCTAGATCATGTTTGGAATAGAATATCGGTATAAGGTTGAGTTTTCGGTTAATTAGCTACGATGGATTACTGAGCCTAGTATAAGGCATTTTAAGGAAAATGGCGTGATAAAATTTCATGATTCCATGTGGTCAAAGTTTGACCAAGAAAGTCAAAGTTGACCAAAAAGTCAAAGGTATGACTATACAGTAATGGGATAAGCAGTATGAGAAATATACTGCGAAAATTATCTTTTGGACAAGATAGCTGGAATAAGCTAAGAGACCACCCTAGAAAAATCAAGCACACTAAGTTGGATATCAAGGGCAAAAAGGTTTGAAGAAATAAGAAAAAATTTTTACAGTCCAAAAATACACGATAAATTTTGGACTGTAGTCAAGCAAAACAGTACTGAATTATACTGTGTATTAGTGAACACAGTATTAGAAATATCTATGTTGGATTTAAAGTGGACTACATTAAGGAAAAAGCCAAACAAGGCCTTATGATGACATCACCCAAGTTTGGAATTATGACATCATCCCATTTTTGAATTATGACATCATAAATGGTGGAAACAAATCACACCTAGCCACCTTGCACCATGGCTGGCCGGCCATGTGGGGGAGGGGGGGGGGGGGTCAAAATAGAATTAATTTTGCTCTATGGATTTATGAGCAAAAGTTGAACAAAAATTTTTGCAAAAATGTCCCATTTTTTCACCTATAAATAGGCTCATGGGGGGATCAGTTTTGGCTGATAAAAATTCAGAAAAAGCAGCCAAATTCTGCCCATTTTCCCTCTCCAAAAATCTGCAATCTCAAGTGGGTGATTGAGTGAAGAAAAAAATTGAGAAACTTAGGGGTTTTGATGATTGTAGTCTTCGGTTTCCCCTAGCAAGTTCAAGCAAAAAATTTTGGCAGTTTTTGTGCCCAATTCTGGGGCCAACAGCCGGCTGCCAAGGGGGGTGAGTGAGTGAGAAAATTTGGATTTAAGAGTGCTTAGCTTAGGTGCAAGCAGCCACCAAGAATCAGCCAATTTTGGTGCCAATTGGTGCAACAAAACCGGCCTTGGGTGGTGTCCTAGGAGGAAAATTTTTGTGACCAAACCCTAGCCTCA